>OY720465.1:5992500-6612500 GCA_963082715.1 Harpalus rubripes
ACCTTAAAACGTGGTCATTTACCGAAATTTCGATATGCGGTTTTTAGCACGATCCCTATACCTCCCTTACCAAGGGTAGCGGGAGGTAAAAAGTCTGTAATACGAAATATTGGATTATATTTTATTATGCCTTTTTCTCGAATTCTGTTAAGAGCTCCAAATTAAGTACCACTTGCGGTTAATCATATAAGTATAGTGAAAATCTAATATTTTGTTTCAAATTATACACGAGTTTTAAATACCACATTTGATAAGTTTTGGATCCTGTTTTAATATATTTTTGCACGAAAATCTGTTCGGAGCTTCATGTAAAGTATCACTTCCGGTTTATCAATTAGAACCAAAATCTAATATGTTGTTCCTCTTGATATAAAAGTCTTAAATTCTAAAATTGAAAGGTTTTGAAATATATATGAATATATTTTTCACGAAAATCTGTTGAGAGCTGTACACATCTTTAACCCTTAAATGGGTTGATATTGACATTGACTACCCAAAAATGGGTAGAAATACAAATTTCCCGATGGCACCATTCGATTTTTTGGATTTTCTTATAAAAGTATCCCAGTTTTCAAATTTTTTAATCTATTGGTCTAATAGCTATGAATAAATCAATCATGTAGCATTCAAATCGATCATTTAACAGTAAACAATAACAGAAATTTAAATAAATATACAAAGTTTAAATGTTTTAAGACAGATGGCAGCACACGAAATTGTTTAATTTTTTCCAGTGCAGGCCCCTTCTGAAAGGGGCTTCATTTTAATCTGCATTTAAATACCCATATAAACAATTATGCCCATAACAAAAAAATTGTATCGACAGGTATGGAATGGAATCAGTTTGACGAGCCACGATCGAAAAATCAATAAAATCGATCATGCGCAGTGGATTAGACTGAATTTTTATTTTATTTATTGTTATAATCAATCCAAAAATCAAATCAATATTAAAATATAATCCAAAACTTTTAAATACTAGTATTTGAGACTTTTATATCAAGGGGAACAACATATTAGATTTTGGATAAATTGATAAACCAGAAGTGATACTTTACTTGAAGCTCTGAACAGATTTTCGTAAAAAATGTATTATGATATATTCCAAAACTTTTGAATTTTAGTATTTAAGACTTTTATATCAAGGGAAACAACATATTAGATTTTCGCTCTAATTGATAAACCGGAAGTGATACTTTACTTGAAGCTCTGGACAGATTTTCGTGAAAAATATATTATGATATATTTCAAAACTTTTCAATTTTAGAATTTAAGACTTTTATATCAAGAGGAACAACGTATTAGATTTTGGACAAAATTGATAAACCGGAAGTGATGCTTTATTTGAAACTTTGGACAGATTTTCGTAAAACATATATTATGATATATTCCAAAACTTTTCAATTTTAGAATTTAAGACTTTTATATCAAGAGGAACAACGTATTAGATTTTGGATAAAATTGATAAACCGGAAGTGATGCTTTACTTGAAGCTCTGAACAGATTTTCGTGAAAAATATATTATGATATATTCCAAAACTTTTCAAATTTAGAATGTAAGACTTTTGTATTAAGGGGGACAACGTATTAGATTTTTGGATAAAATTGATAAACCGGAAGTGTACTTTACTTGAAGCTCAGAACAGATTTTCGTGAAAAATGTATTATAATATATCCCAAAACTTTTGAATTTCAGTATTTAAGACTTCTATATCAAAAGGAACAACATATTATATTTTGGCTAAAATTGATAAACCAGAAGTGATACTTTACTTGAAGCTCTGAACAGATTTTCTTGAAAAACATATTATGAAATATCCAAAACTTTTGAATTTTAGTATTTAAGACTTTTGCTTCAAGGGGAACAACATATTAGATTTTGGCTAAAATTGGTAAACCGGAAGAGATACTTTACTTGAAGCTCTGAACAGATTTTCGTGAAATATCATCCAAAACTTATATATTATTGAGAACGACATATTAGATTTTTTCTAAAATTGAAAAACCGGAAATAGTGCTTTACTTAAAGCTATAAATAGCTTTTCTAGAAAAAATATATTAAAATAATATCCAAAACTTCTCAAATTTGGTATTTAAAACTAGTATATACTTTAAAATATCAACCGAAAGTGACACTTTACTTAAAGCTCATTGCTATTTTAAATATGGAATTGGGGAAAGGTCATGTACTGGCCACATCAAACATTTTTTATTACAGACGTGTCTTTTCAAAACTTGGTTAAATTTAAAAATTTCCATTTAACTCATTCTATTCTGCATGCTTTCTTATAGAGCTATTGCAATTTTCAAAATATTTACTCCATCGGTTTAGTTTCTAAAGGGTTTTTCAATAAGGGCGGGTCGATGTTGAAATGGAATAAAACAAGATGTGTGTGAGGTATTAACGAAATTCTTTTTTTATTTGAAAGGCCCATGTATGCCATTATGTATGGAATATAATATCCTTCAAATGTCCGCCGCGGCTTCTCACGGTGGCACGGATCCGAGTGGTCCAATTTTCAATGACTCTGCCGCATAGATCCGGCTGAATTTGAGCGATGGCATTGGTAATGTTAACTTTAAGGGCATCCGTCGATTGCGGCTTATTGGCATAGACCTGCGACTTCAGGAAACCCCACAAGAAAAAGTCTAGTGGGGTCAAATCGCACGATCTTGGTGGCCAATTCACGTCACCTCTGCGAGAGATAGCCGTACCCTCAAATCGTTCATGCAGAAGGTCCATTGTGGCGTCCGCTGTGTGGCACGTAGCGCCGTCCTGCTGGAAAAACATGTCGTCTACCTCCATATCATCCAATTTGGGAAAAAAGAAATCTGTTATCATCGTTCTGTAGCGCTCGCCATTGACGGTGATGGCCTCACCAACGTCGTTTTCAAAAAAGTACGGACCAATGACGCCGCCGGCCCAAAATCCGCACCAAACGGTAACTTTTTGTGGATGCATTCCGACCTGGTGAACCTCGTGTGGGTTGGTGTCGTCCCATATACGGCAATTGTGTTTATTAACATAGCCATTCATCCAAAAATGCGCCTCATCGCTAAAGATGATTTTTCGGCCAAAATTGGGGTCCTCTTCCAAACGCTCCGAAACCCAGTCAGCGAACAAACGGCGTTGTCTATTGTCATTAACTTTGAGCTCCTGGGTCAGTTGGATCTTGTACGGGTGTAGGCCCAAGTCCCGACGCAAAATTCGCCAAGTTGAAGTCTGCGAAAGGCCGAGTTCTTGTGCACGGCGAGGAATTGATTGTCTCGGGTTCTCCTGCACACTTTCTCGGACCGCGGCAATGTTCTCGGCCGATCTGGCGTTCCTTTAACGTACGGGTGTTGGCTGATTATTTACCGAACCGCTCGTCTCGAATTTGGCCACCAAACGTTGGAGAGTCGACTTTGAAGGGCCGCCGCGTCTGCCGTAAAATGGGCGCAACGCGCGCAACGTTTTCACTAACGAGCATTCATTTTGATAATACAGTTTTATCATTTGGAAGTGCTGCTCAATCGTGTAACTTGCCATGGTGATTTGGCATCTGTGACAGAATAATAAACAACAGATTTGACAGACGCCACCAAAACAACATCGCCGCCACAGCCTGCCAACATCGACCCGCCCTTATTGAAAACCCCTTTATAAACAAATTAGTAAAACATCAACTATTTAACAAATCACCCCCGCGAAAAATCATCCCCGTGCGCCACTGTCCACCGACGCTTCATTCCATCCATACATCTCATGTGACCAGTGGCGTAACTTGATTTTTGTTTTGGCGGTGTAATGGCAGTGCTAGTGGAAAAATCATTTCACAAGGGGTTTTTATTAGTGGTGATATTTCAACGAAGTTGGCACCACTGCACAAGGTTTACAGCTGCAGCTGCTGGTGTTGGCCACCCTGCCCGAGATTAATATTGGAATGTAGAAAACGTCACTTCACAACGGCGAAGTGTACCGAGAAAATTGAGACAGATGAGGTAAAAAGTTTTGATTTAGAACACGAAATAAAATTTTACTTTTTGCTTTTTGCGATACTTAGGACTTTATGCTATTCGCTGATTCGATTTTAATGTTATATGGTTGGTATTTGTTAGCAAATGCCAGTAAAAATTCATGGTCACCCATCTTGTTTTTAACTAGAATCATGACAGCCTGATTTCTGCAATCTTTTACGGTACTTAGGAGTTTATGAGGTTCGCAGACTTTGAGCTTAAATTAAAAAGAAACAAATATGTAATAATAACTTTATAAATAAATGTTTGATTTCCATCCTACACTCTGACCGTTTTAATTATAGAGTGGTGGAAAGATCAAACTGCGCCTATCTTCCCACCACTCTATAGTTAAAACGGATAGAAAATAAACAGTTCAAATTAGCAAACAGCAGTTTATGTTTTTCATATGAAAACAACAAGTTGGAGAACAAATAAATTTTTATTTTTCAGCGTTAGAACCGTTAACACTAACACACTTATTTCAACGGTTTTTTACCACCCGCTATTCTTGGTAAGGGAGGTGTAGGGATCGTGCTAAAAATCGCATATCGAGATTCCCTAGAATCCAATTTTAACTTTTTCACGATGATGTCCTGTGTGTGTGTATGTGTATATGTGTGTATGTGTGTGTGGATCATCCACTCTAACTCAAATCAATCAGAAAATTTTGAAATCTTGTATTTCGAACTTTTTCTGTATTGGAAAGAACCCATTAGATTTTGGTGAAAATCGAATAACCGGGAATGGCACTTTACTAGAAGCTCAATAGTATATTATGTTATTAGGAGTAGAAAGCGGTCTTTTTGTGTTGAACCCAGCTATTGCGGCCGAGGCGTTAGCCGAGGCTAAGCAAGCTGGGTAAAACACAAAAAGAGCGTTCTACTCCGAATGACATATACTCTTTTTTCTTCAAGTGTTTTAAATAATTTTTTGACATTTTTTTGGAATTTTTTTATTTGTAAAATTTGTAATTTTAGTCAAAGCTGGCTGTGTGCACTACAAAACACAAACGATTCAACTGTCAAATAACAATTTTCAATATGATCTGTGTTGCTGTGGCGACTGCCGCCGCCAGCGGTGATCTAAGAAACTAACATTTTTTTTACTAGTACAACAATAACATTTTTGTACTAGTAAGACAATGAATATCTTCTACAGCGTGTGTACAGTAGCATAATATGCATATTATAATACGCTTGAAGAAAAAATAGTTTTTCTTTGAAAAATACCTATTAATGTTACTATGAAAATTAAAGATTATTAAATTTTCTATAGATTTGCATTAATACTTTTTCCATGTATTTTACGGACAAATTTATAAAATTATCTATAATTTAAATCCCAGAGTCTACGCTTTAAACAAACAAATCGCAGTTATTCAAATGTATGTAACTGACAGATAAATGTCACTATCAAAGAACTAACCATTGAGCCACTAATCCAAAAATGAGGATTAGCTTAAATTTTTTTGTGAATCGTTAATTTTTATTAATCGAAATACATACCTACATATTTACTTATGCTGGAAACTGTATTGAATTCCTTTTCTATTGTTCTATTTACTTATTCCATTTAAAACGTTACTAATATTATTTTAAAATGATTAGTTCTTTGACAGTGACATTTATCTGTCAGTTACATACATTTGAATAAGTGCCCAACCAAAGAGTTTTGTTTGTTTAAAGCGTAGGCTCCGGGATTTAAATTTTAGATAATTTTATAAATTTATTCATAAAATATATAGAAAAAGTATTAATACAAATCTGTTTAAAGGTATTTTTCAAAGAAAAACTATTTTGAGCTTCTAGTAAAATACCATTTCCGGTTATCCGATTTCCACCAAAATCTAATGGGCCCATTACAGAAACAGTTCGAAATAGAAGGTTTCAAAATTTTCTGAATGATAGTATTTGAGTGAGAGTGGAAGATCCACACATACACACATACATACATACACACAGACATCAACGTGAAAATGTTAAAATTGGGTTCTAGGGACCCTAAAACGTGGTCATTTACCAAAATCTCGATATGCGATTTTTAGCACGATCCCTATACCTCCCTTACCTTATTTGAATTTCATTAATTATAACTATTAACATACCTAGGAATGTTATGTATATCATAACTGCCGAAGATAGCGATTTAAAATTCGAGCTCGCAGAGCGAGGATTTTAAGACATCTAAGGCTTGTTATGATTAATAACATCCGTGGTTTGTTCAATAGTTTATCGGTTTCAGAAAATTAAGGCATTATTGATAAATACCATTTTTTGAAATTCTCTCATTAACGCTACTTTCAGATTGCTATGGTTAACAGTACATTTATTTTGACATATGTCAATATGACAAATAGTCGAATTATGTGCTTTGTTCCACATGTTTATTACTTTAGAATAAAGTAGACCGTATTTAGAACGATAGGCTGACGTTATCTGTATGTATTAATGAAGAGCATTATATTTTCATTTTATTTTATTTTAATTTTGTAGACCGTTGTTGACAAGTCAGTATGGTAATAATATTACCATACAGATACAGTTATTACTTAGTTACCAGCCTACTTTTCTACATGTAAACAATGAAATAATATCCTGAAACCAGTAAAAATATATTACCTATAAAATATATAGATTTTACACCAAAATATTTGTGTAAAAAATATAACAATATTAAAATTATATGTCATTTATACCAATAAAAAAATAGTTTGTTAATTTTTTCAAAAAAATATTATTATTTGAAGAAAATCTGCATAAATAAAACTACCACACTCAATAATTACAATTATATTTAATATAAAAATATATACAAACATTTATTTTATCTGAAAATACAAGATAATGCGAGAAAATACTTCAATTTTTCGTGAATTTTGAATCTAAGCTTGCCATGACCAACGGTTTTTCGTTTGGCTGTTTCCACAGTCCACAGTCGCATGTTTACGTTTGTACGGGTAAACTCGGTTAGTACGCTTCGTCGTTTTAAGCGATTTTGACGCGGAATTTTGGCAAAATATATTTCTAGAATATTGTTAATAGATTCCATATAGTTTTGTAATCATTCTCATATATAATTTAATGTGGAAATATTAAAATTTAAACTGGAAATCTTCATTTAATTTTTGAACGACTGACCAAGCGACAGGAGGAGTGTTAAAATGTAAGAATATTTGTTAATAATTATTTATTTACTTAGTTTTATTATTAAGAAAACTACATTTTGAATTAAATTCAAAAATAAAACATTAATTTTTGTTATAAATGCATTTACAGTATTATAACAATGTCAATAATTTTATAAATGTTTTTTATTAATAATTATTACTTTTTTCTTTTTTGTTTCATATTGAAGATTTGAAGAATATTTGAAGATTCCGGGACATGAAGGACGGGGACGCATTCAGCACAAAGTAAGAATAAATAAGACTATTTTTTCTTTAGTTGTTACAAATTTTTCTTGTACTATAATTTGTCCGAATGAATAGTAGCCACTACATACAAATCTATAATTTATCGACGATTATTCAATAGAAGGTTGCAGTTTTATGTCTCAATATAACGACTTTATTGTCAAAGACTATTTTCTTATCGATATAGGTTAATATGAAAGAAAATAAAAATACGTGATCAATATTTTTTTGTCTATCGAATAAAACAAAGAAAAAATCTGGTGTGACCAACACAATACCTCCCGCCATTTACAGTTTACAGCCCGAGTCACAAAAAGATTTTTGGATTAACGAATATTACTCTAATTTTGACAGTTTATTTCTTAAAATATAGTCTAATCTAATCCAAGTAACTACCTTTTTTTAAACCCCTCAACAGGATTAAATCCCAATTACAGAGTAGGTTCACATTCACACACATCCATGCCTTAGTGGGATTCGAACCCAGAGCCCCGAGGGCACTCATGACATGAGGCGTTGCTCTAACCATTGGGCCCCGGAACTATAATAAAATAAAGATTAAATTTTAAATATCGGGATAGAATAGAATTCACTAATCCAAAAATGAGGATTAGCTTAAATATTTTTGTGAATCGTTAATTTTTATTAATCTAAATACATATCTAAATATTTACTTATGCTGGAAACTGTATTGAATTCCTTTTCTATTGTTCTATTTACTTTTTTCTTTTTAAAACGTTACTAATATTATTTTTGATAGTGATATTTATCTGTCAGTTACATACATACATTTGAATAACTGCGTTTTGTTTGTTTAAAACGTAGGTTCTGGGATTTAAATTATAGATAATTTTATAAATTTATCCATAAAATATATAGAAAAAGTATCTATAGAAAATTTAATAATCTTTAATTTTTGCAATAACATTAATCTCGAAAAAATAACATTTAATAGTATATTAAAGGACGTGTTTTATAAGACATGCGAAAGAAAGTCTTATAAAATCAGTTCTTTATACTTTTTTTTATATTTTGCGCCTTCTACAATAGCATTTACTTACTCAATTTGTGATTAGATTTGTAACCATTTGTACATTTTCATGTAAATAATCTTCCATAAATAAATAAAAAAAAAAAAATTCGACATTATATTATTAAAATGAATTGTCAATTAACTAAAAATAAATTAGGTAAAAATGGGTTAAAGAAACGTCATCTAGTACCAACCGTCTAAAACAAAAAATTGCGTATCGAAATGAAGGTCATTACGATACGCAATTGCATTATGAACGCAAAATATAAAAATAACATTTAAAGGTATTTTGAGCTTCTAATACATTGCTATTTCCGGTTATCTGATTTTCACCAAAATCTAATGGGCTCTTTCCAATACAGAAAAAATTTGAAATACAAGATTTCAAAATTTTCTGAATGATAGTATTAGAGTTAGAGTGAAAATGTTAAAATTGGATTGTAGGGACCTTGAAACATGCTCATTACCAAAATCTCGATATGCGATTTTTAGCACGATCCCTATACCTCCCTTACCAAGGGTAGCGGGAGGTAACAAAAATGAATTGGTTGGTAGTTTTTTTTTCTAAAATAATCCTAAAACAATTGTCAAAGAAAAACAATGTTAATCATCCTTAATCATTATAAGCTAAAGCTCACAATATAAATAAATGATAAAACAAATATATCATCATGGCATAGTACCCATTTCTGGGTTTGCCATTGTGCTTTGTACGCAGATATCGCTAATAACGACATATTTGTAGCGTAACATGCGTTTACCAAACGTCAGCTCACGCCACGGGCACTCATTGCTGGCATGGAGAATGCACCACAGGGGTCACTTTTGTTTAAAATTCGAAATAATTCCACTATAAGTACTGTCTTTATTTCATAGTTAAAATTATTCGAATATTTTATTGGTTTTGTATTCTGGTGTATACAAATCAAATAAAACATTCATGTCCCTTTTTGCATTCAAAAAACTTTATTATTTCAGGGAAATATCTCTCTCTCTCTCTTTCTCTCTCAAATTGTTTGAAATAAAATCGAGTTTTTTGCCTACGCAATTTATTTCTATTTCGCATTCAAAGTAAAATTCGCTCTTTATTAAAAACTCCAAATAAAATACACATGAATAAAATACCGCAAAAACGCTCAGAAAGCGTAGTTAGTAAAAGCTTGGAATTATAGCAAAAAATGGTATTTTCGTCTTCTGTACAACACAAATGCAAAAAGCAACAGTAAAAATCTGCTATGGCTTGAACAATACGTCAAGACAATTCCATTGTAATTTTATATTAGAACAGCAGTAGCGGATTTAGAGGGGGGGGGGGCACTCGGGCATGTGCCCCCCCCTGTTATTTAAAATATCACTCACGTAGTACACATTATAGATAAATAAAAGAATAAACATACTAATAAAAATAATAAAAATACAGAATTTCTATTTATTTTTCAAATTGTTTATTATTTTGGAGATGCCGCCCCTAATTTTTATTATAAGTAATAAAAAAATGGTTCATATAAAAGTTTTATTATTTTTATTATCTATAGTATTATATACGACTATCAATTTTTATTTTTTAAATAACAAACAATAATAATAATTACTAAAAAAATCTGATGTGGCCAGCACATTACCTTCCGTCAGTTCTATGTATTTTATACAAATTTCATACGGAAAGTTCCTTGCTAAATTAAATATTCTATTTCTTGTACATTACCTTCCGGCAGTTGCATGTATTTTATGCAAATTTCATACAGAAGATTATTATTTTGTGACGTTTTCTATATACAGTGAAATGTATCTGCAGAAATAAAAGATTTATTATTATTTCTTGTACATTACCTTAAAGCAGTTGTATGTATTTTACACAAATTCCATACAGAAAGCAAAAGATCCTATACCTATTTCCAGTAAAATTATAAGACAAACACACTATGTCAATTTCACTTGACACTGACATCTTTCAATCAAAATTTTCTTAATATAGTAGCTGTTTCCACAGCTATGGCTACTTTATGAAATTTAATTTCTTTATAATTTTTTAACTCTATATCCATTTAATATTAGGTATAAAATGCAGTCAAACTGTATAGAGAATAAAATATTCTTTAATATTTATAATAACATTAAATGTGAAAAAATGATATTTAACATAGTTTTTTCAAGAAAAACTGTTAAAATCTTCAAATGAGGGTACTTCCGGTTGTCCAATTCTAACCAAAATCTAATCAGCTCTTCGCATGGATGTAACGAAGAGAAATACGAAAGAATTATAATTTTTAGAATTGTAGTATGGAAGTTATCGTAGACGAAAATTTTGTTACACACACACACACACACGGACACACATACATACATACATACATACACACACACACATACAGACATCATCGTAAAAATAGTAAAATCGTATTGTAGGGACCCTAAAACGTGCTTATTCATCAAAAACTCACCACCGAATTTTTTGACCAAAGACAATACCTTCCTTACCTAAAGGTGACGGAAGATAAAAATGTTTTCTTCATCTTAATCCCTGTTTATTGAGTAATACTTTAAGTATAAATGTACATTTTATAATTTTTTGTTATGGTGAAGGACCACAAATACATCATTAAAAAGACAAAAAATGGGAGTTTATATTTTAGTAAAATAATTATAGGTTGCTATTTCAAAAATAAAAGTTCTGACTTTATAAAAAAAATTACATCTGTCATTAAATAGTATTTAAAATTATAAAACTTTTATATGAGCAATTTTTTACAATACAACACAAAAGTTAACCATTTAAAATTTGTTTTTCCGAATTTAGTGCCCCCCCTATTATAATTTTCTAAATCCGCCACTGTAGAACAGTAATGGGGTAATGCGTACAATTAATAGGGCTGTTGCAAGAAAATGTTTATATGCCTTCTAAGTATTAAATTTTAAAAGATATCATTATTTAAATAGCTTCAAATTTGAAAAATATCACCAAATATCCATTAGATATTTAACAATTAATTTCTGAAATTTGGATATTTGGATAAAGTCACGTGATCTGAAACAGAATGTGACGTCACAACACATACATCTTCATCGGCTCCAATTGGTCCCTTATAGTGTCAATTCTTTGTATTTCGTTACAAGTGTTATGATAAATATATTGCCAAAGTTGTGAAACAAGTGTCAAATTTTTGAGTATGGTTCGTGTTACTACAAAATTTAATATAAAATGAGTAATTTACAGTATCGTATTGTGCTTTCTTGCAAAAATGCGCTAGGAACAAACCTACTATTGAATTTATAAATATGCCAAAAGATGCGAAGAAAATTGTGGCTGGAGGCAATAGGTCGAAGAGCTGATGGTTGGGTTTTTACATTTTATTTTACCTTAACTCTTTAACACACCTTATTTCGACAAAAGTAAAACAGTCGTTTTCTGATATAAATTCAGCCATCATCCAGCTTTCGATTTTCGGTAAACTGTCCGACTTAGCTAGAGTGTATTCTGTATTAGCCACTATTACTCATTTATAATGGAAAATGTCAGCGTCAAATTAGAAATTTGTTATTAACATGTGACAAACTATCGCGTACGTTTATTTATATAAATAACAAAAATAAATGTAGGTGATGGAAAACTGTTTTTCTATTGGCTATGAATGACGTAATGTACGTGCATCAACGACACAGAAGTGGGGGGTTGTTTTTCATGACTATTTTTGGCGCCAATATTCGTATTTAATTATTTATGAAAATAACAACAAATTATTAAAACAATAATTATTAATAAGAAAAATATTCATTTAAAATACTTTTTGAAAAATGTGAAACAGGCTCATTTTTCTATAACTGTTATTTGAAGCATTTTTCTCTAAAATAATCCATAAACGATGGACAGAAAAAAACAATGCTAGTCCACTGCTCGCTAATCATCCTTAATCAATTATTTATACTAATGGTCAATGTATTTTTTCTATCACTGGATATGTATGTACAGGTGAGTCTTTGAAAAAAAATATTTAAAGAATTCATTAATATTTTCTTTATAATAAAATTATTCGAAATACGAATCTTGAGATTATATATATATATATATATATATATATATATATATATATATATATATATATATATATATATATATATATATAATGGGAGGGGGGCGCCACTTTATCGGCTGAGCAAGGGCGCCAAATACCATACCACCGGCCCTGGATTCTTTGATTTTACTAATATTTGTCCCTCTAGATTGCAGTTCCAAGTCAGAATTGCCATGAGTCAAATTACGCCACAAGTAGTAATGGGGTATCTTCATATGGTAAAAAATACAGTAAAACATGTTTAGGGAAAAGTTTTCATTCGTAATATGATGTTAAAGAATCTGATGTGGCCAGCACATAACCTCTCGCCAGATATTTTACCTGGTTGTACGCATAAAACAAAAAATATTTTTAAATACAAATACATATATTCATGTCTCGCTACAAAATAATTCTCACATATATTGGCAAAATCTATGGGATATTTTAATATAAATTATGTACAATACATACATTTTCATTCAATATCCTGAAATTTTCTTTTTCTCCTTTCCTTTTCTTTTCCTTTATATTCGTCATTTTTTCGCAAATTCCTTTTATATTCTTTTTCACGAATATTCTTTGCGCGCGCACACACACACACACACACACACACACACACACACACACACACGCACGCACGCACGCACGCACGCACGCACGCACACACACACACACACACACACACACACACACACACACACACACACACACACACACGCACACACACACGCACACACACACACGCACACACACATATATCATCGTAAAATAATCGGATTCTAGGGACCTTAATAAAGGACTTGACTGTACATACTTAAAATTGTGTTGATTTGAACTTTTATCAATATTATGGTGCCGCATAAAAATACACACCTATATATGAAAACTTACCAGACCTCACCTCCGGGTTTCTAAAGCTGTTACGGAAAGTGTACCACTTTGAAAAGCTGAAAATAATATATAACAAAGGAAAAGGATAAATAAAATATTTTTTTTCTAACAGACAATACTTATTATTATTAATATAATACATTTTGAAATATAATTGTATTTAATATGGAAATATATTACACAGGCAATATTAAGTACTTGTGCGCAAAAAAAAAGTTTCGCTAAAATCATAAATTAAAATGTAAAATTATTTATACAAAATACACAGTAGCTGCACCAGTTAACACCTTATTTTAACTTCTTAACATATTATTCGCAATCGACTAAGTTTACAAAGAAATACATACACAATAATAGTCATGAACTATGAGCCTGTTTCACATTTTTTAAAAGTATTTTAAATTAAATTTTATGCAATATTTTTCATAGTAATAAATAAAAAGATTGGCGACATAGTCATGAAAAACAACCCCCCACTCCTGTGACGTCAAATATTCGTAGCCAATAGGAATACCGCGTGTCGGTCTTAAAGGTGTACATAGGAGATTAACATGGGAAATCAGTTTTTTGCAATTTCTTGCTCCTCTAATTATTTTAAGCAAAAATGCATCAAATAAAAGTTTTAGGGTATAAAATTCTACATCTAAAACAATAAACAGAATTACCTTTACATGCTTTATAACGACAGAATTTAAATATGAAAATGTCGAAAATTACGTTAAAAATATCGACAGCCATGGAATTGAACAAAAAATAAATAAATGCTTGACGTTTTATCTGCCACAACGTAATTTAACTTATTTGACGTTTCTGACAATTTGATTTGAACAAATATCGTTAGTTATGGCAATAATAGAAATATAAAATTAATAAAGTTAAGAAAATACAGTTTTGTATATGAATATATCAAAAATTCAACATTGCGTAACAAAATTATGTATGATGCTGTTATGTACCTCTCAACTCATTTCCAATATATCTACATTAGTACCTTAGTACTACAGAAGGGGTCTACACTTATCATTCCTAACACTCTTTCCTAGAGTAACGCATGTTCTGCTCGTCTTATATTCTGATTACGCGGCTCACGTATATGTTTTGAAGACACAATAGCAGTCTTTTCAAATTTTGTCTCGAATTTAGCTCTTCATTCGTATAAATGTTCATTTTTTAATCATTTCAGACAATAAAACTAGAGACAAAATCAAATTGTCAGAAATGTCAAATAAGTTAACTTACGTTGTGACAAATAAAACGTCAAGCATTTATTTATTTTTTGTTCAATTCCATGGCTGTCGATATTTTCAACATAATTTTCAACATTTTCATATTTAATTACTGTCGTTACAAAACATGTAAAGGTAATTCTGTTTATTGAATTAGATGCAGAATTTTATGTTCTAAAACTTTTATTCGACGCATTTTTGCTTAAAATAATTAGGCGAGCAGGAAATTGCAAAAAACTTATTTCCCATGTTAATCTCCTATGTACACCTTTAAAATAGACACACGATATATATTATTGTGTACATGTTTCTTTGTAACATTTTTCGAATATATTTTTTCTCTGTCGGCCCAAAAAAATTAAAATCATCTCATAGCAAAATTCTTAATTTACTTAATGCACGTTTTTGAGCACTACTAATAGCTTTTGATTTGGAATAAATATATCAACAATATACTTATGTCTAAGTACTCATACGTATCCTATACAATTCTATGAGCCCCTAACAATTATAAAATATTTAAAACAATATTTCGAAATGCCGTATTAGTTTTTTATTCGTCAGTTCATTTGTGCAAGTTAACAGTTAATATCATTTGTTATGTTTTTTCTTATTTTACAGTTTAATTTTAGTTGTGTATATTTTAAACAAATTAGCAAATAAATTTTAAATTGTTACACATTTTTTAATTGTTTATTTAGTTTTTCGACGCCAATATTATATTACGAGCACCTATGTATGTACATATATATATATATATATATATACAGGGTGAGTCTGGGAAGACGCCCCCCCCTTTAACTTTTTTATTATAAGTAATAGAAAAAAATGGCTCAAATAAAAGTTTTATTATTTTACATATACTATTTGATGGCAGATGTAGATATTTTTTATAATGTCAGGTTTACAGGATACGACTATCAACTTTTATTTTTGAAATGACAACCTATATTTATTTTAATAAAATAGAAACCGCCATTTTTTTTCTCTTTTCAACGATGTATTATTTTTTATTAATGTATTTAAAAAATTTCGAGAAAAATGAGATAATTTAGAAATATTAGAAATAATTTTTAAACAAAAATTATAGGTGGCTATGTGAAAATAAACAAAACGTAACAGTGCTATACAACTTAGCAAACTAAAACAACAAATTTAGTAACAAAAACAACTTAAAACAAATGTTCAAAATTACGACCATGTTCTGTAATACATAATAAATTCAAGCGTTGAACGTGATGTGTTCGAACATCTGCCAGCATGTTTAGCGAAATATATTTTTTTTTCTTCAAGCGTATTATAATATTCATATTATGCTACTGTACACACACTATAGAAGTTATTCATTGTCTTACTAGTACAAAAATGTTGTTATTGTTGTACTAGTAAAAAAATGTTAGTGTCTTAGTTCACCGCTGGCGGCGGCAGTTGTCACAGCAACACACATCATATTGAAAATTGTTATTTGACAGTTGTATCGTTTTTGTTTTGTAGTGTACACAGCCAGTTTTGGCTGAAATTGCAAATACTACAATTAAAAAATTCCAAAAAAATGTCATAAAATTCCTTGAAACACTTGAAGAAAAAATAGTATATGTCATTCGGAGTAGAACGCCCTTTTTGTGTTTTACCCAGCTTGCCTAGCCTCGGCTAGCGCCTCGGCCGCAATAGCTGGGTTCAACACAAAAAGACCGCTTTCTACTCCTAATAACATAATATACTATTTTTTTTTTGTTTACAAAATAAGTTAAATTAAGTAACAAACAAATGTATACTTTTTTGACATTAATTTAATTGTTTTACATTGTTACGTTTTGTTTATTTTCACTAGCCACCTATAATATTTGTTTAAAAATTATTTCTAATATTTCTAACTTATCTCATTTTTCTCGAAATTTTTCAAATACATTAATAAAAAATAATACATCGTTGAAAAGAGAAAAAATGGCGATTTCTATTTTATTAAAATAATTATGGGTTGCCATTTGAAAAATAAAAGTTGATAGTCGTATCTTGTAAACCTGACTTTATAAAAAATATCTGCATCTGCCATCAGTATTTGTAAAATAATAAAACTTTTATATGTGCCATTTTTTTTCTATTATAATAAAAAAGTTAAAGGGGGGGGGCGTCTTCCCAGACTCACCAGTATATATATTTGCAACATCTAATACTCTCATTTTTGCTCATTTTCTATCTTTTTGAAGAACTAAATAATAGCAAAAAATATAAAAATAAATTTTGTTAATAACCCTAACTTCTTCTTCATTCCCTGTTACCCGTAATCGGGTGTGGGATTCCCTTTTCTTCAAGTTGTGTTGTTGAAATAATACCACTAGTGACATCTGTCGTGACAGTGTGATTTCAGAACATATACTATTCACGAAAGATGACTATTCAAGATATTTGTTCGAAGAAAGAATACACATCACTTTATAGCAGTAGCTTAGCAACATTTTGTATTAGAAAGAGAAAGATTATTTGAACTATGTCTATTTAATTTATGTGGTGTGACAGATATACGTAAATAGTAGCATTACTTTCTAACACACTATAAATAATAATGACATATGTCGTAGATTTACAGATACCTAAGTATCTACTACACTGCCCTCTGTGCTAATATTTACCCAGTGGCGTTGACGTTTAAATCAAATTATTATTCCTTGGTTTATAAGTTAAGTCTATGTTCTTGAATTTTGCAAAAGCATAAGAGAAGAACATAAATCTTTCAGAAAGGCATTATTTAGAAAGTAACATAATTTTGAAATGAATTACTCTTATTTTTTCAGTTAAAATGTATCCATAAATATTTCATGTTGTACGCCTATGTATACGAAATGCAATAAAATTATCTGTAATATGAGACGGCTCACAAATGACCTTGAATAGTCATCTTTCGTGAATAATAGTTTATTAAATTGTATTAATGAGTAAATAAAGTGTAAATAGTAAATAAAAAATGACATTTTTATTTAGATACTCGCATAGCATTCGCTTTTAAAATACTGACAAATTATTCAAATATGTGTAACACTTTTAAAATTTATTTCTTTGTCTTTATACTTCGTTTTATTTATATATAAGCCATATATAAAATAAATTTCAATACTGAAGTAACGGAAAAGTGCTGGAACATTTAGACATATAGTAAGATCTAAAAATCTCTATCATTCTTCTGATCTTGATTAAGTACAATGAGGAAAAATGAATTTTTAATTTACCAATATCCAAGGGCATAATTTGGACGGAAAGATAGATTTTAAAAATTGAATAATATAAAAGGTTTATAAATAATTTGTTATTTAAAAAAAAAACTTTAAAAATTTTACCCTTCAATATCTTGAACTTATACAATCATAATAATAAATAGTTTAAATGCCCTCTGTTCCATTCATAGTATGGATTTGACTATGTATATTTCTAAATTGTTTACGTGAGCTTTAACACATATTTTTCGCCATTAAATAAGTACAAAATATATGATAATAATAAATAAATACATATTGAAATTAAATATATCACCATATCTGTTAAAAATATTTGTGTAATACGACCTTGTATACAACGAGTTCGGTATATTAGTTGCAAATTTCAAGGATGCCAAACAGTTTCCGCAAAAAGTATTTAGATTTTGTAAAGTTTGGGCGCTATGAAATTTAGATGCAATGAGATTTGGGTACTATGACATTTAGACGCATGGCACGTATTATGAGTTATTACATTACACTATTGCTATCTCGAGAACTATAAGAGATACGAAGACAGTTAAATGGGCAACAATTTCTATTTCACAAGACAAATTTAAAGAAAAGAAAAATTATTTTCGTACCACCGTCCGTTTTGAAATGCGCTGTTGCTGACCTAGGCCGGCAAAATAGTTGGCATTACTGTTCTGATATGTCAATTTAAGATTATTTTCAACACAAGAATTAGCAAAATGTTTACAAATTTTCGGGCTAAATCTTTAATTGTTGTAACTTAAATAACTAAATTTTGTCATAAAAATAATAATATGCTGTCATTACTGACATCTCGTATAGATTAATTATAAGTTCCAACTTTAGGACTAGTTTGTTTTGTAACTACAACTAATTTCACGTGATACGATTGAGTTTCCGCCATCTGTCATTAAAAATATGCGAAAGTATATAAAATATATATAACTAATGTTTGTATGTTATATTTTCAGTAGATATAAAATAATTACGCATTTTAAGCTCAAATGTAAGTAATTATAATTAAAGTTGCAATGCAAAACCGATAAAAATATGTTCATTTTTTAGATTATGTAACATAGAATTAAGTGTAGAGGAATATACGAAGAATTTATGGAGAAGTCGGTACAAAAAATCTTGTGTATCACACGCCCAGAAACTGTTTTGCGAGATCTCGTATTAATTGTCAAAATAAGCTCGGTCTCGCATATGTTCAGTTTCTGGCCTAGTGATACAAATAACTATTTTTGGACCAGTAGTTCTCAAAATACGAGACCTAACTTTTAAATTTTAAATGAGATCATATATTTTTTATTTGCTCATTCGTTAGATAATTTAATTCTGAATTCAGTAATTTAACATTTTTATGAGAAAAATGCATGTAAGGTTTCATATTAATTTGATTAAAATATGGCCATAATAAGAGTGCCACGAATGGAAGAAACGAATACGTATTAATTTTTTTAACATAGAATTAGATTGCCATGAAAGAATTACATGAATATTTTGTTTACGTTGACATTTATGATCACTTACAAGAACAAAACATTCACTTGTTTAGGTCAGGGCACTCTAATTCTATGTATTAAAATAACATGTAGTCATTTGTTCCATTCGTGGCACTCTTATTATAGCCATATTTTAATCATATTAGTATAAAACTTTACATGCATTTTTCTCAAAAAAATCGTTATGTAAGTGTATAAAAAAATTATATCACTGAATTCAGAATTAAATTCTCTAATGAATGAGTAAATAAAAAATATATGTTCTCATTTAAAAATAAAAAATAAATATTTAAATTTGTCTTGTGAAATAGAAATGGACCTTTTCAATTAAAAGAGATAGAAGATATGCGCAATGGGAATCTGCGCATAGTAAGAACAACTGAGATCTATGGCGTTTGTTTCTAAAAAATTTAGACGTAAAATGTGAGAATATCTCAGATACCTTTAAAAAAATCTTATCGAAATAAGTTACAAAAGCTTTTATTGAAGTTAAAATGTCTAACGATACAAATTTTCACTGAGAATACACGTATTTTAATGACTGCAATATTTTTGACGTTTCGTTTGATAGCCCAACTGGCAGTTGTTCGCGCCATTTTCTTACTATTTGCAGCGATAAAAAGAGATAGCCGTTAAATTGAAAAGGTCTATTGTTTGCCCATTTAACCATCTTTGTAGCTCTTATAGTTCTCGAGATAGCAATGGTGGCCCGTTTAAAATGAACACCCTGTATAATTAATCAACAATGTTTATTTTTCTTTACATTCCGTAAATAATTTTGTAATAATTAAACATATAGCTAAGCTCAATTATAAAAACAAAATGGTGGAATCTTCCACTGTCAACTAATATACCACGGTAATGTACAACGAACAAATATACCTCGTTACAACCGAGTTTGAAGTATTTTAAAATTAAAAATGTAAAAAATTAAGTGTTTTATTGATGAACGAAAAATATGTGCAATTTCGAGGTCTATTCTGTCTAAGTTTACAACATTGTGCATAAGTTGAAAACAGTGTATTTGGGATATAAAAAGAACCCCTTTCACACGGTTAATACTATAACAAGGAATGTGCATCAAGGCAACCCTATGTGCTTATATACAAATTGCACAGAGCCTGGTTATCGTTTCCAGGTTAGTATTCCAATGAGAGAAGATCAGGATATTTGTATTTAATATGATACCAAATTGGGTCAATATTTAAAGACCTGTATAAATCATTAAAAAATTAATATACATTATGTATTAAAAATTTTAAAACAGTAGTTCTTATATTAAGTATATTATATTAAAATGAATTATTTTTATTTTACATTTTACTTATATCAATTTTAAAATTTTTATCAATTTTTACTTATTATTAGTTTCAAAGTTAAAATTATAAAAAATAAATGTTAGTTTTCTGTTATTCTTAGTGACGCAGGGGCACGCCGTACCATTGTGTCGCCCGTGTGCCAATGCTCATCTTGACGCCCCCCCCCCCTTTTTCAAAATAAGCATCGCCATTCGAAGGAACATAAAAAGTGGCCTAAAAAGATGCAAACTATAATCTAGTATTATTTCATATTTGGAAAGTATGTATTTACAAAAAAAACTGCAAAATTTACATTTTTGCCTATATATCTACTGACCTACGGATTTTTTTTCTCAAATTACGACACCACTAGAATGGTCTTCTAATGGGGCAACAATTATGTGAACACGTTAACTTGAACAACCTGTATACTTTTTCATAGTTACTATATGTTTTAGGCCCGGTATTTTCACTTCCGAATAAAGTTTCGAATAAGTATTCGTTAAACAAATTTATTCTATATATTTATCCAACGAATAATTCCATTGCGTCTTTTCACACATTTTACACAAACAAATAGCTATCTGTCGAATAACTTTAACGTTCGTGAATTGGTAGCCTTGCAGAGTGAATTTGTGTCAGTAAAGAAGGATGGAGTTTGGCGTAGCCACGTTAAGCAGACAAGGATGAAATGTGTCAACTACTTTTGAATCCGTAGTTGTCAAAATTTTGTTTGACATCTTTAATGTCAATGTGATCTATATTATGTCTTTTTAACCCCGGGAGACTAATTTAACAAGTGTACCATCTAATTCAGCACTCATATGCGGTAAGCGGGGTATGTATATTGTAAAATTGTTCTTGTACTTTTTGTATATTTGTTTCAGTTCAAAGTAAATGTTTGTCAATGTATTCAACAAAAGTATCCAAAATTCGAAAATATGTGTTGCCAGCTTCAAATGACAGGATCTTTATAATGATTTACCTATTTACTAGTTGAGATCAAATGCGATCCCCAATATGTGATCCTAAATTGTTTTCATAATCGGAACCTGTCAAAAATTATTTCATTTATGTGGTTATGTTGCTGTCTGATGGTGTGTGATCGATTTCTCACGTTATTTATTAATTCATAGTTGAAAATATCATCATAATATTTAATATATCCATTTTGTTAATAAATCTGCACTATGTGGAAATGTAATGAACTTACGAATAAACGGTTATTCGCTACCCAAGTACCGAATAATTTATCTCGCGAATAACAGATGTTATTCTTTCGAATAAATTTATTTGCAAGTGAAAAGACGACAAAAATATTTATCTGAAGGATAAATTTATCTAAACCTTTATTCGCAAGTGAAAATACCGGCCCTTAAATAAACCACAATAATTGTTTTTACCCTATCAAATTAATAAATCTTGCATTTTCTACTTGAAATTTAATTGTGAGAAAAAATCTGAGCATCGTCGTTTGAAGTAAAATAAAAAAGGGTCCTTAAAGATGTACAAACCAAAATTCCATATTTGAAAATTATTTGTGAATATGAAAGGAAGTGGCTTGAGTACCGAAAAATTAAGACCTCAAATTAACATGGTTTTCGCAATTTCTCTAAATATACCCCAACATTACCCAACCTAACGCCCAAACTCAGGCTTGGAAAACGCGGGCCAAGTATTATGCGTTAGGTGAGGTTATTGTTGTTCTCTTTACAAGCAGCCTTAGTAAGCTATTCAACAACGGTCCCGCGTTCGTGCCGGGATTTGAATTTTTAACAACGGTCCCGAATGTTAAGACTTGTCTCTTCGACGTTTCTAGTACTAAACGAGGTACTAAATCACGCCATTTGGAGTTTTGTACAGTAACCATTTGTATATGCAATTTTCGGGAAAAACAAAAACATCTTTAAAATAGTCTACTAATGGGGCAACTTTGCCCTAATTTAATCGACTTCGTATCTTTTGTAGTTTACGAGATCCCAATGTGAGCCTCGAAAAACGGGCATATTAAATTAAAAAACTTAAGTCTTATTACAATTTTGCTCGCCGTGTCGCCCCTGACCAAGTGTCGCCCGTATGCGACGCACACATCGCACCCTGTGACGGCGCGCCCCTGTAGTGACGTTTTAATGTTGATAGTGACATATTTGAAACCTGTGCTTATGATTGGTCAATGCTTTCCCCCACTATCCTTAATATTCTATGGGTTTCGAAATTCGACGCCTGAATAGAACGGACCCCAACAACTATATGTTCGGACACTCGGTGATTTATTATTAATAGCTGTTTATATTAATAATGACATTATTTAATATCAATTGTTGTTAGAAATATCTAAAGATAGGTTTGTAAAAAAGCTATTTTAGAAAAGAAATAATAAATTTATCAACACAATATTCGTGTATCTTATAATATAATTTGTAACAAAACACGTCAATATCAGCTGTTAAGAAATATTCGTTTTCCGGGAATGGACTGTGTCATATTTTGAGTCAGAGCTCAACGTTTCGCCCGTAGTCGTATGGGGCATCTTCAGGAGCAAGGGGGATAGTACTGTCTTAAACAAGGTTACCCGACGTGTCAACCACGCTAGAGGCCGAGTTTAAGCAACAAGAGGGGGAGACTCAGTTTACAAGGTTACCCGACGTGTAAACCACGCTAGAGTCCAAATAAACCAAGTGACGAAAGGAAGGCCGAGAAGACAGTTATATACTAATCTAAAGATACGGTAGATGAGCAAAGTTAATGAGGACCAATGGGAATCAAGTTCGTAATGGTAGTGGCTCAAGAAATAGAAATAATCCCGATTGATGTTATTAGGATGTTTCCATATTTCTAAAGTTTCCCTGTATTTACGTCTGTAAAACTCAGGGACAGGAGCTAAAATGCGGGAATTTTCAAATAAGATGTTATGTCCTGTGTTGTGTTGGCGTTCTGCGACCACAGATGTTAATACCATACCATTACGCAGACAGCGTTTGTGTTCTGACGTAATAATATGGTATTAACATCTACGGTCGCAGAACACCAACACAACACAGGACATAACATCTTATTTGAAAATTCCCGCATTTTAGCTCCTGTCCCTGAGTTTTACAGACGTAAATACAGGGAAACTTTAGAAATATGGAAACATCCTAATAACATCAATCGCAATGATGGCTACTTCTTGAGCTACCTGTGGAAACCGGTGATTCTCGGAACACGACACGCCCAATCTACCATTACGAACTTCTTTTTCAATGCTGAACTCGTCTGTCTAAAATTTGACACCCACACTTTAATCGTAGCGTGATGTGGAACAGGATCATGACGCCCGAGTCCGAAATGAATTCGAAAAGCACGTTGTGTAGCAATTATCGAACCGCCGCATTCGATAAACCGCTCAATAACAAAAGCACGATGTTCACCAGACCAAGGCATGTTGACTACTGACAAATGGCATAAAACCGGCTTTCTAACGGTTTTTACCCCACTACTCTACCTGCTCCCTCTTCTGGGAAAAAGGGATTTGAAATCGGATAGGTTTTTCTGCCCCACCCTGTACCATTACGAACTCGATTCCCATTGGTCCTCATTAGCTTTGCTCACCTACCGTATCTTTAGATTAATATATAACTGTCTTCTCGGCCTTCCTTTCGTCACTTGGTTTATTTGGTCTCTAGCGTGGTTTACACGTCGGGTAACCTTGTAAACTGAGTCTCCCCCTCTTGTTGCTTAAACTCTGCCTCTAGCGTGGTTGACACGTCGGGTAACCTTGTTTAAGACCCTTGCTCCTGAAGATGCCCCATACGACTGCGGGCGAAAAGTTGAGCTCTGACTCAAAATATGACAGTCCATTCCCGGAAAACGAATATTTCTCATGACTCTTAATTGTGTTGATAAATTTATTATATCTTTTTTAAAATAGCTTCATTACAAATGTATATTTAGATATATGTAACAACAATTGATATAGAATAATGTCATTATTAATATAAATGGCTATTTATAATAAATCACCGAGTGTCCGAACATATAGTTGTTGGGGCTCGTAGAAATAAATAAATATTAAATTAACAAAAAAATGGTATCAACCTTTTTTTAATCACATATATCCCTTACTCTCATTGGAACCGGAAGCATAATTCACTTCCTTCATCCATTTCCTGTTTAACCTGTTTATTCTCGCTAAAGCTGAACCTGAAACGCTTGGGGGGAACTATTCAAAAAAGGATTCGTACTTTGATTCCCCCTAGTAGCAATCGCCGCCCATTCAGCGTCGAAAGGATCAGGAGGAATCCTCCCGAAGGATTCCGCGCTCCCTAGGGACATCGTCCTTGAATGTGGTCCCAAAAAGGGCGGCCGTTTTGGACTGGCCCCCAAAAGGTCATCTTTTGCAGGCGTGGTGGAATTGACGATCTGGCCGAGCCATTGATCGGGTTTGGGTAGTTCGCTTTCTTGTTTAGAAAGGGGGGGGTTGTGACTTATTGAAGTGGAGAAATTTAGGGATATTGGGGTGGTGCTATGCGGGCGAATTGGGGTTGAATTTATGGAGAAACCGCTGGATATACTGCTGTTTTGAAGGCTAGTGTTTTGTATTGTGTTTTGAATTGCTGTGTTTTGATTTATGGATGTTTGGGAATTGAAGTTAAAGTCGTCTGATCCACTGTGAGTTAATTGGGATAAACCTTGGGATAATTGTTGGCATAAAGCAGTTACGGAATCTCCAGGACTTATTTCGGGTATTGGGGAGACTGGTTTACCGTTTCCGTTACCGCCATTTCCTCTGAAAAACAAATAATTATTGTACATTTATTCTTCCGTCTACCATCTTTATATTAACGGATGTATTCTTCCACAAAGCTATCATTTGGTTTTCGATGATATTTGCATCGATTTCTCATTCCTGATTCCTGTATATTCTGCGTTGACTTAAACTTTTCGAGATAAAAGAGCCCAAAAATCTTCTATAGGACGAGCCTGGCGAAGGTTAGGGGGATTGTCGTGTCGCAGAACAAATGTTACATTTTGGTCTGTTAGCGTTAGCACAGTATAGGGAAGTAAGCAGTAGCGTCACTCGGCTAATTATCGGGCTCTAAGATTTCACTGCGCATGACCGAAAATGCACCTCTGAAATCATGGCGACTGTGCCGCAATTATATTTGAATTTTAAACTTTCAAATAGTAGTTGCAGCAACACTTAACTTATATCATATAAACACTAAATATTATAATAAATACTATACATTTATGAAATATAAAAGTAATATATAATAAATTTATAAGTAATAAGTAAACATTTAAAATATAATTTTGTTATTGTTCCTTTTCTTATAACGAGTGCTGTCGTTGTCAGAAGTTATTTGCATTCTTGTTTTGTTTTGCTTTATTTTCGTGGTTTCATTTTATTGTGGTTTTATTCACATTAATCAAAATCAGTCTTTTTTATTAATTATATTTTTCAATTAGAGTCTTATTTTTCTAAAAACTTTAACACATTTTCAACTGAAAAGACCATTATTTCAAATTTAATTAGTAAATTGAGTGCTATAGAATTACAACATCCTTGCAGCGAATTTCCAAAAACTTATTTATTAAAATTATATTGCAGGATGAGATTATTTTATTCATTAAAATTTATTAATAAAAATTTCAAATCTGAGAATAATAGAAAGAAAATAATTCTGCTGCATCAATAATTTTTAAAGCAAAGGCATTACGGTTTCCGAATAATAATAATAATAATAATAATAATAATTATTATTATTATTATTATTATTATTATTATTATTATTATTATTATTATGTTTTCTAATGCTAATTCATGTTTCTTATTGTAATTTATGAAATGATTTATATTATTTTATTTTAATAAACATTTTGTACTTTATTTTCCAATAATTTCTTAATACCAACCTTTTAAAACAATATATTTAGAATATTCGAGTACATTCTAAAATCAGCAAATAATAATTTGTATTTGAATTTACCGCCTTTGTACCTCTTACAGTATGGCGGCCGTTGTAGCATACATCAAAGGTGCCGACACGAAGTGTCGCTACTGCTTACTTCCCTATACTGTGGCGTTAGCAAATTTTGAGTTTGTCTTGCATAGTGATAGGACGCAAGGTCTGGCCAGAAAATAAAACGTCCCCAGCGTGTTTTTCAATAAAATTAACCAATTTTGGAGCCTATTCTATAACTCAGTGGTTAATTTTTAACCAATCAAGAATGTTGACATATAACAAAAAAATCTGATGTGGCCAGCACATTACCTTCCGTCAGTTATATGAGGTATTTACGAAAATTCTACCGATTTTTCACACAATTCAATAATCAATATATGTATCTGCAACAATAACCGAGAGAAAAAGTGTATTCACCTTTTTGTAAAAAATATGGAATACCTCGAAAAAAAAGAGATATCGACCTGTGGTTTAAAAATCTTAAATCTACACTCTTCAAACTAATTAAATACAAATTTTCAGAATTTTAATTTTTTTAAAAATTTCGACCCTTTTTTAAACCACACCACCCTCATACCCAAAAATGGGTGTGTGGTACACCTTCAACGACCTCACCAGTAAATTCCTCGTACCAAAAACCATAAGTATACCAATTTTCATCAAAATATTCTAACGGATACATTTATTATTAAACATTCTTTAAAATCGTCAAAAACTGAAAAAATCGCATTTTCAGACTTTTCTTTCTGGAAATTGTAATAGTTGTTCAAAAATTATGAAAATTGGTATGCTTATGTAATTTTGCTCGTAGAATCTAATGGTGATATCGCCAGCGGTGTATAATTGACCATTTTTGGGATATGGCCCAAAAATGGGCATTTTTGAGCAAAGTTTTGAAGACGAATATCTCGGACACGAGATGGTTTTAAAATCTTAAATATACGCCCTTCAAACTAATTAAATACAAATGTTCAGAATTTTTAATTTTTAAAAAATTTCGACCCTTTTTACCTTCCGTCACCTTTAGGTAAGGAAGGTATTGTCTTTGGTCAAAAAATTCGATGATGAGTTTTTAATCAATAAGCACGTTTTAGGGTCCCTAGAATACGAATTTACTATTTTTACGATGATGTCTGTATGTGTGTGTGTGTGTGTGTGTGTGGATGTGTGTGTGTGTGGATGTGTGTGTGTGTGTAACAAAATTTTCGTCTGCGATAACTCTAATACTACAGTTACAAAAATTATAATTTTTTCGTATACTTCTTCGTTACATCCATATGAAGAGCTGATTAGATTTTGGTTACAATTGGTCAACCGGAAGTACCATTATTTGAAGATTTTAACAGTTTTTCTTGAAAAAACTATGTTAAATATAATTTTTTCACATTTGATGTTATTATAAATATTAAAGAATATTTTATTCTCTATACGATTTGACTGCATTTTATACTTAATATTAAATGGATATAGAGTTAAAAAATTATAAAGAAATTAAATTTCATAAAGTAGCCATAGCTGTGGAAACAGCTACTATATTAAGAAAATTCTGATTGAAAGATGTCAGTGTCAAGTGAAATTGACATAGTGTGTCTGTCTTATAATTTTGCTGGAAATATAGGATCTTTTGCTTTCTATATGGTATTTGTATAAAATACATACAACTGCTTTAAGGTAATGTACAAGAAATAATAATAATAATAATAATAATAATAATAATAATAAATCTTTTATTTCTGCAGATACATTACACTGTACTCGTATATAGAAAACGTCACAAAATAATAATTTTCTGTGTGAAATTTGCATAAAATACATGCAACTGCAGGAAGGTAATGTACAAGAAATAGAATATTTAATTTAGCAAGGAATTTTCCGTATGAAATTTGTACAAAATACATAGAACTGACGGAAGGTAATGTGCTGGCCACATCAGATTTTTTAAATTCTACCGATGAACTGTTACCAGTAAACAGCTTTTTATCAGGTTATAGTTACCGGAATCGATATTTTAAGAACGCATGTGGTAAACAGGGTAGATCCATAACCTATGAAAAAATTTGAAAATTTAAAACAGGTTAGAAATTTGACGTAGTTAACAAACTGAACAGAATCCTACTTTGAACACATTTCCACTTCGCTTTGCATCACTACCTTTTTTGGAGATTAGCTTCTTCATCAATCCGGTAGATGGATCTGGTAGATATTGTACAATTTTCGAACACGATAACTTTTTGGCGAATGGACTATATAGTTTTAATATTAATTAACAGTATTTAATATATATTTCAATTACAAGAATTATAAAACAAAATAAAGACAACTTTATGTCTGACGCATATCAATTAGACCGTAACTGGAACGCAGAATTAGAATTAAATGTTTATATCTTGATCAACACAAAGACGCGTTTTTTTTCTTCAAATATATTATTGATTTTGCATTAAAAAATCAATTAAAACTTATTGTTGACATGTCAATGCAGTACGATTGTTAAAAAAGTAGGTTCGCGGAAAATCTTTATCCTTTAATGTACGAAATTCTATTATTATTGCGCATAAACTAGGCTTTCTGGGCAAAAAAATTGTAAAAAACTTAAGTAATCGTCACGAACGAGGAGAAACTTAATTTTGCAGTTTAAAAATACCGGAAATATTGAGACAAACGTTAAAACTGTGCGTTTTTCGATGGTTATTAAGATCGCAGATTTGCCTGTCAAATGTGCAAATGTGATTGGCAGATCGATCTTTCAAGACACTTATCTGAGAAGTATGAAAAAACTGAGATATGGGTTCTACAAGGTAAAATAAATCATCATAATACAATCCAAACTTAATTTTTTTTCATCTAAGCGATGGAAGAATCTCTACTCGCACAAAAACAAAAGCAAGCCCGATCTTTAGTCCTTGGATTCAATCTCAGTGTTCTTTTGCCGATACATTCACTGACTGGACTGCCACGCGCTGGGGGTGCCTTGCGCGCGAACTTTAAAAGTCACAGTGCACAGAAATACAGTATTAATTCGTAAAGTGTGCAATAAGAAATCTAAGAAATGTGCTTGGCTTATATGTAAGAATTTTTCTGAGAATTATCAAATGAAGAACTTATTTCTGCGCCCTATAAACAGCTGCGCCCGGGGCAAAAGCCCCGCTCGCCCCACCCTAGTTACGGCCCTGGAAAATGGTTGTTAATTTTAACAATTTTGTTTAGAGAATTAGGCCGATTGTCAATATAAAAACCATCATTTCCCTTAATTTGGAACTGTTCAATGTGAAGTTCAAGAACGTGATTTAAATATCGTCCAAAACACAATATTACGTATCTATAGAAAGTTGCGCCTTGTGGAAGAACCCACCCATCTTTAATTTAAGTTCACAATTGTGTTGCCTTTGAAACAATTAATTATTAAATAAATTTTCCGCAAACTTACATTTGCACCCCGTTGGGCCCTCTATACGCTCTGAGTCTCTCCGCGTTGCTAGGCAACTCATTAACCCTTAGTGACATCTGTCTCTTAAAGGGTGAATTATTACCCAATTGACTCAGCCCCCTAAAGCTTCCCTGTCTTTCCAGCATCGAAGGGGTCGCATGGGGTCTTTCAATTGCGAAAGGATTGACTGGGGGTGGTTTAGGAACCACGGGTGCGTCGTCCAATCGCTCCGTAAGAGTAGATTGCCTGAATGACCCGGACCTGGTGAAGGTATTTGTTGTTTGATCGAAGGTCATTGTTACACCGCATTCCTTATCGCGGCGTTGTTTGCGTTCGAGACAGGCTGCGAAAGCACAGCCTACTGCATGGGAGAGCCTGGAACAAGAAGAAGATTATATTTGTTTCGTCATGTTATGCGATCAGTTGTGATTCTCAGGGTTGGGAATGATATTTCATTTTCTTTTCGCGCATTTGTTTTTCTTTTTTCTCTTTTCTTTATTTTCTGGAGGTGCTAGTTCTAATTTCCCCTGCTAGATATCTTTGCTAGACAGTGATGTGAGTTGATTATATGATAGTGGTCAGTCACAGTCATTTAGTCAATATTCCGTCACTTTAAAAAAGATACGTTTGTCATTTTAAAAATGATGGTCAGGAACATGCATGAACTTTCATTTTTTCTTATTTATTCGAAGAATACACTTCTAAGAAATATTTGTTTACCGGGAATGGACTGTGTCATATTTTGAGTCAGAGCTCAAAGTTTCGCCCGCAGTCGTATGGGGCATCTTCAGGAGCAAGAAGGATAGTACTGTCTTAAACAAGGTTACCCGACGTGTCAACCACACTAGAGGCCGAGTTTAAGCAACAAGAGGGGAAGATTCAGTTTACAAGGTTACCCGACGTGTAAACCACGCTAGAGGCCAAATAAACCAAGTGACGAAAGGAAGGCCAAGAAGATAGTTATATACTACTGCGGATATTCAATTCACCATGGAGGTAGAAAATAACAGAACTCTCCCCTTCCTTGATGTTCTGGTTAATCGTAAACCCAACGGACAGTTACGGCACGCTGTTTATAGAAAACCCACCCACACTGATAGGTATCTCAATTTTAATTCTCACCACCATCCGTCGCAGAAACTCTCAGTAGTCAACGCTCTCGTACACCGTGCCATCAAAATCTCTGAACTCGATATCCTACAGCAGGAGCTTGACCACATCAGACAGTTTAATCCAGAACAACTATGACGTAAAATTAATCAATAATGTAATTCATAGACAATTTAACCCTTTACACAAAAAACCCGTGGATACCTCGTTCGAAAAATTTGCATCTATCCCTTACATTAAAGGATTCTCGGATAAAATAGGTAGAATTCTTAATAAAAACAATATTAAGGTCTTTTTCAAACCTCCACAAAAAATCTCAGAAATGCTCCCCCAAACTAAAGATAAACGCGAACTCTTGTCGTCACCAGGTGTTTATAGTATTCCTTGTTCTTGCGGCACAGTATACATAGGTGAAACAGGAAGGACTGTTCACACTAGATTATCAGAACACAAACGCTGTCTGCGTAATGGTATGGTATTAAAATCTGCGGTCGCAGAACACCAACACAACACAGGACATAACATCTTATTTGAAAATTCCCGCATTTTAGCTCCTGTCTCTGAGTTTTACAGACGTAAATATAGGGAAACTTTAGAAATATGGAAACATCCTAATAACATCAATCGGGATGATGGCTATTCTTGAGCCACATGTGGAAACGGTGATTCTCGGAACACGACACGCCCAATCTACCATTACGAACTCGATTCCCATTGGTCCTCATTAGCTTTGCTCATCTACCGTATCTTTAGATTAGTATATAATTGTCTTCTCGGCCTTCCTTTCGTCACTTGGTTTATTTAGCCTCTAGCGTGGTTTACACGTCGGGTAACCTTGTAAACTGAGTCTCCCCCTCTTGTTGCTTAAACTCGGCCTCTAGCGTGGTTGACACGTCGGGTAACCTTGTTTAAGACAGTACTATCCCCCTTGCTCCTGAAGATGCCCCATGCGGGCAAAACGTTGAGCTCTGACTCAAAATATGACACAGTCCATTCCCAGAAAACGAATATTTCTCAGTGTGATTTTTTTCGTAAACGCTATTTAACGGATTTTCGGGTCCCCTATTCTGAGCTATACAAAAATATTATTAATGAACCAACTTTTTTGATTTTTTTTTTCTTATAAACATTTTATATTTTTTTGTTTAATGAATGTAAATATAATTAAGTATACATGTTGAATCCGAGAATCTGTGATAATGACAATGATGAATATTGTTTGGGAAGATAATGTGAGAGATGTCATTAAAAAAAATTATGGTCACCGTAAATATGGGATTTGTTCTTACCGTTCACCACTTTCCCTAAGGGCAAGAAAACCATGACACATCCACCTTCTCGTAGTACCGTCTCTACAAATATAACTGAATCCTCTTTCATGGTTTCTATCAGGGGCGCAGAAGGATACCTTTTCTATAGTTTGATCCACTATCAACCCTTTCGTTTCATCTTCAACTACGCGTAAACCATCGCCGCTTACGTGTAATGTGGCTCTGATCGGTCGTCGACGGGACGCCTAAAAACAAACAGAAAATTTTAAAAATATAAAAAGCCCTAAAAACATTTAGCAACATTCGAGGCAATATTTGACATTCATTCTTTTAAAGTATGAGAGTATGGGGCAGACACCAAGTTATTTACAATTTTCAAATAGCAAAATTAGTGTTTTACAAGGCAATATTTTTTTTATCTTGCTTGGCTTCTTCTTAAAAAACAAGACAAAATTTTTAAATAATAGGGGATTCCGCTATTTTTTTATAATTTCATCTGAACGTATAAGTAAAACTAAAACTGTTGGTTAAAATCCGGTGGAAAAATTCCTATTAATAAACAAGTTATAGGGCCCTATTCTGTAACTCGGTGGTTAATTTTTAACCGCTGGTTAAAATTTTTATCCAATAGTTATTGATTTGACAACTAAAAATCTCATTTTGTTATATGTCAACATACTTGATTGGTTAAAAAATAACCAGTGGTTAAATATTAACCACTGAGTTACAGAATAGACCCCATAGTCCTCCGAAATTTGAAAATATAAATGTGACGTCACGTATATAAGTTTTTATATCAAACTATTTTCTTCGTGGACCTAAATGTTTTTGAAATATATGCTATTTCTAAATTATATTTATAAAAAATAAATGAATATTATTATACTGTACAAGTCGACATGATTTATAATTGGAAATGTATTTAAATTATTAAGTTTAATGCAACATATTTATATTCAAATAAAAACTGTTTGAAAATTGCACTACTGGACTGATAGCCACGCCTCCGCTATTTGAATTTCTCTACTTCCATTGGTAGTACGCTCCGGCCCTAACTCTGTATTCGTTATATATTTATAGGTGGTCTTTGAGTCGCCAATCAAAATAATATATATGGAATTCATATGAGTGACGAGCTGCTATAACAAAAACCCCCTTATTTCTGAAGTATTTCAATTATATCATTTTATTTCTTTATTAATATTCATTATTAAGCTTATACTTTCACTATTTTTTACTAATTTCTCTTAATTCGATTGAGCTGTAATCCCCTATTCTTGCTTTGCGTTACTCTTGCAATCAAATCTTGTCTTCCTTGCAAGTTTCTTGCATGTTTTTGCGTACGGTTACAGTTAGTGTGCGTACACGTTAAGAACACGCCTGCTGCGTCATCACTCAGTTCTGCTGACCACGCCTCCAAGGAAATGTTCAATGGCGTGCACAATATTCATTTTCTGTATTCATAGCTTTTAATACAAATCTTTATTTTCAGTTAAAATATAGATTTTTCAAATACAATTCTTACAAGATAATATTTTTAAATGAACGAGAACGGCCAAAAATATACGCTTCATTGCGAAGCGTAATTAGCTGCGAGTTTGAAAGAAAACTGACGAGCCTATGGATCTCTCTAAAACTTATTATAAAAATCTGATGTGGCCTGCACATTACCTTCCGTCATTTCTATGTATTTTGTAAAAATTTCATACAGAAAGTTCCTTGCAAAAGAGTATATGTCTTGTACATTACCTTCGGGTAGTTGTATGTATTTTATAAATTCCATACAGGAAATTTCTAGCAAAAGATCCTATATTTCCAGGAAAATTATAAGACAAACACATCTTTCAATCAGAATTTTCTTAATATAATAGCTGTTTCCATAGCTGGCTACTTTATGAAATTTAATTTATTTATAATTTTTTAACTCTATATCCATTTAATATTAAGTATAAAATTCAGTCAATTCGTATAGAGAATAAAATATTATTTAATAACGTGAAAAAATGATATTTAACATAGTTTTTTCAAGGAAAACTGTTTAAATCTTCAAATGAGGGTACTTTCGGTTGACCAATTCTAATCAGCTCTTCATATGGATGTAACCAAGAAGAATACGAAAGAATTATAATTTTTTAAGGTGTAGTATTAGAGTTATCGCAGACGAAATTTTTGTTACACTCAAACATACAAACATCATCGTCAAAATAGTAAAATTGAATTCTAGGGACCCTAAAACGTGCTTATTGATTAAAAACTCATCATCGAATTTTTTGACCAAAGACAATCCTTCCTTACCTAAAGGTGATGGAAGGTAAAAATCTCTATATATATATTAAATGGGGTCCTGCACTCTGACTTTTTATTATTTTAAATGAAAGTTTTTTTAATTTTTAAGCAATTTGTAGTATTAAAAAGTCTTAATTGTTTTTAGTTTAACTGCATTTGATTTTTAATGTCAACATGACGTCACGGCGACACCTACAGCTACTAGATAATACATAGCTGACTCGTCCGCCATATTGGTGCCAATATGAACGCTGTAAGTTATGAAATAAAAGTGCATTTCTTATAAATGTACGTAGTAACTATTTTTTATAACTAAATATAACTTCCATATTTGCTATATTATATTTATTTAAAATAATAAAATCTGAAAAAATACGGTTAGTTAAGATTTTTGAGGTTAGATAAAAATATATGTATTGCATAAAAACCTGTAAAAATTATAACCGTTTCTCTAATGATTTGCACAATTTGGAGCAGAACAACCCGTCATTACGAATAATTTCTATGATTAATAATACTATAACACTGATATTAAATAATTTAAGTGGCTCCAAAATGGTGGACAACTCAGCTGTAATTTATCTAGTAGCTATAGCGACACCTATTGCTATATCTTTCTCTGGCACAAGCTCTATATTAGGCAACGAGAGAAAGGTAGCACTAATGTGACGTCACAGTGACACCTCAAATACCTCGCAAATTAATTATTAAAAAATCTGATGTGGCCAGCACATTACCTTCCGTCAGTTCTATATATTTTGTACAAATTTCATACGGAAAGTTCCTTGCTAAATTAAATATTCTATTTCTTGTACATTAGCTTCCGGCAGTTGCATGTATTTTATGCAAATTTCATACAGAAAATTATTATTTTGTGACGTTTTCTATATACAGTGTAATGTATCTGCAGAAAAAAAAGATTTATTATTATTATTTCTTGTACATTACCTTAAAGCAGTAGTATGTATTTTATACAAATTCCATAGAGAAAGCAAAAGATCCTATATTTCCAGTATAATTATAAAACAGACACACTATGTCAATTTCACTTGACACTGACATCTTTCAATCAGAATTTTCTTAATATAGTAGTTGTTTCCACAGGTATGGCTACTTTATGAAATTTAATTTCTTTATAATTTTTTAACTCAATATCCATTTAATATTAAGTATAAAATGCAGTCAAATCGTATAGAGAATAAAATATTCTTTAATATTTATAATAACATCAAATGTGAAAAAATTATATTTAACATAGTTTTTTCAAGAAAAACTGTTAAAATCTTCAAATGATGGTACTTCCGGTTGACCAATTGTAACCAAAATCTAATCAGCTCTTCCTATGGATGTAACGAGGAAGTATACGAAAAAATTATAATTTTTGTAACTGTAGTATTAGAGTTATCGCAGACGAAATTTTTGTTACACACACACATCCACACACACACACATCCACACACACACACATCCACACATACACACACACATACAGACATCATCGTAAAAATAGTAAATTCGTATTCTAGGGACTCTAAAACGTGCTTATTGAGTAAAAACTCATCATCGAATTTTTTGACCAAAGACAATATCTTCCTTACCTAAAGGTGACGGAAGGTAAAAATTGTTTTTTTTTTCATTTTAATCGCTATATAATGAGTAATATTTTAAATATAAAGTGTACATTTTATTGTTTTTTGTTATGTTGCATGACCCCATTATAATATAATATTGCAAGATTCGAAGCAAGAATGCAAGAAAATGTTAGCAAATCTTACTATTCTTGTCTTCTTTTTATATTGCATTTTTGCAAGAACATGACAAGAAAAATGTAATACTTTCGTAAAACACTAAGAAAAATCTACAAAGGGAGGTTATTAAACACTCACCCTGAGTACCTTGAGGGCTTCTTCACAGACTTGCATTCCTCGACTTTCGAAGACTTCGACACAACCTAAATATTTGACTTGGAACGTGCAAGTTCCACTTCGAACTGCTTGCTCGTCAGCTTGCCATTGATGGGGCTTCGAAGATTCCGGAACCCGTTCTTTGCGTTTTCGAAACGAGTCCCGGAAACTCCGACGAAGACGGTCCATCTTACGGGGCGAACGAAGCGACCGACGCTGGAAAGAAACAAAAAATTAGTCACTTTCGAATGAGCCTGTTTCAGTATTTTAAATAAAATTGGATAAATGGAAGTGATACTTTACTTGAAGCCCGGAAAACTGTATTAAAATATAATCCAAAACTTTTCAATTTTAGAATTTAAGAATTTTATATCATGGGAAACAACATATTAGATTTTGGCTAAAATTAATCCACCAGAAGTGATACTTTACTTGAAGCTCTGAACAGATTCTCGTGAAAAATATATTATGATATACTCCAAAACTTGTCAAATTTAGTAATTACGACTTTTATATGTAGGGGAATAACATATTAGATTTTGGATACAATTGATAAACCGGAAGTGATACTTTATTTGAAGCTCTGAACAGATTTTCGTGAAAAATAAATTGATACAATCCAAAACTTTTCAAATTTGGTATTTAAGACTTTTATATTCATGAGAACGACATATAAGATGTTTTCTAAAATTGATAAACCGGAAGTACTACTTTACAGGAAGCTATAAACAGATTTTCTTGAAAAAAATATATTTAAACATGATCCAAAACTTCTCAAATTTGTATTTAAATCACATGTAAAATTTGAAACAACATTAGGTTTTGACTATACCTATATGATAAACCGGAAGTGGTACTTAATTTGGAGCTCTTAACAGATTTTCAAGGAAAAACATAATAAAATATAATCCAAAATTTGGTATTACAGACTTCTATTTACTAGAACAACAAATTACATTTTGTTTACAATGACCAACCGGAAGTGATACTTTACTTAAAGTTTATTACTATTTCAAACATGGAATTGACGGGAGATCATGTGTTGGCCACATCAGATTTTTTAAATAATTTGATGTTATTTTCGTAAATAATTAAATACAAATATTTGCGCCAGAAATAGTCACGAAAAACAACCCCCCACTCCTGTGTCGTAGATGCACATACATTACGTCATTCACAGCCAATAGAAAAACAGTTTTTCCATCACCTATGTACATTACCTCCCACTACCCTTGGTAAGGGAGGTATAGGGATCGTGCTAAAAATCGCTTATTGAGATTTTGATAAATGACCATGTTTTAAGGTCCCTAGAATTCAATTTTAACATTTTCACGATGATATCTGTGTGTATGTGTGAATCCTCCACTCTAACTCGGAAACCGGAAATGGCATTTTACTAGAAGCTCAAAATAGTTTTTCGAAAAATACCTTTAATGTTATTTTTTCGAGATTAATGTTATTATAAAAATTAAAGATTATTAAATTTTATATAGATTTGCATTAATACTTTTTTTATATATTTTATGGATAAATTTATAAAATTATCTATAATTTAAATCCCAGAGCTTCCGCTATAAAGAAACAAAACGAAGTTATTCGGATGTATGTAACTGACAGACAAATGTCACTATCAAAGAACTAATCATTTCAAAATAATATTAGTAACGTTTTAAAAAGGAAAAAGTAAATAGAACAATAGAAAAGGAATTCAATACAGTTTCCAGCATAAGTAAATATGTAGGTATGTTTTTAGATTAATAAAAATGAACGATTCACAAAAATGTTTAAGCTAATCCTCATTTTTGGATTAGTAAATTCTATTCTATCCCGGTATTTAAAATTTAATCTTCATTTTATTATAGCTCCGGTGGCTCAATGGTTAGAGCAACACCTCGGGGCTCTGGGTTCGAATCCAACTAAGGCATGGATGTGTGTGAATGTGAACCCACTCTGTAATTGGGATTTAATCTTGTTGAGGGGTTTTAAAAAAGGTAGTTACTTGGATTAGATTAGACTATATTTTAAGATATAAACTCAAAATTAGAGTACCATTCGCTAATCCAAAAATAAGGCTTAACTTAATCTTTCTTGTGACTTGGGCTGTATGTAAATAATAAATAAACGTAGGCGATAGTTTGTCACATGTTAATAACAAACTTCTAATTTGACATTTGACGCTGACATTTTCCATTATAACTAAGTAATAAAGTAATAATGGCTACAGAATACACTCAAGCTAAGTCGGACAGTTTACCGAAAATCGAGAGCTTGATGGTGGCTGAATTTATATCAGAAAACGATTGTTTTACTGTTGCCGAAATAAGGTGTGTTAAAGAGTTAAGGTAAAATAAAATGTAAAAACCCAACCATCAGCTCTTCGACATACTGCTTCCAGCCACAATTTTCTTTTCTTCGCATTTATTTGGCATATTTATAAATTCAATAGTAGGTTTGTTCCTAGCGCATTTTTGCAAGAAGGCACAATAAGATACTGTAAATTACTCATTTTATATTGAATTTTTATTATCTAACACGAACCAAACTCAAAAATTTGACACTTGTTTGACATCTTTGACAATATATTTATCATAACACTTGTAACAAAACACAAAGAATTGACACTATAAGGGATCAATTGGAGCCGATGCTGATGTATGTGCTGTGACGTCACATTTTGTTTCAGATCACGTGACTTTTTCAAAATATTATACAAACTTCAAAAATTAATTCTAATATATCTAATGGATATTTGGTGATATTTTCAAATTTGAGGCTATTTAAATAATGATAATACTTAGAAGGCATATAAAAATTTCGAATTTTAAATGGCACGAAAGTGACCCGGAGTGCACTCTCCAATTTTGTTTGCACTCTCCACGGCAGCAATGAGTGCCCGTGTGGTGACGCCTAGTAAACGCCTGCATGGTACGAATATGTTATCATTTTTACCAATATCTGTGTATAATGAAGTTTGGAACACCCAGAAATGGGTAATATGCCGTGATGATATATTTATTTATTTTTGAAAACTATGGAAAGTTTATACGAGTATATCTAAACAATGTCGCAACAAAATGTATTATTAGATTTTTAAGATAATTTGAGAAAAACTTCCATGGTTCTCTGACAAATTTCATATTCAAGGATATATTTTGTAGAACCCGTGAGTTTCGTTTTTATAAACAATTTCGCAAGTATTAAATAATGAATTCATTTCATATTTTAATTATGTATTGTTGTCTCTATTATAATATTGTACATGAGAAGAATTAATTAATATACAATGTAAAGAATAGTACAATAAGAATAATTATTATTGAAAGTAAATTTCATATTACGTGAAGAATGCTTTATAATAATACTTTTGGTTATATTAAAAATTATTTTCTTCATTCTTCTACTCCTATAAGAAAGTTCAAAGTCTTATAGCAAAATTAATAATAGGTAGAGTTTAAGGTTAAATACATATAACTACTATTATAATTACCCCTTAACCTTAAAATTTAATTTCAAAAAAAAACAATACGTATTTCGAGAACTAAGTTTTCATCATCAGTAGTACAACAAAGTTAAACAGAGTAGTCAAGATTACTCAACATGTCAACCATGCCAGAGGTCCAAACAACTCTGAAAAACAAGGGAGAGAACTGGAATTATATAGGGACGGGATTCACAGGAGAATGATTACCTATAAACTAAGATAAATTTTAGTGATGCACGCGAGACGAGACGAGACGAGAAATATAAAATATCGATCTCGTCTCGTTTTCAGACCTACAATCTCGATCTCGTTCTCGCACATTTTTTTGGGTCTCATCTCGTTCTCGCGCGAGAGTCTCGCTGTAAAAATAAGCGCATGCGCACTACGTATTTACCTCGGTATTTACGTATCAGTTGAACTACAAAAGACAAGTTCGCATCAATCGTTTCGTCTTCCGTGTATCTACGGTCGTATAACTATAATAAAAAGACGAAACACTAAATTCTAGTCACCAAATTATTTCAATACGAACATCTGTTAATACATTCTGTCATCAGTAAAACTAATGAAACATTAAAAAATATATTTTTTGTAACTAAATGTTTCTACACTTTATCATTAACTATATGCCACTATTTAAGTAAGATTTACTCATAAAAAAGCGCTACACTGGGAACCCGCTGACAACCAATCACTCCGCTTCACTCCGTGTTGGCTCCTATCGACGCGTAATATAAGATCCTTTACTTTTCAGGGACGACAAGAATTTTATTAACCGTAGTTTTAACTGAGATGAATTAGGGGCTGAAATTTTGTAGAAAAACTAGTTCTATTAGATGCAAAACCGATTTAGTCTTTATTTTGCATTTCCTCGCTCTGCGACTGATATCACTCGACTCTAGATAGACTCAAAAAAAATAGTCAATTCATATAATTTTCACATTCACGTGTTCTATGCACGAATTACCGTTGACTCCACTCCCTGTACGGTGCATTTTTCTTTGAATTTATGAATCAAAGCTATAAAGTAACAAATACTTTTTATTGTTATATCGATCTCGCCTCGAATTTTAAATTGCAATCTCGCTTTCGTTCTCGTCTCGCATAATACAGCGAGACGAGACGAGATGCGAGAGTACTCTCGCCTCGTCGTGCATCACTAATAAATTTCGTCCAATAATAGTAAGTCATTAAATTTTAAATCGTCCAATAGCATTTAACTTTGTATTAAATTAAACAAAAAAACAATTTAAAACTGAACTAAACTATATTAAAGAAATAGCTAAATATTACAGCTTCCCGGTTAGAACTATCGATAAATTAGTTCATAAATTTAAAAGTCGCCAATCCATTTCTAATTTTACAACGTTAACAACATCTAATACTATGTTGCTAAGAGTTAGTAACATTGTTACAGAATTGATTATATAAGTAAATTTATTGAACTTACAAATTTTTGACAACTCGTAACAGCCGTTGAACAAAACTAACTTACTGAATAATATAAACGTCAACGTTTCGTCAAAATCATAAAAGACAAATAGTCTTATCATCTTTCTTATCTATGATTAAAGAATATACAGTTAAAAGATTAAAATTTTGACGTACGCGTAGTAATAACAGAGATTTTCTCCAAAAATTTTATGATTTGTTACTTGAAAAATCTGGTTTTGAATATTACTCTTTCCTTCAAATCCATATTTTTTATTATTATTAATATATTATTATATACCTGTAACATAAAAGCTATATAGAAGAAGAAGTGTACAATGTACCTATTTGTAAGATGTTTCGACCATGTTCTATTTCTCACAATTAACATAATTTTTGTAACATATATTCATACAAATTACAAATTCAGATATAGTAAATATATTACGATTATGACCTCAAAACATATGCCACGAAAAATAATATATTATGTATTAATTTTATCTTTTAAAAAATGTACAAAGGAAATTGCTTAAATATGTATATAGAGCTTAAAGCAATATATACAGGCTGTAACAGCTAAACGGGCTTCCTCAAATAATTTCTATAGTATTAAAGATACAATAAAATACTATAAGGCAATCTTGTAGAAGTCCAAGGGGGACATCCGAATACAGAATAAAATATATTTTTTAAACCAGTGGTTCTCAAGTTACAACACAAAGTTATATTTTTACTTCTTTGTACGAAGTAAAGGAAGTATTGTAATCGCGAAAAATTTCGGTTTTGAGATTTCAACGGAAATATCCATTTTGACCATCCCTGAATCCATTCTGACTAATTTCGTCATGACGTCTATACGCACGTACGTATCTCGCATAACTCAAAAACGGTAAGCCGTAGAAAGTTGAAAATTTGTATTTAGGACTTCTATAACATCTAGTTGTGCACCTCCCTTTTTGGTCATTACATAATTTCCGGAAATGGTACTTTATTTGAAGCCTATAATAGATTTTAATGAAAAACTATATTAAAATATAATCCAAAACGTTTCAAATTTGGTATATAAGACTTTTATATCAATTGGAATAACATAGCAGATTTTGGTTAAAACAGGCTAACCGGAAGTGATATATTACCTGAAGATGTTAACAGTTTTTCTTGAATAAAATGGTTTCATTTAGATTTTAGAAACAAATGCTTCAAATAAAAGTTTTAGAGAATTAAATTCTGCGTCTAGCACATCAAGTATTATTAAATTAGCCCATTGTATAAGCGAGATATGTAAATATAAAACTTATATACTTTTTGGTTTTCGTAATGAAGCTTGCTATGGATTAGGACAAAAATAACAAAAAAATAAAAAATAGATGTTAATTTCAAATTACGTCAAACACGTGCAATTTTATAATTGGGTCTATACTTCATCTTCATATTGGTCTTGCGTACAAGGAAGTCGTGTGGTGTCCACATCAGATTTTTTTAAATGGGATGGCATATATTTTTTACCCTCATTTGATAGAGTATTTTTTCTGGATTCAACCATGTATTCATATCTCGTATATCCTAACCTAACAAAAATATTGAGAAAAATTCAACTGAAATTTAAATAAATTTCATTTTTATAGTTATTTTTCAGTAGGCTATGTATGAAAAACAATTGAACTTAAATTAAAATGAAACAGATATTTGTTAATAACATTAACACAATTGACAGATAGCAGTTATTGTTTTTCATACATAGCCTACTGAAAAATAGCTATAAAAATCATATTTATTTAAATTTCAATTGAATTTTTCTCTGAGAATTACGACTTCGATTAAATAAAAAGTTTTGTTTACCTTTCAGAGGTCATATTAGACGTGCTTTTGTTTTTTTAAAAAAATCGAAATAACTGTATACTAAGTTAAATGTTGTGGCAACCTTGGCCAATATTTGATTTTCAAATAACTTCGTTACTATTAGATATTGAGAAAAAAGTTTTATTGTTTTTACTTGTACAAAGTACAGGAAGTATTGTATTCGCGAAAAAATTCGGTTTTCAGATTTCAACGGAAATATCCATTTTGACCATCCCTGAATCCATTCTGACTAATTTCGTCGTGACGTCTGTACGTACGTATCTCGCATAACTCAAAAATGGTAAGCCGTAGAAAGTTGAAATTTTGTATTTAGGTCTTCTATAACATCTAGTTGTGCACCTCCCTTTTTGGTCATATAATTTCTAGAAATGGTACTTTATTTGAAGCCTATAATAGATTTTAATGAAACACTATATTAAAATATAATCCAAAACTTTTCAAATTTGGTAAATAAGACTTTTATATCGATTGGAATAACATAGCAGATTTTGGTTAAAATAGGCTAACTGGAAGTGATATATTACCTGAAGTTGTTAACAGTTTTTGTTGAATAAAATGGTTTAATTTAGATTTTAGAAATAAATGCTTCAAATAAGAGTTCTAGAGAATTAAATTCTGCGTCTAGCACATCAAGTATTATTAAATTAGCCCTTTGTATAAGCGAGATATATAAATTTAAACTTATATACTTTTTGGTTTTTGTAATGAAGCTTGCTATGGATTAGGACAAAAAATAAAAAATAGATGTTAATGTCAAATTACGTCAAATACGTGCAATTTTATAATTGAGTTTATACTTCATATTAGTCTTGCGTACAAGGAAGTCGTGTGGTGTCCACATCAGATTTTTTTATAATCTATTTACTGACAGACAAAATATTGTTCAATTTTCTTCGATTCTAATGGTAAATAGCCTCTTTCTCGGAAACAGTTGAAGATCGGAGATATGTTGATTAAGCCTTTTTTACCCATTTTGGTCAGTACTATATGCCCTTTCATTTTTTCCCGAAGTATGATTATACCCAGTATATTATAAAGCAAGTTTTACACTACTAAATAAGATATAGTAGATGTGACATTTCAGAAAATATAGTTACTTAAAAAAGTATGTACAAAAAATTAACATCAGCTAATGAATTGGGTCAGAAGGAAAATTTAATTAACAAGCAAAATTGTTATGGTGCAAATTAATAAGTTACTGTAATATGACATAATGTAGGAAATTTCTGTACAAAAACATAGAATATTCTCACCGTATAATAAAGATATAAGAGTGTTAAATCTCAAAGAAATGTTACTTTATTGCGACATTTATAACGACAATTTATCTTAAAGTCTGTCGAGATATGCGGTAAAATAAATCTGATATTTTATTCGTATTTTTATAAAATATATATGAACATTAAACAAAAATATATTATTATTCTTTCTTTCAAAATGAAGTGGAGTAATAAACAAGTCCATCAAATATATTTCAGTGGCGCGCCAATAACTTTTTGCTAAGGGATAGTCGAAAAACTGAATTCGATAGAGATATACCGTTTTAGTTCTCAAATAATTTTTCGAGATCGGCATTATTTGCACCGCTCTGTTCAAATAAAGACATGCTCTGTATAATAAAATAAGCTTACTGTTCCTTTAACATAAATGCTATTTTTGTTTAAAATAATGGGCCCGTCCAACTTTTTTTGAATATTTTATACAGGGTGTAAATGAAATAAGTGCAGTAAATTTAACCAGTAATGTAATTCGACGAGAGCAACAATATTTCTTAATAACATTTTTTTCTAAGTCTTTTAGATTTTGAGTTAAAATTCTTTAAAGATTTGCTGCATATTTCGGCGCGCGCCCATGGAGAACAAATGGCAGCTGTCGTATTCAAGTGAGATACAAACAGCTCAAAAATTTTCGATTATCGGTTACACTTGCAGTCACAGTAATTAATAAACGAATCAACGAAAATAACATTTATTATTAATTAATTCGTAATAGTACAATTTTTAAAATAAAGAAATTTAAATTTTGGATAACAAAATTATAAAGTTTTGTATTAAACCAGGATTTAATCATCTGTGAATAGAGGAAGATAAGGAGGGTCAAGGGGAGGAAGAGCAAAAGCATAGTAATGTAGTAAATGTAAGTACAAACTTTTGTCCATTTAAACGAGGTACATGGTACATGAGTACCAATAATTAGTCGTTCATTTATTGTTCCCGTTCATACATTTTTTAATGAAAATTTTTACAGCATTTTCGTCTGTTGAAATGTGTATTGTGCATAATAAATACACGTTCCCAAGTAAATTCAGTCTCATTAATGAACATTATGAGCCATTCCCAAAATCGAAGTCTGCTGAAACCATTGATCTTTTTGCACATGATATGGATACAACTGTTGCTTTATTTAAAATTGTCATATGTGACACTTCGTATTGTGATAAAGATGTACAAGATTAACAAATGTGCGAATATTAGGAACAGTATGATTTGGAAACGCTCCGTCTAAATGCGTTTGCAACTCTATAACATTGTCTTTATATCAACCACAAATTAAAATGTAGTAAAGATACGAATAAATAAATAAACCATAGGTAAGTAATTACAATATCTCTGTACTCGCTATTTGTAAACGTAAGCATTTTGACAGAATTTTACCTGATAAACAAGTTTATTACTAATTCCAAAATATAATTGCAACAACTGACAAAACTGTCAATTGCTAAAACAAAATTTTTCATAGCTTTTGCTACTGCATTTAATTATTAGAAAAATACGTGGAACGACTCGTCAATTTACGGGGTGGTAAAAATGCTAAAAAAATATGCGATTTCGAGAAAAAGTTATTAAGAAATATTGTTGCTCTCGTCGAGTTACATTACTGGTTAAATTTAATGCACTTATTTCATTTACACTCTGTATATTACGAAGAATTTAAAAATAGAAAATCCGTATTTTTTATTTTCTTGAAATAATGCTTAATAACGCCCAACATAATTATTAAAGTTTTGGCGCGAAAGTGATGACGGTAGCATCACTCCGTCATAAGTAAAGAGAACCGACATACGTTACCATTAATAATGGTAATATACAATAAACGTTGCAAGAATAAAAATTCGTATCCATTACAAACTGTGATCAAAAATCTTTAGAGCTAATTGTAATAAAATAAGTCAGATAGTTGTATCATTTCAAAATATATATTTCTTTGATTTACTTCCATTAATAGGTATAAGAGTAGTGTTAAATGATAATTTATGTAAAACTTCGATTATATATTATACATAAATAAAAATCAGGTAAGTAAAATTAATAATTTTTGCTCGTTTTCATAATCATGTTAACTATTCGCTTTAATTAATGTGACTTTAAGGCTTTCTATAAAATAATATTGAAGGTTATCATACTCACCAAGTGCCATAATTATAATTAAAATAGTATTTAAGCTATTTTCTATTTACATATAAATAAATACAACAATGACAGTATTGATTACAATAATCAAAGCATAGTTCATAATAAAAAGTAATCCAACATTTAAAATTCTATTTACTAAATGATTGCAACAATGACAAGTATTGATATTACAATAATTAAAACATAAATTATAATATAAATTTATTTATATAAGTAAATTTTCTTTTGATCTTATAAAAAATGACTCGGATGTATAAAATATGTTTATGTTAGAGTATGTGTAAAGCCAATCGCAAATTTATGAGCAAAATATATATGGTCCACTCTATATTTACATTTTCACAGGATAACTGGACGACTGTAATGACGCTGACGTCACAATATGGCGACCATTTTACGCTGAGAACTTTAATTACATTATTATAGGTATAAAAATAGAAAATATATAGCAATTTTTATTTAGTTTTCATCTATTTATATTCAAATTCATATGCGACATGTAATTTCTAAAAAGTCGAAGACTTGAACGGGCCCATTTCTTGTGAGAATGAAAACTGTAGTTCCGAAATTTATTTCAAACAAAAATAGCATTCATATTTAATTGTTTATATTGAACTAAAAAAGATAACATTCTAAAAAAAGAAATCCGTGACTTAATAATGAGATTCTTAAAATCAATAACATCTTCTTGTTAAGCACTTCTTCAGAAATCTCGAAAATAAAAATAGAACAACTTCCTCGTAACCATTAATGATTCGAAAAAAAAAATCAATTTTCTACTAATTATAAAAGTAGACAAAGAAATTCTTATTTATTATTTCTTATGAGGAAAATGAGTAAAAATTCTCCTCATTGTAAAAACAAAATTACAATAAATATTTTTAATTATAAAGACATGTATCTATGCCGTACATGTCAACATGGAAATTTTCCGGCAAAAAAAAACAAAGATGTCAACTTTTATAAAATACAAATTAACAAGAAAAACATTCTATTTTTATATATATTTAACGATTTATTAGACAAACTCACGAAATGTAAATGCAAAATCCAAGTTTTTTTATATATTTGATTAGACGTTTGCATGATATGAAACATATAAAATTTATTTGTTTACACATATTTATATTTTTTGTCAAGATATTAAGTATATACAGGGTGGTGGCGGTTAAGGGTTAACAAAGGGATTTAACATGATTGTGATAATAGTTTTAATAAATACTGGACTAGGAAAGCACAGAAATACATACCAATGTCTGGCTGAAAATAGATGGCCGACTAGGGTAACTGAATATCAAAACAGGGGTGCGTTTAAAATATTTTAATCATTTTTGGTTTATGTTGATTATAACAAAATATTTCGATATTTAAATTATTTAGTTTGGCAATTCTATGAAATAGGATTATTTTTAATTTCCTCTAACAGTAATTCCGACTCGAGGGTTGCTTACAACTGAGACGAACGAACTACAATTTTTTAAATACATCCCTGAATCCTGTTGCTAAGGTCATTTTAAATGCCTCCTGGTATTGAGTACAATTCTAATCTTCTGTAACAGAATACATAAGGAAGGGTCAGTTTCCTTTCAAATAAAATATAAGGAAATGTTTTCAAAAGATACCACATCTATTAAATAATCTAAACGTTAACTTTCATTCGCTAGTCATACTATAACATAGTCAAACACAGTTTTGACAGATTGCAGTTATTGTCTTTGAATAAGGGACTACAGCGCAATTGAATTAAGAGAAATTAGAAAAAAATATTGAAAGTATATGTTTAATAATGAATATTAATAAAGAAATAAAACGATATAATTGCAATACCTCGGAAATAAGGTTTTTTTTGTTCCATATATATTATTGGCGACTCAAAAACGGCCTATAAATATATAACGAATACCACGTTAGGGGAGGAGCCTACCACAAATGGAAGTAGAAAATTCAAATAGTGGAGGCGTGGCTAACAGTCCAGTACTGCAATTCTCAAACAGTTTTTATTTGAATTTAAATGTTTTGCATTAAACTTAATAATTCAAATACACTTCCAATTATAAATAATCATGTAGACTTGTACAGTATAATAATATTCATTAATTTTTTAAAAATATAATTTAGAAACAGCATATATTTCAAGAACATTTAGGTCCATGAAGAAAACAGTTTGATATAAAAACTTACGTTCGTGACGTCACATTTATATTTTCAAATTTCGGGGGACTATAACTCGCTTATTAATAGTAATTTTTACACCGGATTTTCACTGACAGTCTTAGTTTTACTTATGAAATTATATTTAAAAAATGGCGGAATCCCCTACAACTGTAAGCAGAGCTGGGCAATACTTGCAAGAAAAGTACTTTATTAGGCTTGCAAGTACTTTGAGTACTTTCTATTTATAGTAATTTGTACTTGACAAAGTAAATCTATTCACAGTACTTGGTACTTAATACTTGGAAAAATACTTGAAGTACAATGAAAAATACTTGAAGTACTTTAAATGTACTTCGGGTTCGATCCCGACCGACGCCAATTATTTCCAATTTTAAATGGCACAAAATTGACCCCTGTGGTGCACTCTCCACGCCAGCAATGAGTGCCCGACAGGTGACGCCTGGTAAGCGCCCGCACGGTGCAAATGTGTCATCTTTACCGATATCTGCTTACAAAGCAGATAGGCACACCCAGCAATGGGTAATAAGCTGTGATGATATATTTATTTTATTTTATTTGAATTACTTTAAATGTACTTGAATTACTTTGTTTGTCTGTCAGTGTTTCTTTTACAGAGGTGTGGTGTTATGTGAATTTCATTAATAAATATATTTTCAGCGATAATATGAAAGTAAAGATATATTTGCAAATTTTTTGGCATAAATAAATTAATTCTAATCTGCACATATTGCATATACATAAATGTTTGTATTACCTAACTACAGTGCTAGGACTTTGCGTATTGCCTGGCGATCGCATAACGTAAAAATGACGTCATTCTAACATTTCGGTACAGCTTCTCGCATCGCTCGGCGATCATATGACGTCAATTTTACGTCATGAGATCGCTAGGTGATACGGCAGTCCCAGCGAGGAACTCTTGTTTTAAATAACCAAATCAATATCGCATATTGAAATTTTTGTCAACAATCACCTTTTAAGGTCCATATAATCAGAAAAATATTAATTATCTGAAAAAGTACTTGCACCCAAATTTACAAGTACTTTTGTAAGTACTTGGTACTTTCAAGTACTTTAGAAACTAAAAAAGTACTTGTACTTCAAGTACTTTTAAAAACATCAAGATACTTGGTGCTTGTACTTCAAGTACTACTTTCCGGTACTTTGCCCAGCTCTGACTGTAAGTTAATCTTAAATGACGTGCTCATGGCAGATCTTATTTTCGAACTTTTCATTTGAGAACACGAAAGGATTTCTAATTAATTTAGGCTCATGTTAAAGTGTATTAAATTATCTTTCAAACAGCAAAAGTTTCATTTTAATCTCACGGCTAGTATCTAAGAAATAAAAAATAATTATATTCAAAACTGCAAAGTGATCGATTTCTATGCGCATAAGTATATTTGTACACCTACACCTTACAGTAAAAGGGTATCTGACTATATAAAATTATCTCATAACAATACCTATGTTATTTCACCTTTTTGTCTTTACGAAAGGTCATGATTATAACCCTTTTTTATAACGTTTATTTGCACCTAGCTGGTTTTATAAACTGCCCCATACCGCATACGAATTACTGTCTGATGAGTGTTCAGTGAATCACATGGACTCTCCATGGTTCAGTGAACACATATCCGGTATAGAGACAGTCACAAAGGGCTCCACAAATATACATCAGATATCAGATCATATGTTCACAAATACAATAGCTAGTAGTATGAACCAACGATTACAAATACTCTAGATATAACTTCAAAGTAATTGTTTTGTTTTCGGCTGGACAGAAAGAGACAACTAAGGATAGAGATATGTTAAGTCTCCTCATGGAGTATGGAGTGACATCCACTGCTTGTTCTATTAACATGAACTGTACTATATTTGAAACATTTGAATTATTATTAACGAAAAGCAATGAGCCTGTTTTACATTTTTCAAAAAGTATTTTAAATGAATTAATAATTATTTTTACCTTCCGTCACCTTTAGGTAAGGAAGGTATTGTCTTTGGTCAAAAAATTCGATGATGAGTTTTTAATCAATAAGCACGTTCTAGGGTCCCTAGAATACGAATTTACTATTTTTACGATGATGTCTGTATGTGTGTGTGTGTGTGTGTGTGTGTGTGTGTGTGTGTGTGTGTGTGTGTGTGTGTGTGTGTGGATGTGTGTGTGTGTGTGTGTAACAAAATTTTCGTCTGCGATAACTCTAATACTACAGTTACAAAAATTATAATTCTTTCGTATACTTCTTCGTTACATCCATATGAAGAGCTGATTAGATTTTGGTTACAATTGGTCAACCGGAAATACCGTCATTTGAAGATTTTAACAGTTTTTCTTGAAAAAACTATGTTAAATATAATTTTTTCACATTTGATGTTATTATAAATATTAAAGAATATTTTATTCTCTATACGATTTGCCTGCATTTTATACTTAATATTAAATGGATATAGAGTTAAAAAATTATAAAGAAATTAAATTTCATAAAGTAGCCATAGCTATGGAAACATCTACTATATTAAGAAAATTCTGTATGGAATTTGTATAAAATACATACAACTGTACAAGAAATAATAATAATAATAAATCTTTTATTTCTGCAGATACATTACACTGTATATAGAAAACGTCACAAAATAATAATTTTCTGTATGAAATTTGCATAAAATACATGCAACTGCCGGAAGGTAATGTACAAGAAATAGAATATTTAATTTAGCAATGAACTTTCCGTATGAAATTTGTACAAAATACATAGAACTGACGGAAGGTAATGTGCTGGCCACATCAGATTTTTTTAAATAATTTGTTATTTTCGAAAATTATTAAATACAAATATTGACGCCAAAAATAGTCATGAAACACAACCCCCCACTCCTGCGTCGTAGATGCACATATATTAAGTAATTCACATCCAATAGAAAAACAGTTTTCCATCACCTACATTTATTTTTGTTATTTAGGGCCGGTATTTCCATCTCCGGATAAAGTTCAAGATAACTATCCGTCAGATAAATGATAAAATATAGCATCGAAATAAAAGCAGAAATGAAGTAAATTATATTGAATGTCATTTTTTGATACGATATTGTTCATTTATCCGACAGATAATTTATCCAGCACTTTATCCGAAGATGGAAATACCGGCCCTTAGATAAATAAACGTAGGCGATAGTTTGTCGCATGTTAATAACAAACTTCTAATTTGACATTTGACGCTGACATTTTCCATTATAAATGAGTAATAATGGCTAATAGAGAATACACTCAAGCTAAGTCGGACAGCTTACCGAAAATCGAAAGCTGGATAATGGCTGAATTTATATCAGAAAACGACTGTTTTACTGTTGCCGAAATAAGGTGTGTTAAAGAGTTAAGGTAAAATAAAATGTAAAAACCCAACCATCAGCTCTTCGACCTACTGCTTCCAGCCACAATTTTCTTTTCTTCGCATCTTTTGGCATATTTATAAATTCAATAGTAGGTTTGTTCCTAGCGCATTTTTGCAAGAAGGCACAATACGATACTGTAAATTACTCATTTTGTATTATCTAACACGAACCAAACTAAAAAATTTAACACTTGTTTGACAACTTTGACAATATATTTATCATAACACTTGTAACAAAACACAAAGAATTGACACTAAGGGACCAATTGGAGCCAATGAACATGTATGTGTTGTGACGTCTCATTCTGTTTCAGATCACGTGACTTTTTCAAAATATCCAAATTTCAAAAATTAATTGTAAAATATCTAATGGATATTTGGTGATATTTTCAAATTTGAGGCTATGTAAATAATGATACCTTTTTAAATTTAATACTAAAGAAGGCATATAAAAATTCTTGCAACAGCCCTATTATAAAATGTGTAAAACAAATTGATAGTAGAATTAGGAAAGGATAAAAAGAAATGTATATAATTATTTATATTATTCTATTGATTTTTAAACAATATTGTTTTTGTGTACATGCTTCTTATTCTATTTGTAGTTTTTTCTAAATTTATTTTTGTGGTGGATTCGGATTTTGAAATAAATGTCTAAAATTAAATTGATCAATTGAATGCCATGATTATTTAATGGATCCTTGTCCAGGATATGGTTATGAATACAGTCCAAAATTCCCGTAGGTAAATTTCTCATGGTAGTATTAATTAATTGTTTTTTAATTAATAAGAGTTTTTAGAATTACGCACATTTTATTTCAAAACTCACTTGAAAAGGGCAGATTTATAGAGAATAATGAAACGGTAAAACTTTGAACAAACAAAACTGGGCCACGATTTTGTAACTTTAAATTCTATCTGATTTGAAATTCTGTCAGAATTGGGTTTTCCCCACTACGAATTCTTCTGCTCCAGACCAGTAGAATTTGAAATCTGACTGAATTGCGATTCTTCCAATTCTTTCTCAAGATAGATTTCAAATTTGAAATCTGACAGAATTGAGATTTCCCCAATTCTTTCTCCGGATAGATTTCAAATTCTACTGGTATGGAATAGGAAAAACCCAATTCTGACAGAATTTGAAATCGAGGCCCGAACGACTTCACAACTTCCAAACAAAGGAACAAAATGTCATAAATACATTATAAGGACCGTAGAGACATCTCTCGACAAATTTTAGAGTAGACTTTATATATCTCTGTCTCTAGTTGTCTCTTTCTGTTTTGCTTTTGCCACAGATATATTGTATTTTATTAATTTTAAAAACATCGTTCCTATTGGGAAACCCTTTACAACTAAATTATGAAATATGTGTTAAAATTGCCAGCTGTTCTGCGCGTACTTAAAATACAGATGGGTGACCATGTAATCTATAACGTAAACTGTACATTCTTGACTGATTATATGCAAAGAATTTGTTGTAATCATTTTACAAGGTTTCCCATTATTTATGTATAAATTACAACATAATACATAGTAACTATTAATAACTTCCTATGCATTTACTACCAGATAAAGATGGCGTAAATGAATATAGATAACTGCATTTTACAAGGTTATCTAGTGTAGATAGATACAATGTTTAGCTAGCAAATTACAGAATATGCAGTACTGGCCTAGCCTTCATACTGTTTATTTTCAAAACGCGAATGGACTTGTTTATGTTAAACACCACATCTGTTTTTCTTGATCATTATTTTTCACTAGTATATAGTGATAGTGTCATTTTAATGTTTTTAAGTTATTCATAAAGGCTCGTACCACGATCACGGTTTTAACTAAAACGTTGTTTTAAGAAATGTCAAATTTCATTATTTAATAATAATAATAAATAATATAAAATTTATCAAAATATGATTTTAAAGCAGAACATAGTTTGTATTCAAATATTTTTTTAAAAAATCGTTCTTTAAACATAAGGGAGAAATTAAATACTGAAATTTGAATTTGACATTTCTTAAAACAGTGTTTTATTTAAAACCGTGATCGTGGTACGGGCCAAAATGTTTTGCACAAAACAATAACGATGGCTGTAATTTCTTCCTTATATTTACTATTTTTTGCCACTGGGTGTGAACGTAGCAAAAATCCAAATTTTTAAATATTAAAAGTTTGCGACAACTTTTACTGTCACATTTGACAATTCAATGAATTTAAGAAACTAAGGCGATTTCGGGCGACAACCTTTCACTTGCGATATGTTGCGTTCAGGTACGTTCACACATTCGGGCGCTAGGAACAACATACCCGGTATGCTTGGATCAGTGCTCACAGCTGAACGGGTTTGCGAATCGGGTCAGCTCTCTGTTCACTATTTCAATCTCTTTTTATCATGTCTTTTTTTGAAATGTCAAAAGTCAAAACAGTCGGAGTCGTGGTCTTATGTCAAACAGGGTGACATTATTTTCGTTGACTCTTTTTTGGACAAATATCGAAAAACTATCTTTCTCCGTTAATGCATTTTAATTGTCAGACACTATTTTTGACAGTTTTAAATGTCGCAGAATATACATAACCACCAAGCACGGTGTCAACAAGTGAACCAACGATTTTTGGCGCCACCATTAACCATATCATACCGTAACTAACCATAAGTAATCCGAAGAAGTGAACGGGTATGTCGCCCGAAATCGCCTTTAGTCTTTGAGATTCACACATTGACAGAACAAACTTGTTATAAACAATGTTACATTTTCCCAATTGTCGAGAATTGTTTGGTCAAAAAATTCAATGATGAGTTTTTAATGAATAAGCACGTTTTAGGGTCCTTAGAATACGATTCTACTATTTTCACGATGATGTCTCTATGTATGGATGGATGTGTGTGTGTGTGTGTGTGTGTGTGTGTGAGAGACGATTCTTTCGGATCGCATAACTCCAAAACCACCTTTCCAAAAATTATAATTATTACGTATTCCTCGAATTTTCATCCATATGAAGAGTTCATTATATTTTGGTTATAATTGGTCAACCGGAAGTACCCGCATTTGAAGTTTTCAACAGTTTTTCTTGAAAAAAATATTTAAAAATATTTTATTCTCTCTATATGATTTGATTGCATTGTATTCTTCATATACAATGAATATAGAGTTAAAAAATTATGAAGAAGTTAAATTTCATAAAGCAGTCATCTTTACTATAACCATGAAAACAGCTTTTTACCTCCCGCTACCCTTAGTAAGGGAGGTATAGGGATCGTGCTAAAAATCGTATATCGAGATTTTGGTAAATGACAATGTTTTAAGGTCCCTAGAATTCGATTTTAAAATTTTCATGATGACTATGTGTATGTATGTGTGGATCCTCCGCTCTAATTCAAATACTATTAATCGGAAAATTTTGAAACCTTGTATTTAGACCTGATGCTAATATAGAAAGAACCCATTAGATTTTGGTGTAAATCGGATAATCGGAAATGACACTTTACTTGAAGCTCAAAATAGTTTTTCTTCGAAAAATACCTTTAAATGTTATTTTTTCGAGATTAATGTTATAAAATTAAAGATTATTAAATTTTCTACAGGATTGCATTAATAATTTTTCTATATATTTTATGAATAAATTTATAAAGTTATCTATAATTTAAATCCCGGAGCCTACGCTTTAAACAAACAGCATACACAACTCCTTGGTTACACAGTTCATATCTCAAATGTATGTAACTGATAGATAAATATCACTGTCAAAGAACATTTAAAATTAATAATAGTAATGTTTTAAAAAGAAAATAGTAAATAGAACCATAGTTATATGGAATGGAACTTAATACAGTTTGTAGCATAAGTAAAAAAAAGTAAATATGTAAGTATATTTAAATTAATAAAAATCAAATGGCGGGAGGTATAGTGTTGGCCACATCCGAGTTTTATTCATGTAACCGGGTTAAATATGGTTAATCGTACGTAACCGGTGTGAATACAAAATAAGTTGACAAAAAATGTCACAGATTCCTTTTTTATTTTTACTAAGAGTTGCCTAATGTCCATATTGTCAGCGTTTTGACAGCTAGAAAAGGATAGCAATAGTAACCTGACATGTAACCCAGTATACCGCGGTTACATGTTTGACGTATCCGGCATGCTGAATAAAATGCAGTTACCATGGAAAATTCTGATTGACAGATGCCAGTGTCAAGTGCAATTGACATAGTGTTTGTCTTATAATTTTACTGGAAATATAGAATTTGTACAAAATGCATTGAACTGAGAGAAGGTACCTAATGTACTAGAAATATATATAATCTTTTGCAAGAAATTTCCTGTTTGGAATTTGTACAAAATACATAGATCTGATGGAAGGTAATGTGCTGGCCACATCAGATTTTTTTAAAATGGAATGTGAAGAATGCAAAGGAAATTCCTTAGAAGATCCTCAAGAAATTGAATTTGTACGATGCAGCCTATAATTTATAGACCAATGAATTGTCAAAATAATATAATAATATAAACTCCCTAGAGTTCATTTTCACATATTTTCTCCCTATAGGCAAATTGTTTTACTTTTGTCATGATTTTGACATCAGAGATATTAATTTTTACTCTCGATTTTGTACTAGCATTTTTTAAATTTAAATACTTCAAATATTTTGATACACAAAAAACGAAAAATACGTTGATAAACTTAACTATCAGAAAGTAAATAAAAAATGTCACTAAACTTTGAACTATTTGATCTACTTTTTATTAAATTACAAACATAAAACTTATTTTGTATAAATGAGTTTTCAAAATTATGTTCACGATTTCGGTTAACTATGAACAGTTATTTTTTTTCAGTTTCATGTCCGGCTTACAGGAGTTGTCTTACGAATATTTTCCAAAACCCAAAAAAAAAAACCGAGTTTAAAACAACACTTAGAAGCCCATAAATACCAATAAAACCCAGATTAGTTATTATATGTTTTATAATGACTACTTATTACCCATTTCTGGGTGTACCAACCTGCTTTGTACACAGATATCAGTAATGATGATGACATGTTCGTACTGTGTGGGCGTTTACCAGGCATCACCTCACGGGCACTCATTGCTGTCGTGGAGAGAGTGCAAACAAAATTTATATTCATAAATGTGTTTGTTCTTCATTCAATTTAAATACACACAATTCTATTTATGATACGAGTACAACATCATTAATTCAAATTATATTATAATAGTAAATGAACGACCACACAATATCTATAATTCTATTGTGTCGATGAATCACTTCTTTCTAAGTATCTCTATATAAACTTTAAACCTTTCAACTTAAAATAGACGATACTCTGTCTGAACTATTGATTTTGGTGTAAAATATAAATGATCTCGTGAGAAACTTGATTTTGCGTATTTATTTCATTCTTTTTGTGATACATACGAACCCAAATTCACTTTATTTTGGCCGATTAACATTTTCAACAAATAAATGCAACAAGAATAATACAACCTTTTAATTTTTTACTTCCCTTCATAACTTTAGGTAAGGAAGGTATTGTTTTTGGTCAAAAAATTCGGTGGTGAGTTTTTAATGAATAAGCACGTTTTAGGGTCCCTAGAATAAGATTTTAGTATTTTTACGATGTAGTCTGTATGTGTGCGTGTGTATGTGTGTGTGTGTGTGACAAAATTTTCGCCTGCGATAACTCTAATACTACAATTAAATATTTATGAAATGAGGACAATTTGATAAAAATCCAATCCAAAATCATATATTATAACAATTAGCAAATATTTGACTCAAGTTTAAAATATCTAACTGTTGGTATTTTACAAAGATGGAGGTAAGTTCAGCTGTAGGGATGTAAGGACAATCCTTACATCCCGTTGCTAATAGAAACCGATATCTTGACAGTAAAATAATAGTATATTATATACTCAGGGACTAAAGTGCATATTCAATCCCGCGGGTGAAGTTTATAATAATCACCTGAGGGATTGAATGCACTTTAGTCCTGTGGTATATACGCTATTTTTCGCACTCCCGTTTCAAATGGAACCATATTAGTGTAAAAGAAATTAATCTTACAATTTGACAATACAAATGTCAAAAATGTAGTGCAGATACGAATAAATAAATCATAGTAACACTATATGATGTTATGGAAACGAGTGATTTTTGATCAATGTCACGAAATAAATTGGCAACAGGCTCGAGCACGGCTCGAGTAAAGCAATCGGAAAATTTTTCCAGGATAAAATTTAACCACGAATGGTATTCGGATGACTATTTCCAAAATAAAAATCAGGTAACTATTTATATAATTTTTTTCTTGACAAAAATCTTGTAAATATTTATTGTGTTTAGAGGTATTATGTTTCAGTTTGCTTTTTCAACGTTTTAAATAGATTCATGTCCAAATCGACTCGTTTTTAATAAAAACCGATAACACTGAAATTATACAGACTTTGACAGATATGTAAACAATATATTTTTAAAATGTCAAAAAATTTCGCTTATCAAAACTCACTTGTAAAAATACGAAATCTTATTGGCTTAAAGGATGCGAAAAAACTTTTGTGACGGTGTTTTGTCGAAATGAAACTTGGTAACTATGTAGAACCTTGAATTTGGATTGGTTTATATATTTATGAGTGAAATAGTCATATTTAAACCCTCTGGGACTAAATTTGAACTTTAGTCCCTGAAATGAGTGATTAGAATCGCTCTTTAGTCTCGGGAGTGCGAAAATAAACATACATCTTTACAAACAATGTCCTAATAGCCTACTTACAATATCTGGAGTGGGTAAATGTTATTATTAATAATACAGAAAATAGAACTTACAATTTGAAACGAAAATAGTACGTATTTTTATATATGTATGTTGTGTCACTGTAACTATCGATAATAAACTGAAAATATTTGAGGAAACACAATGAATTATCAATATTTATTACACATGTTATCACATGGAGGAAAGTATAAATACATATAAATATTAATGATAAGATAATGTATTAAAATAATTTTCAGGAAAAAATAAATATATTGTTTTAAGCCTATATCTTGTCCTCTCTCATGTTATCCTGTATTTTTACTCTTGTTTTATTTTGACCTAAATTTTCCTACCGAAGATATTGTCATTACAGTTAAGAATGACGTATTTACCAACCTCTAAAAGGATAGGAATCGATATACTGGGTGTAAATGAAATAAGTGCAATAAATTTAACCAGTAATGTAACTCGACGAGAGCAACAATATTTCTTAATAACTTTATCTCGAAATCGCATATTTTTTTAGCATTTTTACAACCCCGTAAATTGACGAGTCGTTCCACGTATTTGTCTAACAATTGAATGCAGTAGCAATAGCTATGAAAAATTTTGTTTTAGCAATTGACAGTCCTGTCAGTTGTTGCAATTAAATTTTGACATTAGTAATAAACTTGTTTATCAGGTAAAATTCTGTCAAAATGCTTACGTTTACAAATAGCGAGTACACAGATATTGTAATTACTTACCTATGGTTTATTTATTTATTCGTATCTTTACTACATTTTAATTTGTGGTTGATATAAAGACAGTGTTATAGAGTTGCCAACGCATTTAGACGGAGCGTTTCCAAATCATACTGTTCATAATATTCGCACATTTGTGAATCTTGTACATCTTTATCACAATACGAAATGTCACATGTGACAATTTTAAATAAAGCAACAGTTGTATCCATATCATGTGCAAAAAGATCAATGTTTTCAGCAGACTTCGATTTTGGGAATGGCTCATAATGTTCATTAATGAGACTGAATTTACTTGGGAAGGTGTATTTATTTTGCAAATTACACATTTCAGCAGACGAAAATGCTGTAAAAATTTTCATTAAAAAATGTTTGCGTGGGAACAATAAATGGACGACTAATTATTGGTACTCATGTACCTCGTTTAAATGGACAAACGTTTGTACTTACATTTTTTGAATAACGTATTTAAACTATTATGATTTGTCGACGATAAATAATCATCTCATAACCTAATAACTATGCTTTTGCTTTTCCTCGATACCTCGTACCCCTCGTTCCTCCTTGTCATCCTCTATTCAGAGGTGATTAAAATCCTGGTTTAATACACAACTTTATAATTTTGTTATCCAAAATTTAAATTTATTTTAAAAATTGTACTATTACGTATTAATTAATAATAATGTTATTTCCCTTGATTCGTTTATTAATTACTGTGACTGTAAGTGTAACCGATAACCGACAATTTTTGAGCTGTTTGTATCCCACTTGAATACGGCAGCAGCCATTTGTTCTCCATAGGCGGGTAACGAAATATGCAGCAAATCTTTAAAGAATTTTAACTCAAAATCTAAAAGACTTAGAAAAAAAAAGTTATTAAGAAATATTGTTGCACTCGTCGAATTACATTACTGGTTAAATTTAATGCAATTATTTCATTTACACCCTGTATTACTATAATTGTAAATAAAAAATTAATCATACTCATTTTCTCAAAATCATCAAAATTTTGAAAAAACTGATTTTTACTTTTATGTATACGCATTACATAACAGTAAACTTTACCTTTATGCAAAAAAATCTACGTCATCGCAACAGAAAATCCTACACTATTATAACGTATTTAGTCACTATATATGAGTCACTCACTGTACATCGCTATAACATTTATTTCGAGTATTGAACTAGTCACTAAAAAAATCTAGTGTGCCCAACAAAATACATCCCGCCATTTATAGCCCGAGTCACAAAAAAATTAAGTTAATCCTTATTTTTGGATTAGCGAATTTTACTCTAATTTTGACAGTTTATTTCTTAAAATATAGTCTAATGTAATCCAAGTAACTTCCTTTTTTTTAAACCCCTCAATAGGATTAAATCCCAATTACAGAGTGGGTTCACATTCCCACACATCCATGCCTTAGTGGGATTCGAACCCAGAGCCCCGAGGGCAGTCATGACATGAGGCGTTGCTCTAACTATTGAGGCACCGGAGCTATAATAAAATGAAGATTAAATTTAAATACCGGGATAGAATAAAATTCACTAATACAAAAATGAGGATTAGCTTAAACATTTTTGTGAATCATTAATTTTTATTAATCTAAATACATACCTACATATTTACTTATGCTGGAAACTGTATTGAATTCCTTTTCTATTGTTCTATTTACTTTTTTTTTAAAAACGTTACTAATAATATTTTGAAATGATTAGTTCTTTGATAGTGACATTTATCTGTCAGTTACATACATTTGAATAACTGTGTTTTGTTTGTTTAAAGCGTAGGCTCTGGGATTTAAATTATAGATAATTTTATAAATTTATCCTTAAAATATATAGAAAAAGTATTAATGCAAATCTATAGAAAGTTTAATAATCTTTAATTTTTATAATAACATTAATCTCTAAAAAATAACATTTAAAGGTATTTTTGGAAGAGAAACTATTTTGAGCTTCTAGTAAAGTGCCATTTCCGGTTATCCGATTTACACCAAAATCTAATGGGCTCTTTCCATTACAGAAAAAGTTCGAAATACAAGGTTTCAAAATTTTCTGAACGGTAGTAGTTGAGTTAGAGTAAAGGATCCACACACACATACATACACACAGACATCGTCGTGAAAATGTTAAAATTGGATTCTAGGGACCTTAAAACGTGGTCATTTAGCAAAATCTCGATATGCGATTTTTAGCACGATCCCTATACCTCCCTTACTAAGGGTAGCGGGAGGTAAAAATGAGGATTAGCTTAAACATTTTTGTGAATCATTAATTTTTATTAATCTAAAAACATACCTACATATTTACTTATGCTGGAAACTGTATTGAAGTCCTTTTCTATTGTTCTATTTACTTTTTTCTTTTTAAAACGTTACTAATATTATTTTGAAATGATTAGTTCTTTGATAGTGACATTTATCTGTCAGTTACATACATTTGAATAACTGTGTTTTGTTTGTTTAAAGCGTAGGCTCTGGGATTTAAATTATAGATAATTTTATAAATAAAAAGTATTAATGCAAATCTATAGAAAATTTAATAATCTTTGATTTTTATAATAACATTAATCCCGAAAAAATAACATTTAAAGGTATTTTTGGAAGAAAAACTATTTTGAGCTTCTAGTAAAGTGCTATTTCCGGTTATCCGATTTTCACCAAAATCTAATGGGCTCTTTCCATTACAGAAAAAGTTCGAAATACAAGGTTTCAAAATTTTCTGAATGATAGTATTTGAGTTAGAGTGGAGGATCCACACATACATACACACACATACACACACATACACACAGGCATCATCGTGAAAATGTTAAAATTGGATTCTAGGGACCTTAAAACGTGGTCACTACCAAAATCTCGATATGCGATTTTTAGCCTATACCTCCCTTACCAAGGGTAGCGGGAGCTAAAAGATACTAATAAATGAGAAAATAATATGAAAACTAAATAAAAACACAGTTCACAGCAATGCTACGCTTACAAAAGTCAAGAAAAGTGTACCATTGTTTAATGCGATTAGCGCCATCTCTTGATATTTGAAAATCCTAATACTTACTGTATAATATACTATTTTTTATGAAAATGTCTGTTTTATATTATCGTTTTTTTGTATGCAAATTTTTAAATATTTACTTCCTTTCTATCATTTATATGTTTACATGTTGCAAAATTTTAGTCGATATCAAAATAAATGTTGAAATATGAAAGGAAGTTTGTACGTAATTTTTTTATATACAAAAAAAAAATTACACAAAAAAATGTTTTAAGAGCGGTCTTTTTTTGTTTAGAGTATTCATCGATGCTATAAAAAAGTAGATGTTTTTTGTTCAGAACTCTTCAGATATTTTTATATGAGATCATATTTATTTTCACATTTTCCTGCTGTATAGTACAATAAAAGTTCTTTTGAACGAACTCTGATGGTCGCCAATTTCTTGGGGATCTCGTGGCCGCGTGCCTGAGTGTCTGGTCGCGAATCTGGGGAACCGGGATCCCGACCGACGCCAAATATTTCGAATTTTAAATGGCACAAAATTGACCCCTTGTGGTGCACTCTCCACGCCAGCAATGAGTGCTCGTAAGGTAACGCGTGGTAAACGCCCGCTCGGTACAAATATGTCATCATCATTACCGAAATCTGTGTATAAAGCAGATTGGCACACCCAGCAATGGGTAATAAGCCGTGATGATATATTTATTTATTTTGTTTAAGATAATATCCGTTAAAAACAAAATTGTCTATTTAGCTACTGCTGAAGAATTTATTTTTCAAAATTTAATTTGGAAATAGGTAGTCATTTAAAAGAAAAATAAACTATGAAAATGGGCTCTCTAAAATTAGTTTTGTTTATTTTAAATTGGTTAAACGTTTTCTTGTTTTTGTAACACTAAAAATAGCTAATGCTTCGTTTTACAAGTTTAGTAATTATATGAAAAAATAATAGCAAAAGGTAAGTGAAAATGTATGTCTCCGTTAAATATAGTGACCATGTTATTTAGGGAAAAAAAAGTACACTAGAAATAACAAAACAGTAACTTAAACAATAATTTACAGTGTGTTCAATAACATTCCTAACTCGGAGTAGGCTATGAACAGAGAAACGTATGTCTGTTCATTATTTTATTCAAAAATCAAGATGTCAAAATTGATCTTGAAGGATATAGTAGGAGTATATTCACATTTGTCGTTTTCTAATTTGTTTCCATTTCTGAAACAAGATTCAAGAAGAAAAGCTTTGATAACATTTTTGACAATATCTCATGTCAAATTGACATTTAATTAAATATTTTAATTGACATACGTTTCTTTGTTCATAGCCTACTCAGAGTTAGGAATTTTTTTGAACACACTGTATAAGAATATTTTTACCTTCCGTCACCTTTAGGTAAGGCAGGTATTGTCTTTGGTCAAAAAAATCGGTGGTGAGTTTTTAATGAATAAGCATGTTTTGGGGTCCATTTTACTATTTTTACGATGATGTCTGTATGTATATATGGATGCATGGATGTATGTATGTATGTATGTATGTATGTGTGTGTGTGACGATTTTTTCGTATCGCATAACTCCAATAAAACCTTTCCAAAAATTATAATTCTTGCGTATTCCTTTTCTTTAGATCCATATGAAGAGCTGATTAGATTTTGGTTATAATTGGTCGACCGGAAGTACCCTAATTTGAAGATTTTAACAGTGTTTCTTGAAAAAATGCTGTTAAATATCACTTTTTCACATTTAATGTTATTATAAATATTTAAGAATATTTTATTCTCTATACGATTTGATTACATTTTATACTTCATATTCATTGGATATAGAGTTAAAAAATTATAAAGAAATTAAATTTCACAAAGCATCCAGCTGTGTTATAAACATGGAAACATCTACTACATTAAGAAAATTCTGATTGACAAATGTCAGTGTCAAAGTGCAATTTACATAATATGTTTGAGTTATAATTTTGCTGGAAATATATAGAATCTTACAAGAAACTTTCTGTATGGAATTTGCACAAAATACATAGAACTGACTGAAGGTAATGTACTGGAAATATGGAATCATTTGCAAAAAAACTTTCTGTGTGGAATTTGTATAAAATACATAGAACTGACGGAAGGTAATGTGCTGGCCACATCAGATTTTTTTTAAATGAGTTGGAGTAATAAATCAGCTAATTTTGAAACGAAGTATATCATTGTATGTGTGTGTGAAACTATGACGTCACAGAATCAACCTTCGAATATTTATGAAGGAAACCATGAATTGAAAATAATTTTAAATATATTTTATGAATATACATACACATGAGGTATTTTTTTCTTACCTAAAGGTATGACAGAAGATATTGTTTTTGGTCAAAAAATTGTATGCTAAGTTTTTAATAAATAAGCACGTTTTAGTGTCCCTAGAATACGATTTTACAATTTTTGCGATGATGTCTGTGTGTATGTGTATGTGTGACGATTTTTTCTCCGACGATAACACCAACACTACAATTCTAAAAATTATAATTATTTCGTATTTCTCTTCGTTACATTCATATGAAGAACTGATTAGATTAGAAGATTTTAACAGTTTTTCTTGAAAAAACGCTGTTAAATATCATTTTTTCACATTTAATGTTATTATAAATATTAAAGAATATTTTATTCTCTATACGATTTGATTACATTTTATAATTCATATTCAATGGATATAGAGTTAAAAAATTATAAAGAAATTAAATTTCATAAAGCAGCCAGCTATCCAATAACACTGGAAACAGCTAATATAAATAAAAAAATTCTGATAGACAGATGTCAATATTAAGTGCCATTGACATATTATGTTTGTATTATAATGTTACTGCAAATATAGAATCAATTCTAGAACTGAGGGAAGGTAATGTACTGGAAATATAGAATCTTTTGCAAGAACTGTTTGTATGAAATTTGTATAAAATACATAGAACTGACGGAAGGTAATGTGCTGGCCATATCAGACTTTTTTAATTTACCATGAAAATCAAAACTTTGTTTTAAATTCTAAAAAGTATTTAATAGTAAAAAAATGTTGATGATCGGATACGAATTTGGTTCTTTGCAATTACAACTGATTACATAATATTGGAGCGTTCTCCATTTTTGTAATCTCAATAAATCGTTCTTTTGTTTAAGGTTTACCGTATTCAAATCTTTTGTTAGCCCATTAATCTTTCCTCTCTTTTGAGTAAACACTCATTTGTTTTTCAAATGTGTGACGTATTTCCGGTTTGGCGTCGATGTTCGCTTGTTGTAAATCTGCAGTCAACTGTTTTTATCTTGTGCAAAATTGACGAAAAGTTCTCAGGAAATATTCTCACGGTCACGGTGGGCTTTGAAAAGGGGTCGTTATGCATTTGTTTAGGGGGAATCGAGGGACACAATAGTGATCAAGAAGGACGGGAATGCATCGGAATTCAACTGTTCACACGACAGGGAGGGATCAGGAGAGAGCATAATTATCAAAATAATTATTGAGTTGATAAAAATGATAAAAATTATAAAAATAAAAATCTGATGTGGACACCACACGACTTCCTTGTACGCAAGACCAATATGAAGATGAAGTATAGACCCAATTATAAAATTGCACGTATTTGACGTAATTTGACATTAACATGTATTTTTTTTTATTTTTTTGTTATTTTTTGTCCTAATCCACAGCAAGCTTCATTACAAAAACCAAAAAGAATATGTTTTAAATTTACATATCTCGCTTATACAATGGGCTAATTTAATAATACTTGATGTGCTAGACGCAGACTTTAATTCTCTAAAACTCTTATTTGAAGCATTTATTTCTAAAATCAAAATGAAACCATTTTATTCAAGAAAAACTGTTAACAACTTTAGGTAATATATCACTTCTGGTTAGCCTGTTTTAACCAAAATCTACTATGTTATTCCAATTGACATAAAAGTCTTAAATACCAAATTTGAAAAGTTTTGGATTATATTTTAAAATAGTTTTTCATTAAAATCTATTATAGGCTTCAAATAAAGTACCATTTCTGGAAATTATGTAATGACCAAAAAGGGAGGTGCACAACTAGATGTTATAGAAGTCCTAAATACAAAATTTAAACTTTCTACGGCTTACCGTTTTTGAGTTATGCGAGATACGTACGTACATACAGACGTCACGACGAAATTAGTCAGAATGGATTCTGGGATAGCCAAAATGGATATTTCGGTTGAAATCTGGAAACCGAAATTTTTCGCGAATACAATACTTCCTTTACTTTGTACAAGGATGTAAAAAATACGAAAATCGTTTACTTTACACACTGCAGTGTAGAAAATTAGACAGACCACCTAGTATGTACTTAAACAATGGGATCCTGCACCATAACAAAAAATAATAAAATATACACTTTATACATTACTCAATAAATAGGGATTAAGATGAAGAAAACATTTTTTTTAATAATTACTTTGGGAGATATTTGAGGTTTGTTGTCAGTGTCACTGTGACGTCACATTAGTGCTACCTTTCTCTCGCTGTCTACTGTAGAGCTTGTGCAAGAGAAAGACAGCAATAGGTGTCGCTATAGCTACTAGATAAATTACAGCTGACTCGTCCACCATTTAATTTATTCAATATCAGCGTTACAGTATTATTAATCATAGAAATTATCCACAATGACGGGTTGTTCTGCTCCAAATTGTGCAAATCATTTGAGAAAGGTTTTTAATTTTTATAGGTACTTATGCAATAAACTATATTCACGAAAGATGACTATTCCAGGTCATTTGTGAGCCGTCTGATATAATATTACTTGCAGATAACTTCATTGCATTTCATTTGCATAGGCGTGCAACATGAAATATTTATGGACACATTTTAACTGAAAAATTACGAATAATTCATTTGAAAATTATGTTTCTTTCTAAATAATGCCTTTTTGAAAGATGTATGTTCTTCACTTATGTTTTTGCAAAGTACAAAAACATAGACTTAACTTATAAACCAAGGAATAATAATTTGATTTAAACGTCAACGCCACTGGGTAAATATTAGCACAGAGGGCAGTGTAGTAGATAATTAGATATCTGTAATTCTACGACATATGTCATTATTATTTATAGTGTGTTAGAAAGTAATGCCACTATTTACGTATATCTGTCACACCACATAAATAAAATAGACATAGGTCAAATAATCTTTCTCTTTCTAATACAAAATGTTGCTAAGCTACTGCTATAAAGTGATGTGTATTCTTTCTTCGAACAAATGACCTTGAATAGTCATCTTTCGTGAATAATAGTGTACATATATTTTTCTCTAACCTCGAAAATCTTAACGAACCGTATTTTTTCTTGTTTTATTATTTTAAATAAATATAATATGGCAAATATAGAAGTTATATTTAATTATGAAAAATAGTTACTACATAAACTTATAAAAAATGCAGTTTTATTTCATAATTTACTGCGTTCATTTTGGCGCCAATATGGCGGACGAGTCAGCTATGTATTATCCAGTAGCTGTAAGTGTCGCCGTGACGTCATGTTGACATTCAAAATCGAATGCAGTAAGACTAAAAACAATTAAGACTTTTTAATACTACGAATTGCTTCAAAATTAAATGAACTTTTATTTAAAATAATAAAAAAATCAGTGTTGTACAAAACTATTATTTTTCAAAGAATTGTAATACCGTAATACATCAAATAAATACTGTTATTTATTGTAATAGTAATGTTCTTAAACTTTAGAGTAAAGTATTATCAATTGTAAAAGATATTATTGGTATTTAGTATCGACTTTTATAGCTAACTAAACTGTAAATACCTGAGCTATTCTTGGAATTTGTAACCGACAAAATGACAACAGTTTATAGGGAAATTTTAAGTCATATTCTATACATTCCATCGTATACAGCGTGTCTCAGATGTGGAAATGACGCTCGTACTTATTAAGGGGGAAAATTAAGAATAGAAAATTTTCTGATTGAGTTTTGTTATCAAATAATTGATATTAAATAAATATTAACATGTAAACTTTATTAACAATAAATAATATAAAATCTGATGTGGCCAACACAACACCTTCCGCTATTTAATTTTCATTAATTTAATATACATATGTACTTACATATTTAGTTATACTAGAAACTGTATTAAAATCCATTCCATATAACTATGGTTCTATTTACTATTTTCTTTTTAAAACGTTACTATTATTAATTTGAAATGATTTAGTTCTTTGACAGTGACATTTATCTGTCAGTTACATACATTTGAGATATGGACTGTCTAATCAAGTAGTTGTGTTTTTTTAAAGCGCAGGCTCTGTGATTTAAATTATAAATAATTTTTTGCACTCCCGAGACTAAAGAGCGATTCTAATCACTCATTTCAGGGACTAAAGTTCAAATTCAGTCCCAGAGGGATTTGAATTAAATATGAAAAAAATCCCTGGGGGACTAAAGTAAAAATAAACAAGATGTTTCCATAACATTATATAGTTACTATGATTTATTTATTCGTATCTACACTACATTTGGAGCAATCGTTGAGTTTAAATTTGAACAAAATTTTTGATATTTGTATTGTCAAATTGTAAGATTAATTTCTTTTACACTAATATAGTTCCATTTGATACGGGAGTGCGAAAAATAGCGTATATACCAAAGGACTAAAGTGCATTCAATCCCTCAGGTGATTATTTCCCTCACCTTCGGCTCGGGTATTAAACTTCACCCACAGGATTGAATATGCACTTTAGTCTACTATTATAAATGTATCCATAAAATATATAGAAAACGTATTAATGCAAACCAATAGAAAATTTAATAATATTTAATTTTTATAATAACATAAATCTCGAAAAAATAACATGTAAAGGTATTTTGGGCTTCAAGTAAAGTGTCATATCCGATTATCTGATTTACACCAAAATCTAATGGCTTCTTTTCATATTAGAATAAGGTATAAATACAAGGTTTCAATATTTTCTGAATGATAGTATTTGAGTTAGAGCGTAAACAGGAACCACACACACACACACACATACACACAAATACACAGACATCATCGTCAAGTGTTAAAATTGGATACTAGGGACCTTAAAACGTGGTCATTTACCAAAATCTCGATATGCGATTTTTGATCCCTATTCCTCACTTACCAAGTGTAGCGGGAGGTAAAAACAAGATATTTTCCACATCTTTTATCACAAAGTGAGTTCAAATAGGTTGCCACGTACTTGAAGGCAAACATTCGCATGATTTATCAGGGAAGCTTTTACATTGATACCAACGAGCCATTATTTGTTCCGCTCTGTTGACATGAAGACAAGCATTGAATGGATTCCCTGTTTGAAATAATTTGTGGAATTAAAGTTTTCATTCTCTAATCAAAAAAGCTTGGACGTCACTTTTCATACATATGTATAGTATGTGTCAAGATAGATTGAAATGACTATACTAACTAAACGGGTATAGTTTCCGTTTCAGCTGTAAAAATAAATGATTGTAAAGTCATTCTACTATGTCTTGAAACAGATTAATAATGGGCTACTTGCGTGCCATTTTTTTATTTAATATTTTTGAAGAGACGATAAAAACTTGCTACCCATATTTTTTCTTTTGGCAAAATTTTCATTAATTGGCCAGAAAAAAATTAATGAAATTTTAATATTTAAATTACCGCCGTGTATGACGTAGAATTACGCCGAACCAATGAATGGCCGTAAAGCAATAACATCGGTACGTCCAATAGCAACGGCATGTGCGGGTAATTTAAACATGACAGATCATCTGTTTGACGTTTGAATAATAGTTTGGAGGTTAATATTTTCGTTTGTCATTTTAATCTTGTACGAGTATAAGCTAAGTTAAAATCCTGCTTAACAAATCGAAATACGTAATAAAAGTAACAGAAACCACGCAAATTGTAAATAATAAAGAAGAGAGACAGTGACAGAAAAATGAACTTATGTCAAAATCAAATTAAAACTCGCACTCGCTCGCCATCTACAGGTTACATTCTTAAATATGCATCCCTTTCTCCAGTTCATAATAATGACGTCAAAGAAAATCTTCTTTCTTAATTTATTAAAAAACATTATTTTTTTAAAATAAAATTTATATTTTTACATATGTTTTCAACTTTACTTTAGATATTTAGTGATACATATCAGATTTTCAGTACCACGCAAGTAGCCTATTATTCATGATTCATATAGAAATATTTGTAAGATAAAATATTTTAATGTAAAATGAAATTGATATTTTTTAGAAAGTTCATCATCACCATTAGCTATGATTCACAGATGTTACTGACTAATATTTTATAAAATAATTGTATGTAAGTGAATCATATGTTTGAATAATCTTTCACAGATAATTGTGGAACAAATACATTTGTATATACGGATGGCTGATTGACGTAAAACTGAAAAACCTTGAAGAAGACATGAAGTACGAACATTAAAAATTAAAAGATTACTCGATTAATATTAATTGAAGTAATTATAATTATTATTATTAAAACTAGATTACATGGTCTTTAAGTTTCAATTTGTAACACATCATATAGACTAGTTATTAGATTAAATACTGAATTTTTACATTTAATACTGTACCTACCTATATAAAGTGTGTATAGGTTTAATATTAATACGCTTATATGAACAGTGTATAATATATTCAAATCAATGTCATTGCCCTTCCTACAAATACCAACGTACGCCCACCTTTTTATCTCTGCCCATTAGATACGCCACTGGATAACAATAATGATTATATTTCAATGCTTACTTGGATCGTGCAAAAATTTACACGAGTATAGACCAATCCATAACAGATGAATGTAGTGGAGGGCAGCTGTCAGAAATAAATTGCATACATATTTTACTCAATGATGGAGCCATGGAAAAAATTATGGTTTAATTTTATGAATAATTTCTATCAAAATTCTTCGATTTCTATCATGTTAATAAGATATATACATAAATAATTTTTACAAATATTCAAAAGTGAACGTTTGAGAAGTTAGCGTACCCACAATAGCCCACACAGTTGAAAACTAACTTAATCGTTTGTTTTGCGTTAGTTGAGGTTAGTTTTGCAAAAAATTACGATTGTTTCAAAAGTCTAGTATTTTTTTTTTAAAAAACTATTTGGGTGGGCTAATTTCACAATAACCCAACCCATCACTCAAATGTCGAAAAAAAAACCATAAATATATTGTAATTGATTAGTTGGTGTTAGTTGTGATACGTATTACGTTAGTTTTATTATAGTAGTCTAGTAAATTTAGATCGAGTGGGTGGGCCAAATATACAGTTCCCCAGCCCATTGCAAGATCTCACGCGCACATTATGCATATATGGTCTACATGGTTAGTTGAGGTTAGTTTTGCAAAAAAATCCGATTGTTTCAAAAGTCTAGTATATTTAAAAAAAAAAAAACTATTTGGGTGGGCTAGTTTCACAATAACCCAATGCATCACTCGAATGTCCGAAAAAAACCATAAATATATTGTAATTGATTAGTTGGTGTTAGTTGTGATACATATTACGTTAGTTTTGTTATAGTAGTCTAGTAAATTTAGATCGAGTGGGTGGGCGAAATATACAGTTCCCCAGCCCATTGCAAGATTTCACGCGCACGTTTTGCATATATGGTCTACCTGGTTAGTTGAGGATAGTTTTGACGAAAAACGTGTTAGTTGAGCTACCACATGCGCACCTGGATCACACATCCTGTTAAGTGCACGGATTTACCAGAATAAACTTAAATTTACTTTTACAGGCCAAAACAAAAATCATCTGCTATACTCAGCACGTAAGTTTCCATCTAACATAAAATAAAAATATAGTTGTAAAATACCTACCTATTTTCAGTTTAATATAGCATTTCTGTGATCACTAAAATTCTAAGAACTTTATGGACATCCGTCTTTCTGTCAAATTTATAGCATTCAAATATTATTCATTGATTGTTTGTTTTAAAACTTAAAAACCATAAATTTTGATTTCTTCATGGTTCCAGGTAAAATTATATTTAAGTACTTAAAAAAATGTATTTCTTCATTAATAGGAAACACAGAACTTACTGTCGGGAAAATAAGTATAGTCAATTTTTTTAAAGTTATCTATTTAGGGCTTGAATACAGCTGTCGCCGTTTACCCTTCCAACCGGGCTCACCGAGCCGCAGTGTTTTACCACTTTTACATTTATACAAGATGTATAAGTGGCCAGCTTATAGCATCCGAGTGTGATAAATACAAGTAGCTGTATTTTTATTTTTTACGACAAATCACACATTGTCGGTCGACGGGAATCGAACGCACGGACCATGGTTCGGGTGACGTCACTGCGAGTTACGAGATGTGCGCTAACTCGCTCAGCCACCAAGCCGACTTTTTTTATAGTTATAACTTGTTTAAAAAATATCAAAAAAACTCTGAACTGCAAACTATTGTTTGTCCACGTTACTAGTTTAGAATTTTTAAACACATTACTGTAGAAATAACAACAATTTCCAGCAAAAATGAACTAATATTGTAGTATATTTTAAAAACTGTTAAAATTATTGACGTGTGATATATAATACAAAATATTATTTATTTTAATAGCACTTCCGGTTGACATATTTTCATCGAAATCTTATAATGCAAAGTATTGGAATTTTATGTTGAGTAAAATTTGATATAATGTGCCGAAAGAATCGTACTATAGAAATATAACTGAACTATAAAGTCTTAAAATTAATTATACATTGTTCTTTAAATAAAAATCACTAAAATATAAAGTGAGTCTTTTTATTTGAGAAATATTATGCATGATTTCATATAAACTGTATAATCGCCAGCCGTGCGCAGTGTTGCTAACTGCAGGGAATTTTCCCTTTTTTTGGGAATTTCTGAAGTAAAAAGGGAAAAAGGGAATCTTTCACGAAAATTGCCTAAACTATTATTCACGAAAGATGACTATTCAAGGTCATTTATGAGCCGTCTGACATAATATCACTTGCAGATAACTTCACTGCAATTTATACACATAAACGTGCAACGCACAATATTTATGGGTACATTTTAACTGAAAAAATAAATGTATTTTATTTGAAAATTTTGTTTCTTTTTAAATAATGCTTTTCTCAAAGTTTTATCTTCTTCATCTACGTTTTTGCGTAAAACAAAAATATAGACTTGACGTAAAGCATAAAATAATAATTTGATTTGAATGTCAACGCCACTGGATAAATATCATTGCAGAGGGCAGTATGGTAGATAATTACATGTCTGTCACTGCTATTTTTAGTGCGTTAGAAAGTAATGGCACTATTTACGTATATCTGTCACACCACACAAATTAAACAGACATACGTCAAATAATCTTTCTCTTTCTAATATAAAATGTTACTAAGCTACTGCTATAAAATGCTGTCTATTCTTTCTTCGAGCAAATGACCTTGAATAGTCATCTTTCGTGAATAATAGTTTACATTAGAAAATTTTTGTACACATTATCTAATTATTTAAAAATAAAACCGTTTTCTATCATGTTTACATGAAATCTCATTCGTACAAATTTCCTGTTCGTGTCAAAGTAAGGCGTCAGCAAGCAACGTCGTAGGTAATACGTCGTAATTTTCTAACTTGTGTAATGCAGTGATAAATGCGCAATATTTCAATGGACATATAACAAAAAAGGGATTTTTATTTGTCAAACCAATATCTATTGGATAAAAATTTTAACAGAATAGGCCCGCTAGTAGATTCAGATTTGACAACTTAAACATTTTCGGAGTATATAATAGGAATAATAACAATATGATTTTGTTAAAACTTAAAAAAGGAAATTTTGACCCTGAAAAGGGAATTTAGAGCATTCAAAAAGGAAATTTTAACTTTGATAGCAACACTGGCCGTGCGTAGGCCTCTGATCTTCTGTCTCTCTCATCGCTGGGCGATAAGAAAGTGTACCGCTTTCCGCTGCTTCGTTGCAACTCCTATCATAATAGTTGTATTATACTTCGTGAGCTCGGCTCGACATATTGTAGGTAATAAGTAAACAAACTTTTAGCTTAGAAATCCGATGTAATAACTCTTTTATATCAAACAAAATTTATTTAAAAACTTACAAAAAAATCCCTACATTTTATATAGAATAAAGATAAAACTCCCTACTCATTTTTACATGCTATATCTTCCTTTGAAAACGAACAAACCCCTTCGTCTGGCAACACTCGTAGTACTGAAAACTATACACTATTCCAGTTAAGCCATTCAGTAGACAGAGCTAGCAAAAGCGCTAATTTGAAGTAGCCTAAATTACATTGGCTAAACTTGTCGCTTGTCTCCAATTTCAGCCAATCAGAGAGTTCAACACTATTCCCTATGCTGTGCAATACTGAATGGCTTAAATGGAACAAGGTATAGAACATAAAGCGACACGTGCCACACTGTAAGGAGTAGTTTACTTCAGTGTTGTATTCCGGGACTGTAACACAAATATTAAAGGTGAGTTATACGAGGTTTGTCAAGTGTGAATTCCTGTTTTTGCTTGTTTTATATGTGCTAGACATAGACAACAGTACAAAGATATTTTAACTTATATAGGAAACAAGTGAAATGTGGTATGTACAGGACAATCTCAACAAATTTGTGAGACCTGGGCTAAAAACAAATTGGCGTCATTAATATATTAGAGTAAAGCTATCCGTTGTGGGTAGCTCTACAATGCACTAAATATAAAGCTTAACTTGTGCATTCATTGCTTCGTAGTACACCATATCATTCAAAACTTGTCATCAGTAAACACTAAGTAATGCAAATCTATAAAATGTATGACTTGCTTCGTTGATAAATTTTCTTTTATTTAAATTTAGCACCTTTTTAAAAAAAACCTAAATCATGTAGATCTATAAAATGCATGACTTACTTAATGGATATACTGTCTTTTATTTAAATATCCCGCTGTTTCTCATGACACCAAACGATTCAGATCTATAAAATGCATGTACGGCTTCTGTCGTAAATTATTTTTTGTTTAAATTTATCGTGTTTTCTTCTAACGCAAAATCATGCACAACTATAAAATGCATACACTGCATTATGCATAATTTCAAGCTAATGTTATAGATTCTAGATGACAGATGGCATTACTGTTGAACATCTTGATATAAATTATAAGTATTTCATTTCAAATTGCTGTCAAAATTATAAGTGTCAAGTGTAACGGGATGAATGAAATTAAATATAAAGTAACAAATTATACAAGTAATACACGTAATTACAAAATAGGTACAATCGATTCCGCTTTATTGGACTACCGGTTAATCAGGGGGATTTGTTTATTTAGCACAAATTTCAAGGAACGAAAACCAACTAACACAAGATTTAAACGTTAACTTGGGATATGTCACTTCTACGGCCAAAGTCATTACATTTAATGCATTTTTGAAAAAATTAAATTGTATGTATAAGTACGTACTCGGACGTGGGCGTAGGTACATATCCTGTCTATACTATTAATACTATTAAGGTTGGAGTTAGTTTAATTCATCGTCGACGATCGTAAAATTTTTAAACCAACACATGTACCTCAACAGATTATTTTCGGTGAATTGGTAATAATGTTCAACGTTTTATAACTATATGACATTACATGTCTGATTTAAAATAAAATAAATTTAATTTATTATTAACGAAGAATCTTATCATAACACAATCGCAATCGGCAGTAAAATATTTTGTGGCATTGTATTTTTATTGAAATTTTTAAAAATGTAATTTAATATATTTTTTTAAGTTTTTTGCATTTATCTTGTAATAGATTAATGGTACGACAAAAACAGTTATATATCAAATTATACAGTATAGACCTCCCTATACAAAAAGTTTATATCAATATTCATGTAAGTCGTATTTTTTAGAAGAAAATCTTTCTCTCTTTCTTTTTAAAACACAAAATATCGATTTTCTGTTTTTATCTTTGGATTCCCCAGACATTTATCTAAAAACTAAATAGTTTAACCAGACTTTAAAAATAATAAATAATTTTTATCATCACACATACACAACTGCTATAAATTAAGTAACTTTTGATATTTTCGAGGTTCTGGTTTACACAAAATTAAAATTTGTAATGAAGGAATTTTATTATTTTATTACCTCTCACTAAGAGAGGTATTGTATTCATGCTAAAAATCGCATATCTAGATTTTAGTGAATAAGCACGTTTTAAGGTCCCTAGAATCCGATTATAACATTTTTACGATGATGTCCGTATATGTGTGTGTGTGTGTATGTGTGTGCGTACGTGCGTGTGTGCGTACGTGTGTACGTGCGTGTGTGTGTGCGTACGTGTGTGTGTGTGTGTACGCGTGTGTGCGTACGTGCGTGTGTGCGTACGTGTGTGCGTACGTGTGTGCGTACGTGCGTGTGTGTGTATGTGTGCGTACGTGTGTGTGTGTGTGTGTGCGTACGTGCGTGTGTGTGTGTGTGGATGTTGGATTCATAATAACTCAAATACTATAAGACTTCAGACATTTTTAACTACGGATTCCTCAATCTAACAATAATGGGAAGAGTTGATTACGTTTTGGTAACAATTGGACAACCGGAAGTAGTAGTTACAAGAAAAAACTCATCTAAATATTATTTATCGAAAATTTGTTTAAATACTTATATTAAAGAATGTTAAATTCTTTATTCGATAAATATAAATTCATTATTATATCTTCTATAGATTTAGAGATAAAGAAATGTATATAAAATAATTTGATGTAAAAATTCTCAAATCAAACTACTTCAAGGCAAGAAATTCAAATGTTTGTAATTGACACATAAATGTCACTGTCAAAAATATTTATATGCCGCTCTCAAAAATATTTGTACATTATTATGAAGATTATGAAAATAAAAAAAGGCAACAACATAAAAGAATACTTATACGTAAAAAAGAATATAAGAGGAATTTGCGAAAAAATTACGAATATAAAGAAAAAGAAAAGGAAAGTAGAAAAAGAAAATTTTACGATATTGAATATAAAGAAAATGTATGTATTGTACATAATTTATATTAAAATATCCCATAGATTTTGCAAATATATGTAAGAATTATTTTGTAGTGAAACATGAATATATGTATTTGTATTTAAAAATATTTTTCTATTTTGGTGCTTTAATGTGTACTTTATGAAACCCATTTGGGTGTCATAAAGTACTTCATTATGACATCCAAATTAGTTTCATAAAGTACACATTAAAGAACCGAAATAGAAATTCCTGAACATGAAATAATGTATTTTTTTAAAAAAATGGCCAAAATAGAAAAAATACTATGAAATACACGTTTCATAAGACATTTCAGCGCCCTTGTCCTCTTAGAAAACTCGCGGTAAGCCTCTCGTTTCTAAGAAAGACGCGTGCGCTAAAATCATGTCTTATGAAACTTGTATCTTAATGTACTATTTTCGTTTCATGCGTACAACCAGGTAAAATATCTGGCGAGAGGTTGTGTCTTATGTGCTGGCCTCATCAGATTTTTTTTTTTTTTTTGTTTAATCGACTCTAATTTTTAAAGTGATCAAAGTATCAAGCTCCTGTTTAAAACATTAAGTTTAACCATTTTTATTATACACATAATAGAAAAACATTTAAAAAGAACTTATAAGCATAAGAATTTAAAATTATCTATAAGGGTAATTTTAGTTTTATTGAAATGTATTGAATTTAATCAACTGTAATTTTTCATTCACGACTGAGAGCAGAAAAGTACAGAGAAATGTTGCAAACGGAAGTTCAAATTTAAAACTGATTAAATTCAATAAATTACAAAAAAATACTAAAATTTCACAAAGAAAAATTAATGCAAATAAGGCTTTCTACATTTTGTTCCACATTGTACCTGTTACAGCAATGTTCAAAAAACACTATGCCGCAAGCCAGAGCTCAATATTTCAAACTATTTAGAAATTACAGTTGACTAAATGTAAAAAATACAACACACAATAAAATCAATTAACTAATTTATGACATTGCCCGAAGAAGTTAGCACTGTGCTACCGAAACTTCGTATTTTGAAATAAAATTTACGGAACTAAACACAAGTATTATTTTATTTAAAGTTATAAGTTCTGAAAATTATTTTCAATATTTAAACTAATAAAATTCTTTATCCAACACCGCACCGCCTAATATATTGATTACTATGGTTATTTGAAATAAGTAATGTGAGAGAATAATTGAGAAGTCACGGAGGAATTATTATTGATATCTGCGATTTTTTTTTAAATGTTCGTTATTTATTTAAATTTAAGTTTACATTTATGTTGACATACAGTTTTATTGTACAATAACTTGTACTATTTCAATAAAAAATCAATTCAAAGATGTACATTGAAATGTCAAACAATGACAGATGACAGCGTGATTCATCTTAAAATATTCAGTGAATACTATGATATTTTTTTCATTTTTGTGGACAACTCTTAAGTACTTTTAAGAAATTTTTCAGTTGACCGTGTATTAATAGGTTATATTAATGTATAGGAAATCATTCATTAATAAACGATTTTTGTACGTAACCATAGATACCACATATCGTTGCTGAACAAACTTATGTGTCAGACGTTACTAACCGAACATTTTTTGTTATAGAATAAAATTAAATTTTACAATTCAGTAAAATGCGGTCAACTGAAAAATATTGTAACTAACACGTGTGTTAATTGGCGATTAATGACCTCAACAATTAACGTCTGAACGTAGCGAACACGTTAAAATGTCTCAATCATTAATCACCCACATTAACACACTTGATAGTTAAATAACTATTAAAATGATATTGGACTCTGTGTTGGATAAAACGTTCTTGTGGAATATATATATTAGTTACTATAGTAAATTATACATTCCACACTCGTAATAAATAACTATTATTTAGAAATTTTTAGGTCTAGCTAAACCAGGACTTGGAAAATTTTAAAAATAATTTAACTTATATTGAATTAAAGCGAAATTATGAATTTATATTTATAAGGATTGTATTATGACGATATATTTTATCGATTTTCTTGTAAACCATAAGACTTACATAAAAATTGATAATGGCTTTTCGGTAGAGATTTTATGCTATATAATTTGATAGGTACCCTGCGAGGGTGGCTCCACTTTTTTTTGAAAAAGAAGAGGGTCTCATGTATATAAGTTTTCATCTACCAAAAATCACAAGGTTTAGGCCTTTAACGTCCATATCGATTTCCAGATGCCTAAAGCACCATCGGTACCGCACAATGTTTTGAAGGCCGCCATCTTCGCCGCGGTTGGGGTCATAGATTTAGACGGTAGAATTCCAGGTCCTACGAATCCAGTTTGGTCTGCAATAAACAATTCTGTTGATAATAAAGTGACACCCACTTATATTTACCAGTACGTCCATGATAATAGATACAACACTTATACAGAACTGCGAGAACAACGCGGAATTCCATCTCCTCCAGCATGTCCCTTGCGTGATAGTGATAGTGATTCTCAAGACGACACCTCCGATTCTCCCTCAAGTTTCAGCAAAAACAATTTGGAAAGAAAACTTAAGCCAGAAAGAACATTTATCATTATCATTCCTTCACAAGATTGGGAGACAATAAAGCCCAAAGAAAAATTATACAAAAGAAATGACAGGGGAACGAAGCGAAGCTACAAAGTGCTACCACCTCTAGAATGGTCGCCTCTTATCATTGATCTGTTGTGGCAGCAACACAAAATTCCATGTCCATACAGCTTCAAAAGAGCTACAGTATATTCTGATGAGTACAACAGAGAAGAGTATGTGAAGATGAAGGCACAATGCAAAGAATGTGGTGCTTTTGGTCAGGGACGAATACTGGAAGAACCAACTTCTGGAAATGACGTGCAAATGGAGTGGCGAGCCAATGACACTCGAGGAATATTACATGAGACCAAAAGACATCTTGCAGGAAAAAGAAGACAAATTATTGGTGGCGTTCACCTAAAAAATGCTTCAGCTGCTGTATACAGGAGACATCAAGCAAAATCGCTGATGGACCAAGGGGATGTAGAATCACCGCACCTGTTTAAGTCAGCTGTGCTTAGGAAGGCAAAACAGGAACAACGCGACAATACTCTTAAAGTTGTACATGGCGCCAATTCAATAGTAAGTCTTAGCATTATGAAACATTCAGAACCTTACGCTGGCAGTATACACGACATCTCTCTGGACAAGGTGATAGTACACTACTATACACCAGCACAAATGTTAATATACAAATCATACTGGAAGCAGAGTTATGTCGTACTATCTCTAGATGCCACAGGATGTCTAGTAAGAAAGTTAATGCGTGTCCATGGCTTATCTGGCCACATTTTTTTGTACGAACTTGTTATGAACACCGGTAACATTCAGCTTCCAGTATGCCAAATGCTATCAGAGAAGCAAGATGCGAACTCTATCCTTTATTGGCTTAATGAATGGGAGAGAAATGGTGCACCTTGCCCACGGGAAATAATTGTGGACAACTCTGCAGCACTGAAAAGTGCAGTGGCAAGGTCTTTTGGTCGTTCGTCAGATCTACAAGCATACTTGGAGAGGTGTTTCATGTTTTTGACTGGACAATGTGACACTCTACCACCTTGTTATCTACGTCTAGATGTTGCACACTTTCTTAACGCTGCAATGAAATGGAAGCTCTGGCAAGACAAGGATAGAAAGCGCCTGCGAGATTTTTATCTCAGATGTCTAGGCGTCCTCATTAAAGCAACCTCACTAGATGAGTTCCATGACTTATTGTTTCACGTCCTCACTATGGCTCTATCCCCAAATGATGGACAATGTGAAAATGATTCACCTCTTCCCATGGAAAAATGCCTTGAGTACCTAGCGAAAAAAATAAAAAATGAACAGATAGTAATTAAGGAACCTGTCAACGATGAAGAACAAAAAAATGAAGTTTCCTTTTCTGACAGCGATGATCCTGATAAAGAAATGAGTACGGGATGTAATAAAAATATTTCAGAGTGGCTTAGTGGAGTTTTAAAAGCTGTTCAAAAAAGAATACCTCAAGAAGGCGCGGGGAGGTTGAATCCTTACTATTGTCCAAGTTTCGCGGAAGAACTGATAAGGCTTTCAAAAGAATTTCTGTTGTGGTCAGCAGTCTTAGTCAACGGCTTCCAGTCGCCCAAGCTAACTGCTTCTTCAGCTTCAGTCGAAAGCGATTTCGCAGACATTAAACGAAACATCCTGAAAGGAACTGCTAGGCCTCTTCGCATCGATAAGTTCGTTGCAACGCATCTAGAATCTATTGAAGGATCTTGTAGATTAGCTGGAACTGCGAACGGAATAAAAAATAATACAAACATACCCCTTACAAAAACAAAGAGGACGTATGAGGTAAACCGAAACATTGGAAAATGTAAAAACAAATCTGCAAGCAAAGAAAGCAGTTCTAATATTGACGATCTGGGAGATCTTATAAAAAACGGTAATATAGGAGAAAAGGATGTGCTGGAGATACGAGATAGCTGCAACAGTCAAACAGAGAAGCAGAGTGACATAAGTTTGAGTGAGGAAGATATGGATAACCGTAAGAGGAAAAGACCATTAGAAGAAAAATATTTAAAACACGTTGAGGAAGAATTTACATCCTCTGAATCGAGTGATACCCTCGAAGTAGCTTCATGTGACCTCAACGCTATTGAAAACTGGCGGGGTTTAGCCAAACGAGGACCTCGCCGAAAGTCGAAATACCTCACTCCTGCGCCTCAGTTTGAAGCCGCAATCCATGCTAACAGACTAAAGCAGCCATCAAAAAGATTACTACACAATGGAAATCTCACTGGGTTTGTGACAGTAGGTGCTGGATCTAGAATTCTAATAAAAAATTCTTGTGCATTTGACTCAATTTGCCAAGTTATGGCAGAGATGTACATATTGTACGCTGAGTGTAGAGAATTAATGGACGGATCTCTGAACAGTTTTATACAGATAGCGAGAAGTTTGGCAGTGGATGGTGCCGTGAAATCAACTCTAGTGTTGAGGGCAGAAATTCTGTCTAGGATACTGGAACCTGTTGGAGTCCTGCAACTTCCAAAAATAAAAACAAGAAACAACAAAAAAAGTCTTGTAAGCCTTGAGTACAATTGTTTTGGAAATGCCCCAGCTCTTGCCAGAAATCTGTTGGCAGGTGAATGCTGCGTCGAAATTTTTCGAGATTGCCAAAACACGAATTGTCCTAAGCCAAAACGTAAAACTTACGATGTCTTGGAAATCAACTCTAAAATTCTTCTGAAAGAGGGACTTGGTGCCCTTGAGAAGGTAATCCTTGCATCACTCCAAGTCGTGCAAACAAATGATAAAACATCAGTTGTAGAAAAATGCGGGCGCAAATGTCTCAACAGCGCAACACTTACTTGCAATCTTGGTACTTACCTTGTGGTGGACATAGATATTCTGGCTACCCCAGATGTTGGAAAGCTGTTTGATACAACTACACACAACCGCCCTCATGAGCTACGCGAATTTCCAGTGAGACTCCATTTAACCGGAAAGAGATACCAGCTAGTTGGTTTGGTGGCACATCGATCAGACCACTACGTGGCATTCACTTTGCGGCCACCAGACTTGTGGGAGGTTTTCGACGACCTGTCTAAAGATGTTGTGGTATGCCGTGATTCTGAGAGAGTGTGCCCACACCTCGTGGTGTATGTTTCAATATAAGGCATGCAAAATGTGCTCGGTGATTCATTCAGGTTTAGGCTTTAGACTAAATAATTGTTAGCCTTTGGTTAATTACCTTTTTATTTTATTTTTATATTTAAAAGAAATAACATCTTAAGACAATAGTCTCACATCGTAGGGATTAAGTTGTGTACAAGCGTATTTATAATTATTATTATGATTTATGAATTATACGTTATGTTTATATTTTTGACAAATTATTATTTTTCCAGAATCTGACTTATTACTTAGATAATAAATTTTATTAGTTGCATGATCTGATTTACTACATTTTCTCTTGGTGAAAAAGATTTTTTTAGGTTTAAGATTTTGGCTGGTTTCACTTTTAGTTAACTGATTATTATTTTACAAGATTTTGAAAAATTTGACTATTAATTACATACCGTATGTCCCAAGCAAACCTTCACATAGGCGTTTAACACGGGAAAACGGTTTTTTTTTAAATAAAAAGTGTCCGGCAGAAAATTAAGCCATGATATTGAACAGGATAAGAGTACATTACCTCCTGTACGTTATTTATTATTAATTCGTTAATTATAATTGCATATAACTAGTTTATAAATAAATAATTATTTCAAATTTTACTCAACATAAAATTCCAATACTTTGCATTATAAGATTTCGATGAAAATATGTCAACCGGAAGTGCTATTAAAATAAATAATATTTTGTATTATATATCACACGTCAATAATTTTAACAGTTTTTAAAATATACTACAATATTAGTTCATTTTTGCTGGAAATTGTTGTTATTTCTACAGTAATGTGTTTAAAAATTCTAAACTAGTAACGTGGACAAACAATAGTTTGCAGTTCAGAGTTTTTTTGATATTTTTTAAACAAGTTATAACTATAAAAAAAGTCGGCTTGGTGGCTGAGCGAGTTAGCGCACATCTCGTAACTCGCAGTGACGTCACCCGAACCATGGTCCGTGCGTTCGATTCCCGTCGACCGACAATGTGTGATTTGTCGTAAAAAATAAAAATACAGCTACTTGTATTTATCACACTCGGATGCTATAAGCTGGCCACTTATACATCTTAAATAAATGTAGCAATGGCTGAAATCTAACCGGCAGTACGGCAGTGGTAAAACACTGCGGCTCGGTGAGCCCGGTTGGAAGGGTAAACGGCGACAGCTGTATTCAAGCCCTAAATAGATAACTTTAAAAAAATTGACTATACTTATTTTCCCGACAGTAAGTTCTGTGTTTCCTATTAATGAAGAAATACATTTTTTTAAGTACTTAAATATAATTTTACCTGGAACCATGAAGAAATCAAAATTTATGGTTTTTAAGTTTTAAAACAAACAATCAATGAATAATATTTGAATGCTATAAATTTGACAGAAAGACGGATGTCCATAAAGTTCTTAGAATTTTAGTGATCACAGAAATGCTATATTAAACTGAAAATAGGTAGGTATTTTACAACTATATTTTTATTTTATGTTAGATGGAAACTTACGTGCTGAGTATAGCAGATGATTTTTGTTTTGGCCTGTAAAAGTAAATTTAAGTTTATTCTGGTAAATCCGTGCACTTAACAGGATGTGTGATCCAGGTGCGCATGTAGTAGCTCAACTAACACGTTTTTCGTCAAAACTATCCTCAACTAACCAGGTAGACCATATATGCAAAACGTGCGCGTGAAATCTTGCAATGGGCTGGGGAACTGTATATTTCGCCCACCCACTCGATCTAAATTTACTAGACTACTATAACAAAACTAACGTAATACGTATCACAACTAACACCAACTAATCAATTACAATATATTTATGGTTTTTTTTTCGACATTTGAGTGATGGGTTGGGTTATTGTGAAATTAGCCCACCCAAATAGTTTTTTAAAAAAAAAATTCTAGACTTTTGAAACAATCGTAATTTTTTGCAAAACTAACCTCAACTAACGCAAAACAAACGATTAAGTTAGTTTTCAACTGTGTGGGCTATTGTGGGTACGCTAACTTCTCAAACGTCAAAAGTGAGGTTAAAATCACACTTGCCCTCCACTTATGACGTCATGTTGGATTGCCTAATTAAAATACAGTACCATTTAAAAATATGGGTATATTTGCTGACTTGTAAAACAGTTTTACGGGCCTATTCTGTAACTCAGTGGTTAATTTTTAACTCCTAGTTAAATTTTCTAATCAATCAAGTATTTTGACATATAACAAAAATATCTGATGTGGCCAGCACATTACCTTCCGTCAGTTCTATGTATTTTGTACAAATTTCATAAGATAGTTCCTTGCAAAAGATTGTATTTCTTGTACATTACCTACCGGCAGTTGTATGTATTTTATACAAATTCCTAGCAAAAGATCCTACATTTCCAGTAAAATTATAATACAAACACACTATAGGCGCTTTCTTTTTAGGGGGAAAATGAACTGATCTTACCTCGTATAGAACTGAACAGAACTACTCCTAAAAAGAACAGTATATTTTTTAAAATAAGAAGTAGAATATATGTGATTTGATTTTGACATATTAAATTTTTTTACCTTTAAGTATTTAAATATGGATGTATTTCTTACGGTAATGAAACAAGATATAACGTTTCAAACTAATTAATTTCAGAGATTTCGAGATTTTGGTAAATGACCACGTTTTAAGGTCCCCAGAATCCATTTTTAACATTTTCACGATGATGTCTGTGTGTATGTATGTGTGCATGGATCCTTTACCCTAACTCAAATACTATCATTCAGAAAATTGTGAACCTTGTATTTCGAACTTTTTCTGTAATGGAAAGAGCCCATTAGATTTTGGTGTAAATCAAATAACCGGAAATGGCACTTTATTAGAAGCTCGTAATAGTTTTTCTTTGAAAAATACCTTTAAATGTTATTTTTCGAGATTAATGTTATTATAAAAAGATTATTAAATTTTCTACAGATTTGCATGAATACTTTTTCTATATATTTTATGGATAAATTTATAAAATTATCTATAAATTTAATCCCGGAGCCTACACTTTAAACAAGCAAAACTCCTTGGCTACATAGTTCATATCTTAAATGTATGTAACTGACAGATAAATGTCACTGTCAAAGAACTAATAATTTCTAATTAATAACAGTAACGTTTTAAAAAGAAAATAGTAAATAGAACCATAGTTATATGGAATGGATCTTAATACAGTTTCCGCAATAACTAAATATGAAAGTATGTATATTTAAATTAATAAAAATTAAATAGCGGAAGGTTTGGTGTTGGCCACATAAGATTTTTTTATTTAATATTTTTGAAGAGACGATAAAAACTTGCTACCCATATTTTGTCTTTTAGTAAAATTGTCATTAATTGGCAAAAAAAAAACAATATGTAATTTTAATATTTAAATTACCGCCATGTATGACGTAGAATTACGCCGAACCAATGAATGGCCGTAAAGCAATAACATCGGTACGTCCAATAGCAACGGCATGTGCGGGTAATTTAAACATGACAGATCATCTGTTTGACGTTTGAATAATAGTTTGGAGGTTAATATTTTCGTTTGTCATTTTAATCTTGTACAAGTATAAGCTAAGATAAAATCCTTCAAAATCCTGCTTAACAAATCAAAATACGTAATAAAAGTAACAGAAACCACGCAAATTGTAAATAATAAACAAGAGAGACAGTGACAGAAAAATGAACTAATGTCAAAATCAAATTAAAAGTCGCACTCGCTCGACATCTACAGGTTACATTCTTAAATATGCATCCCTCTCTCCAGTTCAAAATAATGACGTCAAAGAAAATCTTCTTTCTTAATTTATTAAAAAGCATATGATTTTTCTAAAATAAAATTTATATTTTTACATATGTTTTCAACTTTACTTTAGGTATTTAGTGATAGATATCAGATTTTCAGTACCACGCAAGTAGCCTATTAACTGTTCATAACAATATTCGAATTTGTTAAAATAATATTCATTTCTATTATATAAATTTAACATTTAGCTTCTTCAGCAATTCAACAATAAAGTAACGTAAGACAGCGACATAAAAACGAATGGAATTTCTTAGAAAAGTCACCCAGACAAAGCTTCTTAGTAATCGTTTGATATTTCCCATATGATTATAATTCTACAGAAGGTCCACTGGTGTAACTAAAAAACGAACATAGATTTGCATATCAGGATCGTATTCGAAAGAATGTCTTCAGGGAGAGTATGAAGAGAATATAATATAAAACGAAGAATCATACACATTGTTTCTTATAAATAAAATATGTTGTAGTCAGCACAATACCTCTCGCCAGTTCTATTTTATTTTAAGTATCTTATTTAATATATCTAAAAAGAGATTTGGTAGAATTGTATTTAAAAAAAATCTCATGACCGAAAGTAAGAGTCAATTTCTATTGTACCAACCGACGCCAAATATTTCGAATTTTAAATGGCACAAAATTGACCCCTGTGGTGCACTCACCACACCAGCTATGAGTGCCTGTGAGGTGACGCCTGATAAACACCCACACGGTGCAAATATCATTATCGATAGCTGTGTACAAAGCAGATTGGCACACCCAGCAATGGGTAATATGCCGTAATGATATATTTATTTATTTATTTAATTATCTATATCCTTCTATATTGTCTTTTCTCCTTAAAATTACATTTCAAGATCAATTTTGACATCTTGACTTCTTAATTGAATAATGATCAGACATACGTTTCTCTGTTCATAGCCTACTCCGAATTAGGAATTTTATTGAACACACTGTATTTCAAAAAATGAAGGTCATGTAAACTGTCAAAGCAAGCAACCTGTCAAAAATACGTATCCCAAAGTTCTTGAAACAAAGACTAGTAAATCTGTTTTACCACGTTTTTAAATTAAATTACTTGAGCATCAAAGGTGTAAATTTAAAAATTTGTATTTTTAAATCCTACGTAAAGTTTCACAAGCCAGATTATATTTGGGAGATGTTACGCCTGTGTCACGGTTTTTAGTGTTCACCCTGTACATCACGCACGAGTCTACATATTCATAGCGATATAACATTTGATTTTATCAATACTGTTACTATACAGGGTGTTCATTTTAAATGGGCCACCGTTGCTATCTCGATAACTATAAGAGATACAAAGATGGTTAAATGGACAAACAATTTCTATTTCACAAGACAAATTTAAAGAAAAGAAAAATGATTTTTTTGGACCAGTGGTTCTCAAAATACGGGACCTAACTTTTAAATTTTAAATGAGGTCATATATTTTTTATTTGCTTATTCGTTAGAGAATTTAATTCTGAATTCAGTGATATAATATTTTTATTCCCTTACATAATGATTTTTTTGAGAAAAATGCATGTAAAGTTTCATATTAATTTAATTAAAATATGGCTATAATAAGAGCGTCATGAATGGAAAAAACGAATATAATCTGTTCCATTTAAGCCATTCAGTAGATGGAGCTGGCAACAGCGCAAACTTGAAGTAGCCGAAATTACATTGGGTAAACTTGTCTCTTGTCTCCAATTTCAGCCAATCAGAGAGGTCAAAACTATTCCCTATGCTCTGCAATAGTGAATGACTTAAATGGAACAAGGTATACGTGTTAATTTTTAAACATAGAATTATATTGCCATGAAAGAAATACATGAATATTTTGTATAAGTTGACATTTATAATAACTTACAAGAACAAAACATTCACTTCTTTAGGCCAGGGGACTCTAATTCTATGTAATAAAAATAACATGTAGTCATTTTTTCCATTCGTGGCACTCTTATTACAGCCATATTTTAATCAAATTAGTATAAAACTGTACAGGCATTTTTCTCAAAAAAATCGTTATGTAAGGGTATAAAAATATGATATCACTGAAATTTTGAATTAAATTCTCTAACAAGCAAATAAAAAATATATGTTCTCATTTAAAATTAAAAAGTTATGTCCCGTATTTTGAGAACCACTTGCCCAAAAAAATAATTTTTCTTTTTTTACCTCTCGCTAAGAGAGGTATTGTATTCATGGATGTTGGATTCACGATATCTCAAATACTATAAGACTTAAGACATTATTAACTACGGATTCCTCAATCTAACAATAATGGGAAGAGTTGATTAAGTTTTGGTAACAATTGGACAACCGGAAGTAGTAGTTACAAGACAAAAATCATCTAAATATTATTGATCGAAAATTTATATAAATACTTATATTAAAGAATGTTAAATTCTTTATTCAATAAATATAAATTCATTATTATATCTTCTATAGATTTAGAGATAAAGAAATGCATATAAAATAATTTGATGTAAAAACTCTCAAATCAAACTACTTCAAGGCAAGAAATTCAAATGTTTGTAATTGATACATAAATGTCACTGTCAAAAATATTTGTATGCCGCTGTCAAAAATATTTATACATTATTATGAAGATTATGAAAATAAAAAAAAAGTCAACAAGAATATGCGTAAAAAAAATATAAGAGGAATTTGCGAAAAAATTACGAATATAAAGAAAAAGAAAAGGAAAATAGAAAAAGAAAATTTCAGAATATTGAATATAAAGAAAATGTATGTATTGTACATAATTTATATTAAAATAATTATTTTGTAGTGAGACATGAATATATGTATTTGTATTTAAAAATATTTTTCGTTTTACGCGTACAACCAGGTAAAATATCTGGCGAGAGGTTATGTGCTGGCCACATCAGATTTTTTTAAATTTTTCTTGTGAAATAGAAATTGTTTGCCCATTTAACCGTCTTTGTAACTCTAATAGTTCTTGAGATAGCAATGGTGGCCCATTTAAAATGAACACATGTATAATCGTACGCAATTTCAAATATCCAAACAACTATTTCAAAATGTTATTTTACTATACACATGCCTAAATTATACGGAAATACCTTCTACGTTCTACGTCATACAGTATTCGATTATTTGCGAAATAAAATAAAGATTTATACGCTTGTTATTGTTTATGATAGTGGAAATCAATAAAAATAAAATTTAGAGATAGAAACCGTATAAAAGTGTAGGAAATTAAATGTTTTTTAAACTTAATCAAATAATTGTTTAAAAACTTGATTCCAGCATAGTTACTCATCATATAAAGTTCATTAACTCCACTTATATTATATGTCATTATAATTATTATCTGCTTTTATGTATACAAATATATATTTTTATTGTCGACCTAAATTATAATAAATAAAATATATCATCACGGCATTTTACCAATTGCTGAGTGTGCCAATCTGCTTTATACGCAGATATCGGTAATGATGATGACATATTTGTACCGTGCGGGCGTTTACCAGGCGACACCACACGAACACTCATTGCTGGCGTGGTGAGTGCACCGCAAGGGTCAATTTTGTGCTATTTAAAATTCGAAATAATTTTTACATCAGTCGGGATCGAATCCGGCTCCTCAGATTCGTGACCAGGCACACGGCCACGAGACCCCGCATAAATTATATAGTCAATCTTATGTCTGTATACCGTGTGTCTGTCTTAAAGGTGTACATAGGAGATTAACATGGGAAATCAGTTTTTTGCAATTTCCTGCTCGCCTAATTATTTTAAGCAAAAACGCGTCAAATAAAAGTTTTAGAGCATAAAATTCTGCATCTAAATCAATAAACAGAATTACCTTTACATGCTTTGTAACGACAGAAATTAATTATGAAAATGTCGAAAATTACGTTGAAAATATCGACAGCCATGGAATTGAACAAAAAATAAATAAATACTTGACGTTTTATCTGTCACAACGTAAGTTAACTTATTTGACGTTTCTGACAATTTGATAAAATGTCAAGCATTTATTTATTTTTTGTTCAATTCCATGGCTGTCGATATTTTCAACGTAATTTTCCATATTTTCATAATTAATTTCTGTCGTTACAAAGCATGTAAAGGTAATTCTGTTTATTGATTTAGATGCAGAATTTTATGCTCTAAAACTTTTATTTGACGCGTTTTTGCAAGAAATTGCAAAAAACTGATTTCCCATGTTAATCTCCTATGTACACCTTTAAGACAGACACACGGTATATCATTAGGTATTGACAGTTCTTGCGAAAAATTCATATGAACAAACTATTATTATCTAATCGCACTAATATTAATAATAAACAGTTTTATTTGCTAATGCAAACTACTGTCCATTATTGCAATTTTTTCTTAATAAAAACACAATTCCCATAGTATACTAGATTAAATTTAAATAAATTTAGACAAAAATGATGAATAACTCCGAAATTATTGGTTTTAGGCATAGGATACCCTTAATAACATAGAAAGATAACATAAAAATAAACCCAACTAAATAATAAAATATAGGCTGTTCCATTTGAAAATGACGAGTTATAGTCATTTGAAATTGAGTAAATTTGATTCGCTTTATTGAACACCCTGTATAATTATATTTAAAAAAATTTATGGGAACATAGAGTATAGTTATAGTTGTACAGACATTTTTTTTCTTAATTTTTACCTCTCGCTAAGAGAGGTATTGTATTCATGCTAAAAATTGCATATCCAGATTTTAGTGAATAAGCACGTTTTAAGGTCCCTAGAATCCGATTATAACATTTTTACGATGATGTCCGTATGTGTGTGTATGTGGATGTGTATGTGTGTGCGTGGATGTTGGATTCACCATAACTCAAATACTATAAGACTTAAGACATTTTTAACTGCGGATTCCTAAATCTAACAATAATGGTAAGAGTCCAGTCAGTTTTGGTAAAAATTGGACAATCGGACATAGTAGTTACAAGAAAAAAATTATTTATCGAAAATTTACGTAAATTCTTATATTAAAGAACGTTAAATTCTTTATTCGATAAATATAATTTCATTATTATATCTTCTATAGATTTAGAGATAAAGAAATGCATATAAAATAATTTGATGTAAAAATTCTCAAATCAAACTACTTCAAGGCAAGAAATTCAAATGTTTGTAATTCACACATAAATGTCACTGTCAAAAATATTTGTATGCCACTGTCAAGAATATTTGTATATCATTATGAAGATTATGAAAATAAATAAAAAGTCAACAACGCAAAAGAATATAGGTACCTAAAAAAGAATATAAAAGGAATTTGCGAGAAAATGACGAATAAAAGAAAAAGAAAAGGAAAGTAGAAAAAAAAAATCAGGATATTGAATATAAAGGAAATGTATGTTATTGCACATAATTTATATTAAAATAATTATTTTGTAGTGAGACATGAATATATGTATTTGTATTTAAAAATATTTTTCGTTTTATGCGTACAACCAGGTAAAATATCTGGCGAGAGGTTATGTGCTGGCCACATCAGATTTTTACTATTAAAATAACTTTATTACGCCTTTATAAAGCAATGCGTATATTAGGTCATTTTTAGAGAAAAAACGGAGTAACCTGACAACGCCGACGAATATTTAAAAAAATATATATGCGCATATAGGCGAATAAAGTACAATTCAAAATATATGAAAATATATAGGATGTTCCATTTAAAAAAAGAGAAACAATTCTCGCCGAGCCGTAATGCAACATCCTGTATATGTGAATATAATTTTAGTTTATACTCCTTGAGTAGACGAATAAATTTTGTTAATAAATTTATGCTCTATTTTAAACGACAAGGGAGATATAGAAGACGGTCATTTCAAAGACGCAGCCTGTATATTTTCATAATTCCTGCTAAGCAATTCTTTTGAACTCATTTTTTATACATATACAAGTAAACAATATATAATATAAACTTTAAAAATACATAAAACTATACAATATTATAACAAAGCACCCAGCTTCCTCTCAAAATCCTTTATTACCCAAATTCCATGACTCAAAAATACCAATACTTACAGTATTCACATCTCCGAATTTACTAACGTGCCCCCTCTCCAAGGGCTGATGATTTGAAGGGTTGTTTCCCATTTTAACAACAAATAACAGTCTAACAACAATAACAACACAACAAAAACAACTTTAGTTCGTCATGATTTGATTCCGAACATAGTTAGTACAGATGGCACGCTTCGTAGCAGATGTCTATAGCCAGATGTACAGGGTAGAAGATACCAATGCATCCGACAAAGACAGAAAATAAGATTTTTATTTATATTTCTTGGAATATAATTCATAATTTATTCATTTTTCATTTAAAACTTGTTAAATTAACATAAAAACACTTTTTGTTTATGTATATTCATTTATTTATATTTCCAAGGCGACTAGATCAGCACCAAACAAAAAACAATCAACCACGGGTCACTTGATGCACAAAACACAATTTTAAAACATATTTTAATAACTTGTAAACATTTTTTAACGCATTTTGACCGAATTTTACGCGATTTTTAACTGAAGCACCACGTTCCAACGGTTTTGAGACGACGCGACTATGGAACGGTTTCCGAAGCACACAACGAATGTTAACTGCAACGGTTGGCAGTTCCCCTACGAGCCTACGAGGTTACCTACACTACTAACCATACCAAAGACGTCAGCCCAGGTAAACCGGATTACCAGTGACGTACATGGAATTTGCTGAAGACGTAATGTTGTAGGTTTACTGGATTGGTAGTATGATGGGTAGGTATGTGAAAATGTTTGGTGGTTTTTGGAGGAATTTGGGAGTATACCCTTTTTTGGGTTGGGTGGGTGTATTGGGTATATAATTGGGGTGGTGTACCTTACAGGGGAAATTAAGTTTTGGGTGTATTTTATATGTATTTAAGGTTGAAAACACTTTTTATATGGTTTAATATAGTCAGCTGGGCAAAGTACCTGTAAGTAGTACTTGAAGTACAAGTACCAAGTATCTTGATGTTTCTAAATGTACTTGCAGTACAAGTACTTTTTTAGTATCTAAAGTACTTGAAAGTACCAAGTACTTGAAAAAGTATTTGTAAATTTGGGTACAAGTACTTTTTCAGATAATTGATATTTTTCTGATTATATGAACCTTAAAAGGTGATTATTAACAACAATTTCAATATACGATATTTATTTGGTTATTTAAAACAGGAGTTTCTCACTGGGACTGCCGTATCACCTAGAGATCTCATGACGTAAAATTGACGTCATATGATCGCCAAGCGATATGAGAAGCTGTACCGAGATGTTAAAATGACGTCAGTTTTACGTCATGTGTTCGCCAGGCGATACGGCAAAGTCCCAGCACTATAGTTAGGTAATACAAACATTATATGTATATGCAGTATGCAGATTAGAATTAATTTATTTATATATATATATATATATATATATATATATATATATATATATATTTATTAATCAAATTCACATGATTATGTACTACAGGAACAACACCACACAACTGCAAAAGAAACACTGACAGTCAAACAGACAGTACGTTGGACGCAGTCCTGGATTAACACTGCACCCCCCCCCTCTTAATATATACCGAGTTTTAATAATGCTTGTTTTAATTAAATTCTTGTTCTATATCGATGCCTTTATGAGTCTATAAACGCACTGAAAACATGTTAAGAAGATCTATAAACGTACTGTTTTTTGGAGCTTTTCGTTTTCTAGAGGTTGTACGACTTACTGCTTTTAAAACTGATACATAAATGACATATCAACATCAAATTGCTGACAATCAACAAAGAATTTTCATCCCTGAAGTTCAATTTGTTAGAGGGAAGTGCTACCAACGTAACTGGTTTTACGTCACATTTATTAAAAATCTAATAGAATTACAAAATTACCCCAATAGAAAAAATTATATAAAAACATGTTTCATAAGAACTGTGATCGCACTTGTCCTTATTAAAACTCACCGCGAAGCGGCTCGTTTTCCAATGAACAGTTTTGTAGAATTACAGGCATGCAAATTTTACCATTGTACTTGCTAAGATTCATAAGTAGACACCCGGTATATAAATATAAGAACTATTTAAAATCTTCGATAACTGTCATAGCTCAATAGGATTTACCAATCACTCTACTATACTGATTTTGTATAATTAAAGCAAATGTGACTGTTTACGTCGTCTAGTAGAGGTGTTGCCAAATATCATGAGCTATAAAATGCGCAGATCAAGAAGAGAGACAGCTAGAGAAAGGTCACACAATAGGGAAGAGAGAAAGAGAAAGATAGAGTTTTGCTTTCTGCGCAACAGCTCTTGAGATTTAGCACGGTTATAACTGCAGGCACTTCTCTCTCTCCGTTTTCTCATTTATCCAACTACTCGATGTGCGCCCCCTCAGTGCCTGTGCCCTAGGCCATGGCCTAGGTTGGCCTTATGGGTAATCCGGGCCTGGTTGGACGTGATAAAGGTTTATACACAAAATTGCCAGCCGAAATTACTTGATTTCATCAATTTACATCATGTAAATGGAGAGATTAAATTTTGGTCTGACCCACCAAATGAATAACATTTGTAAAAAGCCTTGTAACGTACATAGGCGAGATCCATTGAAACTTTTATGGAGTTACAAAATAGATGTACAAAAATGTGTAGAAGCCCCAAAATAAAAATAATTAAGACCAGGATTTTTGAAAAATTTCGCAAAATCCAATTTATTTTTTTATTATTTTAAATGAAAGTTCGTTAATTTTGATGCAATTCGTAGTACTAAAAATCTGGTGTGGCCAACACAATACCTCCCGCCATTTACAGCCCGCGTCACAAAAAAGATTAAATTAATCCTTATTTTTAGATTAGCGAATTTTACTCTAATATTGATAGTTTATTTCTTAAAATATAGTCTAATTTAATCCAAGTAACTACCTTTTTCAAAACCCCTCAACAGGATTAAATCCCAATTACAGAGTGGGTTCACATTCACACATCTATGCCTTACTGGGATTCGAACCCAGAGCCCCGAGGGCACTCATGACTTATGAGGCGTTGCTCTAAACATTGAGCCATCGGAGCTATAATAAAATGAAGATTCAATTTTAAGTACCGGGATAGAATAGAATTCACTAATCCAAAAATGAGAATTAACTTAAACAGTTTTGCGAATCGTTAATTTTTATTTGTCTGTAGCTTGGGCCGGCCCTGAGGGCATATTACCCCTGCTGGGTGTGCCAATCTGCTTTGTACACTGATTTCGGTAATGATGATGACATATTTGTACCGTGCGGGTGTTTACCAGGCATCACCTCACGGGCACTCATTGCCGGCGTGGAGAATGCACCACAGGGGTCAATTTTGTACTATTTAAAATTTGAAATATGGCGTCGATTGGGAACGAACCCGGATGAAATAAATAAAATATATATTAGACAAATTATTGTCTAGGCGACATGTTTTAAGTTTTACATAATTACGGTATTATTTCAAGGTATTTGCTCGTAGAAAGTTTAAAAATTCGTTGTCCGGAAAGCTTCGAGTTTCCGGAAACGTCTGAGTCATCATAGATGACTCAAAATTCAGTTATTTCATTCGTAAATACTCTTCTAACTATTTAAATATTTTACATATGTATACTTCCCTTGCCTTAAACTATAATGCATATATTATTTAATCATTTTTTAATCTGATAGTTACTTATTATTATTATTATTATTATTATTATTACTATTATTATTATTATTAATAATAATATTATGGGGTCCCGTGGCCGCGTGCCTGAGTGTCTGGTCGCGAATCTGGGGAACCGGGTTCGATCCCGCCAAATATTTTGAATTTTAAATGGCACTAAATTGACTCTTGTGGTGCACTCTCCACGCCAGCAATAAGTGTCCGTGAGGTGACGCCCGCACGGTACAAATATGTCATCATCATCGCCGATATCTGCGTACAAAGCAGATTGGCACACCCAGCAATGGGTAATATGCCGTGATGATATATTTATTTATTTATTTATTTATTATTAATACAGTTATAATATCTGCAAATATAAATATACATATACATATCTATTGTATACTTAATAATAGACAAACAGAATAAATATTTTAGAAATGATTATATATCTTATCAAAAATATAAAAATTTTCAAGACCATAACATTGATAAGAAATAATTACCGATACATTTTGAGATAATATACTAGATGGCAATTAAAAAACGAATCCTGTTTGAAACACCATTACTCTAGAGTATATTAAGTTATTGAGTTTATGATTGTTATCTATTGGAACCCGCAGAATCTGTTGGCGGATCTTAGACTAATATATTGCTGATGCTCGTATCTTTCTCATAAGAGTAGGTGAAGGAAACACTGTGAAATGGAAATATCATTTCTGCATAAGTCTATCTCACACAAACACCCAACTTAGAACTATGCGCATGCTCGGAAACCTTGACTACTATTGGCTAACGCTGACAGTTGTAGCCTGCTGATGCAGCGAGCACATGGTTTGACGTTTGATTTCATATCTGTTTTTGGCGACGAACCGTATTCAACAAGGTTTTCAAACCGTTTTCGTATCTGACGTCATCGTTTTCTGACTCGCCAAAATGTATAGTTTTAAAACAATGACGTAATGTCGGTGTATTTGAATTTAACAAATAGAGTTATCAAATAAAATTTATTTGTAACTAAGGTTGAAGATCAAGAAGTGCAAATTTTATTGAAATTAATTCTAAGACTATAAAAATACCACAGAGCAAATTAATTTCATGCATTTTTTAAGGGATAGTAGTGATATAGAGAACAATTTAATAATAAACTGGATAGATAGATATTTAGAAGAAGATTTCTATTCATTATTTGGAATTAATCGAATTTGTCAAGTTACACAAAACACTGAGCAAATTTTTGAGGTTAAACCTCCTCCTGCTTGTGTTTCATACATAGAAACAGTATTTAATTTTCTTTGAGTTATTTTACTTTAATTTTGGAAGTTTATTTCTTAAAATATAGTCTAATCTAATCCAAGTACTTATTTATGCTGGAAACTATTGATTTCCTTTCCTATTGTTCTATTTACTTTTTTTAACAAAACTTTACTTTTATTAATTTGAAATGATTAGTTCTTTGACAGTGACATTTATTTGTTAGTTACATACATTTGAATAACCGCGTAACCAAGGAGTTTTGTTTGTTTCAAGCGTAGGCTCCAGGATTTAAATTATAGATAATTTTATAAATTTATCCATAAAATATGTACAAAAAATGCAAATCTGTAGAAATTTTTCGAAGAAAAACTATTTTGAGCTTCAAGTAAAGTGCCATTTCCAGTTATCCGATTTACACCAAAATCTAGTGGGCTCTTTCCATAATAGAAAAAGGTCGAAATACAAGGTTTCAAATTTTTCTGAATGATAGTATTTGAGTTAAAGTGGAGGATCCACACATACATACATACACGCACACATACATACATGCATACATACATACATACACACAGTGATCATCGTGAAAATGTTAAAATTGGATTCCAGGGACCTTAAAAGGTGCTCATTTACCATAATCTCCACGATTTTTAGCACGATCCCTATACCTCCCTTACCAAGGGTAGCGGGAGCTAAAAATGTATTTTATTTTATGTTATTTATGTTTACGAGAGGCTGAATAGGGACGCACAGGACAGATTAGATTGGAGACATTTCCGCTGAGACCTGTTGAAGGACAAATTTTACATAATGATGATGATGATGCAGTTTCTATCAGTCCCCTATTAGCGCATATTATGCCGTATACACATATTTTTGATTTTTGACGATTATTGTTAAAATATTTTAATTTTTGGTGCCCCCTTTACCTGACGCATGTTCCGCCGCTGTGCCTGTATGACTGTACGTCAGACCAATGATTTCACTTGGACATACGATCGTCAGCAATGTGTAATGTAAAAACATACACAAATAATGATATCATCACATCATATAACATATATATGAAACAGGTTGTCATAGTTACTAAAGACAAACCTAAATATTGAAAATGTTTTATGAAAATTAAGAAACGAGACAATTATTACAAGTTTTATAATTTTTTGACCTAATTAAATACTTAGTAATGTACTTGTGTATTATTTGTTACATAAATTTTTATCTCACCACAAAATGATAACATTATCAACGCGTATATATTTAAAGCACAGAATGCACTATTTTAAACTGAAGGATCGTCACAAAATGATGTATCCTCTTTAGTATAATATTCAAATCGAAGACTACCGAATGAAAGTTGATGTTTAAACTTTTCCCTATATTTTATTTGAAAGGAAACTGACCCTTATGTATTCAGTTAGAGAAGATTAGAATTGTACTCAATACCACTGAAATACTTGGAAGCATTTAAAATGACCTTAGCAACAGGATTCAGGGATGTATTTAAAAAATTAGGAAAAAATATTGAAAGTATATGCTTAATAATGAATATTAATAAAGAAATAAAACGATATAATTGAAATACTTCGGAAATAAGGGGATTTTTGTTATAGCACTCATATGAATTCCATATATATTATTTTGATTGGCGATTCAATGACGGCCTATAAATATATAACGATTACCCAGTTAGGGGAGGAGCCTACTACCAATGAAAGTAGAGAAATTCAAATAGCGGAGGCGTGGCTATCAGTCCAATAGTGCAATTCTCAAACAGTTTTTATTTGAATATAAATATTTTGCATTAAACTTAATAATTTAAATACATTTACAATTATAAATCATGTAGACTTATACAGTATAATAATATTCATTTATTTTTTATAAATATAATTTAGATATAGTATATATTTCAAGAACATTTAGGTCCACGAAGAAAACAGTTTGATATAAAAACATATATTCGTGACGTCACATCCATATTTTCAAATTTCGGAGGACTATGACTCGCTTATTAATAGGAATTTTTTCATCAGATTTTCACCGACAGTCTTAGTTCAACTTATACGTTCAGATGAAATTATATTTAAAAAATCTGATGTGACCAACACCAAACCTCCCGCTATTTAATTTTTATTAATTTAAATATACATTCTTACATATTTAGTTATTGCGGAAACTGTATTAAGATCCATTCCATATAACTAGGGTTCTATTTACTATTTTCTTTTTAAAACGTTACTGTTATTAGTGTTATTAATTTGTAAGTTTTGTTTGTTTAAAGAGTAGGCTCCGGGATTAAATTTACAGATAATTTTATAAATTTATCCATAAAATATATAGAAAAACTATAAATGCAGATCTGTAGAAAATTTAATAATCGAGAGAAACGGTGTATTCACTTTTCTGTAAAAAAATATCGAATTTCGCGAAAAAGAAAAGAGATATCGACCTGTGGTTTAAAAATCTTAAATCTACACCCTTCAAACTACTTAAATACAAATTTTCAGAATTTTTAATTTTTTAAAAATTTCTACCCTTTTTTAAACCACACCTTTCTTAGATTTTTTGCGATTTTTGGCCATTTTCAGACTTTTCCTTCTGGAGATTGTAATGGTTGTTCAAAAATTATGAAAATTGGTATGCTTATGTAATTTTGCTCGTAGAATCTAATGGTGATATCGCCAGCGGTGTATAATTGACCATTTTTGGGATATGACCCAAAAATGGGCATTTGTGAGCAAAGTTTTGAAGACGAATATCTCGGACACGAAAGGAGATATCGACCTGTGGTTTTAAAATCTTAAATCTACACCCTTCAAACTACTTAAATACAAATTTTCAGAATTTTTATTTTTTTAAAAATTTCGGCCGTTTTTTAATCCACACCACCCTCATACCCAAAAATGGGTGTGCTGTAGACCTTCAACGACCTCACCAGTAAATTCCTCGTACCAAAAACCATAAGTATACCAATTTTCACCAAAATATTCCAACGGATACATTTATTATTAAACATTCTTTAAAATCGTCAAAAACTGAACAAATCGCAAGGGGTACACCTTAGATTTTCTGCGAATTTTGGCCATTTTCAGACTTTTCCTTCTGGAGATTGTAATAGTTGTTCAAAAATTATGAAAATTGGTGTGCTTATGTAATTTTGCTCGTAGAATCTAATGGTGATATCGCCAGCGGTGTATAATTGACCATTTTTGGGATATGATTAAAAAATGGGCATTTGTGAGCAAAGTTTTGAGGACGAATATCTCGGACACGAAAAGAGATATCGACCTGTGGTTTTGAAATCTTAAATCTACACCCTTCAAACTACTTAAATACAAATTTTCAGAAATTTTAATTTTTTAAAAATTTCGGCCCTTTTTTAATCCACACCACCCTCATACCCAAAAATGGGTGTGCTGTAGACCTTCAACGACCTCACCAGTAAATTCCTCGTACCAAAAACCATAAGTATACCAATTTTCACCAAAATATTCCAACGGATACATTTATTATTAAACATTCTTTAAAATCGTCAAAAACCGAACAAATCGCAAGGGGTACACCTTAGATTTTCTGCGAATTTTGGCCATTTTCAGACTTTTCCTTCTGGAGATTGTAATAGTTGTTCAAAAATTATGAAAATTGGTGTGCTTATGTAATTTTGCTCGTAGAATCTAATGGTGATATCGCCAGCGGTGTATAATTGACCATTTTTGGGATATGATTAAAAAAGAGGCATTTGTGAGCAAAGTTTTGAGGACGAATATCTCGGACACGAAAAGAGATATCGACCTGTGGTTTTGAAATCTTAAATCTACACCCTTCAAACTACTTAAATACAAATTTTCAGAAATTTTAATTTTTTAAAAATTTCGGCCCTTTTTTAATCCACACCACCCTCATACCCAAAAATGGGTGTGCTGTAGACCTTCAACGACCTCACCAGTAAATTCCTCGTACCAAAAACCATACGTATACCAATTTTCATCAAAATATTCCAACGGATACATTTATTATTAAACATTCTTTAAAATTGTCAAAAACTGAAAAAATCGTAAGGGGTACACCTTAGATTTTTTACGATTTTTGGCCATTTTCAGTCTTTTCCTTCTGGAGATTGTAATAGTTGTTCAAAAATTATGAAAATTGGTATGCCTATGTAATTTTGCTCGTAGAATCTAATGGTGATATCGTCAGCGGTGTATATTTGACCATTTTTGGGATATGACCCAAAAATGGGCATTTGTGAGCAAAGTTTTGAGGACGAATATCTCGGACACGAAAAGAGATATCGACCTGTGGTTTTAAAATCTTAAATCTACACCCTTTAAACTACTTAAATACAAATTTTCAGAATTTTTAATTATTTTAAAATTTTGATCCTTTTTTAATCCACACCACCCTCATACCCAAAAATCTGATGTGGACAACACCAAACCTCCCGCTATTTAATTTTGATTAATTTAAATATACATACTTACATATTTAGTTATTGCGGAAACTGTATTAAGATCCATTCCATATAACTAGGGTTCTATTTACTATTTTCTTTTTAAAACGTTACTGTTATTAATTTGAAATGATTAGTTCTTTGACAGTGACATTTATCTGTCAGTTACATACATTTAAGATATGAACTGTGTAACCAAGGAGTTTTGCTTGTTTAAAACGTAGGCTCCGGGATTAAATTTATAAATAATTTTATAAATTTATCCATAAAATATATAGAAAAAGTATTAATGCAAATCTGTAGAAAATTTAATAATCTTTAATTTTTATAATAACATTAATCTCGTAAAAATAACATTTAAAAGTATTTTTCGAAGAAAAACTATTTTGAGCTTTAAGTAAAGTGCCATTTCCGGTTATCCGATTTACAGCAAAATCTAATGGGCTCTTTCCATTACAGAAAAAGTACAAGGTTTCAAAATTTTCTGAATGATAGTATTTGAGTTAGAGTAAAGGATCCACACACACATACACACATACATATATACATACGCAGACATCATCGTGAAAATGTTAAAATTGGATTCTAGGGACCTTAAAACGTGGTCATTTACTAAAATCTCGATATGCGATTTTTAGCACGATCCCTATACCTCCCTTACCAAAGGTAGCGGGAGGTAAAAAGAGAGACTGTTCAATGAAATAGACATTTTGTTTTCTGTAAAAGTTTTATCTTTATTCTTGTTAAACTAATTATACTTTTAAGTATATTACTTTACTTTTTGTACTGTATTTAAATTCTCTCATTACATGTCAAATTACACGCATTTACCCTTTTTACACAACGTTGCTTTACGTGTAGTTTTTTTTTTGTAAGATGTAGCATTGTTTTTAATATAATTTACAGTTTTTCTCAATGCGTTTACGTCATTTAAAATGAAGCAAAATATATAAATTATACAAAATAACCTTCCAGAGAACACAGCAAAATACAGAATACATTTTTATTTTTTGTCTTGTTTTGTTGGTCAGACTGGAATATCGTGTAGTTTAATGTTTACCCCTTAAAAAAAATCTGATGTGGCCAACACATAACCTCTCGCCAGATATTTTACCTGGTTGTACGCATAAAACGAAAAAGATTTTTAAATACAAATACATATATTCATGTCTCACTACAAAATAATTCTTACATATATTTACAAAATCTATGGGATATTTTAAAATAAATTATGTACAATACATACATTTTCTTTATATTCAATATCCTGAAATTTTCTTTTTCTACTTTCCTTTTCTTTTTCTTTATATTCGTAATTTTTTTCCAATTCCTTTTATATTCTTTTTTATGTATATTCTTTTGCGTTGTTGACTTTTTTTTATTTTAATAATCTTCATAATGATGTACAAATATTTTTGACAGTGGCATACAAATATTTTTGACAGTGACATTTATGTGTCAATTACAAACGTTTGAATTTCTTGCCTTGAAGTAGTTTGATCTGAGAATTTTTACATCAAATTATTTTATATGCATTTCCTTTAATTTATTTAAATAATTTTTTTTATTACGATCAAAAACAATGCTTACTTACAATAATGATAATCTGGCCAGCACATAAGCTCACACCAGATATTTTACCTGGTTGTACGCATAAAACGAAAAATATATCTAAATACAAATACATTCATTGCTCACTGCAAAATAATTCTCACATATATTTGCAAAATCTATGGGATATTATATTATAAATTATGTACAATACATACATTTTCTTTATATTCAATATCCTGAAATTTTCTTTTTCTACTTTCTTTTTCTTTATATTCGTCATTTTTTCGCAAATTCCTTTTATATTCTTTTTTACGTATATTCTTTTGCGTTGTTGACTTTTTTTTATTTTCATAATCTTCATAATAATGTACAAATATTTGTGACAGAGGCATACAAATATTTTTGACAGTGACATTTATGTGTCAATTACGAACATTTGAATTTCTTGCCTTGTAGTAGTTTGATCTGAGATTTTTTACATCAAATTATTTTATATGCATTTCTTTATCTCTAAATCTATAGAAGATATAATAATGAATTTGTATTTATCGAATAAAGAATTTAACGTTCTTTAATATAAGTATTTACATAAATTTTCGATAAATAATATTTAGATGATTTTTTTGTTGTAACTACTACTTGCGGTTGTCCAATTGTTACCAAAACATAATTAACTCTTCCCATTATTGTTAGATTGAGGAATGCGTAGTTAAAATGTTAAAAATGTCTTAAGTCTTATAGTATTTGAGAAATCGTGAATCCAACATCTACACACACAACCACACACATACGGACATCATCGTAAAAATGTTATAATCGGATTGTAGGGACCTTAAAACGTGCTTATTCACTAAAATCTGGATATGCGATTTTTAGCATGAATACAATACCTCTCTTAGCGAGAGGTAAAAATAGTGGAAAACCCTATTTGTTAACATGTATCTTATGCATTAATTCTTGACAGAATTTTGGGCGAGCACTGAATTTGTAACAATGTAACTATTTAAAGATTAATATTTAAAAAATCTGATGTGGCCAGCACATTACCTTCCGTCAGTTCTATGTATTTTGTATAAATGTCATACAGAAAGTTCCTTGCAAAAGATTATATTTCTTATATATTACCTTAAGGCAGTTGTATATATTTTATACAAATTCCATACAGAAAGTTTCTAACAAAAGATCCTATATTTCCAGTAAAATTATAACAAACATACTGTCAACTGCACTTGACACTGACACTTTTCAATCAGAATTTTCTTAATGTTGCAGCTGTTTCCAGAGTTAAAGTTAATTTCTTTATAATTTTTTAACTCTATGTCCATTTAATATGAAGTATAAAATGTATTCAAATCGTATAGAGAATAAATAATTCTTTAATATTTATAATATTAAATGTGAAAAAATGATATTTAACATCGTTTCTTCAAAAAAAACTGTTAAAATCTTCAAATGAGGGTATTTCCGGTTAACCAATTATAACCAAAATCTAATCATGGATGTAACGAAGAGGAATAAGAAAGAATTAAAATTTTTGGAATTGTAGTATTAGAGTTATCGCATTAGAAAATTTTGTCACACACAGACACACACACAAACACACACACACACACACACACACACATACACACACACACACACACACACACACACACACACACACACACACACACACACACACACACACACACACACACACACACACACACACACACACACACACACACACACACACACACACACAGACACACAGACACACAGACACACAGACACACAGACACACAGACAGACACACACACACACATACAGACATCATCGTAAAAATAGTAAAATCGTATTGTAGGGACCCTAAAACGTGCTTATTCATCAAAAACTCACCACCGAATTTTTTGACCAAAGACAATACCTTCCTTACCTAAAGGTGACGGAAGGTAAAAATAATAATAATATTTAAAAACAGCCCTATAGAAGAGTACCATAAAAGATAGAATCCTGTATGTATGGTATATTTATTTATAAGCAGATTGGAATTGGAAGATTAATGGAATAGGTAATACGCCGTGATGATACAAACATATGTTTACATATTACATAATTAATTCAGATTAAATTGTAATTAGTTAATACAATATCATCTTACATCACTAAATTACATCTTTAGTGTTAAGATGTCAAACTCCCTGTATCAAGTATACTAACATACATATTATATAACTCCTAATTCCTGTAACACATACATACATACACACATACACTATACGTGTGCGTGTGTATATGTGTCTAACATATATTTGCATGTATGTATGTATACTAGTTAGTAGTTGGAAATTTGTGTGGGAAAGTGAGGCAAATGAGTTGATTCTCCCACGGATGACCGTTTAATATACACATGGACACACACACGCACACACATATATGTATGTGAGAGTGTGTGTAACAGGAAGGGCGAAAGTAGGGATATATCAACGTACATACTTGCATAGCAACATAATATGTACCTGTTAGAATATAGTACCATACTGGTGTATGTATAAATAAATATATTAGGCTTCAAATATAGTCTGGGGGTGTCGTGGCCGCGTGCCTGAGTGTCTGGTCGCGAATCTGGGGAACCGGGTTCGATCAAGGGTTCGATCCCGACCGACGCCAAATATTTTCAATTTTAAATGGCACAAAATTGACCCCTGTGGTGCACTCTCCACGCCAGCAATGGGTGCCCATGAGGTGACGTCTGGTAAGCGCCCGCACGATACAAATATGTTAATCATTACCGATATCTGCGTACAAAGCAGATTGGCACACCCAGCAATGGGTAATATGCCATGATGATATATTTATTTATTTATTTAAATATAGTCTGGAGTCTGGACTTCTATAGAAAGAAACTTGACGTATAGGTAAATTAGTTTTTTGGCAATTATTTTTTTTAATTAAATGCTTAAATTTATTATTAATATAATTTAACAATTTGAACTACGCTCAGCACAGCTGATAGTACAGATGCGGCCTAGACACTTCTTTTTTACCGCCGTCATACCGTAGGTGATATATTGATATATTCAAAAACTTTTTACTTCCTTGTACAAAGTAAAGGAAGTATTGTATTCGCGAAAAATTTCGGTTTCCAGATTTCAATGGAAATATCCATTTTGGCCATCCATGAATCCATTCTGACTAATTTCGTCGTGACGTCTGTACGTATGTATCTCGCATAACTCAAAAACGGTAAGCCGTAGAAAGTTGAAATTTTGTATTTAGGACTTCTATAACATCTAGTTGTGCATCTCCCTTTTTGGTCATTACATAATTTCCAGAAATGGTACTTTATTTAAAGCCTAATAGATTTTAATATAAAACTATATTAAAATAAAATCCAAAACTTTTCAAATTTAGTATATAAGACTTTTATATCAATTGGAATAACATAGCAGATTTTGATTAAAACAGGCTAACCGGAAGTGATATATTACCTGAAGTTAACAGTTTTTCTCGACTAAAATCGTTTCATTTTGATTTTAGAAATAAATGCTTCAAATAAGAGTTTTAGAGAATTAAATTCTGCGTCTAGCACATCAAGTGTTATTAAATTAGCCCTTTGTATAAGCGAGATATGTAAATTTAAAACTTATATACTTTTTGGTTTTTGTAATGAAGCTTACTATGGATAGGACAAAAAATAACAAAATAATAAAAAATAGATGTTAATGTCAAATTACGTCAAATACGTGCAATTTTATAATTGAGTCTATACTTCATATGTGGTGTCCACATCAGATTTTTAAATTTAGTATTTAAGACTTATATGAAAGGGAACAACATATTAGATTTTGGCTAAAATTGATAAACCGAAAGTGATACTCTGAAGCTCTGAACAGATTTTAGTGAAAAATATATTATGATATATTCCAAAACTCGTCAAATTTGGTATTTAAGACTTTTATATAAAGGGAAGCAACATATTATATTTTGGTTAAAATTGATAAACAGAAAGCTATAAACAGATTTTCTTGAAAAAATATATCAAAACATGATCCAAAAATTTATTATTTAAAATGTATATGGTATTTTAAATGAAAGTTTATGCAATATTTTTAATAGTAATATAAAAAAATATTAATTTATTGTTATTTTCGTAAATAATTAAATAAATAGATTGGCGCCAGAAATAGTCATGAAAAACACCCCCCCCCCCCACTCTTGTGACGTCGGATCACATACAGTACATCATTCATAGCCAATAGGAAAACGTTATTTATATAAATAAAAGTAGGCGATATTTTGTCACATGTTAAACTGTATGTGCTCTGACGTCACATTCTGTTTCAGATCACGTGACTTTTTCAAAATATTACACAAATTTCAATAATTAATTGTAAAATATCTAATGGATATTTTGTGATATTTTCAAATTTGAGGTTCTTTAAAGAACAATATCTTTTAAAATTTAGTACTTAGAAGTCATAAAAATTCTTACAACAGCCCTATAGAGTGACTATTGAATACTTAAGTTTAAATTACTGGTTTCTAACCGGTTATTCTTATCAATTTAAAAACCACTTTGTTAGTATTAAACAGGTTTTTGAACAAAATCTGATTTAAAAATTACGTTCTCGATTTCAGATATCAACCACAGAGTTGTTAGGACCTCTGGCATGGTTGACATGTTGAGTAATCTCGACTATTCTGTTTAACTTTCACTTGTTGTATTACTGATGATGAGAACTTAGTTCTCGAAATACGTATTTAGTTTTTGTTAAAATTAATTTTAAGGTTAAGGGGTAATTATAATAGTTTTAGTATTAACCATTATTTTATTTTTTTTAGACACCCGTTCCTGCCCTGGTGCGAATACAGCTGTAAGTAGTTTACAAACAATACGATATAAACTGTAGTATTTTATGCATGAATTGTAGGCTTGCAACTTCCATTAAAGTAAAGTAAAAATTTCGAAATTATATGAATGAAATAAAGTAATTATTACAGATAGTGCGCGTAGATTTCACGCCTACTATTTTTGTTATAATTAATTAAAATGTAGCTAATTAAAAACAAATCAATTGTTGTACATTGTTTTTACAATTGTGTAAGAGAAAATACAACAATTTCTATTTTCTGTAAGCGAAACTGAACTGTTAAGTCATTTCCAACGACTTTCCAAGATTACAAAATAAATATTTCCTAAATTAAATTTCAATTATCTTAAACCCAGATTACCGTAAAATACAACATAATTCCGTTGATTATTTAATCTTTATAAAAAGCGAATGTAATTAATTTACAATGTAAACAAAGTATATGATGGCTTCATCCATTTTTAACCTAAACAAATGTTTACAAAGACAAGTAATTTACCCTTAATCAAACGCCAGGAAAAATGTACTTTCGGAAAATGAAAACATTGTTAGATTGATTCCCATTTTAACCCTTTGGATTCCATTTTTTTTACCTCTCGCTACCCTTGGCAAGGGAGGTATAGGGATCGTGCTAAAAATCGCATATCGAGATTTTGGTAAATGATCACGTTTTAAGGTCCCTAGAATCCAATTTTAACATTTTCACGATGATGTCTGTGTGTATGTGTGGATCCTCCACTCTATCTCAAATACTATCATTCAGAAAATTTTGAAACCTTGTATTTCGAACTTTTTCTGTAATGGAAAGTGCCCATTAGATTTTGGTGAAAATGGCACTTTACTAGAAGCTCAAAATAGTTTTTCTTCGAAAAATACCTTTAAGTGTTATTTTTTCGAGATTAATGTTATTATAAAAATTAAAGATTACTAAATTTTCTATAGATTTGCATTAATACTTTTTCTATTTATTTTATGGATAAATTTATAAAATATCTATAATTTAAATCACAGAGCCTGCACTTTAAACAAACAAAACCCAGTTATTCAAATGTATGTAACTGACATAAATGTCACTATCAAAGAACTAACCATTTCAAAATAATATTAGTAACGTTTTAACAAGAAAAGAGTAAATAGAACAATAGACAAGGAATTCAATACAGTTTCCACCATAAGTAAATATGTAGGTATGTATTTACATTAATAAAAATTAACGATTCACAAAAATGTTTAAGCTAATCCTCATTTTTGGTATTTAAAATTTAATCTGCATTTTATTATAGCTCCGGTGGCCCAATGGTTAGAGCAACGCCTCATCCTTATTTTTGGATTAGCGAATTTTACTCTAATTTTCGCAGTTTATTTCTTAAAATATAGTCTAATCTAATCCAAGTAACTATCTTTTTTGATAATAAAATGTAGATAAAATTTTAAATACCGGGATAGAATAGAATTCACATCCAATAATCAGAATTAGCTTAAACTTTTTTGCGAATCGTTAATTTTTATTAATCTAAATACATACCTACATATTTACTTATGCTGGAAACTGTTTTGATTTCCTTTCCTATTGTTCTATTTACTTTTTCCTTTTTAAAACGTTCCTAATATTATTTTGAAATGATTAGTTCTTTGACAGTGACCTTTATCTATCAGTTACATACATTTGAATAACTGCATTTTGTTTAAAGCGTAGGCTCTGGTATTAACATTATAGATAATTTTATAAATTTATCCATAAAATATATAGAAAAAGTATTAATGAAAATCTATCGAAAATTTAATAATCTTTAATTTATATAATAACATTAACCTCGAAAAAAATAACATTTAAAGGTATTTTTCGAAGAAAATCTATTTTCAGCTTCTAGTTAAATGCCATTTCCGGTTATCCGATTTACATTCAAATCTAATGGGCTCTTTCCATAATAGAAAAAGTTCGAAATACAAGGTTTCAAAATTTTCTGAATAATAGTATTTGAGTTAGAATGGAGTATCCACACACACATACACACAGACATCATCGTGAAAATGTTAAAATTGGATCCTAGGGACCTTAAAACGTGGTCATTTAGCAAAATCTCGATATGTGATTTTTAGCACGATCCCTATACCTCTCTTACCAAGAGTAGCGGGAGGTAAAAATAACTCGATCGTGCAAAAAATATATAAAATCATATTTTCGCGATTTCTGCTACCTAATTATTTTAGGCAAAAAAGCTTCAAATATAAATAATTTTGCACGTTTTATAACTTCAGAAATTAGTTATGAAAATGTTGAAAATCACCCCATACATTTTTTATAAATTTTAAATAGATACATAATTGTTCAAATGAACAAATATTACATATATCGATAAAAATAATTATATATGAAGTATCTAGCATCCCCAAATGCAATATTTACATTTTTTTTTTCATAAGGGCGGCAAAATTTTGCTAGTCACCGTTTCAGATCAATACACCAACGAATACTCATTCTATTGTCTATCTCTCTCTTACATTCATAAAAACGTAATCGTGTTGTTCAAACGTATGTCTTAACTTATTCAAAATTAAACAACATCTATAATGTCACAGGTCAACTATATATTACCACAAATTACTTTATTAGATTGAAGAAAACAAACTTAGTGTACTACAGTGTGTTTCAGTGAATGCATGAATGAATATGTAAAAGCGAAAGTTGTAAAATATCCTTGTAAGATTATTTTTTTTATTATAAATATTACAACAATATGAAATGAAAAATAGTGTAGACTTACCTTTTAAATATAAAGGGATGTCCACACTGCACTTATAAGTCAAAATAAATGACATACTTTAACTATTATCACTCAAAATAACACAAATCTTGTTATCTCTTCAAAATATGGTAATATCACTCTTCACTAAATGTCATTTTGACACATCACTCAACATAAAATTCCTGCATTTTCACTGTCAAATTCCTGCTGACATTTCGTGTTTTTGAGGCTTATATCTTCCAGCAGGAATGAACAAGTGTACACCTGTTTATGCAGGTTTGTGCACGGCCTTGTGGTGTAACATTGACGATAAAATGAGAGCGGTGTGTGTTACAGTTTTGCTCGATAAAATAGCACGTGCTGCCATCTTGGTCAGCCTTTCACTAAAACAATGATTTGATTGGTGGATGGATTTCGCGCCATAAGCAGGAATAGTCCTGCTGAAAATTTTGAAATTGTGCAGGAGAATTTATAGTTTTTCGGCAATAATGATAGTTGCAATTAGAATAATTAGAATTATAAAAAGCAAGTAGGCCGTGTAAAACAAAACCATTTATTATTTGTAATTTTAAATTAGGAACTCGAGTTTAACGGATTAAATTTCTGGTAATGGTCAATTGAAATGAAAAATGTTGCATCGAAAAATTGCCACAACTTATGCTATATTATTAATTTCATGTCTCAGTAAAGTTTACGAAAAGCAATGGAAAACAAAATATGCATCATTGTTTTAAACAGTTATTTGTCATTTAAAATATAAAAATTAATTGCGAAAGTTAAATTAAAACTAAGAGCCGTTTTCATAGTAAGGTTCATTTTAAGACTATAATTAAAATTACTTTAAGACTTTATTTTAATTTTAAAGTAATGCTACAGTGCTTTAAAGTGCTATAGTTATATTACAGAAATAAACAGTATTATAATTTTTATATAAAGTGAAGAACAAGTTTTATAAAACATGTTTTTTCGCACTCTTCAAAATTTAGAAAACGAGCCCTGATAAGTTTTCTAAATGACGTCTTATAAAATGAGTCCTATTTTTACCTCCCATCATACCGTAGGTAAGGGAGGTAATGTAATCGTGTCACAAATTCGATGGTGAGTTTTCAGTAAATAAGCACGAATTAGGGTCCCCACAACACGTTTTTACTATTTTTACGATGATGTCTGTGTGTGTGACGATTTTTTCGTCCATGATAACTCTTATAACAAACTTCCAAATATATCTATTTTCCGTATTTAAGCTTCCTGCATTCATATAACGAGTTGATTAGATTTTGGGTAAAATTAGATAAATGAAAGTGATACTTTACTTGAAGCCCATAACAGTTTTTAATGAAAAACTATATTAAAATATAATCCAAAACTTTTCAATTTTAGTATTTAAGACTTTTCTATCATGTGAAATAACATATTAGATTTTGGGTAAAATTAATCAACCAGAAGTGATACTTTACTTGAAGCTCTGAACAGAGTCTCGTGAAATATATATTATGATATATTGCAAAACTTGTCAAATTTAGTATTTACGACTTTTATATAAAAGGGAACAACATATTAGATTTTAGATACAATTGATAGACCGGAAGTGATACTTTATTTGAAACTCTGAACAGATTTTCGTGAAAAATAAATTTATACAATCCAAAACTTTTCAAATTTGGTATTTAAGACTTTTATATTAATAAGAACGACACATTAGATGTTTTCTAAAATTGATAAACCGGAAGTACTACTTTACAGGAAGCTATAAACAGATTTTCTTGAAAAAATATATTAAAACATGATCCAAAACTTCTCAAATTTGGTATTTAAAACACGTGTATAATTTGAAACAACATTAGATTTTGACTATACCTATATGATAAACCGGAAGTGGTACTTAATTTGGAGCTCTTAACAGATTTTCGAGGAAAAACAATAAAATATAATCCAAAATTTGGTATTACAGACTTTTCTATTTATTGGAACAACAAATTAGATTTTGTTTACGAACGATCAACCGGAAGTGATACTTTACTTAAAGTTCATTGCTATTTCAAACTTGGAATTGACGGGAGGTCATGTGTTGGCCACATCAGATTTGTTATATTTGCATCTTTATACTAAAATATATTTTTTTAAATCTGATATATTAAATCGACTGGATTTAGGGAAATTTGTATGTATAATGTTGTAGTTGGTAACACTGGATTGACATTTATTCAATTTTTGAAAGTTAACGTCAATTCTGATTTATGAATACAAGTAAATATGTCATTTAGTACCAACCTTCTAAAACAAAAAATTGCGTACGGAAATGAAGGCTCTTTCAATACGCAGTTGGGTTTTATAATGACTTCATTATGAACGCAAAATATAAAAATAATTCATTTAAATTCGTGAGACCAAAATATCAATACTAAATATTTTTATCTGTAAAAAATGTACCATACCTGTATGTGAAATAAAATATATTATACTTCATTCACGTTAGCGAGAGAATGTGGAACTAATTCTTATGGAATATATATTACCTTCCGTCACCTTTAGGTAAGGAAGGTATTGTCTTTGGTCAAAAAATTCGATGATGAGTTTTTAATGAATAATCAGGTTTTAGGATCCCTAGAATACGATTTTACAATTTTTACGATGATGTCTGTATGTATGTATGTATGTATGTATGTATGTATGTATGTATGTATGTATGTATGTATGTATGTATGTATGTATGTATGAATGTGTGTGTATGTGTGTGTGACGATTCTTTCGGATCGCATAACTCCAATACCACCTTTCTGAAAATTATATTTTTTTCGTATTTCTCTTCTTTACATCCAAATGAAGAGATTATTAGATTTTGGTTATAATTGGTCGACCGGAAGTACCCTAATTTGAAGATTTTGACAGTTTTTCTTGAAAAAACGATGTTAAATATCATTTTTTCACATTTAATGTTATAAATATTAAAGAATTATTTATTCTCTATACGATTTGAATGCATTTTATACTTCATATTAAATGGAGATAGAGTTAAAAAATTATAAAGAAATTAAATATCATATATATTAGTCAGCTTTGCTATAACTCTGGAAACAGCTGCTACATTAAGAAAATTCTGATTGAAAGGTGTCAGTGTCAAGTGCAGTTGACAGTATGTTTATGTTATAATTTTATTGGAAATATAGGATCTTCTGTTAGAAACTTTCTGTATGGAATTTGTATAAAATACATACAACTGCCTTAAGGTAATATACAAGAAATAAAATCTTTTGCAAGGAACTTTCTGTATGGCATTTATACAAAATACATAGAACTGACGGAAGGTAATGTGCTAGCCCCATCAGATTTTTTACTTCCTTGTACGAAGTAAAGGAAGTATTGTAATCGTAATCGGTTTTGAGATTTCAACGGAAATATCCATTTTGACCATCCCTAAATCCATTCTGACTAATTTCGTCGGAACGTCTGTACGTACGTATCTCGCATAACTGAAAAACGGTAAGCCGCAGAAAGTTGAAATTTTGTATTTAGGACTTCTATAACATCTAGTTGTGCACCTCATTTTTTGGTCATTACATAATTTCCAGAAATGGTACTTTATTTGAAGCCTATAATAGATTTTAATGAAAAACTATATTAAAATATAATCCAAAACGTTTCAAATTTGGTATATAAGACTTTTATATCAAAACAGGCTAACCGGAAGTGATATATTACCTGAAGTTGTTAACAGTATTTCTTGAATAAAATGGTTTCATTTTGATTTTAGAAATAAATGCTTCAAATAAAAGTTTTAGAGAATTAAATTCTGCGTCTAGCACATCGAGTATTATTAAATTAGCCCTTTGTATAAGCGAGATATGTAAATTTAAAATTTATGTACTTTTTGGTTTTTGTAATGAAGCTTGCTATGGATTAGGATAAAAAAAAACAAAAAAATAAAAAATAGATGTTAATGTCAAATTACGTCAAATACGTGCAATTTTATAATTGGGTCTATACTTCATCTTCAATTTGGTCTTGCGTACAAGGAAGTCGTGTGGTGTCCACATCAGATTTTTTTCTAATGAGCTCCTGAAATAATTATAAAAAGAAACAAATGCATTATGATCTGTACACTAGTTGTTATTTATTCCAATACTATTAAATATACATTTCGTTCAAAATTAACAGATATTAAGTTCAACACAATTCAACAACTCACAAATTTAACAATTTAAAAGACAATATCACTCAATAAAATACATCTGGAATGTTTAAATACATATATACAAGAATTTTATATTATTTAGATCTTAAATTTAACTCTTCCTTAACCAAATATCTTCCATACTCTTATCTGTAATATCCTTTTCCTGTAATACCTTCAACTGTTTCATTGTTTCGATGTAGAACGTGAGCTCTGACGTCACAACCCCATGTTGTGGGCCGCCATTGTTGACGATGTTCATTTTTATTATTTGGTCTCGGAGACGGTCTTTGAAATTTTTGTGGACGATGCTGTAGATGTCGTTTACCTTAAAATAGTCATTCTTGAAATTTTGGCACAAAATGGCGGACGTTGAGGACAAAATAGCGGACAGGATAATGAGAAGAAATGATTAGTTTTATTGGATTTAGTCTTAATTATTGCAATATCGAACTCTGGAGGGTCGATTTGATATATTTATATTATAATAGTGTCATAAAGGCCTTACGGATTCCGGAAAGCACGAATTTTTCAATGTTGTCTATGTGTGTGTGTGTGTGTGTGTGTGTGTGACGATTTTTCCTCCACGATAACTCTTACAACAAACTTCCGAAAATTTATATTTTCCATATTTAAGCTTTCTATATTCATATAAAGAGTTGATTAGATTTTGGGTAAAATTGTATAACCGGGAGTGATACTTTACTTGAAGCCCATAACAGTTTTCAATGAAAAACTGTATTAAAATATAATCCAAAACTTTTCAATTTTAGTATTTACGACTTTTATATCAAAGGGAATAACATATTAGATTTTGGCTAAAATTGATAAACCGGAAGTGATACTTTACTTGAAGCTCATAACAGTTTTTAATGAAAAATTATATTAAAATATAATCCAAAACTTTTCAATTTTAGTATTTACGACTTTTATATCAAGGGGAATAACATATTAGATTTTGGCTAAAATTAATAAACCGGAAATGATGCTTTACTTGAAGTTCTGAACAGATTTTCGTGAAAAATATATTATGGCACAATCCAAAATTTTTCAAATTTGGAATTTAAGACTTTTAGATTAATAAGAATGACATGTTAGATTTTTTCCAAAATTGATAAACCGGAAGTGATACTTTACTTGAAGCACTGAACAGATTTTCTTGAAAAATACATTAGGATATATACAAAAACTTTTCAAATTTATTATTTAAGACTTTTATATGAAAAGAAACAACATATTAGATTTTGGCTAAAATTGATCAACCGGAAGTGATACTTTACTTGAAGCTCTTAACAGATTTTTGTAAAAAATATATTACAAAACTTCACAAATTTGGAATTTAAGACTTTTAGATTAATGAGAACGACATATTAGATTTTTTCTAAAATTGATAAACCGGAAGTGATACTTTACTTGAAGCTCCGAACAAATTTTCGTGAAATATATATTATGATACATTCCAAAACTTGTCAAATTTGGTATTTAAGACTTTTATATATATTAGATTTTGGCTAAAATTGATAAACCGGAAGTGATACTTTATTTGAAGCTCTGAATAGATTTTCGTAAAAAATATATTATGACAAAATCCAAAACTTTTCAAATCTGGTATTTAAGACTTTTATATTAATGAGAACGACTAACTATTAGATTTTTTCTAAAAATGATAAACCGGAAGTAGTACTTTACAGAAAGGTATAAACAGATTTTCTTGAAAAAATATATTAAAACATGATCCAAAACTTCTCAAATTTGGTATTTAAAACTCGTGTATAATTTGAAACAACATTAGATTTTGACTATACCTATATGATAAACCGGAAGTGGTACTTAATTTGGAGCCCTGAACAGACTTTCGAGGAAAAACATAATAAAATATAATCCAAAATATCGTAGTAGGCACTTCTCTATTTTATTTGTATTTTAATTTGTAAAAAAATAATAATTGTTGTATTCTAATACCTGTTCAATGGGCAATACAGTACTGACAGCTTCATGTAATTTCGTTAGATGCCTAGAAATATTCCTAAACGCTTTTGATGGTACAGGGGGTCTCGCATTCCATTCATTTAACTGATCCCCTAACAAAATATTCATTATTGACAATATTTTCGCTTCTAATTCTTGTATATGGTGTCCTATATCTCTTTCAACTGAATCCAAACCGAGAATTTCTTCATTTATTAAGTTTCTAAATAAATTCCTAATATGCGGAATCAACCACAGCACTAATTGCAACGCCCTTGAAGCTAGCGCCAAGTTAGTACTTGTTATAGTCTTTAAACCAGCGGTTCTCAACGCATTTGCGCCCAACACTAACTGACAAGTTCTCGAGTTAAACATTTTCAAAAGCTCTGATAAATTCCTTCCGATTGTGACCGCTAGAGCGGGTAGTTCTTGGGCACAAACACAATATTCAGTGACGAGCCTTAAAAGCATTATTACGGCCCCAACTGCTACAAACTGTTGAGAACCTACTTGAAGACTAGCGGCGAGATATTCACAATTATTTTCACTGTTTTTTTCTGTTGGAGAACTCGGTATGCTGTCTGTTATAGTCCCGAGGGCTAAGTCATCGAGTAGTTGTTGAAAACCGGGGGGGATTTCCGCTGCGCGCCATCTCTCGGCGTCGAGTAGTAACGACAGTTTTGATTTTCGTTGCGTGTGGAATTTTTGAACGTATTTACTCGCCTGCATATTAAAGGCTGCTTTTAGGGCTGTGCTAGGTTTTCCACATATTTTTTTACATAAATCGATGAAAGTATCGACTATAATACTTAATTCAGAAATTTGAGACGCTGTTATTATTTGTTTATCTGTTTGGCTGCCGATAATTGTTGCTAATCGTTCATGGCAATAATCACAAATAGATATTAACAATTCTTTTAGTTTTATTTCAACCCTGCTGTGGTCTTCAAGTGTTAAAAAGTTTTCTTCACTTAAACTAACATCTTCTGTTTTTGATTTTCCCGCGCTAATGTCGCTTGTCTTTTGTATGACGTCATGGACATCCTTAACTCTTTGTACTAATTTACTCAAAGCCTCTGTTGATACAATCAATAATTTTAACCATTGATTTGGATCCAAATTTGGTGCATTTTCACCAGAACCAGTCAAACAAATTTCAGTATCAACTTCGCAGTCTTGCAACTGTTCTATTGCCAATTGTTTTAGAACTGCTTGCGCGGCAGTTACCGCTTCTTTTTTGTAAACTTCAAGAAACTGTAAATTATTTTGTCGCAAAAGTCCGGCAACTAAACTTATAAGTCTTTCGGGTTCTACAACACCAATATTTGAGTCTAATGGTCGGTGTAAATCTGCCGCTGCATATCGTTCAAATTCAGTGTTTAACATTTTGTCTATAAGTCTCGACATTTCTTTTAGTTGAGACGGCAAATGTCTCAAAGATGTCACACCGGCTAATTCTCGCGCGAGAGCGTCTTGTGTGCTTGAAATTAACTCTAAAGCCGCGACATAATCACTAGATGATAATAATAATTGTAAAGTAGGCTGTGTTTGTAAAACAGTTGACATTAGTCGTAATTTATCTAACAAATGAATGTGGTTAACTCGGGATCTGGCAAGTCCTAGCAGTCTCAACGGTCCCTTTGAGACTTTCGAGTCCAAATTTTGAACTTGAGTCCTCAATTTGTGCACTTCTTTACACGCATTTCCCATTTGCTCCATTATTGTATCATGGGAGGTCATGGCATGAAAAAACGCTGATGATTTTTGTGAGACTTGTTTGGCTATATGCACTTCGACTATATCTAAATAATGACTTAAATGTTCTTGGAGTAATCTGCCACTTTGATGCGCCTTAGAATCGTGTTCGATTCCCACGCATGGAAAAACGGCATTAAATGTACCAGCGTCGTTTAGAGGCAGCGTAGGTTTTAAAAAAATTTCGGGTATAACGCTCAAATCATCAGCTACATCGCTTTTCGATCTTGCTAATTTGATATTTGTCTCAAGTTTACTTTGAGATAACCTAGCATGTCTTTTATACCTCCTGCCGTGTTTTCTCAAATAATTTTCGAAATGAGAATAGTTTATTTCTGGCAAAAAAGGACTCCGGCCAATTTCTGTTTTTTCGATAAAACCATCTCCCCAAGTTTTAACGAAAAAATTCGTCTGTTTACCCCGATTGGGGTCGTTTAGAACAGCAGGTAGATTTTGAGCAGCAGAATAAATCGTCCACTGCTCCAAAGCTGGAGTCATCTTCGACATTTGTGTAAAAACATTGAATATTTTTAAAAATGCTACAAAGAAAGCACCATTTTTATATTTTCACCTCACCCTTATTAAGACATTTGGTCTATTTGTCACACTGTAGGTAATAGTGAACTCTGTGATGTCAGAGACACGTTACTGAAGATTTTCGACCAATAGGAAAGCGGGGAGAAGCAGAACACCAAGTTGTGGCCAATAGGATCGCGCGAAAATTCGGCGTACACTCCTTGAAAAATGGGCGGTGTATTTGAGCCCCAAACATTTTATTTATGAACGACACAACAAAAATATTGTAATATATTACTAACGGACATTGTAAACCAGACTTTACATTTATATTAATATTAATAAACCCTTTAAATGAACAAATATTGATACAAAAACTTCAACCCATTTTTGTTTTTATTAATTTCGCAGCCAAACCTTTTAAAAATACAAAATGAACACGTGTTCACAACATAACCAATAAAATACAATAAAATGCAACGATATTTGATGCATGTTTCATATATAGGAACATCATTCAGGTCCTTACAAACAATAACACATTCATATTGTTGCTAATTTAATAAATATTTCAGAGGGGTACAAAAAATTATAAATTATAATGAACCCTACAAACCCGATTCAACTACGATTCAAGGATGTTTAGAAATTGCTTTAAACCGATTAAAATCCGTAAATAAACCTCATGTTGTGCCCTCGAGCCGGTAAATTTACAAAAAATAATTCGTAAACTTGTCTAATATATTTTTTTAGTACGGATACTGGTGTACATGCTTTACATTCTACTTTTCAAGTAGATTTGTTAAGAAGCAACACAAAACCGTATGATACTAAAGGAATTACAATTGTTTTAAACAAATACTTTTACAAAGAAAATATACAAATACGCTTACTCAAAACTCAGAGAATTAGCCAAAAATTTCATTGTCGATTCAACGCAAAATCGCGGACTTATTTATATAGATTAGCCATATTAAAAAACGAATATTTTAATGATTTCAACAGACATACATACCATATACCCATAGAAGAACTCAACAGATGTTATTTCTTAACGTAAGTGTACAACAAAGAACACAACAATTGTTTCATGAATAAAATTATAGAGAATCAAATTTTAACACCCAAAAAATGATAAACGCCTGCAAACTATTCGAAGGCCTGCACGATTTTCGTACATTTATGGGCAAAGGGGCCCAACAACCGGACAAAATCACAAGAAGAACAATTGAATTTTTAAAGATGGAAGAAGATGAAACCATGGCAATCTTGGATAAAAAATTTGTAAACAAAGAAAATATGTATAAATATTGGAATATTATCGTTAAATCTGAAGGATTTTTGTATAATCAGGTAAGGAGACAATGTGTAAAGTATTTTGAAGGCAAAAACAGGTAGGTTATTTCCATTTTCCCGCGGTTTAAAACGCGGCAAAATTCACTCCTATATCACAACATTCAGGTTAGAAAGTAACTAAACTGACGACATGTGTTTCTAGAAATTTCTACAAACGTCGAAAAATATGTAAGTATTGTTATTAAATATTTGTAATATGTTATAAATAAAATAGTGGAGTAGGTTTGATATAATTTATGCTGTAATGTTTTGTTAAATTATTTATTTTCGCCGGTAAAAGTAGGGAAGCATGGCGCCATAATGTTGTGCTGTAAACCTGTAAACGTTTCTCTTTAAATGGTTGATGGTCAACGTTTCGTCCAACTTTTGTATGTATTGAATTTTTATAGCTATTTATTGAAATATTAAGATTATTTAAAATATATTCTTGTAGAGTATAGTGTAGTAGTTTGTTTGCTTATAATTTTCAGTAGTTTTGTGTATGTGTGTGTATTTAATAAACACATTTCTGAAAGTTAACCTCAATAATACGTTTGCTTTTTATATTGCGCGTCACATGGACGTTTTCGCGGACATATGAGATACGTTTTAATTGTTGCTTATGTGTCATAATTGATATTGGTAAAATATTAGTGAATAAGAAAAGTGTTCCTTACAGGTTCGACGAATTGTTGGTACATTAATTGCTGTAGGGCAAGAAAAACTGACCGAAGACGACGTGAAGTGTATGCTACAAGTTCCTTCGCATTTATCGTGGAACCCCAGAGTCATCCCGGCACCCAGCCACGGTTTGTATCTCTGCAAAGTGGCCTACTCCGATGATTTAGAAGCCAACATTCTCGACTAGTGTTTCGAAGAAATTAGTGTTTTTGTTGTGTAAGTAACTCAAAATCAACAATGGTGGGTTCGAGAGTGTATATAGGAAACTTGCCGAAAGATACGGGGGAACGTGACCTTGAAAGGTTTTTCCGGGGATATGGGCGTATTCGCGATGTTTTGATAAAAAATGGGTACGGTTTTGTTGAGTTGGACGATCCTAGAGACGCAGAAGACGCGGTTTATGAATTAAATGGAAAGCGATTACTGGGAGAAAGGGTTACTGTTGAAAGGGCTCGAGGGACGCCGCGGGGACGCGACCAATGGACCGGAAGAGGGGGCGGCGGCGGCGGAGGAGGAGGCGGCGGTGGCGGAAGTGACTCGCGTTATCGTTCTTCCTACGGCGGGGGGAATTCAGACCGGTACGGACCTCCAACCCGAACCGATTATAGACTAATTGTTGAGAACTTATCCAGTAGAGTAAGCTGGCAAGACTTAAAAGACTACATGCGACAAGCAGGAGAAGTAACTTACGCAGACGCGCACAAATACCGCAACGAAGGAGTCGTAGAATTCGCTTCTTACTCGGATATGAAAAACGCTTTGGATAAACTCGACGATACTGAAATAAACGGTCGACGGATTAAACTTGTGGAAGACAGAAAACGGGATCGCAAATCGCTGTCGTACAGCAGTCGGTCTCGTTCCAGATCTCGATCCCGACGCCGCAGCCGATCGGCCAGCAAATCCCGTTCCCGGAGCCGTTCCAACCGAAGCTCCCGTTCCAAAAGCAAGAGCAAAAGCAAGTCGAAATCCCGTTCTGCCTCCCGCGAAAAATCCCGTTCCAAAGAACGCTCGCGTTCCCCCAGCAAAGAAATTGAAAAACGCAAATCCCGCAGCCAATCTCCAGAAAAATAACGCACAACGAACATTTATCAATAAGAACTATATTTTATCTTAGTTTAATCATGAGTTTTTTGCAAAACTTACAAAACAAAAAAGCTTCTTTGAAGCCAACTGACACTTTGGTCACTTTAACAACTGGCCGGAGGTACATCGAACATTCCAGCGAAACATTACCCCCCTCTTTTGGCTTCGTGGTCGACAATTCCCCGGACGAAACACCCGCCCATATTGTACATAACCTCTATCTAGGTGCGCAAGATTGTTGCGCGGAGGACTCTATAATTAAATTTGATATAAAATCCGTGTTGAGTGTCGGAATTGAGCCACCTCATAAGCTTCCATTTGTGGAGTATTTTTTTGTTGAGTGTTTGGACCTTCCCGAAACAAATCTCCGCCCGATTGTTTCACGTTGCAATGAAATTATTGAGAAATGTATGGAATCAGGAATAAATATTTTGGTACATTGTAATGCTGGTGTTTCCCGATCGTCGGCTGTTATCATAGGCTACTTAATCCTGGAAAAGGAGTTGAATTATGAGGAAGCGTTCCGATTGGTTAAAAATGCGAGACCTGCTATTCAACCCAATAATGGATTTGTTAAACAGTTAAAAAATCTTTAAGTTATTGTAATAAAATTTAGTTTTGTAACAAAAATAAAATGTTTATTATGCTGGAATGTATTACATTTTTGGACTACATAAAATATAAAATCTATTTTATTAATACTAAAATATTTATTTACTTCAATCAAATCAATTTTGCCTATTTGGTTAATGCATTTTTAAATATGGGGTGCGCTCAAATTTACATAAACTCCAAAATTAGTCTTTTTGTTAAAAATTTGAACACCCCCTACAAACATAACATAATAAGGTACTTTTCTTTGTTGAATTTTAATGATTAACTCTTACTTGAAGCACAAGTACATGTAGTATGTTTGTATTCTTCTTATTATTGATTAGTTTGAACACCTGTAGATCACATGTCGATTTTGTTTTAAGTACTTTAGTGTATATTTAAACTGTTTTATAATAATTGAGAATACCTGTATTTGTAAGAGTATAATTAAGAGTTTATAATAAATGTAATTCTTATAAAGTATTTCTTCTATCACTTCCTTTATAAATAAAATACAAAACAATATAACAAATATATAATAGATATGTTTTAAGTACAAAATGTATATAATATATTGACTTTTTTCTGCAAGAATTCTCCAAATATCATAGGTAAGTATAATATGTAAATATTCGTTATTAAAAGTTAAGTATATAAATAAAATAATACTTGAATATTGCATATTAAGTACACTTGCCATAAATATGTATATATATATATATATATATATATATATATATATATATATATATATATATATATATATATATATATATATATATATATATATATACCGGGTGGCGCTCGAAATCCGTTACATAGGCATTTAACATGGGAAAACCGTTTTTCCTAGCGCGTTGCCCCCCAAATTATTTTAGAAAAAAATTCCTCAAATAAAAGTTATAGAATCTAAAATTCTGCATGTAAATCAGAAAACAAAATTAATTTCGTATGTTTAGTAATTCCAGAAATTGAATATGCAAATTTTGGAAATTTCAGTTTAATAGTGCTTGCCATGGAATTAAAACAAAAAACACAAACAAATGTAAAGATTTAAATGTCAAATATTGTGATTTTTGTCAAGAAAAATGAGTATTTGAACAATATAGAAGAATTAAATTATTATTCTGCTTAAGAATTTAACGTTGTGATAATTTTATTAAATAATAAAAAGTAAATTAAATTTTATGACAGATAAACACACGTTTGTTTGTTAAGCTTTTTGTTAATTCCATGGCTATCACTACTTTTGAGTAGATTTTCGACATTTTCATACCTAATTTCTGCTGTTATAAAGCATGCAAAATTAATTTTGCTTATTGATACAAATGCAAAATTTTATGTTCTACAACTTTTATTTGAAGATTTTTTTCTAAAATAATTTGGGGAGCAACGCGCTAGGAAAAACGGTTTTCCCATGTTAAATGCCTATGTAACGGATTTCGAGCGCCACCCAGTACCTATATATATATATATATATATATATATATATATATATATATATATATATATATATATATATATATATATATATATATATATATATATACAGGCTGTGCAAGGAAACGCGGAACATAGGGATTTAACACGGGATTTTAAAAATGTGCGGGAATTGGCTCTCCTGTACATTTTAGAGCAAAAGTACAAGAATGAAAAGTTATTTAAAATTAATTTTTACTTATGAAAAGACCTCATTTAATGCAATAGAATATCTGTAGCACTACATATTTTAAAAAAAATGTATGAATCAGATAGCCATGAAAATAAAAAACAATAAAACAAAATTCATTCCGACAGTTCAGTGTTATTAGCCGTGTTTCTTCGGGCTGTGATTCGCTATCTAAATGATAAAAGTGATCATGATTAAGAAGAATAATGTTTTCACGTTTCCTATTCGTTATCCCCACTTTCTCATTTTGTGATCACTAGACAACCTTCCCCCTTCCCTTCAGAATCAACCTTTTTGAGTGATTCACATGGATTCAGTTCAGAACAAATTGAAAATATACTATTTCGAGCGTAAATATACATACTTCATTTTTCTCACCAAAAACATTTTTTACTTCAATAATCCATTTTTAATTCTAACTATAACACTTGACAGTTGATTATTTATAAAATAAAATAGGATAGTTTGCATTAGTCTGCAAATGACATTGACATTTGTCACTAGATTGTGTTGTTGTTTTCTTGATATAATTTTTAAATCCTGTTTCAAAAGGATTACGATTATATTAATCAGGATTCACAAAATCATAATCACAGCCCGAAGGAACACGGCTATTGATAATTAATTGTTATAATCATTGTGTCTACATTGTTATAATTCAGCAATAAATATTTAAATATTATGATCTTAATATTTTATTTTATTTGTTTTTTATTTCCATGGCTATCTGATTTTTGACGAAAATGTCATCCTTTTATTCTAAATATCTAATGCTACAGATATTCTATGTCATTGAATAAGGACTTTTTATAAGTAAAAATTAATTTTAAACAACTTTTTATTCTAGTACTTTTGCTCTAAAAAGTACAGGAGAGCCAATTTCCACGCATTTTCAAAATCCCGTGTTAAACTCATATGTTCCGCGATTCGTTGCACAGCCTGTATATAAATATATATATATATATATATATATATATATATATATATATATATATATATATATATATATATATATATATATATATGTATATATATATATATATATATATATATATATATATATATATATATATATATATACTGGGTGGCGCAAAATTAACTCCACAGTTTCAAAATTCAAGAAATGCTGAATACAGGATCGAAGCATTCCACAGCGTCTAAATGTCATAACACCCAAATTTAACAGCACCCAAACTTTACAGCGTCTAATTGATGCCCCACCGCTAATGAGGTCATGCAAAAAAAATGTTCGTTTTTTTTTGTTTAAATCAAACAAGCATAGTCTAATTTATCGATCTGTAAAAATAAATTATTTTTTATTTACATTTTTTGTTGTATAAAATCGTTTTAAAGTATGACATTTTTAAAAAGTTGCAAAAAACCAGCCATGTTGTGACGTCAGCATTTCACACTGCAATTTCAGACTCATTTCATACAGCCTTATTATATCGACATAGAATTTCTAAAAGAAAAAAAATATATAGACTATAAATTGAGAATTACGTATCTAAATATTCGATAGAAATGCAATAATATATTAATATAACATCATTCTAATCATTTTTATAAATATAATTATCATTTGACCTGAAGTTATCCACGTATCACTCAGCTGCTGGTCATTAGTCATTCGTTTTTACTTTTTCGTCTTATTAACATTTGTCTACGTTGTTCGTTGTGTATTCTTACAATTTCATTACTGTTGCTTTGTTCCGTATCAAATTGTATTAATTTTAAATGTCACTTTGACGTTTAACCTAATTTGACAATCAAAATGGCCGCGTTGATGAAACGCTGACGTCACTGGGCAAGGAATGAGGCGGAGAAAAACAGCCGCGTTTTGAACAATGTCATTTTTAATTACAATTTTTTCAGTATTAAAGATCGATTTGGGGAAAAATAAAAATCGGGTCTATTATTTTTTATTACTCTATCGATTAAAGTTAAAAATAAAAATCGTGCATGACCTCAATGAGGTCACGATTTATCCTGGCTTATTTCGCCTACTACAAGTGGTGTTGTTATCCAGCAAACTGTAAATATATCAACATTTGTTTTGAATAGGGTAGTTCTGTAGGTACGTCATATGCGGCGCGCTTAATTTAAACTACTACTGTTCTACCGGTAAACACATCTTTTAAAATGAACCCTATTGCCACAGCAAATAAGGACTATAATTTTAAGCAGTTCATTTCGTCGCCAATATCGTGCTTAATTAAGAAAAGTTAGCTATTTAAGCTATCATTCAGATAAGTTTGAATATTATTCTTTCAATTAAATAAAACATATTATCCTAATTTGTAATAACATTTATTATATTTAAGTTTTAAAAAACTTTGCATGGAACGAAATGTTCGTCCAATCTCGAACATGTTCGTGAAACATCGGATGAAGCGGCCGGAAGAGCCATTCGAAAGAGCGAACCATTTTTATATTATAGTACCCTAAGAATACGACATATTATGAATATATTAATGTGGATAGACAGTTATTTACGTACCTTAAACTTAAAAAGAAAAAATCTAAAGTTCTGAAAAGAAGTGATTTGAAAATGCACAAAACCGCCAACAAACAAAATCTCAGTCGGTATGTCGATAAACTATCGGATATGTTTGAAGCTGCGCAAACTTGATACTCGTAGTTCAGAATGTACAGAGTTGATTTCAATTTGAAATAAAACCTTTGTTATTTATTAATGTGTATATATTGTATTACGAAGTATTAGAAAAATGTTTACAATTTGATGTTATTAATATCTCAAAGTTAACTTCTTCATAATAACTAAAGTATCAGCATCAAATTACAAGCCTTTAAATTCTGACCCTTGTGTTCTATCAATAGAGTCTACTTTGAAAGTATCGTTTTTACTTAGAACAATGCTTCATATTTCGCGCTATACTCTGACGTCACACTATTCTACCCCATTATGCAACAGATGGCGAGTTTGTTGTAGTTAATATAGTACAAATTTAGATGCTGACAATTGTTGGGATGCCATCATTTAGACGCTGTAATATTGGGCGCTTTGAAATTTAGACGCTGTGAAATTTTAGCGCTATGACATTTAGATGCAATGGTACGTACTCCCTGTAGTCCATATGAGCAAGTTATGTTGAAATGAACTGTATAATTCATATACTCCATTCCCGTTTAGATTCTTGCAGAATTTTTTCCATTTTTATTCCTACACAGGAATTTTGCTCGTACTAATTCCCCTAGCCGGTAATGAATTACTTTTGACCGGAAGTTCTCTCGCGTGAGAATGTGCTACTACTATACTCAAACACTGTACCCATTCTTCCGCGTTCTTGCCGTCCTTCGGTTTAAAGATGAGGGACTGGTTTCCGGTGAAAATTTCAAACGCTTTTGGTATGTTTCTTGCACCTCTAGACACCTTTACTGAACGGATTTGGTTGACGTCAATGCTCTCCCCACCACTCTGAAGAATAATTAAGTGTAAGACATAATAATGGGTGTAGAAATTGTAAATAAATTTGAAAAATAGTGTTAGTATGTAATAGACATTATAAAAGCTTGTGTTTTAGAATAAAAGCAAAAGAATTATAGTTATTTACGAATTAAAGGTTGTTAAGAAGGTTATAGCGATCAATAAAGCAGTTTGAAGCCGGACGCAGGAAGGCTTTAATGCATTTGCAGTCGTTATAGCTCTTAACAGACCACGGTAATTAACATACCTAAATCTAATCAGCTCTTCACATGGATGTAACGAAGAGGAATACGAAAGAATTATAATTTTTGGAATTGTAGTATTAAAGTTATCGCATTAGAAAATTTTGTTACACACACACACACACACACACACACGCACGCACGCACACACACACATGCACGCACGCACGCACACATACTATTATTCACGAAAGATGACTATTCAAGGTCATTTGTTCGAAGAAAGAATGCACATTACTTTATAGCAGTAGCTTAGCAACATTTTGTATTAGAAAGAGAAAGATTATTTGACCTATGTCTATTTAATTTATGTTATGTGACAGATATACGTTAATAGTGGCATTACTTTCTAACACACTATAAATAATAATGACATATGTCGTAGAATTACAGATACCTAATTATCTACTACACTGCCCTCTGTGCTAATATTTACCCAGTGGCGTTGACGTTTAAATTAAATTATTATTCATTAGTTTATAAGTTGTCTATGTTTTTGTATTTTGCAAAAACCTAAGTGAAGAACATAAATCTTTCAGAAAGGCATTATTTAGAAAGAAACATAATTTTCACATGAATTACATTTATTTTTTCAGTTAAAATGTGACTATAAATATTTCATGTTACACGCCTATACATACGAAATGCAATGCAGTAATCTGCAAGTAATATTACATCAGACGGCTCACAAATTTCGTGAATAATAGTTTACGCACACACACACACATACACACGCACGCACACACACACATGCACGCACGCGCACACACACACGCACGCACATACATACGCACATACACACACACACATGCACGCACGCGCGCCCACACACACGCACGCACACACAGACATCCTCGTAAAAATAGTAAAATCGTATTCAAGGGACCCTAAAACGTGCTTATTCATCAAAAAACACCGATTTTTTTTCCCAAAGACAATACGTTCCTTACCTAAAGGTGACGGAAGGTAAAAAGGTAATTTCTAGGTAGCACCCTGTATTTAATCTAAGCTGTTTATTAGGGTGGATCTTAAAAGGGGTGCACTTGATTTTTCTTTTTTTTTTATTTGGAACCACTTTAGGGGCGGCTCGGATGAAATTCGACTTACCCCCTTTTAAAGCCCACCTTACCGCCTATACAAAGCAAATAATTATTATTAATAAACAAATATCTAGTAACCTGTGTGCTGTTTATAAGTACAAGCATGTTAAGCATTAAGCGAAAGCCATCAATATTTACCAAAATCCAATTCGAATAGATCAAGATCGGAACTAGAAGAACAAGCACAAATAACTAATAAGAAGACTCCAACCAACAACCAACCCAACTTACCAATTGGTAAGCAACCAATAACCAAAATTATCAAAAAATATCAAAAAAATGCAGTACCGATCCTTTACAGGACAAATGCGCTCCTGATAGGGTAAAATATCGGGTCCGCCATCTTCTGAACAGCCGCCATTTTCCTTTTTTCTCTTTGAGTTGACCTTCAATAACTGGCTGTGTGTTTCCTGTCAAATTATTTGAGTTAGAAATAAAAATTTGTGTATTTGTTTTTTTGGGCTTGCATTCCCAAAAATGGGTGGGAGATACACTCAAAATAACCTCAAAAATGAATTTGTCGGGTCGAAAATCATATGAAAATATATTTATTCTTAATATATGTAACAAAAGTTTTGAGAAAAATTCAAATATACATTTTTGGCAATTTTTGAGCTTTCATACCCAAAACTGGGTAAAAGGTACGGGCCCAACGACGTCACCAATCAATTCCACGAATCTTCAAACATATGTAACCAAATTTTCTTGAAAATATTTCTTCAAATACAATAGATAATAATTTTTAAATTAATTGCGTAGGCTTCCACAGTCTGAGTCATGAGAAATATTCGTTTTACGGGAATGGACTGTGTCATATTTTGAGTCAGAGCTCAACGTTTCGCCCTCAGTCGTATGGGGCATCTTCAGGAGCAAGGGGGATAGTACTGTCTTAAACAAGGTTACCCGACGTGTCAACTACACAAGAGGCCGAGTTTAAGCAACAAGGGGGAGACTCAGTTTACAAGGTTACCCGACGTGTAAACCACGCTAGAGGCCAAGTGACGAAAGGAAAGCCGAGAAGACAGTTATATACTAATCTAAAGATACGGTAGATGAGCAAAGCTAATGAGGACCAATGGGAATCGAGTTCGTAATGGTAGATTGGGCGTGTCGTGTTCCGAGAATCACCGGTTTCCACATGCAGCTCAAGAAATAGCCATCATCCCGATTGATGTTATTAGGATGTTTTCATATTTCTAAAGTTTCCCTGTATTTACGTCTGTAAACACTAGATTGTCAGAACACAAACCCACAAACGCTGTCTGCGTAATGGTATGGTATTAACATCTGCGGTCGCAGAACACCAACACAACACAGGACATAACATCTTATTTGAAAATTCCCGCATTTTAGCTCCTGTCCCTGAGTTTTACAGACGTAAATACAAGGAAACTTTAGAAATATGGAAACATCCTAATAACATCAATCGGGATGATGCTATTTCTTGAGCCACATGTAGAAACCGATGATTCTCGGAACACGACACGCCCAATTTACCATTACGAACTCGATTCCCATTTCTCATCTACCGTATCTTTAGATTAGTATATAACTGTCTTCTCGGCCTTCCTTTCGTCACTTGGCCTCTAGCGTGGTTTACACGTCGAGTAACCTTGTAAACTGAGTCTCCCCCTCTTGCTGCTTAAACTCGGCCTTTAGCGTGTTTGACACGTCGGGTAACCTTGTTTAAGACAGTACTACCCCCCTTGCTCCTGAAGATGCCCCATACGACTGCGGGCGAAACGTTGAGCTCTGACTCAAAATATGACATTCTCGGAAAACGAATATTTCTCCATTTTTAAAATGGTTCAAACGCATATTTTAAAATTGTTTACCTCTCAAAAATCCAACAGCTCTTTCGGGGTGGGTGCACAAAAAGCACCCCCATTGTAGTGCGGAACCCTCTAGTTGATCTGCAGAACCCCCAACAACCCCTGGTCCAAGTTGAAACACGTCGAAGAACCCCGAATGTCGAAGCTCGTTTAAAAGAATTTCTTGATCCTGTTTTTCACAAATATATTTTACAATATAAAAAAATCTGATGTGGCCAAAACATGACCTCCCGTCAATTACATGTTTGAAATAGCAATGAACTTTAAGTAAAGTATCACTTCCGGTTGATCGTAAACAAAATTTAATTTGTTACAATAAATAGAAAAGTCTGTAATACCAAATTTCGGATTATATTTTATTATGTTTTCCTTGAAAATCTGTTAAGAGCTCCAAATTAGGTACCACTTCCGGTTTATCATATAGGTATAGTCAAAATCTAATGTTATTTCAAATTATACACGTGTTTTAAATACTAAATTTGAGAAGTTTTGAATCATGTTTTAATATATTTTTTCAAAAAAATCTGTTTATAGCTTCCTGTAAAGTAGTACTTCCGGTTTATCAATCTTAGAAAACATCTAATATGTCGTTCTCATTAATACAAAAGTCTTAAATACCAAATTTGAAAAGTTTTGGATTATATCAATTTATTTTTCACGAAAATCTGTTCAGAGCTTCAAATAAAGTATCACTTCCGGTTTATCAATTATATCCAAAATCTAATATGTTGTTCCCCTTTATATAAAAGTCGTAAATACTAAATTTGACAAGTTTTGGAGTATATCATAATATATTTTTCCCGAGAATATGTTCAGAGCTTTAAGTAAAGTATCACTTCTGGTTGATTAATTTTAGCCAAAATCTAATATGTTATACCCCTTGATATAAAAGTCTTAAATATTAAAATTGAAAAGTTTTGGATTATATTTTAATATAGTTTTTCATTAAAAACTGTTATGGGCTTCAAGTAAAGTATCACTTCCATTTATCCAATTTTACCCAAAGTCTAATCAAGTCGTTATATGAATGCAGGAAGCTTAAATACGGAAAATAGATATATTTGGAAGTTTGTTATAAGAGTTATCGTGGACGAAAAAATCGTCACACACACAGACATCATCGTAAAAATAGTAAAAACGTGTTGTGGGGACCCTAATTCGTGCTTATTTACTGAAAACACCATCGAATTTTTGGCACGTTTACATTACCTCCCTTACCTACGGTATGACGGGAGGTAAAAAAGTTTCAAATACGAGTAAATCCCTCAAAAAAATGAATTCTGAACAAATTTAGTCCCATGTAATTTTGTCAATCAATTTTACGAAGAAACTTTCTTGAATAAAAAATGTTTAGAAAGTATTTATTTTATTGTCTTACCTTAGCACAAGGAAAAGCACTGGTTACCAGTGTCAAAAACGTTTTGTTTTCGCATTTTAACATATCCCAACAATGTTTGAGACTTGATACACTTGCATCTCTGCTACTTAGGGCATGTGGCGATCTGGCCTGAAGAGCTATGAACATTAAATGGATCCAAATTCGGGGATTTCGGGTTCTCATTGTAAAAAAAGTTCTGGAATAGAGACAATGTTGGCCTCGAGTTTGACATGCGAAGTGGAGTTTCGCGAGTTTTTTTGCTCTTCGCTCTAAAAATAAAATAAATTAAAAAAATTTGGGGCTGTAAAATGGATATAATGAATTGTAAGTGTGCCCAGGGGCAGTCCCGACATATTATGACGCCTTATTTGTGACGAAATGGTATATGTATTTCTCTAAATATAATAATAAGATAACCTAACGCACAAAAGTTACGCTTCGAGTATTTATCACCTTCAAAACTATAGGGAGAAGCCAGATTGTTAATATTGCTAATGAGCCTGTATCACATTTTTCAAAAAGTATTTTAAATGAAAGTTTATGCAATATTTTTCTTGTTAATAATTATTTTTTTTAATAATTTGTTGTTATTTTCGTAAATAATTAAATACGAATATTGGCGCCAAAAATAGTCATGAAAAACAACCCCCAACTCCTGTGTTGTAGAAGCACATACATTACGTCATTCACAGCCAATAGAAAAACAGTTTTTCCATCACCTACATTTATTTTTGTTATTTAGATAATAAACGTAGGCGATAGTTTGTCACATGTTAATAACAAACTTCTAATTTGACATTTGACGCTGACATTTTCCATTATAAATGAATAATAATGGCTAATATAGAATACATTCAAGCTAAGTCGGACAGTTTACCGAAAATCGAAAGCTGGATGATGGCTGAATTTATATCAGAAAACGACTGTTTTACTGTTGCCGAAATAAGGTGTGTTAAAGAGTTAAGGTAAAATAAAATATAAAAACCCAACCATCAGCTCTTCGACCTACTGCTTCCAGCCACAATTTTCTTTTCTTCGCATCTTTTGGCATATTTATAAATTCAATAGTAGATTTGTTCCTAGCGCATTTTTGCAAGAAGACACAATAAGATACTGTAAATTACTCATTTTATATTGAATTTTGTATTATCTAAAACGAACCAAACTCAAAAATTTTACACTTGTTTGACAACTTTGACAATATATTTACCATAACACTTGTAACAAAACACAAAGAATTGACACTATAAGGGACCAATTGGAGCCGATGAAGATGTATGTGTTGTGACGTCACATTCTGTGTCATATCACGTGACTTTTTCAAAATATCCAAATTTCAAAAATTAATTGTAAAATATCTAATGGCTATTTGGTGATATTTTCAAATTTGAGGCTATTTAAATAATGATATCTTTTTAAATTTAATACTTAGAAGGCATACAAAAATTCTTGCAACAGCCCTCCGAGTTTCACCCATTTCTGACGTCACAAATGAGACGTCGTAACCAGTGGCGTAACTAAGAGTTCGGGGGCACACCCGCAAAAAGTTCTTGGGGCCCGTTTTAATTGTAGCGTTTATCATGAGGAACTACTACAAGAACTTGTGGAAATTGTGACTAGGCTCACTTTCATCTGATTTGTCATGTTAAGAAGCGAAATAACCAATATGGGAGGCCTGAAAATCCAAGATTAGGCACCTTTACATCCCACCAAAGTCATTGTATGATGTGGCATTTACTATGAACATGATTGGCCCGTATTGATGAAATTGGTGACACAGTCCACTGGTGAAAGTTACAGGGAATTGATTCATACATTTTTGGTATCCCAAATGAAAAAAACTTGGACAAAATATGGTATTAGCAAGATGGATCAGTATCATACAGTTTAAATAGTAGCAATTTTGCGAAAATCTTTCTCGTATCGTTGTTTAATCCCACGTTTTGGTAATACACATTGACCGCCAGGTGTCCTGATTTGACAGCCCCAGACTTCTTTTTATGGGGTTATTTTAAAGGAAATCTCTGGATCAGTTGCAGGAAAATATTTGCTAAGAAATCGAAATTCTACTGGCCGAAATGTGATAGAAAATAAGGAGCTTGGTTTTGCATAGCGGATAATGGGCCCCTTAGCCAATATTATTTCTGGAAATTGACATTTAAAAAAATAAAAGACCAAATAAATTTGTATGTTGCTACAAAAAAAATCTGATGTGGACACCACACGACTTCCTTGTACGCAAGATCAATATGAAGATGAAGTATAGACCCAAGTATAAAATTCCACGTATTTGACGTAATTTGACAGCATCTATTTTTTATTTTTTTGTTATTTTTTGTCCTAATCCATAGCAAGCTTCATTACAAAAACCAAAAAGTATATAAGTTTTAAATTTACATATATCGCTTATACAAAGGACTAATTTAATAATACTTGATGTGCTAGACGCAGAATTTAATTCTCTAAAACTCTTATTAGAAGCATTTATTTCTAAAATCAAAATGAAACCATTTTATTCAAGAAAAACTGTTAACAACTTCAGGTAATATATCACTTCCGGTTAGCCCGTTTTAACCAAAATCTGCTATGTTATTCCAATTGATATAAAAGTCTTATTTACCAAATTTGAAAAGTTTTGGATTATATTTTAATATAGTTCTTCATTACAATCTATTATAGGCTTCTAATAAAGTACCATTTCTGGAAATTATGTAATGACCAAAAAGGGAGGTGCACAACTAGATGCTATAGAAGTCCTAAATACAAAATTTCAACTTTCTACGGCTTACCGTTTTTGAGTTATGCAAGATACATACGCACGTACGTACGTACGTACGTACATACGTACAGACGTCACGACAAAATTAGCAGAATGGATTCAGGGATGGTCAAAATGGATATTTCCGTTGAAATCTCAAAACCGAAATTTTTCGCGATTACAATACTTCCTTTACTTCGTACAAGGAAGTAAAAAGATCAAATTCAAAATTTCGCAGCAGTAACAAAATTATAAATCAAGTAAATTGGGGCCCCTCTAGAGCCGGGGCCCACCCGCAATGCGGGCCCTGTGGGCCCGTTAGTTACGCCACTCGTCGTAACTGAAGTCGGGACCATATTATAGTTAGATATATTCTTAAAATAAATCCAAATTTAGGATTGTTGCTATTATATTATTTTGTTGAATAAATGAGTGCATTATTCTTAATAATTTGCAACGATAGTGCTCGCATAGTCGCACCACCAGATACCAGATGGCAGACGAATGTATAGACGATAATTCCCTACTTTTAATAATTAAGTTCTATGAATCTACATAAATATTATTTTCAGTTAGCTTTAGCTAAAATGTATTACATTTTGGTTACAAAATAAAATTCAAAATAATTGTTAGTGATGCATTTTTGATTTACAGGCATTAGTCATTTCCGGGCCCTAGGCAATTGCCTAGTTTGCCTAGTGGTTAATCCGGCCATGGTCGGGACCATATTACAGTTCCTTTTTCATTGGAAAAAACTTACCTTCAATTGTACATTTTGCAGGATGCGGTATTCTAACACTGACTTTATCCATATAGGTCTTTATTTTATCCAGATGCTTTTCACAAAAATGTTGGACCGTATCCCTCATAGGATAGGGTTCAAATACCGACATTCTTTGACTTGCAGCACCTTGGTTAGCATTTAATAACGTAACACTTGTATTATTATTTCTTCGAGTGGTTACGGTCGTTGGACCACTTATACTGACTAAACTGCAATCGGTATTGGACCCCACGGGTATTGTATGTGATATTGGGTTGACGGAAGATACTACGTTTACATTACCACTCGGTGTTGAATATATAGCACTTACTGTCACCTGGTTACTGGAAACTGTCACCTACAAAAATAATATTTGTAGATTTTACCTAGTGATGCACGCGAGGCGAGACGAGACGAGAAATATAAAATATCGATCTCGTCTCGTTTTCGAATCTGTAATTTCGATCTCGCTCTCGTTCTCGCACATTTTTTTGCGTCTCGTCTCGTTCTCGCACGAGAGTCTCGCTATAAAAATAAGCGCTTGCGCACTACGTATTTACGTAACAATTTAACTACAAGAGATAAGTTCGCACCGTGTATTTGCAGTCGTATAATTATAACTATAATAAAGAGACGAAACACTAAATTCTGGTCACCAAATTATTTCAATACGAACATAATGTTTATTCATTTACGGTCATCAGAAAATGTGACCTCTAAAATATCCAATTTATCACCAAATTGGGATCTCCAAACTATTTCAATACGAACATCTGCTAATACATTCTGTCATCAATAAAACAAATTAAATATTAAAAATCTCGAGAAATATTCGGTTTCCGGGAATGAACTGTGCCATATTTTGAGTCAGAGCTCAACGTTTCGCTCGCAGTCGTATGGGGCATCTTCAGGAGCAAGGGGGTAGTACTGTCTTAAACAAGGTTACCCGACGTGTCAACCACGCTAGAGACCGAGTTTAAGCAACAAGAGGGGGAGACTCAGTTTACAAGGTTACCCGACGTGTAAACCACGCTAGAGGCCAAATAAACCAAGTGACGAAAGGAAGGCCGAGAAAACAGTTATATACTAATCTAAAGTTACGGTAGATGAGCGAAGCTAATGAGGAGCAATGGGAATCGAGTTCGTACTGGTAGATTGGGCGTGTCGTGTTCCGAGAATCACCGGTATCCACATGTGGCTCAAGAAATAGCCATCATCCCGATTGATGTTATTAGGATGTTTCCATATTTCTAAAGTTTCCCTGTATTTACGCCTGTAAAACTCAGGGACAGGAGCTAAAATGCGGGAATTTTCAAATAAGATGTTATGTCCTGTGTTCCCGCATTTTAGCTCCTGTCCCTGAGTTTTACAGACGTAAATACAGGGAAACTGTAGAAATATGGAAACATCCTAATAACATCAATCGGGATGATGGCTATTTCTTGAGCCACATGTGGAAACCGGTGATTCTCGGAACACGACACGCCCAATCTACCGTTACGAACTCGATTCCCATTGGTCCTCATTAGCTTTGCCCATCTACCGTATCTTTAGATTAGTATATAACTGTCTTCTCGGCCTTCCTTTCGTCACTTGGTTTATTTGGCCTCTAGCGTGGTTTACACGTCGGGTAACCTTGTAAACTGAGTCTCCCCCTCTTGTTGCTTAAACTCGGCCTCTAGCGTGGTTGACACGTCGGGTAACCTTGTTTAAGACAGTACTACCCCCTTGTTCCTGAAGATGCCCCATACGACTGCGGGCGAAACGTTGAGCTCTGACTCAAAATAAGACACAGTCCATTCCCGGAAAACGAATATTACTCATGACTCAGACTGTGGAAACCTACGCAATTATTTCATTAAAAATCTCTTTTGTAACTAAAAGTATGTACCTGCAATTTATCATTAAATATATGCCACTATTTAAGTAAGATTTAATCAAAAAAAACCGCTACACTGGTAACTCGCTGGCAATCAGTAACTCCGATTCTCTCAGTGTTGACTCCTATCGACGCTTAATATAACATCCTTTACTTTTCAGAGGCGGTGGCAAAATTTTTATTAACCGTAGTTTGAACTGGGGTGAATTAGGGACTGAAATATTGGAGAAAACTAGTTCTATTGGACGCAAAACCGATTTTGTCTTTATTTTGCATTTCCTCTCTAGAACCGATACCAATCGAAATCGACTATAGATAGATTCAAAAAAATATAGTGAATTCATATAATTTTTCACATTCACGCGTTCTATACACGAATTAGTGTTGACTCCACTCCTTGTACGGTGAATTTTTCATTAAATTTATGAACCAAAGCTATAAAGCTACAAGTACTTTTTATTGCGAGACTCTCGCGAGATTTCTCGCTTCTCGCAGTTGTTATATCGATCTCGCCTCGAATTTTAAACTACAATCTCGCTCTCGTTCTCGTCTCGTGTAATGCAGCGAGACGAGACGAGATGCGAGAGTACTCTCGCCTCGTCGTGCATCACTAATTTTACCCAAAAATCGGTTTACATTTTCAACAAATAAAAACTATGCAATTCTACCCATTTTTGGGAGTGACGTCATTCCAGAAAATTCTTACTTGCGAGCCTATTGTTAGAGGTCCTTGACTAAGTGGTCTCGGTAGTCTAGGTGGTGAAATGGTAGTGACGGTGACACCCCCACTTGAAACTCGAGTGGGGCCAATATTTGGAATGCCCCACTTGCTTGTAACGATAACAGAATTGCTCAGAGGTGGAACCGGTACCACTGATGGAGAACTAACTGGAGAATTAATTTGCTGGGATGAACTTAGGCGGGTCATACTTTTGTGAAGCCCACCTACAGAACCACCTAAGAAGGAAAAAAAAGATATTTGTTTAACAGCAACTTTACTATTTTATTAATTAATAATTATATTAAATATTATTTCAATCATCGTTATTATCATTTTGAATAGGAGTGCTACGTAATAACAAATTGAAATGATTTTATTGACAGTTACAAGGCAATAAAGTTATATTTTTAATGCCGCGGGAAGAGAAAGTAAAACTTTATTGCCCAGTAAAGCAACTCTCAATAAAATCTTAGTTTTAATGTCAATCGGCAAAAACATGATACAAAAAAATCTGGTGTGGCCAATACAATACCTCCCGCCATTTACAGCCCGAGTCACAAAAATATAAGCTAATCCTTATTTTTAGATCAGCGAATTTTACTCTAATTTTGACAGTTTATTTCTTAAAATATAGTCTAATCTAATCCAAGTAACTACCTTTTTTTAAATCCCTCAACAGGATTAAATCCCAATTACAGAGTGGGTTCACATTCACACACATCCATGCCTTAGTGGGACTCGAACCCAGAGCCCCGAGGGCACTCATGACAAAAGGCGTTGCTCTAACCATTGAGCCACCGGAACTATAATAAAATGAAGATTAAATTTTAAATACCAAGATGGAATAGAATTCACTAATCCAAAAAAGAGGATTAGCTTAAACATTTTTGTGAATTATTAATTTTATTAAACTAAATAGATACCTACATATTTACTTATGCTGGAAACTGTATTTAATTCCTTTTCTATTGTTCTATTTACTTTTTTCTTACTTACTAATATTATTTTGAAATGATTAGTTCTTTGATAGTGACATTTATCTGTCAGTTACATACATTTGAATAACTGCGTTTTGTTTGTTTAAAGAGTAGGCTCTGGGATTTAAATTTTAGATAATTTTATAAATTTGTCCATAAAATATATAGAAAAAGTATTAATTTAAATCTATAGAAACCTGAATAATCTTTAATTTTTATAATAACCTTTATCTCGAAAAAATAACATTTAAAGGTATTTTTCGAAGAAAAACTATTTTGAGCTTCTAATAAAGTGCCATTTCCGATTATCTGATTTTCACCAAAATCTAATGGGTCTTTCCATTACAAAAATTCGTACTGTTTTTTGTTTTTAATATTTGAACTATTCGATTACAAAAAATAATGGAATTTTTTATAAATCTCATTTGGAACATGGATTATATATTATACTTGTTTAACAAGAAACTTTACTTGCATTTTAATACAAAATAACAGGCTACAATCTTTGTTTAAAAACTGTGCAGTTTAGAATAGGATTTGAACTAATTGGATACAAAACATAATTATATATTTTTTGTGAACCTTTTTGAAAAAATCAGCATGTATTTTACTTGTTTGAGACAAAGTTTTACTTGTATTTTAATACAAATTAATAGGGTATAGTTATATAGAATAGTCTCTGCATGGGGCCTATAGTTTACAGTGTATTTATTTTATAATTATTGTTGTTGGATATGGGATTTGAACCCATTTTATACAGCTTACATAATTTATATTTTACTACAAATTAGTATTATTAATTAATATACTTTAAATAATATATATTTTACGCGGGAATTGAACCCGCCACTATACATATCGCCTACAAAACAACGCTGTAACTATTGAGTTTGTTTATTGCAAATAATTTTGCTGTAAACATTATATAAACATTTTCCACATTTATATTTTAAAAAATGGTAGGAAAATAGCATAATTTTGTAGATTATGGACTACTTGTCTTAGTTGGACTGTTGCGCATGCGCACATAACATATTGCGCTGTGTCGAACACGTTCGTATGTGCGTTTGCTCCAGTTACCTGTTAGAGTTGCGCGTTGAGAGGTCTACATTATTGAAGACGTTTCGCGGTTTCGCGCCATCGCGCCTTTCTTGTTGTAAATGCAATGTTTCTCGCTGTGTGAACAATGTTCATGATGTTAAATATGTTGTAAACTATTCGTAAAGTGTTAAATTATATGTGTCTAGTATTTTTTTGCGTGGTTAAAGTGTACAAACATATATTTTTGTTGTGAAATGGTTCAGTCGTGTGCCGGTTGCTTTACATAAGTGGGAACGTTTCGCGCCATCGCTGTTGTAGGCAATGTTTTTCACTGTATGAACAATATATGTAACGTTAAATGTGTTGTAAACTATTCATAAACTGTTAAAGTATATGTGTCTAGTACTTTTTTGCGTGGAAAAAATGTACAAACATAGATTTTTATTGTGAGATTATACAGTTCCCTGCCTGTTGCTCGCCATGTTAACAAAAGAAGACCTAAGGTAACATTCAACATCATTTTAATAATTTATTTCTAAGTCAAATACTTGTTGTATCATCGTTTTTCCGTTATATTATCATCATTTTGCCGTCGTTTTATCATCATTCTTACCGGCTATGTTCAATCGTGTCATACTTCTATGAGTATTGGTATTAGTTGCTGTATGAAGTCTTCCTGTACTTCTGGAATCACCTAATTTGGCTCTTCTTGTGTATCCAACTTGTTGTACAGTATTTGGTGCTTGAGTACTGACTGTAGTTGGTTGGGTGGGTACAGATCCACCCACTTTGACAATCGTTACACCACCTGAAGTTTGATTGACTTGGTTGGATGGTTGAGGCGTTGATGGTGGTTGATGGTTTACTTGATTTGTGCTAAAATGGTTGATGAAGTATTTTAGAGAGAGATATGGTTTCTGTGTTAATGGTATCAATATTTTTCTTGAAATTGTTCTCCAAACTTAGTATTATCTCCAAAACGTTTTTGAATGGTATTATACATTTTAAATGGCACAAAAGTGACCCCTGTTGTGCACTCTTCATGCCAGGGGTGAGTGCCCGTGAGGTGACGTCTGATAAACGCCCACACGGTACTAATATGTCATCATCATTACCGATATCTGCTTACAAAGCAGATTGGCATACCCAGCAATGGGTAATAAATATATAAATTTAAGGGTATTACAGAAATTCTGGTGTTACTAAAATATTTCTGAAGGTATTATCATGTAATATCTACAAAATGCGAATGTTACATGAGAAATATTTACATATCATAAAGAAAATATTAGTTGAAAATGTATACAATAACGAAAAATTTTTTTCTGAAAAATTCGTGGAACTTGAACCCGGGACCTTTATTTAGTGGGATGCCCTATACTTCATTCCCTGAGACGGGAGAATGTGGAACTAATTCTTGAACAGAAACAAGTCATTCTATTGGGTCAGGTCCAAAATTATCCACATTAGTTTTCTTGTAATTTATTTTGGCGCCAAAAAGACATCACGTGGTCTGTGACGTACGATGGTCTAATGACATTTTCTGCATAAAACTACCCTATTATATACTATTATTCACGAAAGTTGACTATTCAAGGTCATTTGTTCGAAGAAAGAATACACATCACTTAATAGCAGTAGCTTAGCAACATTTTGTATTAGAAAGAGAAAGATTATTTGACCTATGTCTATTTAATTTATGTGGTGTGACAGATATACGTAAATAGTGACATTACTTTCTAACACATTTTAAATAATAATGACGTATGTCATAGAATTACAGATACCTAATTATCTACTACACTGCCCTCTGTGCTAATATTTACCCAGTGGCGTTGACGCTTAAATCAAATTATTATACTTTGGTTTACAAGTTAAGTCAATGTTTTTGTATTTTGCAAACACAAAGTGAAGAACATAAATCTTTCAGAAAGGCATTATTTAGAAAGAAACATAATTTTGAAATAAATTACTCTTATTTTTTCAGTTAAAATGTGTCTATAAATATTACATGTTACACGCCTATGCATCCGAAATGCAATGAAGTTATCTGCAAGTAATATTATATCAGACGGCTCACAAATGACCTTAAATAGTCATCTTTCGTGAATAATAGTTTATGTACATACTTTATTTGAAAATTTCGATTCTTTTTAAATAATGCTTCAAAGTTTTATCTTCTTCGCCTACGTTTTTGCATATAACAAAACAAATGACCTTGAATAGTCATCTTTCGTGAATAACAGTTTAACAAGAAACACTTTTTCTACCATTGACGCGTTCTTAACTGTCTTGTTTGTATTAGTTTAATTACGTTTTTTGTTGTTACAAGTTTTCTATTTCTATAATATTTCTAAATGTCATCAGCTATTCCTACGTCACAGCCGGTAAAATTCAAATTTTCAGGTAATATTTAAAAATTCATATCTCATTCAGATTAAATAAAAATCTGATGTGGCCAGCACATCACCTCCCGCCAATTCCATATTTAAAATAGCAATGCGCTTTAAGTAAAGTATCACTTCAGGTTGATTTTGTTTCAAATTATATACGAATTTTAAATAACAAATTTGAGAAGTTTTTGATCATATTTTAATAATTTTTTTCTAGAAAATCTGTGTATAGCTTTAAGTAAAGTACTATTTCCGGTTTATCAATTTTAGAAAAAAATCTAATATGTTGTTCCCTTTCATATAAAATATAATTTTTCATTAAAGTGTCACTTCTGGTTGTCCAATTTTACCCAAAATCTAATCAACTCGTATGACGGGAGGTGAAAAAAGGACTCAAAACATGCGACAAATTTCAGAAAATTAAAATAAAATAGAATATCCCATTTAATTTGGTTTATTGTTTATTCGGAATAAGACACATGGTTCATTTTTTTATAATTTTATTTTAAATTATTTCAATGTAGTTCCCTTCAACAATAATACACATAACCACCTTTTCCTAGCTCAATCAAGCTAGAAGAGCCAAGTTAGCACAACCAAATGTAAACATAATAGAAATTTTTAACTATTTTATTACTATTTAATTACCACATTAAGGAATTTTTAACCTCTTTTTTTAAAAAAATACAGTGGTCGGGCCAGCTTGATACCAAGCCAGCCCGACCATAGTACCAAACCATCAAAAAACGACCTCAAAAGGATGTACGAATTATTAACTATTTTTTAACCAACTTATTATATATAAAATTAACGAAAATACATGAAAAATGGTATATTACTCAAAAAGAGCGCATTTGCACTGAAACATATGATTTTTTACGAACCTAGACTCGAAAATGGGTCATTTATAGTGGTTTTTTGACTCACATCAAGTGATAAGATTTAATTACCTCAGCACAATCATATAAAACAAGCTCTAAAGTGTATTTCCGGTAGTTTTTTGACACACATCAAGTGATAACATTTAATTACCTCAGCACAACCATATAAAACCTACTCTAAAGTGTACTTCTGGTGATTTTCTGATCCAAATTAGAACATACAATTTAATTACCTCAGCACAATCATATAAAACTTACTCATAAGTGAATTTCTGGTGGTTTTTTGACACACATCAAGTGATAGGATTTAATTACCTCAGCACAACCATATAAAACCTAATCGAAAATATATTTGTGGTGGTTTCCTGACTCAAATTAGAACTTAGGATTTAATTACCTTAGCACAACCAATTTAAACAGGCTCAAAAGTGTATTTCTGGTAGTTTTTTGACACACATCAAGTGATAGGATTGAATTACCTCAGCACAACCATATAAAACCTAATCGAAAATATATTTCTGGTGGCTTCCTAACCCAAATTAGAACTTAGGATTTAATTACCTCAGCACAACCATATAAAACCAACTCTAAAGTGTATTTCTAGTGGTTTTTTGACTCACATCAAGTGATAACATTTAATTACCTCAGCACAACCATATAAAACCTACTCTAAAGTGTATTTCTACTGGTTTTTTGACTCATATCAAGTGATAAGATTTAATTACATCAGCACAACCAATTTAAACTGGCTCTAAAGTGTATTCCTGGTAGTTTTTTGACAAACATCAAGTGATGGGATTTAATTACCTTAGCACAACCATATAAAACCTACTCGAAAATATATTTCTGGTGGTTTGTTAACCCAAATTAGAACTTGGCATTTAATTACCTCTGTAAAACCATATAAAACCTAATCGAAAATATATTTCTGGTGGTTTCCTAACCCAAATTAGAACATAGGATTTAATTGCCTTAGCACAACCAATTTAAACAGGCTCTAAAGTGTATTTCTGGTAGTTTTTTGACACACATCAAGTAATAGGATTTAATTACCTCAGCACAACCATATAAAACCTAATCGAAAATATATTTCTGGTGGCTTCCTAATCCCAATTAGAACTTAGGATTTAATTACCTCAGCACAACCATATAAAACCAACTCTAAAGTGTATTTCTAGTGGTTTTTTGACTCATATCAAGTGATAAGATTTAATTACCTCAGCACAACTATATAAAACCAGCTCTAAAGTGTATTTCTGGTAGTTTTTTGACTCACATCAAGTGATAACATTTAATTACCTCAGCACAACCATATAAAACCTACTCTAAAGTGTATTTCTAGTGGTTTTTTGACTCATATCAAGTGATAAGATTTAATTACATCAGCACAATCAATTTAAACTGGCTCTAAAGTGTATTCCTGGTAGTTTTTTGACAAACATCAAGTGATAGGATTTAATTACCTTAGCACAACCATATAAAACCTACTCGAAAATATATTTCTGGTGGTTTCTTAACCCAAATTAGAACTTGGGATTTAATTACCTCAGCACAACCAATTCAAACCGGCTCTAGCGTGTATTTCTGGTAGTTTTTTGACTCACATCAAATGATAGAATTAAATTACCTCAGCACAACCGTATAAAACCTACTCGAAAATGTATTTCTGGTTGTTTTTTGACTCACATCAAGTGATAAGATTTAATTACCTCAGCACAACCATATAAAACCAGCTCTAAATGTATTTCTGTTGGTATTCTAATCCAAATCTAAACATAGGATTTAATTACCTCTACACAACCATATAAAACCTACTCTAAAGTGTATTTCTGGTGATTTTCTGATCCCAATTAGAATATAGGATTTAATTACCTTAACACAACCATATAAAACCCACTCTAAAGTGTATTTCTGGTTGTTTCCTAATCCAAATCAGAACATAGGATTTAATTACTTTAGCACAATTGAAACGGGCTCTAGAGTGTATATCTGGTAGTTTTTTGGCTCACATCAAGTGATAAGATTTAATTACCTCAGCACAATCATACAATATTTAATTAGAACTTGGGATTTAATTACCTCAGCACAACCATATAAAACCTAATCGAAAATGTATTTCAGGTGGTTTTCTGATCCAAATCAGAACATAGGATTTAATTACCTCAGCACAATCATACAAAACCTACTCTAAATGTATTTCTGTTGGTATTCTAATCCAAATCTAAACATAGAATTTAATTATCTCAGCACAACAATATAAAACCTACTCTTAAATGTAATTCTGATGGTTTCCTAACCCGAATCAATACCTAGGTTTTAATTACCTCAGCACAATCAATTGAAGCCGGCTCTAAAGTGTATTTCTGGTATTTTTTTGACTCACATCAAGTGATAACATTTAATTACTTCAGCACAACCACATAAAACCTACTCTAAAGTATATTTCTAGTGGTTTTTTGACTCATATCAAATGATAAGATTTAATTACCTCAGCACAACCAATTTAAACCGGCTGTAAAGTGTAATCCTGGTAGTTTTTTGACAAACATCCAGTGATAGGATTTAATTACCTCAGCACAACCATATAAAACCAACTCTAAAGTGTATTTATAGTGGTTTTTTTGACTCATATCAAGTGATAAGATTTAATTACCTCAGCACAACCATATAAAACCAGCTCTAAAGTGTATTTCTGGTAGTTTTTTAACTCACATCAAGTGATAACATTTAATTACCTCAGCACAACCATATAAAACCTACTCTAAAGTGTATTTCTAGTGGTTTTTTGACTCATATCAAGTGATAATATTTAATTACCTCAGCACAACCAATTTAAACCGGCTCTAAAGTGTATTCCTGGTAGTTTTTTGACAAACATCCAGTGATAGGATTTAATTACCTCAGCACAACCATATAAAACCAACTCTAAAGTGTATTTATAGTGGTTTTTTTGACTCATATCAAGTGATAAGATTTAATTACCTCAGCACAACCATATAAAACCAGCTCTAAAGTGTATTTCTGGTAGTTTTTTAACTCACATCAAGTGATAACATTTAATTACCTCAGCACAACCATATAAAACCTACTCTAAAGTGTATTTCTAGTGGTTTTTTTGACTCATATCAAGTGATAATATTTAATTACCTCAGCACAACCAATTTAAACCGGCTCTAAAGTGTATTCCTGGTAGTTTTTTGACAAACATCCAGTGATAGGATTTAATTACCTCAGCACAACCATATAAAACCTACTCGAAAATATATTTCTGTTGGTTTCCTAACCCAAATTAGATCTTAGGATTTAATTACCTCAGCACAACCATATAAAACCAGCTCTAAAGTGTATTTCTGGTAGTTTTTTGACTCACATCAAGTGATAACATTTAATTACCTCAGCACAACCATATAAAACCTACTCTAAAGTGTATTTCTAGTGGTTTTTTGACTCATATCAGCACAACCAATTTAAACCGGCTCTAAAGTAAAGTGTATTCCTGGTAGTTTTATGACAAACATCAAGTGATAGGATTTAATTACCTCAGCACAACCATATAAAGCATACTAGAAAATGTATTTCTTGTTGTTTTTTGACTCACATCAAGTGATAAGATTTAATTACTTCAGCACAACCATAAAAAAACAGCTCTAAAGTGTATGTCTGGTGGAGATATTTTCCAGAATAATCATTCGCCCCTCGCTGGTGTAACGTCACGAAGTAAGCATATACAAGCCTTATACCTACAATTTGAATTCAATAATTAATAAAATTTTACATTTTAATGAAAATAATTATTGGTAACTATTTATAATTTTTTTGAATTCATTGTGACAATAACATTACCAATGACCGCGCGTAGTGCGTATCTATAAAACGTAATTTCTTTAAAAATTACCTACTTCTTATTTTAAGTTAAAAGAATTGCGAATAAATTTAATATAAAACCAAATCGTATGCACTTTTTATTCACTTCAATTTTTCAATTTTCCATGGAGCCACCGATTTCATTATAGTTTATCTATTCACCGCTAGGTCTACTTCTTTCTTGATATTTCACGAAAATACCGAATTTGTTTTAATGGACCTTTTCAATTTAAAGAGATAGAAGATATGCACAATGGGGATCTACGCATAGTAAAAACAACTGAGATCTATGACGTTTGCTTCTAAAAAATTTAGACGTAAAATGTGAGAATATCTCAGATAACTTTAAAATTTTTTGTCGAAGTAAGTTACAAAAGCTTTTATTGAAGTTAAAATGTCTAACGATGCAAATTTTCACTGAGAATACAGGTATTTTAATGACTGCAATATTTTTGACGTTCCGTTTGACAGCCCAACTGGCAGTTGTTCGCGCCATTTTCTTACTATTTGCAGCGATAAAAAGAGATAGCCGTTAAATTGAAAAGGTCCATTACGAATATCTTCTAAACAATAAATATTTAATATACTTACCTGAAAAATTTAAAAATATATACAGTACGTAACAGTAAACAAATTTTAGAAATAGGACATAAAAAACTTGAGAAAAAAAATTAAATTAAACTTTTTTTTAAGTATGTTCTTGAAGTTTAATTTTGGATTTTTTTTACATGTTATGTATAACAATATTGTTCAAAACATATTAAAGTATGAACAAAATTGTATCTTTAGTATAGAAGAAAACCATTAAAATATATGAAAAAAGTAGGTTTTTTAGATTTTTAAAATTATTCTCTGAGTAATTAAAGCTTGTGTTTTGATTTGAAGTACAAGAAATACACGTTCTGAGTTGGATTAGGAAACCAGGAGAAATAAACTTTAGAGCAGGTTTTATATGGTTGTGCCGAGGTAATAAAATCATATCACTTGATTGTATAAAAGACTACCAGAAATACACTTTAGAGCCGGTTTCAATTGTGCTAAAGTAATTAAATCCTATGTTCTGATTTGGATTAGGAAACAACCAGAAATACACTTTAGAGTGGGTTTTATATGGTTGTGTAGAGGTAATTAAATCCTATGTTTAGATTTGGATTAGAATACCAACAGAAATACATTTAGAGCTGGTTTTATATGGTTGTGCTGAGGTAATTAAATCTTATTACTTGATGTGAGTCACAAAACAACCAGAAATACATTTTCGAGTAGGTTTTATATGGTTGAGCTGAGGTAATTTAATCCTATCATTTGATGTGAGTCAAAAAACTACAAGAAATACACTTTAGAGCCGGTTTAAATTGGTTGTACTGAGGTAATTAAATCCCAAGTTCTAATTTGGGTTAAGAAACCACCCGAGTAGGTTTTATATGGTTGTGCTAAGGTAATTAAATCCTATCACTTGATGTTTGTCAAAAGACTACCAGGAATACACTTTAGAGCCAGTTTAAATTGGTTGTGCTGATGTAATTAAATATTATCCCTTGATATGAGTCAAAAAACCACTAGAAATACACTTTAGAGTAGGTTTTATATGGTTGTGCTGAGGTAATTAAATGTTATCACTTGATGTGAGTCAAAAAACTATCAGAAATACACTTTAGAGCTGGTTTTATATAGTTGTGCTGAGGTAATTAAATCCTAAGTTCTAATTTGGGTTAGGAAGCCACCAGAAATATATTTTCGATTAGGTTTTATATGGTTGTGCTGAGGTAATTAAATCCTATTACTTGATGTGTGTCAAAAAACTACCAGAAATACACTTTAGAGCCTGTTTATATTGGTTGTGTTAAGGTAATTAAATCCTAAGTTCTAATTTGGGTTAGGAAACCACCAGAAATATATTTTCGATTAGGTTTTATATGGTTGTACAGAGGTAATTAAATGCCAAGTTCTAATTTGGGTTAAGAAACCACCAGAAATATATTTTCGAGTAGGTTTTATATGGTTGTGCTAAGGTAATTAAATCCCATCACTTGATGTTTGTCAAAAAACTACCAGGAATACACTTTAGAGCCAGTTTAAATTGGTTGTGCTGATGTAATTAAATCTTATCCCTTGATATGAGTCAAAAAACCACTAGAAATACACTTTAGAGTAGGTTTTATATGGTTGTGCTGAGGTAATTAAATGTTATCACTTGATGTGAGTCAAAAAACTACCAGAAATACACTTTAGAGCTGCTTTTATATAGTTGTGCTGAGGTAATTAAATCCTAAGTTCTAATTTGGGTTAGGAAGCCACCAGAAATATATTTTCGATTAGGTTTTATATGGTTGTGCTGAGGTAATTAAATCCTATCACTTGATGTGTGTCAAAAAACTACCAGAAATACACTTTAGAGCCTGTTTAAATTGGTTGTGCTAAGGTAATTAAATCCTAAGTTCTAATTTGGGTTAGGAAACCATCAGAAATATATTTTCGATTAGGTTTTATATGGTTGTGCTGAGGTAATTAAATCCTATCACTTGATGTGTGTCAAAAAACTACCAGAAATACACTTTAGAGCCTGTTTAAATTGGTTGTGCTAAGGTAATTAAATCCTAAGTTCTAATTTGGGTTAGGAAACCATCAGAAATATATTTTCGATTAGGTTTTATATGGTTGTGCTGAGGTAATTAAATCCTATCACTTGATGGGTGTCAAAAAACCACCAGAAATTCACTTAAGAGTAGGTTTTGTATGATTGTGCTGAGGTAATTAAATTGTATGTTCTAATTTGGATCAGAAAATCACCAGAAGTACACTTTAGAGTAGGTTTTATATGGTTGTGCTGAGGTAATTAAATGTTATCACTTGATGTGTGTCAAAAAACTACCGGAAATACACTTTAGAGCTTGTTTTATATGATTGTGCTGAGGTAATTAAATCTTATCACTTGATGTGAGTCAAAAAACCACTATAAATGACCCGTTTTCGAGTCTAGGTTCGTAAAAAATCATATGTTTCAGTGCAAATGCGCTCTTTTTGAGTAATATACCATTTTTCATGTATTTTCGTTAATTTTATATATAATAAGTTGGTTAAAAAATAGTTAATAATTCGTACATCCTTTTGAGGTCGTTTTTTGATGGTTTGGTACTATGGTCGGGCTGGCTTGGTATCAAGCTGGCCCGACCACTGTATTTTTTTTAAAAAAGAGGTTAAAAATTCCTTAGTGTGGTAATTAAATAGTAATAAAATAGTTAAAAATTTCTATTATGTTTACATTTGGTTGTGCTAACTTGGCTCTTCCAGCTTGATTGACTTCCTTTTCCTTCCATTTCTTGAAAGCTCCCAACCCATCTTCTTTTGGAATGCTGAATTCTTGTAAAATAATCATGAATTGCAGCACCAATCTCTTCTTCGGACGAATACCTTCTACCCGGCAAATTTTAAGTCCAAAAAATGGTCAAAAGCATATTGCCAAATCAGGAGAGTATGGCGAGTGTAAATAATACAGTTAAATTAAAAATGTTTACACTTACCTTGTGTGATGTCTTTGTCTGACTCCCGCCAAAACTTTGTCCGTAAAAAGAACTGGATAAGAACTACATAATAACGTAGCTTCTCTTAATAAAGTACTTTGTGATCCTCTGTCTGCTTTTGGTAGGTGTTCCAACACAAAATTTAAAGCGTCTTGTGCCTTATCCTATAACAAAATATTTCCTTAAATATATACAGGGTGCGCCAAAAGAATATTAATAAAGAAATAAAATGATATAATTGAAATACTTCGGAAATAAGGGGGTTTTTGTTTTAGCAGCTCGTCACTCATATGAAATCCATATATATTATTTTGATTGGCGACTCAAAGACCATCTATAAATATATAACGAATACCGAGTTAGGGGCGGAACCTACTACCAATGGAAGTAGACAAATTCAAATAGCGGAGGCGTGGCTATCAGTCCAGTAGTGCAATTCTCAAACAGTTTTTATTTGAATATAAATATTTTGCATTAAACTTAATAATTTAAATACATTTCCAATTATATATCATGTCGACTTGTACAGTATAGACAAACCAAAGGAATATTTTTTTAGGTGTATTGAATTGTTACTGAAACGTTGTAATAAGTGCATTGATGTCAGGGGGGATTACATGGGCGCCCATAGGGTGGGGGGCAAGAGGGGGCACTTGCCACCCCCTGGCTTTTCTCTAATTTTAAGAATTTTAAAAGCAAAGTTACCATTTTTAATTGTTTTGCCACGGCTACTTATGTCGCATCCTAATGTCCTTACATCGCCCTGTTTTCTTCTTTCGTTCTGTTTCCTAACGTTCAAATCTTCATCATGAAGTTAGCGTGTATAAGCTTCGCGCGCACACAATTTAAAAGATACATCCGCAGTACAAATTATACATAAAAATATTACCAATACCATAGCTGAAATTAATCGTGCTACTAGATTAGGAGCACAGCAACTATCAAGTGCTACTGTTGGGAGCTATTTTATTGTTTCCCTTAAAATAATTTCTAAATATTCGGCACTTCTGGAACCCGTAACAAATATTTTGCAGGGTATTTCTGTTGATATGCTAGCTGTACAGAAACATATTAATCACTTATTAAATATATTTAATAAACATATGAACTCTGATTTAGAAATAAATTTTACTGAACTATTTAATAGCGCTGAAGAAGTTGCACAAAATTTTGATCTTGAATTAAAAATACCGAGAGTCGCTAGTGGTGGAAGACAAATTCACCGTGCAAACTACGAAGCTAATTCTGTGCGACAATATTTTAAAAAAGCAATTTTTATAAATTACTTAGATTTCTTAATTAGTTCTTTAAATTCTCGGTTTTCGAAAAATAATAATGTTGCCTTTTTGCTCTATAATTTGCATCCGATTAATTTAAAACAAATAAACTATAATAATTTTACTAAACTAGCTCAAGAGATTCATTAATATTATAAAATTAACAATTCTAATAACTCCTGTAACAGAACTTTTACAACATTGTACATTTTACCCACCAATCTCTAAAGCTTTAGAAATTTTAATTTGTCTTCCTCCAACTACAAGCACTGTGGGAAGATCTTTTAGCACTCTAAGAAGAGTGAAAACATGGATTAGATCTACTATTAGCGAAGATCGGCTAGACGGTTTATGTATGATGAGCCTCCATCGCGATTACATAAGCGAAAATAAAGAAAAATATATAGACAAATTTCTAAATGAATTTGCCAAATATGCAAGGAATTTAAAATTAGCATTGTCGGAAAAAGAATAAGTAGGTAATGTTGTTTATTCACAATCAGTTGGTTATATAGCGATTTCTGACTTTTAAAAAGTTGGGAAGTTAGTTATTGTTAACCTTCGCGCTTTGGTCAGCTATCTTCGCCCTCGACAGTAATGAAACACTTTCCACCTCGGTTAGTAATGTACTATTACTGTGAGAAATATTCGTTTTCCGGGAATGGACTGTGTCATATTTTGAGTCAGAGCTCAACGTTTCGCCCGCAGTCATATGGGGCATCTTTAGGAGCAAGGGGGATAGTACTGCCTTAAACACGGTTACCCGACGTGTCATCCACGCTACAGGCCGAGTTTAAGCAACAAGGAGGGAGACTCAGTTTACAAGGTTACCCGACGTGTAAACCACGCTAGAGGCCAAATAAACCAAGTGACGAAAAGAAGGCTGAGAAGACAGTTATATACTAATCTAAAGATACGGCAGATGAGCAGAGCTAATGAGGACCAATGGGAATCGAGTTCGTAATGGTAGATTGGGCGTGTCGTGTTCCGAGAATCACCGGTTTCCACATGTGGCTCAAGAAATAGCCATCATCCCGATTGATGTTATTCGGATGTTTCCATATTTCTAAAGTTTCCCTGTATTTACGTCTGTAAAACTCAGGGACAGGAGCTAAAATGCGGGAATTTTCAAATAAGATGTTATGTCCTGTGTTGTGTTGGTGTTCTGCGACCGCAGATGTTAATACCGTACCATTACGCAGACAGTGTTTGTGTTCTGACAATCTAGTGTGAACACTCCTTCCTGTTTCACCTATGTATACTGTGCCGCAAGAACAAGGAATACTATAAACACCGGGTGACGACAAGGGTTCGCGTTTATCTTTAGTTTGGGGGAGTATTTCTGAGATCTTTTGTGGAGGTTTAAAAAAGACCTTAATATTGTTTTTATTGAGAATTCTACCAATTTTATCCGAGAAACCTTTAATGTAAGGGATAGATGCAAATGTTTCGAACGAGGTATCCACGGGTTTTTTGGGTAAAGGGTTTAATTGTCTATGAATTACATTATTGATTAATTTTACGTCATAGTTATTCTGGATTAAACTATGTCTGATGTGACTATTACTGTATTGTAATTTTTTTCATAAATATTTATGTTGTTTTATATTTTCAAGAATATAGTTATTTTTAGTATATTATATTTTTGTATTCTTGACTTTGCCGCCCCCCTGAGCAACATTGTATGAGCGCCCATAGGGGATTATATTGAAAAATAAAATTTAATTGTAAGTCTACAGCATTTGTTTCACAGTCAGGCCGGAAATTTTTGGCGCTGCCCTCGTAAGTTCAAAATGTGAAAATAAACATCTTGAGAACATGTCACCCATGGTTTCGTCTTACCTTACTAAGTTTTCCGACTGCAGCTATAACTTGGGCAGCTAAACACACTGTATGTGGATGCTTATGTGCTGCAAGTTTCATAGCTGCTACATGATCTACCAAAAGCGTCGGTCGCTTCTCTGCTAGATGAAGAAACACTTGTAAAGTTGCTGCTGCTGTCACAGAACTGTTGAGGTATTCGCAAAGCTGGGGAACGCTTGCTTCGAGTAGCTAAAAAGAGTATATCAATAAATAATATTTATATAAAGGAGATTTATTCGGAAATGGCTTACGGTTGGAGTGTTTTTCGCAATTAACGAAAAGAGATTTAAAAGAGCTAATTTTTCTTGATTATCACATAAAGGTAATAGGGATACCAGTGCCATTGTGTGCCCTTGTAAAGGTTCGTGTGATACTTCGTATATTTGGGCAAGTACTCTACATAAAGGATAATTTCCTAAAAAGAAAAGAGGATAAATCAGATACTATTTCAACACTTTGACTGCCATTAATTTACAACAATGGCCGCGAGCATCATCACTTGATTCTCAAACACTGCATGCTTCAAAGGCTGCTAGAAGCAGTTGTCGCTGCTAGCATCAATGTAAGTTTTAGGCAACTTCAAAAACACGGCTGTACGCAATAGAAACTGCATTTGGCCTGTATGTAAGTGAATCAATTGCTGATTCTCATGGCCTGAAATGTAAGTAGTTGACGTTCGTAATGAATATGTCAACGAAACACTGAATAAATAAATATTCTCCTTTTCATACATTGAAAAGTATTTTGACACTTACGCAACAATAAAATGAAGTATTTTTCTACGTATAAATGAAAATATAAAGGGAAAATAAAATTATATTATTGGAAGTAAACGACTATGTTGTACATTTATGAACTTCAAAAAGGCAAGTCAAACAATAACTTTTGCACACACAGCGATATCTTGACTAAAGAGTTTTTGTTTGGGCATGTTTATGATCAATTTTTGAAAAAAATTGACTCGATGTATGATTCTTACGACCATTAGAACAAGCATCAACTATGAAGGCCGCGTGAATCATGTGATGTCTCTCAGCCCAAAACAATAAAAAAATACGTTTTTTGAGAAAAAATACATCCTATAATACTTACTGCTCCTATTGTTATCAAATTAAAGAAAAAAAAAATCCGGCCAGAAGAGACTTCATTTTTGGTAATATTACGGCAGCCAAAGTGTTAAAAATACAAACACTATATAAAAATTTACTATAAAACTACAATAAAATTTTATATGAAACATTTTTCTTAATTTTTATTAGCTACAAAATTATTTGGAAATAAATATTCCTTAAGGTCGCCACATTTATTTTTATAAAATGAATAATTGTTGCATTTTCGTAGTTTGAAACAAATGAACAAATATATGTTATACATCGTTGGAACGCTAAAATAGTTATTTATGATATAAGTGTTAAAAGTGACATTTTATTTTGTGAGAAGGAAGTTTGGAACATGACGCGAAGCGGAGTGATCCAAACCTTTTAACAAAATAAAATCACTTTTAACACGTATATCATACACTATTTTTTCTATAAACACTATTTTTTAATTTAAATTTGTATTGCTAATAATTTATTGACATTCACTTTTAACACTAGTGTCAAAAGTAACAATGATCTGTCATATTTAACACTGGTGTCATAAAATGATATTTTTAACGCTAAAAACAAACATTAAAAAGCCCAATTTTAATAGATTTATAGAAAAAATTATTTTTTGAATGGTGATGGCGTCCGTATAAAAATTAAAACTTTGACCTTAATTTTCGAAAACCAACAATAATAAAAAAAATTAAGCATTGCCTAAAGATGTGCAAACCAAAATCCAGTGTTATTATTATAAATTATATAATTACAAAATCTGATATGGCCAGCACTTTACCTTCCGATAGTTCTATGTATTTTGTACAAATTTCATACAGAAAATTCCTTGCAAAAGATTCTATTTCTTGTACATTACCTTCCGGCAGTTGTATATATTTTATACAAATTCCTAGCAAAAGATCCTACATTTCCAGTAAAATGATAACACAAACACACTATGTCAATTTCACATAACACTGGCATCATACAATCAGAATTTTCTTAATAAAGTAGCTGTTTCCATAGTTACAGCATAGCCGGTTAATTTATAAAATTAATGGGTCGATTCTGTTCACATCTATAAATCTTACAGATCTGTAAATTTGAAAATAAAGAACAAAATCGCAACGAAAACTACCACTGCATAATTTTATGTTAATGCATAATTTTATATTAATGAACAATAAAAAAAATCTTATAAATTTTACCTCCTGCTACCGTTGATAAGGGAGGTATAGGGATCGTGCTAAAAATCGCATATCGAGTTTTTGGTAAATGACTACGTTTTAAGATCCCTAGAATCCAATTTTAACATTTTCACGATGATGTCTGTGTGTATGTATGTATGTGTGTATGGATCCTCCAATCTAACTCAAATACTTTCATTAAAAAAAATTTGAAACCTTGTATTTCTACCTTATTCTAATATGGGAAGAGGTCTTTAGATTTTGGTGTATATCAGATAACCGGAAATGATACTTTACTTGAAGTTCGAAATAGATTTTCTTCAAAAAATACCTTCAAATGTTATTTGTCAAGATTTGTGTTACTATAAAAATTGAAGATTATTAAATTTTCTACAGATTTGCATAAATACTTTTGCTATATATTTTATAGATAAATTTATAAAATATATATAATTATAATCCCGGAGCCTCACGCTTTAAACAAGCAAAACTCCTTGGTTACACAGTTCATATCTCAAATGTATGTAACTGACAGATAAATGTCACTGTCAAAGAACTAATCATTTCAAATTAATAATAGTAACGTTTAAAAAAAAATAGTAAATAGAACAATAGTTATATGGAATGGATCTTAATACAGTTTCCGCAATAACTAAATACGTAAGTCTGTGTATTTAAATTAATAAAAATTAAATAGCGGGAGGTTTGGTGTTGCCCACATCAGATTTTTTAACTCCATATTTATTTGATATGAAGTATAGAATCGTATAGAGAATAAAATATTTTTTAATTATCTAAGATAGTTAAAATTTGACTATGGTGTAGTATCCCATTGTTTTATTCAAAGCGTCCACTACATAGGTCCAGGAAATCTTATAAGACTTTGGTAGTATTACATACCTGATATAATGGAGTCCATAATCGGTTGTACATGGGGACTTAACAAACTTGCATGTTCTATAGCTGCTAACGATAAGTAACTTGCCATATTTCTTGACAGCTCTTTATTTCCTTTATGCAAGAACTTAACAGCCACTGGTAAAGCCCTTTCCATTACAGATTTCTTACTGTAATTCTACACAAATCATATTAGAATTAGTTTTTTAGATAACAAAAGTTTTGAGAAAAACTTAAACATCTTTAATCGGATAGGAAGAATTTTTTTATTGAATCGTTGACGTAAGGGGTTGTTCCTATAAAGTAAGGGGTTAATAAATCTAGTTTTACAATACTGATAGGGGACCATTATCTTCAATGCGACACAGTTTTTTAATACCTTGTCTCATTTGTCTGTGGGCGGATCGTCAGAAATATTCTTGTCTTCAATCAGTTGCGCCTGAGAAACATTTGAGCTATCATACTATCTCTCTGTTTTCTATAAAATGTAGGCTGTTTAATGCTCTGCAGCATCTTTAGTTTAGATTCGCTTAAGCTGGGCCCATGGGCGTAACTAGAAAAATTTTCTAGGGGGGCCAGGCCCGTTGAGTTCGAAATGCAAAGAAATAGGAAATCCCATTTTGTCGTATGTAGGCATTAAAAAATGTCTTGTGAAAATCACTATTCTAGAATATTCCAAAAAAATATTGAATATCCCATTAAATTCTAGAATATTTCGGAAAATTCTAGAATATTCTATAAATTTTTGGCAATTTTAAATAAGTATATAAAGGGTAGCTGAGCTCAGTTTAGTTTTAAATAGCGACACAAACAGGTAGAACTTTTTGGAACTTTCAGACAAATTCTAGAACGTTAAAGAACTTTATGGAAAAGGAAATTTTAACATGTTCTGGAATTTTATGGAAAATTCCAGAACTCTCTCGAAATTCTGAATTTTCCGAAACATTCTAGAACTCTCTGGAACTTTATGAAAATCTTAAACTTTTATATACATTTTAGATTATTTTGGAACATGTAAGAAACTTTTCGAACTCTCCGGAATATTTAAGTATACCTATAATGTGGATTGTTTTGAAATTTTCTACGTGAAAACTCCTAGGCATCGCTGGTTACTTTAGCTAGCGATTAAATACAGGGAATAAAAAAAGCATAATTTGTGGAATAATTATTGCTTAATCAGAATTTTTCAAATCATATAATTACTAAATTATTTACTACTCACTTAAATCACACCATTCACAAAATTATATCAATAATTAAAATATAAAATAATAACACTAATATGTAATTTTTCCTAGGGGGGGGGGCATGGCCATCCTGGGGAGCCCCCCCCTGGTCGCCCCTAGTTACGCCTATGGCTGGGCCGCAGTCTATTTGATTATATTTTTTTTTCAAAATTTTAAATCATTTCTGACCAAAGTTCTGCTAACAATAATATTTAGAATTCTAAGGGCTGGTTAAAATTTTAACCATGTTTAAATAAACAATATTACATCGATTTGTTGACAGCAATGATAAATCTGTCATTTGATAGTTCAGTTCGTTTCAATATTGTTTATATAATCATGGTTAAAATTTTAACCAGAGATTGAAAAATTGGCCCTAAATTGTCGAGTTAATTTATTTATTATATTCAATGACAACTAGATTCGATCTTATTTAATAATAAAATTTGGAGTGTAAATTTTTTCTCAAAACTTTTGTTACGTACGTTAAACCAACTGTTTCCCATAAGTGTTACGAGAAAGTCTCGCTTACCAAAAAAATACAAGAAATAATATCGGCCGATATTTTGGCGTGTGGTGGGTCTTCGTCTCTGGAACTTGGTTGCAAATTGTGATGTAAACATGATTCCAAAAGTGTTACTAAAGCTTCGCAGTGTTGTTCGACACTGCCTGTCTCTCTTATACAAGATGTAACTCTTGTAACGCATATTTCAACAACGCTTTGATCGTTGTCGTTATGAGCATAGTCTGGGAGAGACGCTATATTCGTTATTTCTTTAAGCTAAAAAAATAAATAAAAAAACATACAATGGGTCTAAAAGAAGAACCATTATGCAGGGTTTGTGGTAGCCTTCTAAGAGCTGAGAAATTGCACTCGGAGACGCTAAAGAATATAGAACTGGAAAAATTCTGGACTTCATTAAATATACAGGATTCCTCGGCCACATTCATAATCGCATTCATACACGCTCGTCTTCTCTTCCCACTCGGAAACTGTCTCTCTTTTAGCACCTTATCAATCACATCCATCTACTCATACACTGGACGGCCACGCAATCGAAAACTTCAATTTCACCAAGATATATACGCTTTTCAAGGCGTTCACTCTACATTCTCTCCACGTGACCAAACCATCTCAACTGGCTCATTCCTACTCTCTTAACAACATTCTTCTTAACCATACATTCTTTATACACAAAATTATTCCTCACGCGATCCCGTCTTACATATCCACATACACCACGGCAGTCACTCTCTTTTTATGCTTTCCCGTCCATGCCCAACATTCGCTTCCATACATCAAAGCAGGCGATATAGCACTCCATTATACACACTTAAACGAGCTTCTCTAGATACGTTTACGTTTCGAGCAAACGTACCCAGAGCACCCATTACCTACACCCCGCACTCGCTCTCCTGTCAATTTCTCTATCAATTCGACCATCCCTTGACATCATGCTACCCAAATATACAAACTTATTCACTTGCTCCAGTTTCACTCCATCCACCAACACATTGCACACAGTCACTAATTTACTCCTTTCAAATACTAACACCTTGGATTTATCAACATTCAACTCCAGATTCATACTTCTTCCAACTACATGTATTCTCTCTATCATTCTTCTGAGTTGTTCTTCATTTTCACCTAAAACAACTACATCATCCGCATACGCTAACGCAGGCACAATCACCAATTTGTACACCATCCATTTCACTCAATGCTCTCCGCAACAACACATCCATATACAAGTTAACGGAGACATACCACAGCCCTGTTTTACACCAACATTTATACGAAACCAATCACTCAACCTACCATCTATTCTTACAGCAGCCTCACTACCCTCATACAATGCTCGAATCGCTCCCAGCCAGTTTCCATTCATGCCGTACTCCCTTAGTACATCCCACAAATCGAAGAACACTATTATACGCCTTTTTTAAATCAAGAAAGCCACAGAACACCTTCTTGTTCTTGTCAAGTGACTTCTCAACAATCGTACGAAGAAAGTCACTAATTTTTGAAATTGTTAAGGTTCGCACCTTATGAATTAAAACATTACCAAAAAGTTTCCCGACTACACTCAACAAACTTATCGCGCGAAAATTCGTACATTCACTCGAACTGCCTTTGCCTTTGAATAATGGACAAATAACAGCTTTTTTCCAATCATCGGAAACCACGCAACGTTTCAAACAAAATCTAAATAAATAAACTCATTTGTAATCCCATCCAAACCCGCAGTCTTACCATTCCATCAAAAAACGGGGTCTAATTTAGTATGATGTATTCTAAACCAATTTGGCAAGAATAATGCTGCAATTCTGTGCACACTCCTAACGTTAGTTACGATATCTGTAAGACTCGGAAATCACTACGATCAAAAATGCAATTCTGACACATATCGTAATAAACGAGTACTCGTAAAACGTTCCGATTTCTCGTAAATATTTACTGTCAATTACTACTTGTCTGTAAGAATCGTAAAATATTTAAGATTGTATGTGTGTCCGTTACATATGAATAAAATGGACAATATTAAACAAATTTTGTATAGTATAGAAGGTCTTTTACAAGAATATTTCAATAGGAAAATTCTTTTTTGTGTAATTTACAAAAAATAATATTTTTCTTTTGAAAATATTAGAAACTGTGTAAAGGTTATAAAAAAATATACGGGACTCCTTGCATCCTTTTGAAATTTTTGATTCAAATATTCAATTGGATAAAATAATAATTTCATAAATGAGTTGTGATTTGTGATTTCAAGTGATAATTTACCTCTTTATGTGAAAATATCTACAATATTTTAAACTATTTATTTTAAAAAGTTAAAATGTTATTTTTATACGAATTTTTGAATGTAGGTTCTAGTTACTTTATATTTTACTACTACAGGGTCATTTCAAAATTTTCTAGGTTGCAACTGTTGCATATATTTGTAACAGGGTATTCTCTCATATTTTTTTTTCTTAAAGAACAGTAATATCTACGAGTACCTGTGAAAATCCGAGTTAAAATTTCCTTTTAATAAGCGAGATACTAATTTTTAAAATTTGATTTTGTTGTGTCACGTGATAGTGACGTACTAGCTGTACAGTACCATCGGTGTACTCTCAGTGGTTCATGCGGCGTCTTATCACATTCGAACGTGGAGTAGGGATTTCAACTGGTCTCCCATTGGAAGGTCATCTAGTACATCAGCAAAATTTAAATGCTTTATATCTTTTGTAACAATTAATTTATAATATGATTTTTTGTTTTTTTCCTGTTGTTTACCTATCAACACTAATATTTTTAATAAATTTTTAATATTGGTGCTCCTCAGAGAATACCCTATTTTCCAATATTAGTTTCTATGAAAAATGAGGCGTTCGTGGTGTGCTAGGGGTAATAGATGGAATGCATGTGGAAATTTTTAGTCCACAAGTAGATGTGATAAAAACAATCCACCCTTCTTCTATATTAATAGAAAAGGGGAAATGAAAATTTTGAATTAATAATTATTGTGAAAACAGTATTTATTATTTAAATAGACTCGTATAAAAAAAAATGTAACAAAACATACTAAATACCTATAAAACACCTCATTTTCAATTTTTAAATAATAATAAATATCTCAGCAAAGACTACTACAAAATATTTGATATTTATTAATTTTTACCTTCCATCACCTTTAGGTAAGGAAGGTATTGTCTTTGGTCAAAAAATTCGGTGGTGAGTTTTTGACGAATAAGCACGTTTTAGGGTCCCTAGAATACGATTTTACTATTTTTACGATGATGTCTGTATGTGTGTGTATGTGTATGTATATATGTGTGTCTGTGTGTAACAAAATTTTCGTCTATGATAACTTCCATACTACAATTCTAAAAATTGTAATTCTTTCGTGTTTCTCTTCGTTATATCCATGTGAAGAGCTGATTAGATTTTGGTTAGAATTGGACAACCGGAAGTACCTTCATTTGAAGATTTTCAGTTTTTCTTGTAAAAACTATGTTAAATATCATTTTTTCACATTTAATGTTATTATAAATATTAAAGAAAAAATACGATTTGACTACATTTTATACTTAATATTAAATGGATATAGAGTTAAAAAATTATAAAGAAATTAAATTTCATAAAGTAGGTATAGCTATGGAAACAGCTAATTAAAAAAATTTGATTGAAAGATGTCAGTGTCAAGTGAAATTGACATAGTGTGTTTGTCTTATAATTTTATTGGAAATATAGGATCTTTTGCTATAAATTTTCTGTATGGAATTTGCATAAAATACATGCAACTGCCGGAAGGTAAAGTACAAGAAATATAATCTTTAGCAAGGAACTTTCTGTATGAAATTTGTACAAAATACATAAAACTGACGGAAGGTAATGTGCTGGCTACATCAGATTTTTTAATATCCAATGGTTACGATCGTTACGATAGACTCGTAACTAGGAAATTTACAGTTTCGAGCTTAGAATTGCATTTTTTGTAAATTTGTAACTCGGCCAGTTTCGAGTCAATCGGTAGCTACGACTTTACGTAGTTACGAGTTTACGATCGTTGTGTACAGAATTGCAGCATAATCTAATTTAATCTAAAAGTTTTCATAGGAGGACACATTTTCAAGGGATGAGGAAGTCAAATACGCTGCAAACGCTTATTTTGCAGACTCTGATGACAGCATTTTTCGTGATGGGATTAGTGTATTGGAACATCGTTGGTCTAAATGCATTTGCATTGTTTAGAAGACTATATTGAAAAATAAATGTCATATTAAAAACATATAACAACTTTCTTATTATTAGTCTAACTACATTTCATTCCAACCTTGTATATTGCTATAAATTGACAAATAAATGTATGAGAAATACAGTATTGTTTACCATTTTTATGGGGTAACATTTTGTAGGTTATAATAACAAAAATATACATACCACCAGTGTTAAATCGTTCACAATGGCCGTATCCGAAACCGAAAAGAGATCCCCAGCTCTTGATAGGTCTCTATTACCCAAAACTTGGGTAAACAATTCATGCATCGAACTCATTTTTAAAAAAACACCAACATTTTACGGATGCCACATCAGTATAGTAATCTATAGCTTTCACTTTACCATTGCAAAACTAAATTTATTTATTCCAATCTTTATTTTTTTCTTTAAGTTCACTGAACTTTACATACTAACCAACAAGTTTTAACAGGTGGTTAATATTTGACAAGCACTGACATGTCAAGTATTGACAAGTAATGACAAGTGATTTTTACGAATTTCACACTTTTCTGACGAGTTTTGATGATGGAATTTTGCGATGAACTTGATGTAAATTTCTTGGAAGTTCTAACGGCATTTACTCGCGTATGTTACAAAAACTATGGAATTTGCATTTTTATTTGGATATATAGTTGGACTTTCACTATGGGCCTTGAGGAAATTGCAGAAATTTTAATATTTTAATCATATTTATAAATAACATATTTTTTTATATTTTATTGCTTACATTATTAATAGAATAATATGAAAATGATAAATTTGTTTTTAAAAATAAAATAACAATATTTATTTCTATTTTAATGTACATTATACAAAATTATATTTATTTACAAAATATATACATATGTTTTTTAAATACTATAAATAAGTATAAAACATAAAAATCATATATAACCTTACTTCCTAGATGTATACAGGGTGCTTCACTATTAAACAACAAACCTTGAACTCCATTCCAGTAAAGAATGGACTTAGGAGTAAGATAGGACTTATGTTTCCAGCTTTTTGATGGGTTACGCGAACCAAATTCACAATACCAAAAATATGTAAAAAAAATCTGATGTGGCCAGCACATTACCTTCCGTCAGTTCTATGTATTTTGTACAAATTTCATACGGAAAGTTCCTTGCTAAATTAAATATTCTATTTCTTGTACATTACCTTCCCGCAGTTGCATGTATTTTATGCACATTTCATACAGAAAATTATTATTTTGTGACGTTTTCTATATACAGTGTAATGTATCTGCAGAAATAAAAGATTTATTATTATTATTTTTTGTAAATTACCTTAAAGCAGTTGTATGTATTTTATACAAATTCCATACAGAAAGCAAAAGATCCTATACCTATTTCCAGTAAAATTATAAGACAAACACACTATGTCAATTTCACTTGACACTGACATCTTTCAATCAAAATTTTCTTAATATAGTAGCTGTTTTCACAGCTATGGCTACTTTATGAAATTTAATTTCTTTATAATTTTTTAACTCTATATCCATTTAATATTAGGTATAAAATTTAATCAAATCGTATAGAAAATATAATATTCTTTAATATTTATAATAACATTAAATGTGAAAAAATGATATTTAACATAGTTTTTTCAAGAAAAACTGTTAAAATCTTCAAATGAGGGTACTTCCGGTTGTCCAATTCTAACCAAAATCTAATCAGCTCTTCGCATGGATGTAACGAAGAGAAATACGAAAGAATTATAATTTTTAGAATTGTAGTATGGAAGTTATCGTAGACGAAAATTTTGTTACACACACACACACATACATACATACACACACACACACATACAGACATCATCGTAAAAATAGTAAAATCGTATTCTAGGGACCCTAAAACGTGCTTATTCATCAAAAACTCACCACCGAATTTTTTGACCAAAGACAATACCTTCCTTACCTGAAGGTGACGGAAGGTAAAAAACTTTTCAGTCAGCTGTTGAACGTCGTAGTGTGATATTATATTCTTATATACTATTATATTCCTTTAATGAATATAATAGTTTATTTATAGAGAATAGAGCTATTGCAAGAATTTTTATATTGTTTTGTAGAGATCTGACTACTTTTGTACCTCATTTTGTACTTTTAATATTATGTCGAATCAAGTAATGGGGACCTTCACTCTTATTTAAAAAAATATATTTATTTTAAAAGAAAGTTCGATCAATTTTAAAGCAATTTGTAGAATTAAAAACTTCATTGTTTTTAATTTAACTGCATTTGATTTTTAACGTCAATATGACGTCACGGCGACACCTATAGCTATTAGATAAATTACAGCTGACTCGTCCACCATTTTGGAGCCACTTAAATCATTCAATATCAGCGTTACAGTATTATTGTGATTATTAATCATAGAAATTATCCATAATGACGCGTTGTTCTGCTCCAAATTGTGCAAATCATTTGAGACATTGTTTTAATTTTTACAGCTTCAAAAATCTTAACGAACCGTATTTTTTCTTGTTTTATTATTTTAAATAATTATAATATGACAAATATGGAAATTATATTTAAGTATGAAAAATATTTTTTCTACAAATCTATTAAAAGTGGGCTTTTTAATGTTTGTTTTTAGCGTTAAAAATGTCAATTTATGACACCAGTGTTAAAAGTGACAGATCATTGTTACTTTTGACACTAGTGTTAAAAGTGAATATCAAAAAATTATTAGAAATACAAATTTAAATTAAAAAATAGTATTTATAGAAAAAATAGTGTATGATATACATGTTAAAAGTGATTTTATTTTGTTCGAAGGTTTGGATTATTCCGTTTCGCGTCGTGTTCCAAACTTCCTTCTCACAAAATAAAATGTCACTTTTAACACATATCATAAATAACTATTTTACATAAACTTATAAGAAATGCACTTTTATTTCATAATTTACTGCTTTCATTTTGGCACCAATATGGCGGACGAGTCAGCTATGTATTATCTAGTAGCTGTAGCGACATGTTCAGCTACTAGAAAATACATAGCTGACTCGTCCGCCATATGGTGCCAAAATCAAGACAGTAAATTATGAAATAAAAGTGCATTTCTTATAAGTTTATGTACTAGCTATTTTTCATAATTAAATCTATATTTGCCATTTTATACTTATTTAAAATACTAAAACAAGAAAAAATACGGTTAGTTAAGATTTTTGAGGTTAGAGAAATATATATGAATTGCATAAATACCTGAAAAAATTATAACCATTTCTTAAATGATTTGCACAATTTAGAGCAGAACAACCCGTTATTATGGATAATTTCTATGATTAATAATACTGTAACACTGATATTGAATGATTTAAGTGGCTCCAGAATGGTGGACGAGTCAGCTGTAATTTATCTAGTAGCTATAGCGACACCTATAGGCATAGGCCGTAAGTAGACACGTCACTCGAGCGACCTTGAAGTGCTTGGAATCAGCTAATTTGTGTGCTCGTGTCAGTTTGACAAGAATGGGGCGCGGGCGGACACCTGACTTTGACAAGTGCTTGTAGGACCCCACATGGGTGCCAAGTATGCAATTTGTGTACCTTGCCTGTGTTGCCAAATCTATTTAAGCGTAAAATTAATAAATAAAATTGTAAAACTAGTTATTATCATTGAATATCTTGTTTTATTTTCTGACACATTAAACTTAATTTTTAAATTTTATAAATTTATCCATAAAATATCTAGAAAAAGTATTAATGCAAATCTATAGAAAATTTAATAATCTTTAATTTTTATTATAACATTAATCTCGCTGTGTAGATGGTCTGAGGACTGGACTAGAAGTCGTAACGGTTTTCTGAACTGTTAAATTCATATAATTTTTAGTTTTGATGGTTTTGATATTTGTTTGTCTTTGTTTTATTATTTTGTGTAAATATGAACAATATTATTTAAAAATTTTGTTTGGTGATCTGACTATGAATTTCGTCAGCAACAATTGTGTATTCCATGTTCTTATGTTTATAATTTTTTTCTGTCGCCATTTTTCACCGCTGAAAACTTTAAATACAAGGAATACAACCACCGATAATCGCTAATTGTAATCAAAAATCACGATGGAAAAAATGGCATCTGATTACCAATCGATTAATTCTTATCAGTTGCATTCAGACGATTAATTATCGATTACCAATCGATTAGTTCTGCTGAATGCGGCCAATGTACGTTGTGTGACGGCATTTAGTCTCCATTAAGCGATTTTGGTTTTTAAAAAAATTATATTTACAATGTTATCAAATATTTATTCCTATTTTGATAATAAAGATATTTGAAGACAATAAAGATTGCTCTGTAATATAATAGATATATAAGTACATAATTATATAATATCGGATGTAGATAAAATGTAATTGAATACTCAAGAGATATGTGAATTATTGAATGATATATTTAGCACATATTTATATTTTTTACCGACTTCACGATATTAATCGATTGTTTAAATGTACAAAAGTAGGCTGGTAATTAAGTAATAACTGTATCTGTATGGTAATATTATTACCATACTGACTTGTCAACAACGGTCTACAAAATGAAAATAAAATAAAATGAAAATATAATGCTCTTCATTAATACATACATATAACGTTAGTGTGTTGTTCTGAATACGGTTTGCTTTATTCTAAAATAATGAACATGAGGAATAAAGCATATATTTTAAATATTTGTCATACTATACTTACATTTTTCTCAAAATTTTGAATTAAATTCTCTAACAAATGAGCAAATAAAAAATATATGTTCTCGCATTTAAAATTAAAAAGTTATGTTCCGTATTTTGAGAACCACTAATCCAAAAAAATAATTTTTCTTTTATTTAAATTTGTCTTGTGAAATAGAAATTGTTTGCCCATTTAATCATCTTTGTAGCTCTTATAGTTCTCGAGATAGCAATGGTGACCCATTTAAAATTAAGACCCAGTAAAGTCAAATAATCTAATGGGCTACTTGCTTGCCATTTTTTCATTTAATATTTTTGAAGAGACGATAAAAACTTGCTACCCATATTTTTTTCTTTTGGCAAAATTTTCATTAATTAGCCAGAAAAAAATTAATGAAATTTTAATATTTAAATTACCGCCTTGTATGACGTAGAATTACGCCGAACCAATGAATGGCCGTAAAGCAATAACATCGCTACGTCCAATAGAGAACGGGCACTCAGCTGTTTCCGTGAACCTTCAAAACAGCTGATCTTGCTGCCCCATGCGGTGTGAAGTTGTTACATTAATAAACGAAAATTTAAACTTAGAATAAATACCTTTATCAAAGCATATTTTGAATATATAATACCTATTTAGAAGAAAAATTTCATGAAAAAGTCATTTGTAGACTAATATTTATAATTCTAGACAAATTTTAATTGTCAGAGGTTAATGACCCCGCAACAACTCTAGAAAATCTAAAATGTTTATTTCATTTTATGAGATAAAATATTGTATTTGGAGTATAGAAGTTATAAATATTTCACTTCATTTCAATATTAAATTACTCTCCTATCCTTTAATTAATACATTTCTTTCAAATTTCGGTGTTGTCAACTGCTCTGATAAAACTTATATGTTTCTAACACCGAAAAGCGTTTAATTACTCTTGGGTGTAAACACTTTGTTGGTAATAAGATAATTGATTATATCCATTGGCAAAATATACGGAAAATCCGATATATCCTATGATAGCTCACTTTCATCGCAATCATACGGGTCAATATTACTAATTACCTTGATTTTAGCTAAATAGCGAAGTTGCATATCAGGTGATAGCTTCTTGAAATACACAGACATCGTAAAAACCACCTATTAAGCTCGCACAATGAAACACTAGAAAAATTTGTTGTTTTTACCATAATGTAAGACAAACTGACTTCAGATTTTGAATTAGCGCCAAGAAAGTTAGTTGCCAGTGAAGGCAGTTATAGGCCAGGGCAGCAAGATCAGCTGTTTCGAAGGTTACCGGAAACAGCTGAGTGCCCGTTCTCTATAGTAACGGCATGTGCGGATAATTTAAACATGACAGATCATCTGTTTGACGTTTGAATAATAGTTTGGAGGTTAATATTTTCGTTTGTCATTTTAATCTAGTACGAGTATAAGCTAAATTAAAATCCTGCTTAACAAATCGAAATACGTAATAAAAGTAACAGAAACCACGCAAATTGTAAATAATAAAGAAGAGACAGAGACAGAAAAATGAACTAATGTCAAAATCAAATTAAAACTCACACTCGCTCGCCATCTACAGGTTACATTCTTAAATATGCATCCCTTTCTCCAGTTCAAAATAATGACGTCAAAGAAAATGATCTTTCTTAATATTTTAAAAAACAAATAATTTTTATAATATAAAATTTATATTTTCACATACGTTTTCAACTTTACTTTAGGTATTTAGTGATAGATATCAGATTTTCAGTACCACGCAAGTAGACTATTGATTCTTTAACATATTGCTATTTTTGTTTGAAATAATTTTTGGAACTGCAGTTTTCATTCCCATAGTAGAAAGAAATCCATTCAATGCATGTCTTAATTTCAATGAATAATATTTTCATTTTGTTCAATACATTTCCTAAATTGGATAATAATAAGTAATAATAATAATAATAATAATAATAAATGTTACTAATATATATTTTATTTCTATAATAAATTATTTGACAAATATTTTTCTTCTATTAGTTTTAACTGTTCAAAAAATACTAAACATAAAACAGTATGAGGTCCTAATCGTATATAATTCGGAAATAACCCTTTATAGAATCCTCTAAAACCTTCGGTTCGCCATATTTTTACTATACAATCGAAAATTCCATCATAAAGTAGCCCTTTTCCTCTTGCATCTACGCCTGTAATACACAGAAATTATACAGGGTGTTTCACCTTTCATACTACACTATTCCGTACCTTGATTTTGAATTCTGAGTGACAGAAGATCAAGAGGAGTCATTGCCAAACTTATAGAAATGCCTCCAACCATACTAGAAAAAAATGCGACCATAATTGGGGAGTCTTTGAACATTTTTCTTTCGTTTAGCCATTGCTTGCAGTAGGAAAATGATGTCAGTTGTGCTATAGATCCTACAACAGCTCTAGGAGTTGTTATTTGGACACCAAGGAATAGACCTTTAATCTAGAAAAAAAAATCATTTATTAGTCTATACCTGTATATCTTACATTATCGTTATTTTAAAAACTATAGTCAATATTATTTTACGAAATTTGGTATCTAGGGGTTTTCCGGCATGCTCGTTTCAACAAAAATATTTGCAAAGCAGTAGCACTTCCGGTTTTACCGGAAGTAGACACTAACTTTTTTATTTTAAATGGAATGTTATATTTTTACCTTTCGTCACCTTTAGGCAAGGAAGGTATTGTTTGGTCAAAAAATTTGGTGGTGATTTTTTAATCAATAAGCACGTTTTAGGGTGCCTAGAATGCGATTTTACTATTTTTACGATGATGTGCGCGCGTGTACGTGTGTGTGTGTGTGTGTGTGTGTGTGTGTGTGTGTGTGTGTGTGTGTGTGTGTGTGTGTGTGTGTGTGTGTGTGTGTGTGTGTGTGTGTACGTATGCGTGTGTGTGTGTGTACGTATGCGTGTGTGTGTACGTATATGTGTGTGTGTGTGGGTGTGTATGTGTGTGTACATATGCGTGTGTGTGTGTACGTATGCGAGAGTGTGCGCGTGCGTGCGTGCGTGTGTGTGCGTGCGTGTGTGTGTGTGTGTGTGTGTGTGTGTGTGTGTGTGTGTGTGTGTGTGTGTGTGTGTGCGCGTGTGTGTGACAAAAGTTTGCTCTGCGATAACTCTAATACTACAATTCCCAACATTATAATTCTTTCGTATTTCTCTTCGTTACATCCATATGAAGAGCTGATTAGATTTTGGTTATAATTGGTCAACCGGAAGTACCCACATTTGAAGATTTTAATAGTTTTTCTTGAAAAAACTATGTTAAATATCATTTTTTCACATTTAATGTTATTATAAATATTTAAGAAAATTTTATTCTCTATACGATTTGACTGCATTTTATACTTCATATTAAATGAATATAGAGTTAAAAATTATAAAGAAATTAATGGGTCGATTCTGTTCACATCTGTAAATCTTACAGATCTGTAAATTTGTAAATAATGAACAAAATCGATACCTGCCACTCTTGCATGCATAATTTTATATAAATCAACAAAATTGATTCATTTTTGTCAGGTTTTTACAGATTTACAGATCTGTAAGACTTAAGATGTAAACAGATCGACCCATAAATTTCATAAATTAGCCAGCTATGCTATAGCTGTGGAAACTGCTACTATATTAAGAAAATTCTGATTGAAAGATGTCAGTGTCAAGTGCAATTGACAGAGTATGTTTGTGTTATAATTTTACTGGAAATATAGGAACTTTCTGTATGGAATTTGTATAAAACACATACAACTGCCGGCAGGTAATGTACAAGAAATATAATCTTTTTCAAGCAATTTTCTGTACGAAAATTGTGCAAAATGCATGGAAGTGACGGAAGGTAATGTGCTGCCCACATCAGATGTTTTATTTTACCATTGAATTCAGCAGAAAATTATTTAAATAAAACCATAAAAACTTTTTACAACCATTTCCGGCGTAATTCAACTTTTTGACCTTTTCTCGAAAAACGGATACTACTTTGTCACTCCATATTTCGAGAACGGTATCAAATTTTTATAATCTGTAAAAACAGTTTATAACTTATACTTACTCCATGTTTAGTGTATATGCTTTCTAAAGCATTCCACATGCCCTTATGGTTGTGCTGAGTTCCTACGGCGATACTTTTATTTGCTTGGCTTTGTAATTGAGTTTTGACTAGAAAAAAAGGGTTGCAAAAGGCACCACCAAGTCCCCCTCCAAGTCCACCAAAAAAGACACTCCTACAATATTAATAATTACATATAAAAAAGTGTTTTGCACATGATGAATGAATGATTACTCTTTGGAACAAATTATTGTAGCGCGAGAGTACCTATATTTGCTCCGCGAGCCCCCGGTCAGTGTGTGCGAACCGACGCCCATGAATATATGCATTCTAGAAGGAGGAGGATCCTAGGTAGGCGATCAATAACAGTGCAGCGCGCGATAGGCGGGCGACGTGAGGCAACAGGTGTAGTAGACAAGGGGAGATAAGCGTAATGGGCTCGTCCAACTTTTTTTGAATATTTTATGTTACGAAGAATTTAAAAATAGAAATTCTGTAATTTTCTTGAAATTATGCTTAATAACGCCTAAAATAATTATTAAAGTTTTGGCGCGAAAGTTGTGACAACCGGAAGTAGTAGTTATAAGAAAAAAATCATCTAAATATTATTTATCGAAAATTTATGTAAATACTTATATTAAAGAACGTTAAATTCTTTATTCGATAAATATAAATTCATTATTATATCTTCTATAGATTTAGAGATAAAGAAATGCATATAAAATAATGTGATGTAAAAATTCTCAGATCAAACTACATCATGACAAGAAATACAAATGTTTGTAATTGACACATAAATGACACTGTCAAAAATATGTGTATGCCATTGTCAAAAATATTTGTACATCATTATGAAGATTATGAAAATAAAAAAAAGTCAACAACGTAAAAGAATATACGTAAAAAAGAATATAAAAGGAATTTGCGAAAAACTGGCGAATATAAAGGAAAAGAAAAGGAACGTAAAAAAAAATTCAGGATAATGAATATAAAGAAATTGTATGTATTGTACACAATTTATATTAAAATATCCCATAGATTTTGCAAATATATGTGAGAATTATTTTGTAGTGAGACTTGAATATATGTATTTGTATTTAAAATTATTTTTCGTTTAATGCGTACAACCAAGTAAAATATCTGGCGAGAGGTTATGTGCTGGACACATCAGATTTTTTTATCTTAATAAAAAATGACTCAGATATATTAAATATGTGTATGTTACAGTATGTGTAAAGCCAGAACAAAATATGCATGGTCCACTGTATAGTGCCATTTTCACAGGGTAACTGGACGACTGTCATGACGCTGACGTCACAACATGGCAATCATTTTACGCTAAAAGCTTTAATTACATTATTATAGGTATAAAAATACAAAATACATAGCAATTTTTATTTCGTTTTCATTAATTTATATTCAAAATTCATATGCGACATGTAATTTTTAAAAAGTCGAAGACTTGGACGAGCCCATTATCCGCGTATTGTTATACAGTTCGAGACGTCACGGGAATATTCGAGGTGTTAAAAAAAATATGAACAATATGTTTTATCTTCAATAATTTTGGTGATCTCACCTGTGGAACATAATTTCCCCCTTTTTGTCTTTAAGAAGTCCCCGGGACTCTGCATGCCCATAAATCCCTAATCTAAGTCCATTTAAAAATAACTGAGTCCACAAAGCTGGATGTAGGCCCCTTTGTAAGGCCAATATTCCCTCTGTTCTTGAAATGACCCAGGCTGCATGAAACGTATTTCGAAAATGTATTGTAGATTGTTTTCTCGACTTTAGTTCTCCTTGTAATTGTAGCCGGGTCTTTATAACTTCTAGGGGGTTAGTAAAAAACCCAGCACAGACTGCTGCTGTACCACCGATAAAAAAATCCATCTAATACGAAAAAAAAAAACAGTTTATACAGGCTGTTCATTTTAAATGGGCCACCATTGCTATTTCGAGAACTATAAGAGTTACAAAGACGGTTAAATGGACAATTTGTATTTCACAAGACAAATTTAAAGAAAAGAAAAATTATATATTAATACCTAACTTTTAAATTTTAAATGAACTTATATAATTTTTATTTTGCAATTTCCTGCTCGCCTAATCATTGTAAGCAAAAACGCGTCAAATAAATGTTTTAGGGCATAAAATTCTGCATCTAAATCAAGAAACAGCATTATCGTTACATGCTTTGTAATGACCGAAATTAATTATGAAAATGTCGAAAATTACGTGGAAAATATCGACAGCCATGGAATTGAACAAAAAATAAATAAATGCTTGACGTTTTATCTGTCACAACGTAAGTTAACTTATTTGACATTTCTGACAATTTAGTAAAACGTCAAGCATTTATTTATTTTTTGTTAAATTTCATGGCTGTCGATATTTTCAACGTAATTTTCTAAATTTTCATATTTAATTTCTGTTGTTATAAAGCATGTAAAGATAATTCTGTTTATTGATTTATATGCAGAATTTTATACCCTAAAACTTTTATTTAACGCGTTTTTGCTTAAAATAATTAGGCGAGCAGGAAATTACAAAAAACTGATTTCCCATGTTAATCTGCTATGTACACCTTTAAGACAGACACACGGTATATATATATATATATATATATATATATATATATATATATATATATATATATATATATATATATATATATATATATATAATGAAATGAAGTGCATTAAATTTCACCAGTAATGTAACTCTTCGAGAGCAACAATTTTTCTTAATAATTTTTTTTTTTCTAAATCTTCTTGTTTTTGAGTTCAAATTCTTTAAAGATTTGTTTAAAATTTCGTTACCCGCCCCTGGCAAGATCTCTGCTGCCCTCAGCTGTCTGAATCAAAGTTCCATGTACACAGCACAAAAATTGTCGGGTGGTGGTTGCATACTTGTAAATACAGTCATTAATAAACGATCAACGGAAAACATATTTATTATTAATAAATTCGTAATAGTACAATTTTTAAAATAAAGAAATTTAAAATTTCGATAACAAAATTATAAAATTGTGTATTAACACAGGTTTCTGAACTTAGGTGAATAGAGTAAGAGCATGGGAAGACGGGAAGAGCATACTAGTTATGAAGGTTATGAAATGAATCTTCGTGTGTCAACACGGCAAATCATAATAGTTTAAATACGTTACTCAAAAAATGTAAGTGCATACTTTTGTCCATTTAAACGAGGTGGGATTATATGAGGACCAATGACTCGTCAATTTATTCCCACTCAAACAATTAATGATATTGTTTGTTGAAAATTGTGTTTCCTTCTTACAGTATGAGGATTTTTGTGACCAGATAGGTGTATTGTGCATTATTTCTCTAATATATCCAGCCCTATCAGTGAACAATACAACTCATTCGCAAAATTGAAATGCTGGAAACAATGAAATTTTTGCACATGGTATGGAAGTAACTGTTGCTCTTTTAAAATATTCCAAATTGTCATATGTGACAAATCAAACTGTGATAATCTGAAAGATATTGTATGTGGTACAACATAAATTTACGAATATTACGAAATGGATGATTTTCGTGTAACTTCGTTGACCTTGAGAACTTCGCCATAGGTAATTACAATGTCTGTGTATCCGCTAATCATAAACAAGCATTTTGCCAGAATTTTACTTTATAAACAAGTTTATTACTAATGTTAAAATTTAATTGCAACATCTGACAGGACTGTCAATTACTAAAACAAAATTTTTCATAGGTATTGCTACTGCATTCAATTATTACAAAAATATTTGGAACGACTCGTCAATTTACGGGGTGCTAAAAAAATATGCGATTTCGAGAAAAAGTTATTAAGAAGAATTGTTGCTCTCGACGAGTTATATTACTGATTAAATTTAATGCACTTATTTCATTTACACGCTGTTATATATATATATATATATATATATATATATATATATATATATATATATATATATATATATATATATATATATAATTTTAAAAATGAAGAAAAAACTATTAATTGCACAAGTTTCCATATGTTTTTTTTACAAATATACTTTTCTCATTACCTTGTTTAAGCAATAAACGTAGTCACTTATTTTATATATTTATACACTTCAACAACATGGAACACTTTTATCACTATTTTACATTGTATTGCAATAAATACAATGGGCACTTTATATATTATGAATATTTGCTCTATTTAAAAATAACAGGATTTCAAAATTTATCTCTTAGATAAATAATTCTTAGAAATTATCACAAATTCTTACATCACTTTAGATCTTCGTATTTGTTTATTAATTACATCAGTTGTTTATCACTGTAATTAATATTTGAAATTCGCGCCTTGGATAAAATTCACTCGTACGCCACTGATAATTGGCCCACATCATGTGGCTTTGACGTGTGTGTCGATTGGTGTCGATATTTCACGAGGAAAAAAAAAACATAAATAACTTTTAATCACAATCACTTTTTTATTATATTATTAACATGTGAATAACGGTTAATGATAATTATTTAAATAAACGAAATTTGAATATATAATTATTACATTTGACTAGAAAATTATTTAAAATTCAAGCACAAAAAATTAAGTTACATCTTTGCTATCTTATCTAATGAAACGCTTTACAAAAATTTGGACTTATGTACTTGACGTCACAGATTGCCATAGTGTAAAATTACGTGAACAGTGGCGTATCAAAATTATTTCTCAAAGGGATTTCTGAAAATAATGATAAATATTTTTAAATTATATAATAAAGCTAATACAGCAACCAAAAAGAGTTTGTTTATAGTTCATTCGAGTGTTGTAGATTAATACAATTTATTTTGTTAAGGTTGGTGGCTGGGAATGTCAAAAAATATCAAATGTCAATTCTTGCTAAATTAACGATTGTTAAGAATTTTATTTTTATATCATTATGAATTTAAAAGTAAGACAAGAAATATAGTAATGTAGTCAGAAAGAAATAGAAAATATCGTAGATATACATTGTTCTATTTAAGTCATTCAGTATTGTAGAGAATAGGGAATAGTTTTGACCTTTCTGATTGGCTGAAATTGGAGACACGAAACAAGTTTTCCCAATGTAATTTCGGCTACTTAAAACTACCGCTGATGCGAGCGCCATCTGCTGAATGGCTTAAATGGAGGTATAAATAAATATGGAGGGATCGCTAGCCGAAACATTGAAGCCGGATGCCCCCACTCCAATGGGCTAGTTCTTGGAGTTTATGACTCACCACTAGATGGCTCACAGTACTGCGTCCCTATTTATTTGTAATACAGTGTGTTCAAAAAAAATCCTTACTCGGAGTAGGCTATGAACAAAAAAACGTAAGTCAATTTAAAAGCATTTAATTAAATGTCAGTTTGACGCGAGATATTGTCAAAAACGTTATCTAAAGAAATCAACGGTTTTTTCTTCTTGAATCTCATTTTAGAAATGGGAATAAATTAGAAAACGACAAATGGCAATATAATGTATCCTTGTTTAATATATTTTCTCCTTAAAATTACATTTCAAGATCAATTTGACTTTTGAATTGAATAATGGTCAGACATACGTTTATTTGTTCATAGCCTACTCCGAGTTAGAATTTTTTTTGAACACACTGTAAATGTGATATTATATTATAAATGAAAACATTAAATTATCATACTGTGAATTTATAAAGGTAATAAAAATTAATTAATTTAAGAGATACACAATTATTATTAAGACATACATTTAGATATATAAACGAAGACGGATTTGATGGTAACTTTAAGTTACAGAAATTTCACTGTTGCATTACACCAAAACAGTCTTCCTCATACATTTAGATATTATGTAGAATATATGATATGGGTTGTTATTATCACATCTAATTTAATATCTGACCTTTTAAAAATTTAAATAATTTAATATTGATAATTTATAGTTGTTTTCAATATGTCAATAATCGTGATGTGTGTCTTAACAAACTACACAAGTAAATTAAATAAAATATATTACTTACACTTTAAATACATATTAAAATGATAATTGAATGTGTTTTTCATTAAAATAAAACAAATAGCCACGAAAATACATAATAATTTGAGCAAGAACAACACATATAACAGATGGTCCGGTAATGGCGGACGCCATGGCCATACCCTGGTTATAAAGGTACCCTATGCGTTCGTAGGAAAGTAACATGTCATAATCGTCGATCCTTCTCACAAAATAAAATGACAGTACGGTTCTCCACTCTTAATTTCTTTATTTTTTATCTCCCGCCGCCATTAGAAAGGGAGGTGTTAAGGTCCATAAAATCCGATTTTAACATTTTCACGATTATGTCTGTGTGTATGTGTATATGTAACTCAAATACTATAATTCAGAAAAATTTGAAATCGTGTATTTCTACCTTATTCTAATATGGAAAGAAACCATTAGATTTTGGTTAAATCAGATAACCGAAAATGGCACTTTACTTGAAGCTCAAAATAGTTTTTCTCTACAGGTTTGCATTAACACTTTTTCCATATATTTTGTGGTTTAAATTTATAAAATTATCTATAATTTAAATCCTGGAGCATACGCTTTAAACAAGCACAACTCCTTGGTTACACAGTTCATATTACAAATTTATGTAACTGACAGATAAATGTCACTATCACAGAACTAATCATTCCAAACTATTAATAGTAACGTTTTAAAAAGAAAATAGTAAATATAACCATAGTTGTATGGAATGGATCTTAATCTTAAAACAGTTTCCAGCATAACTACGTATGTTTATTTAAATTAATAAAAATTAAATAGCGAGAGGTATTCTGCTGGCCACATCAGATTTTTTAAATTAAAGTTCGTTTAATTTTGAAGCAATTCGTAGTATTAAAAAGTCATAATTGTTTTTAGTTTGATTGCATTTGATTTTTAACGGAACCTATAGCTATCTTTCTCGTACTAGTTTTTATAGTAGGCTATGCAAGGAAGATAGCAATAGTTGTGACGTAGCTATCTTGTTATCTATCTATGATGGTTAAAATCTAAAATATTTCGCACATTAACAATTTTTTAAAAACTCTTTTCGTCAGTCATAATTTTTCTCATCTATTTTCAAAATAACTAACATTTTACACATTTTTCTTTTATGATGGAGGGCCCTATTGTTCGTTCTTTAATATACTATTATATAAAATAGAATACAAGAATATAGATTAGAGTCTTTTTGCTGTACAAACAATATTTTATTTATTTATTTTTATTTTTATATCCCGACCAAAATATATTTTAAGTTCTTCCCAAAATATGAAGCAAAGAACTGTATGAAGACTATTTCTCATATAATTAGTAACTAAGCCTTTATAGAAACCGGTAAAACCTTCTTTATACCAAATTTTCGCTACACAGTCCAAAACTCCATTGTACAAAATACCTTTTCCATCTTTATCATATTCTGCAAAAGAAAAAAAGAAAATTATACATCTATGAACATGCTAAAATACTAAAGTTGGTTTCATATACTCCTATAGCCAGTGCCGGCCCGAGATTTTTGAGCGCCCCAGGCGAAAATTGTAAATTGCGCCCTTCATTTATTACAATTTTGTTTAGATTATATAGGTACAAAAATTAGAAAAGAATCGATTTGTGTCCATAACTCGCGAACAATCAGAATCTTAATTTGAATGAATTTTTTTTGAAAATATTTTTGATATTTAAAATACAGAGATTTTTTTTCTTTTCGGTTCTGCATAGTCGCTTTATTTTTATCTAATACCATATACAGGATTAGTAACGGGAGAGTTACTTTCAAAGTCCGTTTGTGTGCAACCCGAAATACAATTTACAACAGCGTCTAGCTTCTCTTAAAAAATAGAATACTTAATTCACGATTGCTTTGCCTGTCTCGTGATGGTTCTGTCATTTTACATTAAACAAAGAATCTTGTTTTGTATAAAATTTCGATACGGATCACCGTTTTCCTGAAAAATGTCAAAAACCAAGATATGTCGCCTTTTTACAAATTGGCGAGGGGCTGTTGCCTCAGTGTATTTTTCTGTACAGGATTCCGTATAAAAGTTTTTGTTGCATTTTTTTTTTTTTTTTTTTTAGACGGTGGGGGTATTTTTCAGTAGATTTCCTGAACAACAATTATTTCTTCAGGATTTGATATGACATTGTTTTTAATTGATATAATCGCCAACGAATTTAACCTTTCTTCTTTCTTAGTATAACGTAAAAAAATATAAGTTTTCTGCAACTGGAATTGTTAGCATTATGGTTAAAGCTACACACTGAACGAGTCAATAAACTTATAATTTATTGTGCAAAAAAATAGTCGCAAAAAATGTCACCCTAAAACCAATTTCGTCCCAGGCGGTCGCCTGGCTTGCCTGTAACTTGGGCCGGCCAGGCCTATAACCTATAGGTTACCTACTTACTTTGGTTGTACAACCGGGTGCTGACTAAGTCAAATGGGTTCATTGCTATACTGACACAAACGCCTCCTAACATGCTAGACATTAATAATATTATAATTGGAGTGTCAGGCAAAAATCCTTTCCTCATTAGCCATTCTTTAGTGTAAAGAAATGTAGTCAGTTGAGTTGGAGAGCCTATGATTCCTCTAGATATGTTGACTCTAATACCACGACATAGACCCTTTATCTGGAACATAATAAATATAAAATATTATTATTATTATTATTATTATTATTATTATTATTATTATTATTATTATTATTATTATAATTGTAACGTGCGAGCACCACCGCGCTGAACAATTCTCGACCTGTTTAATTACTTCCGAACGCCTGAAACTTTTGTATTTGATGTCATTATCGTATGGAATGTTCGAGAACTCCCTAGAAGATAATGGGCAGCTTTATAAAAGTGACGTAGCTGCCAGGCGGGATAGTTCCTTTACTTTAGAAATATTCGTTTTCCGGGAATGGACTGTGTCATATTTTGAGTCAGAGCTCAACGTTTCGCCCGCAGTCGTATGGGGCATCTTCAGGAGCAAGGGGGTAGTACTGTCTTAAACAAGGTTACCCGACGTGTCAACCACGCTAGAGGCCGAGTTTAAGCAACAAGAGGGGGAGACTCAGTTTACAAGGTTACCCGACGTGTAAACCACGCTGGAGGCCAAATAAACCAAGTAACGAAAGAAGGCCGAGAAGATATACTAATCTAAAGATACGGTAGATGAGCAAAGCTAATGAGGACCAATGGGAATCGAGTTCGTAATGGTACATTGGGCGTGTCGTGTTCCGAGAATCACTGGTTTCCACATGTGGCTTAAGAAATAACTATCATCCCGATTGATGTTATTAGGATGTTTCCATATTTCTAAAGTTTCTCTCTATTTATGTCTGTAAAACTCAGGGACAGGAGCTAAAATGCGGGAATTTTCAAATAAGATGTCATGTCCTGGGTTGTGTTGGTGTTCTGCGACCGCAGATGTAAATACCATACCATTACGCAGACAGCGTTTGTGTTCTGACAATCTAGTGTGAACACTCCTTCCTGTTTCACCTATGTATACTGTGCCGCAAGAACAAGGAATACTATAAATACCGGGTGACGACAAGGGTTCGCGTTTATCTTTAGTTTGGGGGAGTATTTCTGAGATATATATGTATAAAATATTAGGTTTTATTATTAGAAATTCACGTAACTTCACTAATATCTCAACTCTCAAGTCCTTATACTTTTCTCTAGTTAGATCCAAGCTTGAGTATTGTCTGCTTATCTGCAATCCCATATATCATACTCATAATATCAAAATTGAATGGGTACAAAGAAAGTTTGTACGATATTGCGCGATAAAATCTTCTCCTCTTTTTAATTCATTTACTTACAGTTACTTCGTGATTTTATCAAATTTAAATATGCAAACATTAGATTCTAGACGTAAGATTCGCTCATGCTTATATTTACATGGGTTACTGCGAAATGTTATAGATGACGTTAATTCAATGAGCCGTATACAAATAAATATTCCTCAGTTGGCATCTATACCTTGTTCCATTTAAGCCATTCAGTATTGCGCAGTATAAGGAATAGTTTTGACCTCTCTGATTGGCTGAAATTAGAGACAAGAGACAAGTTTACCCAATGAAATTTCGGCTACTTCAGATTTGCGCTGTTGCCATTACCATCTACTGAATGGCTTAAATGGAACACAGCATTGGTCTTGTATAACGTTTTGCACTAGGCTATGTAGAAAAAATTAAGAAATTAGAGATCCAGTTAGGCGATTATGTCATATATAATGAAGTCGAAAGTATTATGAATGATAAAATGGATATTTTCAGTCTTAGCTACTGTCAATTAAAAAATATTTTATGTAAAAATTTATTGTAATATTCTAAAATCAATTTCTACTTTGTCGTTGTACTTGGTTGTTTTCTTATTGTATAGTATGTATATTTTGGTATAATGTGTGTCTATTCATGTTGTTATTGTGTTGTATTGGTGTATCCAACCCCCCTGTTATTGGGATACTTTGTATGGAGGTTGTAAATAAATAAATAAATAAATAAAGACGTAGCTGCCAGACCGGACAGTTCCTTTATTTTAGTTAGTTCCATTATTGAAGACGGACAATACAGTTTGTTCAGTTGTGTATACAGACGCTGTGGAAGACAGTTGAGTATACAGAGACTGTGGAAGCAGTTGGGTATACAGACTCTGTGGAAGTCAGTTGAATATACAGCCTGTGTGGAAGAGTTCTGCAAGTAGAGAGTAGAGTTGAGTGGAAGTGAGCTGACGAGTGAAGACCCGTGAGGGAAGGTGAACTCAGGCAGTTAAATACACAGACGCTGTGGAAGTCAGTTGACTATTGGAAGCGATAAGCATCTTTGAGCTGATCATTGTCAAAGCCCGGAAAATGTCAGATACAATTACTTGTGGTTTTAAAGCTGTAAACTTGAATGTTTTTCAAATTAAAAGTAAAAGTAAAGGTAAAAAATTGGTGGAAAGCGATGAAGTTTCTAGAGTCAAGAAAATTATTGAAAATAATTCGCGAAAATTAAGATGCTGTTTTAAGAGAAATTCCAGGAGCTCTTGGCAATAGACCATATTAATTTTTTTTACAGTGTTGAAATTAAGGTAATATATGACTGATAAGAAGTTTCCTTAGTGCGATTTTGTCAAATTTGACCAGTGAATTCTATACTTACACGTAGTATAGAGTTCATTGAATTTGACTACTGCATTTGCCTAGGGCCTATAATTCCCAAAAGACAATTTTTTAAATTTTAAATCTACGAAATAACTGTAACACAAATTATGTTTCGCAATAAAGAAAATTTGATTTCAATAATAAAAATGACTAATAATACAAAAAATTCATTATAACAGTTGTATGTAACTATAGTTTAATGGGCAAATGTACATATCTAATGTGTATCATATGGCTAGAGATAAAAGTGAATACGTGTCTCTCTGATTAAGAAAACGACTAATCAATTACAATAATTGTATCGTTACTGTAGGTTCTTACTTTAATCGGGGCATATATGAACATATATGTATATCAAGGATGTATACGTGTGTAGATAATTTACTGAAAATATGTCCAACTGATTAGAGACCCTCAGTTTCCTTAAAAAAAAAACATGAATTTTGATTTGATTACAATAAAGGAATACTTATATAATTACAACAAAGGAATTTTGCTTACAATAATGAAAATGGCTAATCACGAGAGTTGAAACGTGGAAAGGAGTGAATTTTGTCCGGGCAGTTGAGTATACAGACGCTGTGGAGGTAGGACGGTCGGACAGTTGAATGTGATATAAATAAATAGTGACATTTTTTTTCAATAAGATTTTGTTTGCCAATTACGGGAACAATTTGAGGCTACATCATATAAATATCGTAATTATGAATTATATTGAATGCTAACTTGCCATTATTTGTGCCACTCAGTTAAATGAAAACATGCATTGAATGGATTCCCTTCCTTTGAAAATACTTACTCCATTTCTGCTATAAATTTTCTTCAATGCTCGGAACGGTCCAGCATGCGAATGTTGGTGTCCAACCGCTATAGACTTTGCAGCTTGACTCTGAAGATGCGTTTTTACCATAAATAAGGGGTTACACAATGCACAACTAACTCCCCCAGATAATGAAGCTGCAACGACACTTTTGTGGAATTTCAGTACCCCGTTTTCGTCTCGCAAAAGGCCCATTCTGTCGAAATATTGGTACATTCCTAACCTGGAAGAAATAGATGTAAAAAATGAATTTCTAGAAAGGTAGTACTAGATTCTAGAATGATTTGTTACGGTACAATCAAATTCTTAATTTATAAAAAATAGCCAGTCTTTTTATACATTACTCATTTTAAGATTTCTTGATTGCAACAATCTAAGTATTTTAAAAATATATTTTTGTTGATTACAACAATGAAAATTAAATTAATATTATATATATATATATATATATATATATATATATATATATATATATATATATATATATATATATATATATATATATATATATATAGAGTGTCCCATTTAAGGTACGAATGCATTGGGATCTCGAGAACCGTAAGAGCTACGAGGTTGGTTAAATTCGACAAAAGTTGCCCCATTAGGAGACCATTTCAATGGTATTTTGTTATTTGCGAAAAAAGGCATAGGTCACCAGATCTAGGCGAAAATGTAAATTTTGCAGTTCTTTATTTTTGCAAATAACTTCGAAGTGTGAAATTATACTGGATTTTGGTTTGCACATCTTTGGGGCACTTTTTTATGTTCTTTCGACTGGCGATGCTCAATTTTTTTATCAATGTTGGTTTTCGAGAATTGATGTCAAAGTTTTAATTTTTATATGAACGCCATATTGGAAAGTTACGCCATTGAAAAGAGAATTTTTTTAGCTTTACAATGATATAAAATAGTAATAATTTATTTTTATAATTAACAGAGAAATTAACAAAAAATGTTATTAATACTAAAATTTTATTGAAAATAACTATTTAATAAACAAATAATGTTAAAAATACAAAAATAATTTACACAAACTTTACAATAAATTTTCTATTAACCCACCATTTCGTTCTATGCACTTCTGCGCCCTTCGGTCTGTTCCTTCTATAACTTTTCTCAGCATTCTTGGCCTAATTTGATTTAAAATTCTTACTGTGGCATTTCTTAATTCATTTTCATTCTGATATTCCCGAATAAAAAGTTTATTTTTTATGTATTCCCATAAAAAAATCTAAAGGTGTTAAATCTGGAGATCTAGCAGGCCACTTGATTTCGTTGTTTGTAGCCCTATCCATTGTCCTCCAAATCTAATATTTAAATATTGTACTGCAAATTTTAGTATTAATAACATTTTTTGTTAATTTCTCTGTTAATTATAAAAATAAATTATTACTATTTTATATCATTGTAAAGCTAAAAAAATTCTCTTTTCAATGGCGTAACTTTCCAATATGGCGTCCATATAAAAATTTAAACTTTGAAATCCTCGAAAACCAACATTGATAAAAAAATGAGCAAAAAAGTGCCCTAAAGATGTGCAAACCAAAATCCAGTATAATTTCACACTTCGAAGTTATTTATAGTGACCTATGCATTTTTTCGCAAATAACAAAATACCATTGAAATGGTCTCCTAATGGGGCAACTTTTGTCTAATTTAACCAACCTCGTAGCTGTACGGTTCTCGAGATCCCAATGCATTCGTACCTTAAATGGGACACTCTGTATATATATATATATATATATATATATATATATATATATATATATATATATATATATATATATATATATATATATATATTATTGTTTGAAGGGGTGTATTAGGCGTCACTGCACAGGCACTCAACGGTATTGTGGAGAAAACACCACAAGAATTACTTAAAAAACATATGTATAACACCATTTATACAAAATGAGGTGTTGCAAAAAAATTAACATATCTTTTTTCTTTTGAAATTCGAATAAGTATGTTCTACAGTATTATTAAATATGATTTTCTGTTCAAATTTCTGTATATATTAAGCACAGTATCAGTTTAAAAATATACTTTATGAATTGGCGCCAAATTACACCGCCTGTGACGTCAGAATTACATTAGCCAATGACAAAACTGGAAAGCTGATGAAAGAAAAAACAAATGTATCATGCATCAACGTCAATGATTGCTTTAATGACAACTGTGTGACATAGGTCTGACTTATAGTGCAGCGTGATTTTTGGTTCTTTAGCGTAGTTCTTAGTTATTTATTATTACATTACAGCGTTATATTTCATAGTTTAATGCCCAGTATTATAAAAGATGGATAACTAAAGCACTAGCAAAGTAAAATTTACTCCTGAAGTAAAGTAGTTTATTTCAGAGATTTTTCGTAAAACAAGAATAAAAATAAGTAATAAGTAAATCTACAGAATAAATTACTCCACCGAATTTTATTCTGTAAAATAAATTTGACATGTCAACATTAATTAAATTAAATTCATTATAAATGTATTATTTTTACAATTATTTATCTCCAACATATATTTCTGGATATTTCCATTTTAGTTGACACCTGACACTTTATGACACACACACTTTATTTTCTATTTTGACTTTTGGATTTATTTCGTGTCAGGTACATACAGAATACTATATTATTAAAACATATATAAAACATATTCCAGCAACACATTGTTTGGAATAGATCCTCTTCAGTTGGAGATTGATATAATCGTCAGTAGTGATCTTAAGAAATACCGTCTAGTAATGTTTTATCCTGGATTTATTAATCTTTCTTTTGCTCCAGTAGTGCAAAGATTAGCCAGTATAAGAAACCGTAGCTTGAGTGCATTATTTTCCAGCTAAAAAATTAAATGTATTCAATAGTTCTTATTTAATTATAAAAATATTTATATTTACATCAAAATGATCTTTACAACAAAGAAGTTTTGATTTTGTTTTTATCTTTACTTGCGACAACCATTTCATTCTTCGTTTTGAGGCACTATGTTTTATGTTTCCCTATAATCAGTTCTATTTGGGCACACTGCACAAAACACTTTTTTACAACCATATTTGATTATTTCCAAATACAAAAATCAGTAGTAGTTGACAGATGTCATGACTGTCACTCGTTTAAATTCCGTCGGAGGCAAATGTAAGCCACACCCTCATTGGTTAGGTTTATTCTGACGTCATCAGGCGAAAGGGGAAGCGGAAATTCAAACATTATAATTTCAAAGACAATTTTCTCATGAATAAAGAATAATACGAAAAAAATTAAAAATAGGGGCTAAATATTTTTTCTTATTCTTTTGATTAAAGTAAAGAAAAAAAAAACCGTGCAACACCTCATTGGTTCTGCCGCACTCTGTACAAAATTGTATGTTATATTATAATCAGTGTAGTGACTGATCTAGATCATTTAATCTAAATTATTGATCTAGTTCATTTAGTATGGTTTTTGATCTGATCTAGATCATTTTATGTATTCAGATCTTGATCTGGATCTAGATCTAAAATCTATAATATATGATCTTAAGAATGATCAAATAAAATAAAATAAATGCCTTAGAATTAATTAGTTCGAATAACCCTACCATCATCTGAATCATTGGAACTTAGTAAAAATCAGTATTGGCAGTCAAATATTGGTTCCTAGAAGTGACAATAAATATCAATCTGATATATTTATACTTTACTCATTAATTTAGTATTAATAAAACTAAACTCTATCCGTTTTAACTATAGAGTGGTGGGAAGATAGTTACAGTTTGATCTTGTATTTTGATTGGATATCTCGATATTATTTAATCAAACAACAAGATCAAACTGCACCTATCTTCCCACCACCATGAGTAAGGTATACCTTATTATATATAAGAGGCTACGTATAGTGTGTTCAGAAAAAATCCAAACTCGGGATGGGCTATGAACAGGGACGCGTAACGCGTATGTCTAATCATTATTCAATTCAAAAGTCAAATTGACATTTAATTTAACACTTTCAAATTAAGACATATGTTTCTTTGTTCATAGCCTACTCCGAGTGAGGATTTGTTTGACACACTGTATATTCTTTGTAATTCAATATTTTTTGTATTCCTATTTAATTAATGAAAAATAAAAAGCATTTGAAAATCGTTACTGATCTTTTTTATGGTCTAAGAAAAATAGATCCCAAATTTCTGATCTGATCTAAAAAAAAGATCCGATCGCAGAAATTGACATATGATCTGATCTAGTACAATTAATTGTAAAGATCTTGATCTTGGTCTAGATCTTTTATAAATTGATCTGTCACAACACTGATTATAATTAAACAGTATGTGAGCCTTTTTAGTTGTTTGATGGCAGCTTTAACATTCCCGCATGCTACAAGTTTTTATTTATGCCCTTAAGACATAACTATTACAAACCTTGTCCCATTTAGTAGCAGTTGAGCGCATAGATTAAGAGACAATCCTTTTTGTAAAGCCAATGGTCCATCTACTTTTGCTATAACATAAGCAGCTTGGATAATATTCTTATAATACACTTTGCTTTGGTGGCGCGCTTTCAGTTCCCCTTGAAGTTGCATTCTGGTTCTAACCACTTCTAAAGGGTTTGAGAAACAACATGCACTCATTGCTGCCATGCCAGCTACCAGGAAATCCATCTAGAAACCAAAAAGACAGAACGCTAGTATGAATATGATCAGCTGATTAAGGATAATTAGCGAGTCACTGACTAGCATTGTTTAATGAGAAAAAGATGCATTTCATTTCATCTATTGGACATTTTCAACTTCTGCAATGTGTTATATTTGTTGATTATAATATTTAAGTACATTTCTAATTTTGTTCGATTTGTTGCAGGATTTCGAGGTGTCATCTTCTCAGAGTTATTACTTCGACTTTTGAAGAAGGTAGGAACTTTAATCTATTCGAGTATGTTTAGGGCTTGACTGTAATCTGCTAATTTTTTAAATTAAGTGTTCATTGTCTTTTTACTTCCTTGTACAAAGTAAAGGAAGTATTGTATTCGCGAAAAATTTCGGTTTTCATTCTCCATTCTGACTAATTTCGTCGTAACGTCTGTACATTCGTACATACCTTGCATAACTCAAAAACGGTAAGCCGTAGAAAGTTGAAATTTTGTATTTAGGACTACAATAACATCTAGTTGTGCACCTCCCTTTTTGGTCATTACATAATTTCCAGAAATGGTAATTTTTTTTAAAGCCTATAATAGATTTTAATGAAAAACTATATTAAAATATAATCCAAAACTTTTCAAATTTGGTATATAAGACTTTTATGTCTATTGGAAGAACATAGCAGATTTTGGTTAAAACAGGCTAACCGGAAGTGATATATTACCTGAAGTTGTTAACAGTTTTTCTTGAATAAAATGGTTTCATTTTGATTTTAGAAATAAATGCTTCAATTTAGAGAATTAAATTCTACGTCTAGCACATCAAGTATTATTAAATTAGCCCTTTGTATAAGCGAGATATGTAAATTTAAAACATATACTTTTTTGGTTTTTGTAAAGAAGCTTGCTATGGATTAGGACAAAAAATAACAAAAAAATAAAAAAATAGATGTTAATGTCAAATTACGTCAAATACGTGCAATTTTATAAATGAGTCTATACTTCATATTAGTCTTGCGCACAAGGAAGTCGTGTGGTGTCCACATCAGATTTTTTAAAATTGGAAAAATATAACATCGTGCATTGATCAAATATCTGCACAAAAGGTCTTGAAACAAATTAATGAGGACAAGGCAAATACTTTTGGAAATATCTTATCTTTCATACAAAATGGTGCCGAGTTTTGTGTGTCGCCCTAATTTACGTTATATAGTCGTTCTGAAGACGTCTTAGTATGAAGTTGTGCGACATCACTTTAAGAAGTTGTTTCGACGTCATTTTATGACGTTTAGACGTTGTATCGACGTTATTTTAAGTCGTTTCGACGTCATTATAAGACGGTGTTTCGATGTCATTTAATTTTTATGTTATAAACATAAATGATGGTAGGAAATATTTGCAGGAAAAATAATTTAATTTTAACGTTTCATTTTATACTGTATAAGATAAAAAATTAATTAAAATATATTAAATAAAGCAAAACAATATACCTACTATAAAAATATTAAATAGTGTTGACCTTAAAAGGGGTCAAGCTGAAAAAGAGTCAGAGTCAGAGATATGATTGTAGTGTGATAAGGTCTTTGGACTTAAATTCAACCTAAAATCAATGTCACTTTTTGGTCGACCGTCAGTACTTGGGTAAATTAAAGGCCTTAACACACTACAATCATATCTCTGACTCTTTTTCGTTGACTTATTTTGTATGACCAACTCGATCTATCACACTGCAATTTCGGACAACCGTTTTCTCCGACTTTTAGTGGATTTTCATACTTGAAGTTGGTTATGATTTGGAGTCTTTAATGACAACATATTTCAAATTTGTTTGACATATCAATTTATTTCAAGTAAAATTAATTAAAACGATGGAAAAATATTGCAATGTACCTTTTCAATTTAAGGGCTATCTCTTTCTATCGCTGCAAATAGTAAGGAAATGGCGCGAACAACTGCCAGTTGGGCTGTCAAACGAAACGTCAAAAATATTGCAGTCATTAAAATACCTGTATTCTCAGTGAAAATTTATATCGTTAGACATTTTGCCTTCAATAAAAGCTTTTGTAACTTATTTCGATAAGATTTTTTAAAGTTATCCGAGATATTCTCACATTTTACGTCTAAATGTTTTAGAATCAAACGTCATAAATCTCAGTTGTTCTTACTATGCGCAGATCCCCATTGCGCATATCTTCTATCTCTTTAAATTGGAAAGGTCCATTGTGGACAAGCATATTAATTTTATGTGCATCAAACAAAAAAATATCAACTTCTGACGTTTCTGCAGTTATATTTTACTCCGAAAAGTTACAATCCTGTACAGCGATAAATAGTCAGAGGAAATTAAACCGATACCATTTCATCTGACAACCGGACCCTTGATTTCCTTGTAGCTATCACACTGGAGTAAGTTAGCTATATCAACCGAAGTCATGGATAATGGATGACAAATCAAAGATACTACTTCTAGCGTGATAAGGCCTTTAGATACACATAAACATGTCCCTAGTGGTCTCTAGACAGCCTGTCTAAAAGGCTGTCAAGCTGTCAAATTTTGACAATCAATCAAGGTACTTGATTACAACAAAACAAAACAAGTGATTCTTTTTGTTGATCGCTTAGTAATGGTTCGGTTTTCAAATCGAATATCTTCAAATTCAATGTCTACAAATTTTTAAATTATTCGAGAACTTAAAGACATAACATCAAATTCATTCGTTATGCTGCGTTACGTTCAAACAGTCAATTCTTTGGGAGAACCAGAGCAAAGGAGCATTTTGGACTTAGGAAGCAAGCAATATTGCCTGGGAAAAGTTATCGGCGAAGGAACTTACAGCAAAGTCTGTATGGCTAAATTGAAAATGAATGATGATCAGTATCCGTCTTCTCGCCAAGTTGCCTGCAAGATCATCAATAAAAGAGAAGCTGGGTCAGATTTTGTGAAGAGGTTTTTACCACGAGAAATCAAAATTTTGAAGATGATCAGTCATCCTAATATTATAACCATTTTTGATATAGTGGAATTCAATCATTATGTGTACGTTTTAATGGGATTTTGTAAACATGGCGATCTGTTAGAATTTGTAAGAAAAAAAGGACCTATTGGTGAAAGGAAATCGAAACACCTTTTTAGGTAAAGTTATTCATCCATATATTAAATACAGTACCATACAAAAGCATAGAAATATAGTAAATAGCAGTTTTCTTGAATTTAAATTGATTTGTATTTGTAAGTGTCATTTTTGGCATAACCTAAATGTCAACCGAATTCTGGTACTACCAGATAGATTATGAGAAATATTCGTTTTCCAGGAATGGACTGTGTCATATTTTGAGTCAGAGCACAACGTTTCGCCCGCAGTCGTATGGGGCATCTTCAGGAGCAAGGGAGATAGTACTGTCTTAAACAAGGTTACCCGACGTGTCAACCACGCTAGAGGCCGAGTTTAAGCAACAAGAGGGGGAGACTCAGTTTACACGTCGGGGAACCTTGTAAACTGAGTTCTCCCCCTCTTGTTGCTTAAACTCGGCCTCTAGCGTGGTTGAAACGTCGGGTAACCTTGTTTAAGACAGTAATATCCCCCTTGCTCCTGAAGATGCCCCATACGACTGCGGGCGAAACGTTGAGCTCTGACTCAAAATATGACACAGTCCATTCCCGGAAAACGAATATTTCTCATGACTCAAACTGTGGAAAGCCTACGCAATTATTTCAGATAGATTATGATTTGAACATACCAAATTCAATTCCCAAATTATGGTATGGTAAAGTTTTCCCAAAAATGGATTCTCGAGAAATCAAAATCGAAGAAATACTTAAAAATGCGGACATTGTCAAATGGGCGCCAGACATCTGTAAAAACTATATTAATGGTTACAAATTTCTACAAATTTTTTTTACCTACTTCAAATATTGTATAAACTATTATTCACGAAAGATGACTATTCAAAGTCATTTGTGAGCCGTCTGATATAATATTACTTGCAGATAACTTCATTGCATTTCGCATGCATAGGCGTGCAACATGAAATATTTATGGACACATTTTAACTGAAAAAAATAAAAATAATTCATTTGAGAATTATGTTTCTTTCTAAATAATGCCTTTCTGAAAGTTTTATGTTCTTCGCTTATGTTTTTGCAAAATACAAAAAACATAGATTTAACGTAAAAACCAAGGAATAAAATTTAATTTAAACGTCAACGTCACTGGGTAAATATTAGCACAGAGGGCAGTCTAGTTGATAATTAGGTATCTCCAATTCTACGACATATGTCATTATTATTTATAGTGTATAATGCCACTATTTACGTAAAACTATCACATCACAAAAAATAAAAATGACATAGGTCAAATAATCTTTTTCTTTCTAATACAAAAGGTTGTTAAGCTACTGCTAAAGTGATGTGTATTTTTTCTTCGAACAAATGACCTTGAATAGTCATCTTTCGTGAATAATAGTTTAGCGTTTTGGTATATTGATTGACATTTTTTATTATTGTAATCAAGATTCCATTATTGTAAATAAGCATTTCTTTGTTGTAATCAAAAATTTTTTATTTAAGAATTTCTTTATTGTAACCAAATTTTTACCTTCCGCTACCCTTGGTAAGGAAGGTATAGGGATCGTGCTAAAAATCGCATATCGAGATTTTGGTAAATGACCACGTTTTAAGGTCCCTAGAATCCAATTTTAACATTTTCACGATGATGTCTGTGTGTATGTGTATGTGGATCCTCCACTCTAACTCAGATACTATCATTCAAAAAATTTTGAAACCTTGTATTTCGAACTTTTTCTGTAATGGAAAGAGACCATTAGATTTTGGTGAAAATCGGATAACCGGAAATGGAACTTTACTAGAAGCTCAAAATAGTTTTTCTTCGAAAAATACCTTTAAATGTTATTTTTTCGAGATTAATGTTATTTTAAAAATTAAAGATTATTAAATTTTCTATAGATTTGCATTAATACTTTTTCTATATATTTTATGAATAAATTTATAAAATTATCTATAATTTAAATCCCAGCGCCTACGCTTAAAACAAACAAAACGCAGTTATTCAAATGTATTTAACTGACAGATAAATGTCACTATCAAAGAACTAATCATTTTAAAATAATTAGTAACGTTTTAAAAAGAAAAAAGTAAATAGAACAATATAGTTTCCAGCATAAGTAAATACGTAGGTATGTATTTACGAGTAGATTAATAAAAATTAACGATTCACAAAAATATTTAAGCTAATCCTTATTTTTGGATTAGTGAATTCTATTCTATCCCGGTATGTAAAATTTAATCTTCATTTTATTGTAGTTCCGGTGGCTCAATGGTTAGAGTAACGCTTGATGTCATGAGTTCCCTCGGGACTCTGGGTTCGAATCCCACTAAGGCATGGATGTGTGTGAATGTGAACCCATTCTGTAATTCGGATTTAATCCTGTAGAGGGGTTTAAAAAAAGGTAGTTACTTGGATTAGATTAGACTATATTTTAAGAAATAAACTGTTAAAATTAGAGTAAAATTCGCTAATCCAAAAAACTTAATCTTTTTTGTGACTCGGGCTGAAAATGGCGGGAGGTATTGTGTTGGCCACACCAGATTTTTTATTTTATACTATAATTTTTACAATAAATGTAATACAGTGTGTTCAAAAAAAATCCTAACTGGGAGTAGGCTGAGAACAAAGAAACGTATGTCAATTTAAAAATATTTAATTAAATGTCAATTTGACATGAGATATTTTCGAAAATGTTATCCAAAGAAATCAAAGATGTTCTTCTTGAATCTTTTTTTAGAAATGAAAACAAATTAGAAAACGGCGAATGTCAATGTACTGTATCCTTTATTGTCTTTTCTCCTTAAAATTACATTTCAAGATCAATTTTGACATCTTGACTTTTGAATTGAATAATGATAGTTTCTCTCTTCATAGCCTACTCCGGAATTTTATTGCACACACTGTACTAGTCCAGTTAAGTTACACAAAGTACCTTGCAAAAGGTCGGGGTTTTTCTGCAAAATTGGTTTCTTATCACTGGCTTTAGTGCTTACAACATATCCAAAAATTATAGATACCCGACCTTTTCACATTTTTCTAACATAATTTAAAATATACTTGATTCAAGTCAACTTCTAACTTTAAGAAACATCAAAGAAATGTTCTAGAACATTCTGCTATTTACTAGAAACATAAACTATTATTCACGAAAGATGACTAGTCAAGGTCATTTGTGAGCCGTCTGATATAATATTACTTGCAGATAACTTCATTGCATTTCGTTTGCATAGGCGTGCAACATGAAATATTTATGGATACATTTTAACTGAAAAAATAAGAATAATTCATTTGAAAATTATGTTTCTTTCTAAATAATGCATTTATGTTCTTCACTTATATTTTTGCAAAATACAAAAACACAGACTTAACTTATAACCCAAGGAATAATAATTTGATTTAACCGTCAACGCCACTGGGTAAATATTAGCACAGAGGGCAGTGTAATAGATAATTAGGTATCTGTAATTCTACGACATATGTTATTATTATTATTTATAGTGTGTTAGAAAGTAATGCCACTATTTACGTATATCTGTCACACCACATAAATTAAATAGACATAGGTCAAATAATCTTTCTCTTTCTAATACAAAATGTTGCAAAGTTACTGCTATAAAGTGATGTGTATTCTTTCTTCAAACAAATGACCCTGAATAGTCATCTTTAGTGAATAACAGTGTATCTATGCTCTGTCCGTTTTAACTATAGAGTGGCGTGAAGATAGGTGCAGTTTGATCTTGTTTTATGATTGGATAATATTGGTATATTAACCAATCAAAAACTAAAATCAAACTGCATCTACATTCCCACCACTCTGTAGTTAAAACGGATAGAGTATAGAACATTTTTCTCTCTAAAGAAGTTCTTTTCTTGTTAAGGCAAGTGGTTTCAGCAGTACGGTATCTTCACGACAAAGAAATAGCCCATAGAGACTTAAAATGCGAAAACATACTCTTATGTGGAAGAAACGCTATCAAAATTTGCGATTTTGGTTTTGCACGTTTGTGTAAACATGAACAAAATGGACGAAAAGTTTTGTCAAATACCTTTTGTGGATCCGCTGCCTACGCTGCTCCGGAAATCATTCAGGTGCTTTTTTTCTCTTCATCGCGTAGAATTTGAATGTCAGAAGTGTCAACTGTGACAGTCATAGGTGACGTTTTTGAGGTGTACTGGAATTTTTTAATAATTTGACAGACTTGTCTGATAATGTTTGTTTTGCACGATCGGTTTTTTTTAATGTTTACCGATAGGGTTTCCAAGACAGTAGGTTTTATTTAAAATCAGTTTCTAGTAATATTTTTACCTCCCGCTTCCCTTGGTAAGGGAGGTATAGGGATTGTGCTAAAAATCGTATATCGAGATTTTGGTAAATGACCACGTTTTAAGGTCCCTAGAATCCAATTTTAACATTTTCACGATGATGTCTGCGTGTATGTATGTGAATTTTGAAACCTTGTATTTCGAACTTTTTTTTAAATGTTATTTTTTCGAGATTAATGTTATTATAAAAATTAAAGATTATTAAATTTTCTATAGATTTGCATTAATACTTTTTCTAAATATTTTATGGATAAATTTATAAAATTATCTATAATTTAAATCCCAGAGCCTACGCTTTAAATAAACAAAATGCACTTATTCAAATGTATCTAACTGACAGATAAATGTCACTATCATAGAACTAATCATTTCAAAATAATAGTGGTAACGTTTTAAAAAGGAAAAACTAAATAGAACAATAGAAAAAGAATTCAATATAGTTTCCAGCATAAGTAAATATGTATTTAGATTTATAAAAATTAACGATTCACAAAAATGTTTAAGCTAATCCTCATTTTTGGATTAGTGAATTCTATTCTATCCCGGTATTTAAAATTTCATTTCATTTGATTATAGCCCCGGTAGCACAATGGTTAGAACAACGCCTCATGGCATGAGTGCCCTCGGGGCTCTGAGTTCGAATCCCACTAAGGCATGGATGTGTGTGAATGGGAACCCACTCAGTAATTGGGATTTGATCCTGTTGAGGGGTTTAAAGAAAGGTAGTAACTTGGATTAGATTAGACTATATTTTAAGAAATAAACTGTCAAAATTAGAGTAAAATTCGCTAATCCAAAAATAAGGATTAATTTAATCTTTTTTGTGACTCGAGCTGTAAATGGCGGGAGGTATTGTGTTGGCCACACCAGATTTTTATTGTTTACCGATAGGGTTTCCAGGACAGTAGGTTTTATTTAAAATCAGTTTCTAGTAATATTTTTATTTTTAACAATGTTTTTTTTTATTAGGGATCGCCTTATAACCCAAAAATGTACGACATATGGTCAATGGGTGTAATCTTATACATAATATTAACAGGCCAAATGCCTTTTGACGATTCTAATATACAGAGAATGCTGAAGTTCCAGACGAATCGAGTAATATGTTTTTCTATTAACTATAGTATGAAAATATCTTCTGATTTGAAGAATTTATTGATGTATGTATACAGCCTGTATAACAAATACGAAATATAAATGTAAAATATTTATTTCAGAGGTCTTCTAGAACCAGATGTAACCAAAAGACTAACCATCACGAAAGTAGCTAAGTCCAAATGGTTTTTTGCTTCATACAAAAAAGAAACTGACAAAAAAACATAAAATTGGTAGTTGTGTTTCGTTATGTATTAAAATTATGAATAATAAATTTTATTTGACCATTATACATTGAGCGACAATTTTTTAACTTTATTTTTACTTCCTTGTACAAAGTAAAGGAAGTATTGTAAACTCGAAAAATTTCGGTTTTCAGATTTCAACGGAAATATCCATTTTGACCATCCCTGAATCCATTTTGACTAATTTCGTCGTGACGTCTGTACGTACGTACGTACGTAATTGCGTATGTATGTGTTTGTAATCCACTATTACATCAAGTTGCTAAAATTTAACAACTACACTATTATTCACGAAAGATGACTATTCAAGGTTATTTGTTCGAAGAAAGAATACACAACACTTTATAGCAGTAACTTAGCAACATTTTGTTTGGAAAGAGAAAGATTATTTGACCAATGTCTATTTAATTTATGTGGTGTAACAGATATAGGGCGCGAGCAGACACGTGACTCGAGGGACCTTGACGTGCTTAGAATCAGCTGATTTGTGTGCGCATGTCATTTTGACAAGAACAATGCCATGTTGACAAAACCAATGTTTTGACTTATTTTGATTTTTAACTGTTGAAATGTTATTATATTTTATTACATGTGTTTTACTGTCTAAAAATATTAACATTTTAGCAATTCAAAATCAAAATAAGTCAAAAAATTGGTCTTGTCAAATTGACAATGTTCTTGTCAAAATGAAATGCGCACACAAATCAGCTGATCCCAAACAAGTCAAGGTCGCTCGAGTCACGTGTCTGCTCGCGCCCTATACGTAAATAGCGGCAATACTTTCTAACACACTATAAATAATAATGACATATGTCGTAGAATTACAGATACCTAATTATCTACTGCACTGCCTTCTGTGCTGATATTTACCCAGTGGCGTTGACGTTCAAATCAAATTATTATTCCTTGGTTTATAAGTTAAGTCTATGTTGTTGTACTTTGTAAAAACATAACTGAAGAACATAAATCTTTCAGAAAGGCATTATTTAGAAAGAAAAATAATTTTCAAATTAATTACTCTTATTTTTTGAGTTAAAATGTTTCCATAAATATTTCATGTTGCACGCCTATGCAAACTAAATGCAATGAAGTTATCTGCAAGCAATATTATATCAGACGGCTCACAGACGACCTTGAATAGTCATCTTTCGTGAATAATAGTTTAGTCGTTACGTCGAGTTGTTAATCTAGCAACTGAATTTCTCTCGTTGTTAGTATTGAACTTGGTTTTTCTTGAAAATTTTGTGTTAGGAAATAAACTTTTACTGGAAATAGAGGAACGACAGCAAAGGTAAACTATTTAAAATTAATATATACCTACATGCCCAATAATTATATACATTTTTAAACAAGATTTTAGATTTATGCAAAGAAATTTGCGAGATGTTAGTAATCCATTCCCGATACTGATATCGGGAAAAAAATATTTACAGAGATATTCAAACTGAGCAAGTGTCGTTTAATTCGTGAATTGGATGGTCTCACGCTTCAAGTATATTGAGTCAGTATATGCCCGAAGGTCGCATGTTACAAGATGAAGGGTTTACATTTATTCCAAATTTAAATATTTTAATTCCTAATATTGAACAAATTTTCAGATTCTCTCCCGAAAACATCTAAATTCAATTTTGTGAAAATTTATTTTCATTTATCTTACACATTTAAATTTAAGAAGCCATTTCAACAATGTCAAATTTCTATTATTTTTACTGCTAAAACTCCTAGACGATGGTCATGCGTCATTCCTGATGATAAGATTCTTGAAATTTCGAAATCGATTGCATAGAATTGAATAAACATGTCTACTAAACTGAAGAACTTCATCAGATTCTCCCAACACTTAATTTCTACGCCTAGCTATGGGTCTGCTCGCGCCCTATAAAGAGATTACAGGGTAAAATTTCAATTTCTCAAGTCAATCAACCATTTGCAAAATTTGCAACTAGCAGTTATCAAAACTGAAATGTAAAACTAGCTTTGTTATTTAATTAGTCCAAAATTATCATAAAATCTACCATTAGAGAATAATGTTCCGCGGAACATCTTGCATCTAAAATTTTCTTATCACTCATTATTAAAAACTCAAACGTCAAATGAATCAAAATCTGTCACTTTATTTTGTGAATAGAGTAGAAATATGTACAAATATTAAGAATCGACATGCCTTTTAACTCACTTGTTAATAACTTCACTGCTATATTTAACAACGATTGTTCAGAACGATCGTTTTTAACAATGTCGTTAATTATGTATTTAAAGAATACCAATTGAATGACAGTTGTTACAAGAGTTGCTAAAAATCGTTGTTAACTCTCAGTTGTTACCTAACGACAATGTGAACAACTATCTTAGTGAATTAGGCCGATTGTCATAAAAATTTAGCACGTATTGTTTGAAAGTTGGAGGGTAAACGGCGACAGCTGTATACAAGCCCTACATCCTAAATAGATATAAGACATAAAATGCATGTGTTATACGTAACAGAATGAAGGAAAAATTCTTTGTTGATAAGTGTTATTAGTGTTTTAATAAATAATAAACAATAAAGAACTTTGAAAGCATTTTATTGTAATATGAAAAGTTATAAAAGATTTCACCATTTAATTTCAAAACCAATAAATATTTGTTACAAATCATTAAGTCATTGTTTTAATATCACTAAAAGTTCCGTTTGAGCTAGTTGAGTGTATGGGTGTATTCAAAGGCCTAGAATCGAATCCATCTTTGCAGAGAAAGGCAATCTCGCTTGTGACTCTACCTCTTGTTTCTGGAAAATACCTCCTAAAAAGAAAAAGACTTTTTCTCAAAACTTTTGTTACATATTTTATTAATAGCGTTTCTTTACCTTATGAAGAAGAAAAGTGCAATAGTAAATCCCGCAAAAATCCCAAAGCACCCGGGTCCAATAAAACTTTGCAGCGTTGGGAAAGTCATGCCCACTAGGAAATTGGCCCCCCAGCTTGCCATGCTACCTAGGGCCATCGCGCTGGGTCTGGGGCCTACTTCAAACAACTCTGCGCCTATGAAGTACGGGATTGGCCCCAAGCCTAAGCCGTAGAATAGGACGTAACATAACATAGCTAGTATGCTGATGTAGGACATCCATGATACGTATTTCTAAAAGAAAAAAATTGTAAAGTCCTATTGGCGATGTGCACATTTTGAGCGTCAGCGCGTCTAACGGCTACGTTGACATTTTTGGTTACCGAATCAATTTTGACATTTTGAGAAAGTGATACAATTTACAATTTTATTTTGAGTTGTTGCTATTGTGCATTAATATTATACATCATAGTATATTGAAATGAATAAAGAAAATATTTAAAATGCTATATATGTGATGTGACAATCAAAAAAGTCAAAATACCAGCGAAGGTAATGTGGCAGAAAATAAAATTTTTCTCATAATATGTGTGATTTCTGTAACCATTTTATCATATTTAAATTTATATTATAATTTATAATATTAGTTGAATGTTACAAGATGCACGATACATGGAAATTGAGATTAAAAAGTTGGAAAATTTGAATGATTCGAAAGAAGAATATTTCTACATATCACGTTATCAGTGTATGATGTTAGCATCTTTCTTTTATATTCGCAATAAATGAAGAAGATTCTTCATTGAAAATATACCAGGCTCTAAGTGGAATCAGTTGCACAAGCTCGGAAAAAAAAATACACGAAAAATACGAACCATGTGAATTTCTATCTTTAACATTAACATTACATGTATAAAATCTATAATAAATAGATGAATTATGTCAAAAATAGACTTCTATTTCATACAACTGCAAGTATTATACAATTTTAAGACAATTTTCTGCTTCTTGTATTATATGTTGTTCAAATATTAACTTAAGAAACACATTTTTATATAATTCATTCAATCAGACGACTATTGTTGGAATTTTATTCATACGATAAGCATCTTTTACAATGAGAAAATATGTATACCTAAATGAATTTTTCACGTTAGTAGAAGAAAAACTTATTATCTAAAACGTCTGTTCCTCATATAATCTTCTAGAAAATTTATAAAATTTGATACTTCAATCGATAATTTTGTAAGAATTATTACATCCCACACTGCATCACATAATATTTGAGGTCCTATCATTCGCATTCATTGCAAATATTTTGTAAAATAGAAATTGCAAAATTATTCTGACATAAAACATAACCTTGCTGTTTCAATGAGTAACCATTTTGTCATTTTTGTCCGCTGTCGGCGCTGACTACTTTTGTGCACACCGCCTATAAGTACAAATTAACGTGAAGTGAAAAGTATATTTTTTAGTTTTTCTGCATTAGAACTCTAGTTATAAATAAAATAATTATCGTACCAATCGGTTCGTTATTTTTCTAGCATTGTTATATTGAAATAACTGTGAAAATGTTGATTACAACAAAGAATATATTGATTATAGTTCAATAATATTGATTACAAGAATGAATCCTACAATGAATCCAATATTTAAATACTAGCATTTTGTGAAGAATCAAATCAAATTTTATTTTTATTTTCTACCGATATTAAATTTCCCTTACTTATTATTAAAAAGTAAAAGAAATGTCTTGCCCAACGGAAAATTTTCTCTCATTGTTATATTGCAAATAAACTGTAAAATTGTTGATTACAACAAAGGATTTTGATTGTAACATATTGATCACAAGAATGAATCTAAGACAATTTCATCAATAGGGTCCTCCACTGTAATTTTTTTATTATTTTAAATGAAAGATCGTTTAATTTTAAAGCAATTTAGTATTAAACATTCATAATTGTTTTTAGTTCAACTGCATTTGATTTTTAACGAAACATATTCGCAATCGAAATTAATGATAGAGGCGCTGATTTTCAAAACAAAATGGCCGCCATACGATGGGTTTGACATATGACAGTTCACATTGTTCACTGTGTTTCGTTGACTGTGTATACAAACCGAGTTTAAAAGCTTATTTATATGAAGGCGATAAGTTTAAATATTTAATTAATAATTACTAAACTACTCTCTCAGCTGTGGCTTATCCAATATGGCGCTTGTACGATTGCTTTCCCTAGTACCGATTTGCGCCACTAGAGGGGAAATTTTATCTACGATTGCGAATAGCTTTCTTTCTCGAACCAGTTTCCGTAGTAGGCTGCGCGAGAAAGACAACAATAGTTGTGACGTAGATGTATAGATGCTTAAAATTACTTACAAGTAAAGCAATAGCAATTCCTAGTACAATCAACCAGAAAGCGGCAGTGATAGAACTGAGTAAGAACAACGTCCTTCTGTTATATCTACTCATTAAGGGTATGGCTATAATAGACATTAATAAATTAACGCAGCCACACCCAATGTTGGCTAGTTGGGATTGTTGTTCATTTAGGCCTGTTTTTTGAAATATTGAGACGGAATAATAGAACACCTAGAAGAAAAATGATAGCTGTTAAACTCAAAATATTAATAAATACGAGGTTTATCTGGATTGTAAGGTTACAAGACGCGCAGCTCTCTCGGGGAGATATTTTTTTCAAAGTTGGTACCACTGCTGTGTAGTAGGAAGCCAGTCGAAGCAAACGAGCTGTGTCGGACGTTACCAACTTTTTAATTTTCGTTTTCTGAACAGATTCTCGTGAAAAATTATTTATTTTTTATATTAATGAGAACGACATACTAGATGTTTTCTTAAAATAATAAACCGGAAGTACTACTTTACAGGAAGCTATAAACATTTTCTTGAAAAAATATATTGAAACATGATTCAAAACTTCTCAAATTTGGTATTTAAAACTCGTGTATTTGAAACAACATTATATTGTCACTATAGCTATATGAGAAACCGGAAGTGGTACTTAATTTGGAGCTCTTAACAGATTTTCGAGGGAAAACATAATAAACTATAATCTAAAATTTGGTATTACAGACTTTTCTATTTATTCGAACAACAAATTAGATTTTGTTTACAAACGATCAACCAGAAGTGATACTTTACTTAAAAGCTCATTGACGGGAGGTCATGTGATGGCCACATCAGATTTTTATTCTTCATTTGGGGTCGTTTTTTCGCAATTTCTTCCTTCAAACGTACCAATAACGCTATATAATATTCGCTATTAATGGTTCTTCCTTTCTCAATGTAATCGACGAATAAAATACCGTGCGCATCCCAAAATACCGAGGCCAAAACCTTACCAGCTGACATTTGCGTTTTTAGTCGCTTTAGATGGTTTTCATCCTTTGCTGTCCACTCAGCTGACTGTCGATTTGACTCTGGAGTGAAGTGATGGATCCATGTTTCATCCATTGTCACATACCGCATGAAAAAATCTTTTTATTGCGTTGAAACAGCTCTAAACAGCGCTCTGAATCGTCAACGCGTTGTTGTTTTTGATTGTCTGTAAGAAAACGCGGTACCCATTTCGAACAGAGCTTTCTCATGCTTAAATGTTCATGCAAAATGGTGAATACACTGGCTCGTTTGCTTCGACTGGCTCCCCAGTCCCCACTAAACAGCAGTGGTACCAACTTTGAAAAAAAAACCCCGGGAGAGCTACGCGCCTTGTAACCTTTTAGTACTTAGAAAACATATAAAATTCTTGCAACAACCCTATTATTAATTTGGTTTTTTCTTTTCAGGATCCTCGCTAAAGGTTTACAGTTATTTATCGAAAGGTAGGAACTTTCATTTAAGTATATTTAGGGTGTCAGAATATTCTTATTATTTATTTACTAAGTAACATACATTTTACCATTCATTCTCTAATATTCTTGCTCAATAAATACATATCTTTTGCCTCGTCCACATTCATAATCATATAAAAAGTTCTGTTCTTACTGCGTTGATGCCGCTAAGTTGCTGACCCGCTTGCATACTACAGACCAATAAGATTGGTAACAAAAGTTCTTTATTGGTCAAGACAGACCCTAAGTTCCATCCTACTGCAGAAGAATCTGCACTGCGCATGTCTTCTTGAAGTTGTTGCATTTCTTCTCTTAGGGAATCAGATGAAACTCCGCGGATTTTTGAAAGCTCTAGAAAGAATGATGGGTGTATTCTAAAGAGATTCCGTTATTTATAAACGGACCGTTAAAATTAATATATCCGTTAACTAGATTTTGCTATTCTAAAGACACTATCCGTTAATAATATAAACGGAGATTCGTTTATGTTATCCATTTATAAATAAAATTTAAACGGAGAATAATTCATAGCCGTTAATTGTAAACGGACGACATTTAATACATAAATATTTAGAAATTTCTAAATTTTAAGCAGAGAATGGCGTTATCATCCTTTACTGTTTGCTCCGACCCTTGGATTCATAAAATGTAATTGAAAGGAAAGTACAATAAATAATTTTTATAACAAAATAATACTCGTACGTAACCTATAAAAATCGGTTCGATGAAAGATTTTAACAATACAAAAATTATGCATTTCTCGTTCTCAAAAAAATTAAAAATGCTTTCTCTAATGAAACGAGCAGATATTTTACTCTACATTGCAAATCTTGTACTTTACCTAATGTTTTAAAAATATTCGAGTATTTTCAGGACTGCATTTAATCTTCAGGGGCCCAAGACACGAATGTTCTATTGATGCCTTTATTTATAATTATTGATTACAACAATGGCATTTTTATTGCAACAAAGAATATTTTGATTACAACAATGGATATTTTGATTATATTCGAATAATACTGATTAGATGAATGAAGCTAATGAAGAAAATGTCATTAATATTTGCGAAGAATTAAGAATCAAGCTCATAATGTGTGTTTTATAATTTGTGTAGTTTTTAAAGTGCATGCGCCTATATTTAATAGTGGCCCCGCGTATGTTCATTTTCTCGATACTGTAGATTAGCTTGGTGGTGTCTATAATTTCAAAATAAATGCTGTAGTTGGGGACCTTCTTCATTATTACTTTAGCTGCGCTTAATAAGTAACGAATTATGGTTTTATAGATTTTTTTGTTTTATGCCCATTTTTTTCCAAATTTACAATAATATATAATAATGTCAAAAGGATATGAAACCGACAATTTTGACATGTATTACAACAAGGTATTCACCTACCAACATTCCAAAGATTATTTTGAAGAATATATTCATTATTGTGATTATTTATTGATTTAAATTTATTACTAAATAGTATCTCTAAATTTATGTGTCACAAATATCTGTTTAGATCTTAATATATTTTGTTATTATCAATAAATATGCTGACATTTACAATTTGACAACACTGCTCTGCAGTAGCAAACAGATCCGTTTATTATATTAATTTTAACGGATCCGTTGAAATGTCACATTGTGAATAGAATTTTTAGCGGAATCCGTTAATAAGAAATGTTTTAACGGAATCCGTTTACACAATATATTGTAACGGATTGTGTTTAGAATACACCCATGAAGCTATTTGTTCTACTTTCGTTGTTTCATTCATTTCTGTATTCATTTACTTGCAACTGAACAAATGGATTCGGCATTTCAGAAAGGCAATAGCCGAAGGCTTGAAGGTAGTAAGAATTTAGAATTTGGAAGAGAGTAAATGTGTGACACAGATGTTAAGGGCTTTAAAAATTATTAACTTTTTTTAAAAAATATTCCAGAATTCAGGAACTTTTGTCTTATCTTTAAATTGTAAAATAAGATTTTATATCTTTTATCAGTTTGGGACTTACCTTTTAAGGCCAATTGTGGTTGGCGCCTAACAGCTGAGAGGTATTTAGGACTTTCTGGCATTAACGGAAGCGGAAGACCAAAAACTATTGTCAGAATGACAAAAAGAGATAAAAGTATTGGCCAGTATTCTTCGGTTCCTGAAAAGAAACGATTAAATTTTAAAAAAATGTTTTTACACAGTATTATTTTTCATTTTTAATCCATCGCACGTGATGATCCTTAGTCTGTGGCCAATCCATGTCAGTCGGCAATTTAAAAGTAGCTTTCAGTTGTTTCTTGTCCGCTTATAGCGGTTCTGCACTTAACAATAAATCGTTCAATTTATTGACGGATAAATCGATCAATTTATCTTACAAGTCGGAGAAGAATTTATACTTAACGATTTTCTATCATTTTATTTTTGTTGAAATTAGGACTACCACCTTCTTAATATTATTTTATATATTTGTGAATATACTGTAACGTGGAACGCCCGCCGTCGCCGCCGCTGTCGCCGCAGTAATGTGCGAGTGTCTATTTATAGCGATGACGCAATCGCGCTAGCAGCCGGACTACGTAGGCAAACAAGTCGCGACGTGTTTAATTACGGTCGCCTGAACCTTTTGTGTTCATTGTTATTATGCGTTCGAACATTCTAAAGCTTTTCTAGAAAATAATGACAGCTGAATAAAAAGGACGTAGCTATGCTCGAGAGTTAGTTAGTTACATACAGACTCATAGAAACATTGACATGGAGTGTTAGAGAGTAAAGTGTTAGTGAGAAGCACAGCAGTATCGTAGTGAGCGTATGCAGATAGTGTCGAGTAGGTACTCGGTACTCGGCAAGTTACTGCTATATTGGGATAGCTGTGGATGTGAATACTCGGTAGTGTTGACGAGTATTGGGAAGCTATAGTGTACAAGGACAGCAACGGCGAGTCGGGAAGTTACTGGTATACCGGGATAGCTGTTAAAGAGAATACTCGGTAGTGTTGAAGAGTATTGGGAAGCTAGGTATACGGGGACAGTAACAGCAAGTGGAAGTGAATACTCGGCAGTGATGTTGAAGAATTGTGGCATACGGACAGTCAGTAATACTGAGGCTGTGGAAGTTAGACAGAGAGTTACATAAATAGACAGATAGTGTTGTGAAAGAAGTGATTTCTGTCCGAGCAGCTGAATATACAGACGCTGTTGAGTATATAGACGCTGTGGAGGTCGGTAGGCGGACAGTTGAACATGATAGAAGTATACAGTGATATAAACATAGTGATATAAATATCGCGTAAACAGTCTACAAGAGTCTGTAACAGACCGGCAGTCTAAGATTGGAACGCGTAGTGTAATAAATAATTTGTAATATAGTGGAAATAAATAGTAGTGTTAATTGGATAAATAAATAGTGTTAGGGTTAGTGTTATCTAGTTAATTATAGTTTTAGTGTTAATTAGTTTTTAATAATTGTTTAATATTAGTAATAGTAACTTTCATTATAGTTTAATACTTAATTTTAATTAATAATAATTGTCTAATATTTACACTTCACCCAAATAAATAATAACGTTACAATACGTAATTGTAACCTTGGAATCAAGCACACATTAAATATAGTTTGAAATGTCAAATACTATAGAGTTGACATTAGAAAAGTAACCAAAAGTTCCCTAAAAAGTCGACGGAAAATCGCGCAAAATAGAACTCGTTCTATTTCATAAATTTATTGATCAATTTATTTTTGTAATAAATCGATCGATTTTTCTGTTTTACACGCACAGATAAATTAAAAGTCGCAGTCGATCAATAAATCGGTCGATTTATCGTTAAGTGTAATACATCCATTATGCTTTAACAATTTGTTATTGTTTTGTGCTTGTGTCAATGTAATTTTGTTTTGTACTCATTACGTCATCTCTTTATATCAATACTTTAGCAAGTGATGTGAAAACGCCGAAATGTCAATTCTTATATTTAATAAGTGTTTATACTGCGCAAAAGTATAATCTAGCAAATCACAAATATTATAATTCAACACAAACACAGTAAATATTAAATAAGTTCAAAACAGCAGCAAAAATTAAAACAACAATAAACAAAACACACCAAAAGAGTCAAAAATGCAGTAAAACAAAAAATACAACAAAACTTCAAGCAAATAGAAAGACGCAACATATTTTTCAACATGAACAGAACACTGAAATTCAAATTGCCGCCAATGCAAAATGACAGTCACACCCCAAACTTGGATTGGTCACAGAACAAGAATCACGTATAAGCTCGGGATCCATATTACTTACCTAGAACTTCCCTGAGGCCAGCCGCTTGCGCCACCAACACTCCAATACAGACCCCCAAAGGACACATTACCCCCAAACTACCCCTTAATTTTAACGGGGCCAATTCCGTCAAATACATAGGCACTATGCACGTTATTAACCCTTAAACAAAATCACATTATAAAAGATCAGCTACCAATTCTTCGGCGATGAACTTCTCGCTGCATTTGATACCAACAAAATTTCTGGGTAGAACAATTGAACAGCTCTCATCACACACAGAATTTTTGAGAGTACGTGTTACGGTGATTTTATGATGTTCTTTTTACGTAGGTTTAGATTGTTCTAGTGACAAAAACATTATAATAGATGAGGAAAAATATACAGTAAATGATTTGTGTGAAGGGAGATTTTTATGCTTACCAAGTTTAGTTCAAATTTTGTAGTTTTTCTGCAATGGTCTTAATTATCCATCAAAATGTGACTGAGCTGGCAATTGAGGATGACAAAAAGGGTAAAAGGGCAAAAGGAAAACATTAAAAAGGTTGAATATTTTGTTAAAATAAAGGAAGAAAATTAATACCTCAATTTTTTTTTAATACGAGATCTGTTAGAAAAGTATCCGACCTTATTTGCGTAAACCTGATGGATTAAAATCAAGCGCGCTTGCATAAGCCGACCTTGACCTTTTGTGCGCATGCGTGAATTGTTTTCTGCCTGTCAATAGCATATCATACAGTGGTTATAAGTCTAGCTATTATGTAGCTAAATCCGGTGTGCCTCAAGGCTCAAATCTAGGACTCCTTTTATTTTTGCTTGTCATTAATGACATTGGGTCGAATTCAACACTCTTCTTTAACTAATAAAGCATAACTAAAAATAACAAAATAAAGAGAGACCTATACATTGATGCATTAATAAGAACAAGATGCAAGCTATTTCCATAGTTACTAGAGACGGTCACTACACTAATGAAGAGTGGTGAATTCCGCCCATTGTGAATAACTTAAATTGTAAAGTATTACTATATGCAGACGATGTAAAAATTTTCACAGAAATTCAACATTCGCGATTGTAACCAACTGCAGAATAATATAGATACTGTGTCAGAGTGGCGCAACGCTAATAAATTAGCACTTAATATTAGTAAATGTCAGGTAATAACCTACACTAAAAGAAAGTCTCCCATACTTTACAATTATAGAATTTATTCCGAAGTTTTATCTCGTTCTGAATTTATTAAAGATCTAGGAATTTACTTTGATCCAGAACTAGCTTTTACTTTTCACCTAGACAATCTTGTAACATCTGCAAATAAAATCCTTGGTTTTGTTATTAGAAATTGTAAACAGTTTTCAAGTGTTGCTGCTCTTAGATCATTATATTTTGCTTTCATACAATCCAAGTTGGAATACTGCATAATTATATGGTTTCCAACTTACGATATCCATATAAACAAACTTGATAAGTTACAGCGCAGATTCCTAAAGTATCTGTGGTATATACAGGGTGTAAATGAAATAAGTGCATTAAATTTGACCAGTAGTATAACTCATCGAGAGCAACAATATTTCTTAATAACTTTTTCTCGAAATCGCATATTTTTTTAGCATTTTTACCACCCCGCAAATTGACGAGTCGTTCCAAATATTTTTGTGATAATTGAATGCAGCAGCAATAGTTATGAAAAATTTTGTTTTAGCAATTGACAGTCCTGTCAATTGTTGCAATTAAATTTTGACATTAGTAATAAACTTGTTTATAAGGTAAAATTCTGTCAAAATTCGAGTACACAGACATTGTAATTACTTACCTATGGTTTATTTATTTATTTTTTACTCGTATCTGTACTACATTTTACTTGACATCACGGTTCACATAAAGACAAGTGTATTGGAGTTGCCAACGCATTTACACGGAGCGTTTCCAAATCATCACCAAATCATTCTGTTCTTAATATTCGCACATTTGTTAATCTTGTACATCTTTATCACAATACGGAGTGTCACATACGACAATTTTTAAAAAATCAACAGTTGTATCCATACCATGTGCAAAAAGTTCAATGTTTTCAGCACATAACAGACTTCAATTTTGGGAATGGCTCATAATGTTCATTTATGAGACTGAATTTACTTGGGAAGGTGTATTTATTATGCACAATACACATCTTGACAGACGAAAATGCTGTAAAAATTTTCATTAAAAAATGTTTGGGGAACAATAAATGGACGACTAATTATTGGTACTCATGTACTTCTTTTAAATGGACAAAAGTTTGTACTTACATTTTTTGAATAACGAATTTAAACTATTATGATTTGTCGACAATAAATAATCATCTCATAACCTAATAACTATGCTTTTGGTCTTCGTCTCGTTACCTCGTTTCTCCTTGTCTTCCACTATTCACGTGATTAAAAACCTGGTTCAATACACAACTTTATACTTTTGTTATCCAATATTTAAATTTATTTATTTTAAAAATTGTACTATTACGTATTAATTAATAATAATGCTATTTCCCTTGATTCGTTTATTAATGACTGTGACTGTAAGTGTAACCGATAACCGAGAATTTTTGAGCTGCTTGTATCTCACTTGAATACGGCAGCGCAGTCATTTGTCTCTTTGTTCTCCATAGGCGGGTAATGAAATATGCAACAAATCTTTAAAGAATTTTAACTCAAAATCTAAAAGACTTAGAAAAAAAAGTTATTAAGAAATATTGTTGCTCTCGTCGAGGTACATTACTGGTTAAATTTAATGCAGTTATTTCATTTACACCCTGTATATATTTTCAAGTCTTCCTCGATCATCTCACTAGAACTGAAACAATACTGCAGACATTTAATATTGACTCTATTAGAACCCGACACAAGAATATCTCTTTAACCTGCCAAGGAATAATAGTGCATAATAAAATTGACAGTCCAGAGTTATTAACCATGCTAGATTTTCGCGTACCTAGATATTATTCACGCTGCAACCAAAGCTTTTATCTTCCCGTTCCTAACTCTAATGTTCTGTACAAATCATCTTTATACAGAATATCTCACAACTCGCGCCCCAGACGAAACTGACACTTGCCGACGACAATAGGTTGCCAACAAATAGAAGAAAATAATTTGCGACTGCTTGCATAACGGAGTTACAAGACTTTTTAATCCACAAATCCCGGAAGGATATCTTGAGGTGTGATGATATTATTACAAAATAAAACTGGTTGCTAGGTTTTAAAAATACTACTAGTGACTTACAAAATTTGTTTGACTGTAATTTTGACACTTTAGATTTGACTTTTCACTGTCAACAAATTTAGGTTAGCGAAGGTGTCATCCGAGATCATCATTTATATCGTACAGTGCAACGTATTGGCGTTACGTCCACATTCTCCGAAAATTATAATCATTTCTAAGTAATCAGCGGCTGAATACATGGTAAGAATTTGCCTTTTTTTATTCACCTTGTCAAATTTAATTTGACACTGACAGTTTCGAAAACTACAGTCGCCCACACATTTTAAAGAAGAATTGATTTGTATAAAACCCTAGTAACGTAAAATTACGGCAAACACACGTTAAAGGTGTAGGTCTCTGATTGGTCAATTTTAAGACGTCTTTTCTCGAATATCTTTTAAGCTAGATTTTTTTTTCTTCGAAATTACACATCCGAGTGCAGTCTCGTGTTTCCTCATTCGCTCTGGGGCGTGAGTTGTGAGACAGCCTGTATAGTCCAGTAAATGAAGGATTTTGCCCTACAAAAGGTCGGGTAGTTCTGAATTTTTAATATGTTGTATAGGATGGTTGGTTAATGAAAAATCCAAATTTCCACAAATCCCCTTCCTCCGCCATCTTGTAAAAACCACCATAAATCGGCACTTTTTTCAGTTTTTCGCCTATAACTTCTATGTGGTGAATTTTATTGAAAAAAAAGTTATTTGCAGACTTGTAGAGGATGAAATTTTCTAAAAATTTGGTACGAAAAGTTTTTTTCCACGATTCATAGCAACGGAGCTATAGCCCTCCCAAAAAAGATCGGATACTTTTCTAACAGACCTCGTAAAATGAAAAATGGCTGGGGTGATAACGCACATTCATATACTAGTGTCAGTCCAAGTTAAGTGTAGCCATACCAGCTTGGAAGATAATTCGCGTAGTGGACGTGGTACGAGAAAAGAAATCGTCAACAAAGTGCACGATGTTCCAACGTATACAGGGGTGAGTCTGGGAAGACGCCCCCCTCCCTTTAACTTTTTTAATTATTTTTTATTATAATATACAGGGTGTAAATGAAATAAGTGCATTAAATTTAACCAGTAATGTAACTGGACGAGAGCTACAATATTTCTTAATAACTTTTAGATTTTGAGTTAAAATTCTTTAAAGATTTGCTGCATATTTCGTTACCCGCCCATGGAGAACATATGGTTGCTGGCGTATTCAAGTGGGATACAACCAGCTCAAAAATTGTCGGTTATCGGTTACACTTGCAGTCACAGTAATTAATAAACGAATCAATGGAAATAACATTTATTATTAATTAATTCGTAATAGTACAACTTTTAAAATAAAGAAATTTAAATTTTGGGCAACAAAATTATAAAGTTGTGTATTAAACCAGGCTTTTAATCACCTGTGAATGGAGGAAGACAAGGAGGAACGAGGTAACGAGAAAGAGCGAAAGCATAGTTATTAGGTTAAGAGATGATTATTTACCGTCGACAAATCATAAATAGTTTAAACACGTTATTCAAAAAATGTAAGTACAAATTTTTGTCCATTTAAACGAGGTACATGTGTACCAATAATTAGTCGTCCATTTATTGTTCCCGCTCAAACATTTTATATCAACCACAAATTAAAATATAGTAAAGATACGAATAAATAAATAAACCATGTAAGTAATTACGATGTCTGTGTACTCGCTATTTGTAAACGTAAGCATTTTGACAGAATTTTACCTTATAAACAAGTTTATTACTAACAAAATGTAATTACAACAACTGACAGGACTGTCAATTGCTAAAACAATGTTTTTCAGAGGTATTGCTACTGCATTCAATTATTAGAAAAATACTTGGAACGACTCGTCAAAAAAAATATGCGATTTCAAGAAAAAGTTATTAAGAAATATTGTTGCTTTCGACGAGTTATATTACTGGTTAAATTTAATGTACTTATTTCATTTACATCTTGTATTCCGGGCGTCATTACGATCAAAAAATATCGAAGGAATTATCAATGGATAGCTAATTAATAAACCCAATAGTAACCGGGTGTGTTTCATTTAAACCCGATTATCTGAATTAAAACGCCTAAAATATTATTTTATATTTTTACAGTCAATTATTTTTATTCATGGCTAGGTAAATTGCATAAAAATTTCCCCTCATTGTCCTGTTTGTGAACTATGACATTCATTTCACTTATACCCATACATGGAAAAAAATCGACAATTATTTCTTTACCTGCTGCGAGACCCACTAATACTCTACCCAATATTAGTAACTCCACAGAGTTCAACGGTTCAGAGACGTAGAATAAGATCCCACCACTTATGTTTAACATCGTGCTGGTAATGTAGGCCCCTTTTCGACCTAATCTATCAGCTAGCCAAGAACCCGTAAGAGATCCAGTAACTCCACCAATGAGAAAAACGGATACGATAGTTGACCATAATATATCCAATTGGGAAGCAGATAATGGGGCATTGTAACGATTGAAATAGGTTTCGTTACAAAATTTACGAATTATCTGCAAAAAAGGATATATTGGCACTTCGTAGTAATTTTATTTAGTTATTAGTAAAGGAATTATGCTGCCTCCTAATAAATGGTACACTTTTAACTGGTACAACAAAAACAATAATGGTACATATAATATTTTTTCATAATACCATATTGTTAAATGTGCTTTAACAGTACTATATGCTCAACTGATATATGCATCAAAACAGCCACGGCCGTTATTTTTTATAACAGTACAATTATTAAAAATCATGTGTTCGTAAAAAAAATCTCAGCATCATGAAATTGTCATGAAGAGCTGTCACCTGTCAATATGCCATAGAAAATAGAATTTTAAGAAGATATTTTATGTTATTATGAAAAATACTGAACGTCACACGGCTGATATACAAATAACAGACACGGTTGATAATAAAATCTCGGCTGTCGCCTCGATTTTACAACATTCAACCTCATCTGTTATTTGCTACATATCAGCCTTATGACGTTAATAACTATAACAAGGTAAAAGAAATAAATAAAAGCAATTTTGAAACACTGGAAACAAGCAACAAAAAACTACTACACCTAAATTATGGTACACTTCTGTACAATAAAATTAAGCACAAGTTTTGCGACTGTTTTTTCGCATATTTTAGTTGTATATATCTTGTTTATTTTAATAGGGGATTACAGCTCAATCGAATTAAGAGAAATTAGTAAAAAATAGTGAAAGTATATGCTTAATAATGAATATTAATAAAGAAATAAAATGGTATAATTGAAATACTTCGGAAATAAGGGGGTTTTTGTTTTAGCAGCTCGTCACTCATATGAGTTCCATATATATTATTTTGATTGGCGACTCAAAGACCACCTATAAATATATAACGAATACTGAGTTAGGGCGTGAAGTCTACTACCAATGGAAGTAGACAAATTCAAATAGCGGAGGCGTGACTATCACTCCAGTACTGCAAATCTCAAACAGTTTTTATTTGAATATAAACTTAATAATTGTGATACACTTGCAATTATAAAGCATGTAGACTTGTACAGTGTTATAATATTAATTTGTTTTTTATAAATATAATTTAAAAATAGCATACATTTCAAGAACATTTTAGATCCACGAAGAAAACAGTTTTACATAAAAACTTATATTCGTGACGTCACATCTATATTGTCAAACTTCGGGAGACCATAACTCGCTTATTAATAGGAATTTTTTCACCGGATTTTCGCCAATAGTCTTAGTTTTACTTATACTTTCTAATAAAATTATATAAAGAAATGGTGGAATCCCCTATTATGGTAAACTTCTGTGCAATAAAATTAAGCACAAGTTTTGCGACTATTTTTTCGCATATTTTAGTTGTATATATCTTGTTTATTTTAATTGCTTAGCATCAGTTTCAATCACGGTGTAGTATCTATAGGTGAGTGCACTACGTATTCCAATGCATTACGAAGAATGGCTAACTGGGCTAGTTCATACAGTGTGCCGCTAGATGTCAGGTTTTGTTGCGACCCGGTTTTACACAAAATATTTAAAATATTAAATTATTCATATATAACGCATAATATTCTATATTTTCAATCATTACCTTTTATCTTTTGTCAGTTCTATGTATGTATTTTGTACAAATTCCATACAAAAATGTTTCTATACTTCCAGTAAAATTATAAAACAACATATGTAAAATGCACTTGACATTGACACCTTTCAATCAGGAATTTATTTAGTACCTGTTTCTGTGATTATTTGATCCATACCCTGTTGTGCAGCTTGTAGCAAAACATTTTTTGTCAAATGGTAACGGGTCGCGTTAGCGCCATTTTGTTTCCCAGTTACTTAGCCATGTCAACGCATCTTGTGCTCTCACCTATAGATACAAGATACTACACCGGGGTTTCAATGAATGACAAACATCATACTTGATGGCTATAAAATTGGTATGGGGTCTCGTGGCCGCGTGCCTGAGTGTCATGTCGAGAATCTGGGGAACCGGGTTCGATCCCGACGCCAAATATTTCCAATTTTAAATGACATAAAATTGACCCCTGTGGTGCACTCTTCACGCCGGCAATGAGTGCCCGTGAGGTGACGCGGGGATGCAAATATTTCACCATTACCGATATCCGTGTACAAAGCAGATTGGCACACCCAGCGATGAATAATAAGCCGTGATGATATATTTATTTATTTATAAAATTGGTAAATAAATAGAATTTACTTATACTAAAAATGAATAAGCAGAAGACGCACGTCATCAACCTGAAAAAACCTTATAAAATGAAATATAAGGAAATAAACTTATCTAATTTTGAAAAACCAGAGAGGAGCAACAAAAATAAACAAATAAAATCTTTATTGTATGTATTTATTATAGAGATAAATATATGTAAATTTTGAAATACCATGAAGGAGCAACGAAAACCAACAACACCTAAATTATGGTACAAATGGTACATACCTCAGCTGGTGCGTTCATAACACCAATATTGTATCCGACTGGTAGTGACCCCCCAAAAGTGGTACAAATACCAGCTACTACAAGCCAAAAGGTCCATCCTGATTTTTCCTGGACTCGAGGTCGGTGTTCTACCTACAAAAATTAGTTTAGGATTTGCGTTCAGTTACCTTTATATGTTTTCTTTACCTCCCGTTACTTTAGGTACAGGAGATATAGGGATAGTCTCTCAAATTTGATTTTAAGATTTTTTAACAGCGTGTGTATATATATACTAAATATTCTCGGTGAGCTAACTTATGATAATTATACGAAGTTGGCATCCACCAGATGTCGGAGTATGTACAATGAGAAATTTTTTAAATGAAAGTTTGCGTAATATTTTTCTAGCATATTATAATAATTTGTTGTTATTTTCGTAAATAATAAATAAAAAAATTGACGCCAGAGATAGTCATGAAAAATAATCCCCCACGTCATTCATAGCTAATAGGAAAACATTTTTTCATAATACCATACTGTTAAATGTGCTTTAACAGTACTGTATGCTCAACCGATATATGCATCAAAACAGCCACGGCCGTTATTTTTTATAACAGTACAATTATTAAAAATCATGTGTTCCAAAAAAAAAAAAGCGTCATGAAATTGTCATGAAGAGCTGTCACCTGTCAACATGCCATAGAAAATAGAATTTTAAGAAGATATTTTATGTTATTATGAAAAATACTGAACGTCACACGGCTGATATACAAATAACAGACACGGTTGATTATAAAATCTCGGCTATCGCCTCGATTTTACAACATTCAACCTCATCTGTTATTTGCATCATATCAGCCTTATGACGTTAATAACTATATCATCACCTACGTTATTTATATAAATAAATATAGGCGATAGTTTGTCACATGTTAAGCTGTATGAACTTTCACATCACGTTCTGTTCCAGATCAAGTGACTTTTTCAAAATATTACATAAATTTTAATAATTGTACTATACTCTGTTCTATTTACGAAAATACCATAAATTACGAAAAATATTGTATAAACTTTAATTTAAAATACTTTTAAAAAAATTTGAAACCAGCTCTTCCAACATCACTTATGACAACGAAAAAAATATTGTTTATTGGAAAAATATGATTTTTAGATTTTATCTTATTATAAGAAACGATATAATTGGTCGACTTTACAGTCCCATAACTTTTACAACTTGACAGATTGTGCAGAATATATTTCATATTATAACTTCTTTCAATTATTTTTATCATACAAGTATGGTACATTATTTACATAACACCAATAAAGAACAATATTTTTAAAACCTTAGTATGGTATGACTAGCGAATGAAAGTTGTCGTTTAGATTATTTAATAGATGTGGTTTCTATTGAAAACATTTCCCTATATTTGATTTGAAAGGAAACTGACCCTTGTGTATTCCGTTACAGAAGATTAGAATTGTACTCAATACCAGGAGGCATTTAAAATGACCTTATAGCAACAGGATTCGGGGATGTATTTAAAAAAATTAATACTTCCAATTATTGTTCGTTCGTCTCAGGTGTAAGCAACCCTCGAATCGGAATTACTGTTAGTGGAAATTAAAAATAATCCTATTTCATAGAATTGCCAAACTAAATAGTTTAAAGATCAAAATATTTTGTTATAATCAACATAAACGAAAAATGTTTAAAATATTTTTACCGGTTTCAGGATATTATTCCATTGTTTACATGTACAAAAGTAGGCTGGTAACTAAGTAATAACTGTATCTGTATGGTAATGTTATTACCATACTGACTTGTCAACAACGGTCTACAAAATTAAAATAAAATGAAAATATAATGCTCTTCATTAATACATACAGATAACGTTAGTCTATCGTTCTAAATACGGTCTACTTTATTCTAAAGTAATAAACATGAGGAATAAAGTACATAATTTGAATATTTGTCATATTGACATATGTCAAAATAATTGTTCATTTAACCATAGCAATCTGAAAGTAGCATTAATGAGAGAATTTCAAAAAATGGTATTTATCAATAATGTCTTAATTTTCTGAAACCGATAAACTATTGAACAAACCACGGATGTTATTAATCATAACAAGCCGTAGATGTCTTAAAATCCTCGCTCTACGAGCTCGGATTTCAAACTGACATCTGCGGCAGTTATGATGTGCATAACATTCCTAGGTATGTTAATAGCTATAAACGCACCCCTGTTTTGATATTCATTTAGCCTAGTCGGCCATCTATTTTCAGCCAGATATAGTAATGTATTTCTGTGCTTTCCTTGTCCAATATTTAAATGGGTTCATGCAAAAATTTCATACCTGAATATTTCGTACAATTCTATTCTTCTCTAGGGTTTCAAAAGAAACCACATCTTTAAATAAATAAATTTAATAAGAATTTTGATATTTCATGAAACAATTGACATTTATTTAACACATATTCATAGCCCACTTAATTTAGCATATTGAAAGATATAATTTTACCCAGTAAGTCATTCGAAACACCATTTGTGTGAAAGGTTATTGTAAAACTAATTAAAAAATTCATTGATACAATATGCATTGTAAATTATAATAAAAAACACAGTAATATTTTACCTGGTACGTCATTCAATGTCAGAGGAATAAAATGTTCCGATACTATAAATACAGTGCGACTTAAGCACTAACTTACGACACACTACTCAAATCTAAAATGTTGAAATGTTTCTTATTTTATGCAGACGAAATTCAAATTCATAAATAATGATAAGAATGTATTATCAATTGAAATAAGAAAGATAATTTTAATTCAAATAGAAAGATTTATATATTTTATATCATTTAATTAACATATTTAATTAAATATGGGGGCATGTGTAATATTAATAATATTAATATAGAAAATTCAATTATATTTTTATCACATGAAATGATTAATTTAAATTAATAAAAGTGTCTTATCCATGTTCCGCCTTTGAATTCAAACCTTCAAAGTTGTCAACTAATGTGATTTTAAATAATTCTTTATTCAAATAAACAAGTACATTAGAAAATAAATTATTGCAGTTTACGATACAATGCAGCCTTGTTTATTAAGTTACTTTCATAACAGCCTGTATGATACAAAATAAAACATATCTATAATAACCGGGGCATTATATGAGGGCATAATAGGTCATTATGCCCTCATTAAAATCCGATCATCGTTTATGGACTTTAAATTAGAAATAATATGAACGGTATATAATGAAAATTATTTTCTTTTTAATTATAATTCATTACAATAATAATAAGGATTGATTACAACAATTAATACATTAATTGATTACAACAATTAATATAGGAAAACAGCTTTGAAAGCACAACACAGAAATCATTTTTAATTTAATTATAATACTTAAAATTATTTATGAAAAGGGCCTTAAAAAGCAATTTACTTTCACCACACATGTAAATAATAAGTACGCCGAATTGCAGACTGCAATATTTCGCATTGATTTTTGACGGATGACGAATCACTAATTTTTTGGGGACGATTTATTTATCCACATTTGAATTCATTTTTGATATATTTACCGTCACATGTGACACATCCAAAGCAGTACAAACTCTCTAAAATGTAATAATATTCAAAAATAAGTGCATAACAAATAAAGAACTGAGATTTGTCATGTGAAAACGAACCTCAAAATATAATATTTACATCTTCTACAGACGAGAATGGAATAATTAGGGGAACATTTATGCGTTTGTCTTCCTCAAAGTATGTAGAAGCATTCAAAATAATTTCTTTACACCGTTTGGATAAAATATCTTCCGAAACATTAAATTCACCCATTTCATCATTTCCAACGATATAGAACGTTGATGTTTATAAATAAATAAATGTTGATAATAAACAAAACAATTGGATAACATCCTTAGCAACGCCAAAGCTTAAGCATTATTGTAATCAAAATTATTATAAATGTAAACTAATTTCACATATTCTAGTGAGACATAAAATCTTGTATGCACCACGAAAGTTACGATGATGATAATGCCAGGAGGGCGACGAGGTTCTAGGACCCCATTGTTTCCTTCCATGGCTAAGCAGATAAAATTTGAAATCCACTTCGCATGGTACACAAAGCTATGCTATAACTCTGGAAACAGCTGCTATATTAAGAAAAATCTGAAAGTGTCTGGTCGCGAATCTGGGGAACCGGGTTCGATCCCGACCAACGCCAAATATTTCCAATTTTAAATGGCACAAAATTGACCCTAATATTAAGTATAAAATGCAGTCAAATCGTATAGAGAATAAAATATTCTTTAATATTTATAATAACATTAAATGTGAAAAAATGATATTTAACATAGTTTTTTCAAGAAAAACTGTTAAAATTTTCAAATGATGGTACTTCCGGTTGACCAATTGTAACCAAAATCTAATCAGCTCTTCATATAGATGTAACGAAGAAGTATACGAAAAAATTAAAAATTTTGAAACTGTAGTATTAGAGTTATCGCAGACGAAAATTTTGTTACACACACACACACACACACATTCACACACACACACACACACACATTCACACACACACACACACACACACACACACACACACACACACACACACACACACACACATACAGACATCATCGTAAAAATAGTAAATTCGTATTCTAAGGACCCTAAAACGTGCTTATTGATTAAAAACTCATCATCGAATTTTTTGACCAAAGACAATACCTTCCTTACCTAAAGGTGACGGAAGGTAAAAATTAAAATCTTGGAAATCTTACTTGCAATCTCATATTCTTAGACAAGTCTATGCAAATTCATGGTAACTATCTCAACAAATCTTTGTACATTTACATATAAATCCGATTGCAAATCCTGAAAATCTTTCTTTAATACTGCAATCTTTGTAATCAACAATCCCCAAAACAATCTTGTAAAATCCCAGAAATCTTTCCAATCAACATTATAATCCCAAAAATCATTACTATCTTTGTAAAATCCCAGAAATCTTGTTTGCAATCTTATATTATTAGATAAATCTATGCAATTTCATAGTTACTAATTCAAGAAATCTTTGTACACTTACATAAAAATCTGATTGAAAATTTTTGACAATCTAATAAAATCCCTATAAATCATCTTGAATCTAGTAAATCTTCAAAGATTTACAATCTTTGTACACTTAAACGTCGAGTGACGAACCCCTCGGTCCTTACCGTTCTTAATACTTAATATACTATTATTTATTTATAATTTTACTGGAAATATAGGACCTTTTGCTAGAAACTTTCTGTATGGAATTTGTATAAAATACATACAACTGCCTAAGGTAATGTACAAGAAATAGAATATTTTACAAGGAACTTTCTGTATGACATTTATGCAAAATACATAGAATTGACGTGAACTGACGGAAGGTAATGTGCTGGCCACATAAGATTTTTCATTTTTACTTCCTTGTACGAAGTAAAGGAAGTATTGTATTCGCGAAAAATTTCGGTTTCCAGATTTCAACGGAAATATACATTTTGGCCATCCCTGAATCCATTCTGACTAATTTCGTACGTACGTTTATACGTACGTACGTATCTCGCATAACTCAAAAACGGTAAGCCGTAGAAAGTTGAAATTTTGTATTTAGGACTTGTATAACATCTAGTTGTGCACCTCTCTTTTTGGTCATTACATAATTTCCAGAAAAGGTACTTTATTTGAAGCCTATAATAGATTTTAATGAAAAACTATATTAAAATATAATCCAAAACTTTTCAAATTTAGTATATAAGACTTTTATATCAATTAGAATAACATAACAGAATTTGGTTAAAACAGGCTAACCGGAAGTGATATATTACCTGAAGTTGTTAACAGTTTTTCTTGAATAAAATGGTTTCATTTTGATTTTAGAAATAAATGCTTCAAATAAGAGTTTTAGAGAATTAAATTCTGCGTCTAGCACATCAAGTATTATTAAATTAGCCCTTTGTATAAGCGAGATATGTAAATTTAAAACTTATATACTTTTTGGTTTTTGTAATGAAGCTTGCTATGGATTAGGACAAAAAATAACAAAAAAATAAAATAAAAAATAGATGTTAATGTCAAATTACGTCAAATACGTGCAATTTTATAATTGAGTCTATATTTCATCTTCATATTGGTCTTGCGTACAAGGAAGTCGTGTGGTGTCCACATCAGATTTTTTATTATTAACAACAAAAATGTTTATTTATTATAATATAAATTATTTATTCTATCTTCAAACTACAAAATAGTTACCATCTGCCACTTATTCTAACACTAAGCACTACAAAGAAATCAAATACTGCTGGTAACACTGAACAAAATGCAAAAATAATCCAAAACCATCCACATTGCCATGAATCGACTATAAAATATGTTAGGATCACTGTTGCGGAACAGTGACATAATATAGCTAAAAAAACAGTTTAGGAAAATTGTATTTGTTATATCATAATTGGGAAAACCACAGAAAGATTGAAATTATACTGGAAATGTCTCATGCATTTACTTAGAGCAGGGATGGCGAACCAATGGCACACGTCACAATATTTTAGGCACGTCACTGATCACAAAATTCATTATGATGTACTACGAAAAAAAGTGTGAAGTAGGTATTATATGACGATCGAACGCGAGTGATCCCTACACTACGGAATGTTCGGGTGCGGTGCGCGGGTCATTTGATAAACTGAATTTGTCCCAATTCGATTGGTTGGAAATTGAAGAATTTGTAACGCAGCTGATTGATTTCCAGTCTAGTTCAATATGGATTCAAAAATTTATTGAAACAAGGAAAGAGTTAAAATTAATTGAAACAGAAAGATTGACAAGTAATATAAGTGAAAATGCTAATAACAAAATTTTGGAAACATGGAATGCGTTACCAGACACATTTAATTGTTTGAAGAAGCTGGCTCATGCTATTTTAACAATATTTTCATCAACCTATGTCTGCGAGTCATTATTTTCAGAGACGAATAACATTAAAGACTCGGTTAGAAACCGTTTGACAGATGACTCCAGTTCAGCATGCATTCTGCTAAAAGTAACATCTTACAACCCTAACATATGTTATTTGTCATCTAATCTGCAACAACAGAAGTCACACTAATTTTACTTTAATTTAAATTACGCGTATAATTGAACCATTGCAAAATGTTCCTATTTTTTTGTAGTAAATAAAGAGTTTTGAGTTGATATAATTTATTATTATTATTTTCCCAATAATCACAAAGTCAAAATTATTTGATGGCACATCTATGACCTCATTGAACATTTCTTTAGAAAAATGGCACGTTGATACGTAAAGGTTCGCCATCCCTGACTTAGAGTATTGTCATACTTGCCAAAACTTATCTATGTGTAGATAATATAGTATATGTGATAAAATGAAATGTAATCAAATAATAATTAAAGCAATCAGTCAGTGTTAAGTATAAACAAACATAAATCACGTTAATCAATTAAGGTCAAGTTCAAAAGCAATTTAAATAAACATATTCATAATTTTATTATACTGTATTACAAATAAGAAATCAACAAAAAGAAAATAAACATAAAAACAAAACAAACATAAAATGAACAATGATATGTTAAAGGATACACAGCAGACCAGATGTAGAATGAAACATGGTAGCACCAGACAAAAATGCGATTAGTTCAAAAGCTATCAAGCCCAGAGTTATGCTTAAGCCCACAAGCAGCCTAAAATAATAAGATAGGAATAAATAATAATAAATATCATCACGGCTTATTACCCATTTCTGGGTGTGCTTTTATATACAGACTTCAGTAATGATATACAGACTGTCTCACAACTCGTGCCCCAGAGCGAATGAGGAAACACGAGACTGCACTCGGATGTGTAATTTCGAAGAAAAAAAATCTAGCTTAAAAGATATTCGAGAAAAGACGTCTTAAAATTGACCAATCAGAGATCTACACCTTTAACGTGTGTTTGCCGTAATTTTACGTTACTAGGGTTTTATACAAATCAAATCTTCTTTAAAATGTGTGGGCGACTGTAGTTTTCGAAAAATGTCAGGGTCAAATTAAATTTGACAAGGTGAATAAAAAAATCAAATTCTTACTATGTATTCAGCCGCTGATTGCTTAGAAATGATTATGACTGTACGATATAAATGATGATCTGGCATGACACCTTCGCTAACCTAAATTTGTTGACATGAAAAGTCAACTCTAAAGTGTCAAAATTACAGTAAGTCAAACCAATTTTGTAACTCACTAGTAGTATTTTTAAAACCTAGCATTCAGTTTTATTTTGTAATAATATCATCACACCTCAAGATATCCTTCCGGGATTGGTGGATTAAAAAGTCTTGTAACTCCGTTATGCAAGCAGCCGCAAATTATTTTCTTCTATTTGTTGGTAACCTATTGTCGTCGGCAAGTGTCAGTTTCGTCTGGGGCGCCAGTTGTGAGACACCCTGTATAGTTGGAACAAACCCAAATAGGAGTGACGTCATTTCAGTGGCAATATATGCCTCTTACGGCATTTATTCTACGCTACTCTACTCTAACCCCAAAAATATTAACAAACCGTATTTTTTCTTGTTTTATTATTTTAAATAAATATACAGAGTGCAGCAGAACTAATTGAGCAGTTTGGAGGGGCAGGTATTCGGGCGGTGGCGGGGGTAGGCAGTTGCACTAGGTCTCCTTTTGTTCTGTCGCTATCCCCATTTTAGTACCCAACATGGTTTGGACCGGAGTACATCGTGGCTTTGCCGTGCGTGCGTTTTATGAAAACAACCGATCTGTGATTGCGACGCAAAGAGTTTTTCGGCGACGGTTCAACATTCCGCGAAATAATGCTGTTCCTTCTGCGAACACAATTTGGTCCTAGATTCGGCAGTTGGAGGAAACACATGGCCGACGAAGATCCATCAGGACACCAGCAGTCGAACAATCGCCAAAACGTTCTGCTCGAAGGCACGTTATTGCATTGGGGGTTTCAAACCGCAGTTTGAGGAGGATTCTGGTTTAAATTTGAATTTCCATCCCTTCAAAATAATGATGGTTCAGGAATTGAACCCAGCAGACTACACCAACCGCCAAAATCTGTGTGAGGAAATTCTTGCAGCGATCCCTCCTGAGGCAGCATTCTTCAGCAGCGACGAGGCACATTTTCACCTAAGCGGGATTGTGAATAAACAAAACTTTCGCCACTGGGCTGAAAACAACCCCCAAATTGTTCACGAAAGACCGCTACATTCTCCGAAACTAACGGTGTGGTGTGCCGTATCACAATTTGGCGTTATAGGCCTGTACTTTTTTGAAGAGGGAGGCGTGACCGTGAATTCCGGGCGTTATGTTGCAAAATTTTCTGCAGCACCGATTGGAAGTGGTTGTTGAAGAAGAGGGATTAGGGGACTTTTGGTTCCAACAGGATGGGGCTACAGCCCACACAGCCCGAAATTCTCTAAACGCTTTAAGAGAAATGTTTCCTGGACGTTCTAGTGTCTTTGAGAGGTGACGTGGGGTGGCCTGCGCGATCGCCCGATTTAAGCATATGCGACTTCTTTCTTTGGGAATATCTAAAGGAAAAAATGTTTAAACGTCGACCCCAAAACCTACTAGAGCTAAGGGAGCAGATTGTTGACGAAGTAAACGCGATACCCCGCGAAATGTGTCAACGGGCTGTTCAAAACTTCAGAAATCGGCTCCAGCAATGTATTGCAGCTAACGGCCGCCATCTTAAAGACATTATTTTAAAAAATTAATTAGTATAAAATGGTAAGTCCTACTGATTTCAAAAATAAAAACATTTTTTTTCATATATACCCTGGTTTCTTTTTTATAACTCTTCAAAACTGCTCAATTGGTTCTGCTGCAATCTGTATATTCTTTTATGGACAATTTTAGGTATTGCATTTATGGTTAACAAGAAAATGATTACGTAATAAGTCTTCGAGATGATATATTTATTTTATCATTTTATTTGTATATTATTCTATATATTTTATAATTTATGAGGGGTTTCAAATTATTTAAATATAGTTATTTTTAGTTTAAGCAATTAAGTCTTTTAGTAAATGAACTGATATATTATGTTAGTAAAATGCATTTGCTTTGGTAGTAATCTAATCTCAAATGCACGTGATGAATAAGTGCATTAATAATTTGTTTTATTTTCCATAATTAAAAAAAATACTGCATCATTTGTTTATTATATTTTTGCAATAAGTGCATGAACTTTATTTATATAGGTACCTATAATTTTAAGATGTACAACATAACAAAGAAAGTAGTTCATATAGTTTGTTACACTATGAATCTGGGGAACCGGGTTCATTCCCGACCGCCGCCAAATATTTCGAATTTAAATTGGCACAAAATTGACCCCTGTGGTACACTCTCCACGCCAGCAATGAGTGCCCGTGAGGTGACGCCTGGTAAACGCCCGCACGGTACGAATATGTCATCATCATTACCGAAATCTGTGTACAAAGCAGATTGGAACACCCAGTAATGGGTAATATGCCATGATGATATATTTATTTATTTATTTATTTATTGTTACACTATGATTCAAAGTATGCCTAGTAATTGAAATCTTTTAAAATACCAAGTACCAAATGTGGATATTTCTGATAATTACGGGAAAAGAGTATTTTTAGAAGACACGGTTTGTTTATGTTTACATATTTGTGGTCTATTGTATATTTAATTTTGTAGATACGGTAGGCATATGACATGTTAACTGTTATTTTATGATGCATTTATCATGAACAACAGTACAACTAACAATCGTTAATGTGTGAATTTATGACAACAAAATATTATTGTTTGTTAATGTATCCACCATACTAATTAAAACACTACAGCTTTATTTTTGACTCTTCGCAAAATTAATATTACAAAAATAATGATATCCTTTGTTGTAATCAATAATTTTACAATATAACAATACCAGAAAAATATATATTTAGCATATATTTCTATTACTTTTTTTATAATAAATCAGTAGAAAAGGAACAAAAATGATATCAACAAGATTTCGAAATTCTACAGAATTTTTTAAATGAGCGAAAAAATATATTATAGTAAATCTTTAATCAAATCTATTGTTGTAATCAACAAAAAAAATCTACTGTTAATAGGCTACTTGCGTGGTTCTGAAAATCTGATATCTATCACTAAATACCTAAAGTAAAGTTGAACACGTAAGTAAAAATATAAATTTTATTTTAAAAAAATTATGTTTGTTAATAAATTAGGAAAGAAGAGTTTCTTTGACGTCATTATTTTGAACTGGAGAAAGGGCAGCATATTTTAGAATGTAACCTGTAGATGGCGAGCGAGTGCGAGTTTTAATTTGATTTTAACATTAGTCCATTTTTCTGTCTCTGTCTCTCTTCTTTATTATTTACAATTTGCGTGGTTTCTGTTATTTTTATTACGTATTTCAATTTGTTAAGCAGAATTTTGAAGGATTTTAACTTAGCTTATACTCGTACAAGATTAAAATGACAAACGAAAATATTAACCTCCAAACTATTATTCAATCGTGATGATCTGTCATGTTTAAATTACCCGCACATGCCGTTGCTATTGGACGTACCGATGTTATTGTTTTACGGCCATTCATTGGTTCGGCGTAATTCTACGTCATACATGGCGGTAATTTAAATATTCAAATTTCATTAAATTTTTTCTGCCAATTAATGAAAATTTTGCCAAAATAAAAAATATGGGTAGCAAGTTTTTATCGTCTCTTTAAAAATATTAAATAAGAAAATGGCACGCAAGTAGCCCATTGTGTTCATCTTTACAATAATCTATTCAATGACCGACCACCTCAGATTTCAGTATATGTATACAGGATGCTCGTCTGTAAATAAATCAGCGATCTAGCGAATATCTTGCTTATATATTATAGTATATCTTTAATCAAATCTATTGTTGTAATCAACAAAAAAAATCTAGTGGCAATTATGTTCATCCTTACAATATCCTATTCAATAACCGACCACCTCAGACTTCAGTATATGTATACAGGGTGTCCATTGCCCGTCTATAAATAAATCACCGATATAGCGAATATCTTGCTTATATATTATAGTAAATCTCTAATCAAATCTATTGTTGTAATCAACAAAATAATCTAATGGTTTTATACAAATCAAATCTTCTTTAAAATGTGTGGGCGACTGTAGTTTTCGAAAAATGTCAGTGTCAAATTAAATTTAGAACCACCATTTGTTGTTTTAATCTCAAAAAATTCAAATGACAATAATATTTTCGTTTAACACATTTTACACAGCTGCTACAACACGTTGCACTGTACGATATAAATGATGATCTCGGATGACACCTTCGCTAACCTAAATTTGTTAACAGTGAAAAGTCAACTCTAAAGTGTCAAAGTCACAGGAAGTCAAACAAATTTTGTAACTCACTAGTAGTATTTTTAAAAGCTAGCAACCAGTTTTATTTTGTAATAATATCATCACACCTCAAGATATCCTTCCGGGATTGGTGGATTAAAAAGTCTTGTAACTCCGTTATGCAAGCAGCCGCAAATTATTTTCTTCTATTTGTTGGCAACCTATTGTTGTCGGCAAGTGTCAGTTTCGTCTGGGGCGCGAGTTGTGAGACACACTACATATTATAGTAAATCTTTAATCAAATCTATTGTTGTAATCAACAAAAAAATCTAGTGGTAATTGTGTTCATCCTTACAATATCCTATTCAATAACCGACCACCTCAGACTTCAGTATATGTATACAGGGTGCCCGTCTATAAAAAAATCAGCGATCTAGCGAATATCTTGCTTATATATTATAGTAAATCTCTAATCAAATCTATTGTTGTAATCAACAAAAAAAAAAAAATTAGTGGTAATTCAACTATATGACATAAAGGATAGTACATTAACCCTATATAATTTCAAAAGTAGCTTTATATTATTACTTTCGGTTTTCGAGTAATAGACCTTTTCAATTTAACAGCTATCTCTTTCTATCGCTGCAAATAGTAAGAAAATGGCGCGAACAACTGCCAGTTGAGCTGTCAAACGAAACATCAAAAATATTGCAGTCATTAAAATACCTGTATTCTCGGTGAAAATTTGCATCGTTAGACATTTTAGCTCCAATAAAAGCTCTTGTAATTTTTTCCGAGAAATCAAAGATTTTTTTCACATTTTACGTCAAATTTTTTTAGAAACAAACAAAAGGTCTATTAATAACCACTTTTAATTTTTAAATGGAACATCCTATTTTATATTGGTGTCTGTGTGTTGTGTCAGTCTGTACATAAGTGTTTATAAATTTCTGTTCGCGGCAAAAATCACAATATTTTTTATTTCAGAACGGTAAATATTAACAGTAAGTATTGTTGAAATTTTAACAAGAAAATAATGTTGGTATTTTGTTATTGATTTAAAAGTCCTGACATAAAAAATCCCATTGAATATTTTAATACAAAACACAGAGAAAAGTTACAAAAGAAACAATCTTTTAGTTAATTCAAAGAAAAAAAATAAAGTTACTAATTACAACAATGAATTTTGTAAACATACTTCCCATTATTTGTGGTATCAATATCTATATTTGTAACATACAAATCTATAATATACCGTGTGTCTATGTTAAAGGTGTACATAAGAGATTAACATGGGAAATCAGTTTTTTGCAATTTCCTGCTCGCCTAATTATTTTAAGCAAAAACGCGTCAAATAAAAGTTTGAGGGCATAAAATTCTGCATCTAAATCAATAAACAGAATTATCTTTACATGCTTTGTAACGACAGAAATTAATAATGAAAATGTCGAAAATTACGTTGAAAATATCGACAGCCATGGAATTGAACAAAAAATAAATAAATGCTTGACATTTTATCTGTCACAACGTAAGTTAACTTATTTGACGTTTCTGACAATTTGATAAAACGTCAAGCATTTATTTATTTTTTGTTCAATTCCATGGCTTTTGATATTTTCAACGTAATTTTCGACATTTTCATAATTAATTTCTGTCGTTACAAAGCATGTAAATGTAATACTGTTTATTGATTTAGATGCAGAATTTTATGCCTTAAAACTTTTATTTGAAGCGTTTTTGCTTAAAATAATTAGGCGAGCAGGAAATTGCAAAAAACTGATTTCCCATGTTAATCTCCTATGTACACCTTTAAGACAGACACACGGTATGTGTTATAAAATAGACGGACAAAACATTCTGCATAATCATAATAAACATAGGTAATAATCAGGGCCGCGCCGTGCGGGTGGGCAGGTTGTGCCCCGCACAAAGGCGCCTGACTTTGAGGGGCGCCGTTTCATGAAAGTAAATAATAGTAAATTTTTATAAAATGTAAAATAATTATCGTATCAATCGGTTCATTATTATTCTAGCATTGTTATATTGAAATAATAACTATGAAAATGTTGATTACAACAATGAATGTTGATTATAACTCAAGAATATTGATTACAAGAATGAATCCAATATTTAAACACCTATTATCATTTTGCAAAGAATCAAATGCATATACAATTCTGAAATCTGTTGTAAAATTGTTGATTACAACAAACGATTTGTAACCTATTGATTACAAGAATGAGTCTAGGAAAATTTCATCAATATATTAAACCTAGCATTTTTGAAGAACAAAAAGTATAGTTAATTTGAAAATTTTACATCATGGGGGGAAGGGGCGCTAAAATGTAACATAGCACAAAGGCGCCTAATACCCACGGAGCGGCCCTGGTAATAATTTTCATTTAAACTTTACGTACTGAGTTTGCTGTGACTTCAATGTGCCTCCGTTCTCCTCCAATTCTGAACAAGTGATCACTTTCCTCTGGCACTCCCATATTAAGGAGACAACTATAATCAAATGGGCAATAAGGCTTAAGAATCTACTTGGTATCACCCCACTAAGATTATACATAATTATTCCTACAATTCATGAATGTATAAATATATTATTTGTTGTCTTCATGAATTACTTACTTCAATCATGCATTGTCATCAAATTGATGATATTGTAAATAACAAATTAGGCACTTTTAAAGAATTTGATTCAATGCTATTTGCTTCTTATTTGTCATGTCATTTTAGACAAAATTGTATTGTGCATGAACCGATACAAACAATGAAATACTGAAAAGTACAGTTTATGGCCACTAGAGTTGTTGTGTTCCACACGTGCCCTTTAACGTGCCCCAGGAAATACAGTGGCGTACGTTAGAAGGATTAGCTAATTTTAGACAGATGTTTGAAGTAGATAGTCTTATCTGCTTAAAATAATATTTAATACAAAAATTTTCTGATGCAGTTTAAATAAATTTTGCATATTGATTGTAATTGTTTTAATACGTTTATTGAGGAATTGAAGGACACAGGATATTGCGTATGCGAATGTAATTATAATATATTTGTGTAGATGAAATGTTTATATACTTTTTTCTGAAACCGAAGCGAAGGTATTATTTTCGCGCCAAAATGTGGCGCGAAAGTTGCATTTCCCTAGTTACACATTTAAATGTTTTATTTAAAATTTTATTTAATATTAATATTCATATTTGTGTTTTGTACATTTGTATATATTAATCCCAGAATTTACAAATGAACCTCGTCGCAATGGGGGAGTTTAGTCATGTTGAAATGTAATGATTTTTCCACGTTACTGCAAAACTCAATGGCTCGTACCACGATCACGGTTTTAACTAAAACGCTGTTTTAAGAAACGTCAAATTTCATTGTTTAATAATGATAATAAATAATATAAAATTTATCAAAATATGATTTTAAAGTAGAACATAGTTTGTATTCAAACAGATATTTTTTAAAAAATTGTTCTTTAAACATAAGGGAGAAATAAAATATTGAAATTTGAATTTGACATTTCTTAAAACAGTGTTTTAGTTAAAACCGTGATCATGGTACGGGCCCGTGTGTTTATTTTAAAGGTGTACATAGGAGATTAACATGGGAAATCAGTTTTTTGCAATTTCCTGCTCGCCTAATTATTTTAGGCAAAAATGTGTCAAATAAAAGTGTTATGGTGTAAAATTCTACATCTAAAACAATAAACAGAATTACCTTTACATTCTTTATAATGACAGAAATTAAATATGAAAATATCGAAATTTCATTAAAAATATCGACAGCCATGGTGCCATAGAATTGAACAAAAAATAAATAAATAAATGCTTGACGTTTTATCTGTCAACGTAAGTTAACTTATTTGACGTTTCTGACAAATTGATTTGAACAAATATCGTTCATTATGGCAATAATAGAAATATAAAATTAATAAAAAAAGTTAAGAAAATAGTTTTGTTGAAATAATATAAATATATCAAAAATTCAACATTGCGTAACAAAATTATGTATGATGCTGTGATGTATTCTCAACTCATTTCCAATACACCTTAGTACTACAGAAGGGGTCTACACTTATCATTCCACTCTTTCTTAGAGTAACGCATGTTCTGCTCGTCCTATATTCTGATTACGCGGTTCACGTATATTTTTTGAACACACAGCAGTCTTTTCAAATTTTGTCACGAATTTAGCTCTTCATTCATATAAATGTTCATTTTTTCATTATTTCAGACAATAAAACTAGACACAAAATCAAATTGTCAGAAACGTCAAATAAGAACTTACATGGAACTTACGTTGTGACAGATAAAACGTCAAGGTCAAGCATTTATTTATTTTTTGTTCAAAATTTCATGACTCGATATTTTCAACGTAGGTAATTTTCGATATTTTAATATTTAATTGCTGTCATTACAATGCATGGAAAGGTAATTATGTTTATTGATTTAGATTCAGAATTTTATGCTCTAAAACTTTTATTTGACGTATTTTTGCTTAAAATAATTAGGCGAGCAGGAAATTGCAAAAAACTGATTTCCTATGTTAATCTCCTATGTACACCTAGACAAACACGCGGTATATGCAATATTACTATTAATGCAATTAACGTAATAAAATATAGCGTATTTTTCGTACAGACGATATTAAATTTAAAGTTGTTAAATCGCCCGCAATACTATAGCTACTAGATAAATTACAGCTGACTCGTCCGCCATTTTGGTACCACTTGTACACTGACAGGTTGTTCTGATCCAAATTGTGCAAATCATTTAGTTATATTTAATTAAGAAAAATAATTACTACATAAACTTATAAAAAATCTGATCTGACCTTCCGCCAGTTCCATGTATTTTGTACAAATTTCGTACAGAAAGTTCCTTGCACGAGATTCTATTTCTTGTACATTACCTGCCGGCAGTTGTATCTGTTTTATACAAATTCCATACAGAAAGTTTCTAGCAAAAGATCCTATATTTCCAATAAAATTATAATACAAACATACTCTGCCAATTGTACTTGACTCTGACATCTTTCAATCAGAATTTTCTTAATATAATGGCTGTTTTTATAGCTGTCTACTTTATGATATTTACTTTCTTTATAATTTTTTAACTCTATATCCATTAAATATGAAGTATAAAATGCAGTCAAATCGTATAGAGAATAAAATATTCTTTAATATTTATAATAACATTAAATGTGAAAAAATGTTATTTATCATTGTTTTTTCAAGAAAAACTGTTAAATTCTTCAAATGTGGGTACTTCCGGTTAACCAAATATAACCAAAATCTAATCAGCTCTTCATATGGATGTAACGAAGAGAAATACGAAAGAATTATAATTTTTGGAATTGTAGTATTAGAGTTATCGCAGAGAAAACTTTTGTCACACACACACACACACTCACACACACATACAGACATCATCGTAAAAATAGTAAAATCGTATTCTAGGGACCCTAAAACGTGCTTATTGATTAAAAACTCATCACCAAAAGACAATACCTTCCTTACCTAAAAGTGACGGAAGGTAAAAAATGGCGGACGAGTCAGCTATGTATTATCAATACGATGACGTATGCGGCATCTTTGGTTCGCCGTATTGTCCGCTACGAGCGCTAGTTTAGGATGAAAATATGAACGTATGTCTTCTATATTTGATAATGACAAATCGCAAAAAATATGTAAACGTAAAACCTACAAAATACGATAAACACAGAAATTAAGTTGTCAAAGCCGTGGTTTGCTTCTGTTTGTTTCTATGAAGCACGTTTTGGGCACGTATGTCGAGACCTAATTCGCACATAGTTGATGTTATGTACGCCATAATGGCGGGAAGAAAATATTGCATAAGTTTAACAATCTTCTTTTGCGATATTTTTAAAATTTTACAAAATATAAAAGTAAAAACGTTTAGATTTAAAAAATTTTAACATATAAAACAATCAAAAATTCGAAAACTCTTCCATTATAATCCGACTGTAACACAGATAAAATAAAATCGGATAGTAAACAGTTATTAATCAGCCAAAAACCCGGTTTTTAACCAGTTAACCAAATACTTTAGTATGAAAAAACAAATTTCAAATAACCGAGTAATCGTTCAAAAGAGATAAATTAAGATTCTGTGATGTAATTATTGCATTCATTCTTCTATAACTTTACATACATTTTGGAGACAGCACGCATCGTCAGAAAACTCAAGACCTAATGTTCAGACTCAGACGCCAGGCAACAGAAAACGCTTGACATAATATAAATTCAATACAGAAAAGGGTGGGGGTACTGTTGCACCAAATTGCTCAAAATCATAAATCTATGCGCAGGAAAACTCAAATCCAGAAAATACTAGAAGTCGGTATTGAAGGAAATAATTATAATATATACAAAATTAAATTGATGCATTCTTCCACTTATGTTGGTTTAATAGATTAATAGAATGCTATAGAGACATATATATTGGTAATAATAATAATAGGACTAGAATATACACAGTTCACAAATGGGGCAATGAGCGAGTTTAGTAATGTTGAAATGTAATGATTTTTCCACATTACTGCAATACTATACATGCAATATTACTATTAATGCAATTAAAGTAAATCGCCTGCAATACGATGACGTATGCGGCATCTTTGGTCCGCCGTGGTTGTCCACTACGAGCGCTAGTTTAGAATCAAAACATGAACGTATGTCTTCTATTTTTGATATTGAAACGTCAAATTCAATGTCAAATCCAGTGCCGGATCTAGGGTTCCTTGCGCTCCGATGCAGATTTAAATTGAGCGCCCTATAATTTTTTACCTTCCGTCACCTTTAGGTAAGGAAGGTATTGTCTTTGGTCAAAAAATTCAGTGGTGAGTTTTTGATGAATAAGCACGTTTTAGGGTCCCTAGAATACGATTTTACTATTTTTACGATGATGTCTGTATATATGTGTGTGTGTGTGTCTCTCTCTGTGTGTGTGTGTGTGTGTGTGTGTGTGTGTGTGTGTGTGTGTGTGTGTGTGTGTGTGTGTGTGTGTGTGTGTGTGTGTGTGTGTGTGTGTGTGTGTGTAACAAAATTTTCGTCTACGATAACTGCCATATTACAATTCTAAAAATTATAATTCTTTCGTATTTCTCTTCGCTACATCCATGTGAAGAGCTGATTAGATTTTGGTTAGAATTGGACAACCGGAAGTACCCTCATTTGAAGATTTTAACAGTTTTTCTTGAAAAAACTATGTTAAATATCATTTTTGCACATTTAATATTATTATAAATATTAAAGAATATTTTATTCTTTATACGATTTGACTGCATTTTATACTTAATATTAAATGGATATAGAGTTAAAAAATTATAAAGAAATTAAATTTCATAAAGTAGCCATAGCTATGGAAACAGCTACTATATTAAGAAAATTTTGATTGAAAGATGCCAATGTCAAGTGAAATTGACATAGTGTGTTTGTCTTATAATTTTACTGGAAATATAGGATCTTTTGCTATAAATTTTCTGTATGGAATTTGTATAAAATACATGCAACTGCCGGAAGGTAAAGTACAAGAAATATAATCTTTAGCGAGGAACTTTCTGTATGAAATTTGTACAAAATACATAGAACTGACGGAAGGTAATGTGCTGGCCACATCAGATTTTTTAATTTATGTAAAATTGTCTACATCAGATAGGTATTAACAAACATACTCGTACATACTAACAACAAAGCAAAATATGTAAAAGTTCACATAAACTAGACAAGTATTATAGATACACAATATTATGTCCACTATTGGACGTGGAGAATATAATTTGTAGTTATTTGGTTGCTTCGAATTTCAAATTAGGGGCCTTCGCAAATATTTCATTTTTCAAAAACTTAGTAAAGTTGAAGTTTGGCGTTTGTAAACTTTTAACTTTAGCCACTAATTTTAAATGAACATGTCAGCAATGCAATAATTTACATCCATTCTTGAGAGAATGCAGTGCCCGCTCTTTGCGGGTGGGCAGGTTATGCCCCACACAAAGGTGCCTGGCCAGGAGCTACATTTCAAGACAGTAAATAATAGTAAATAAAAATAAAGAAAATATACTAAAAATAACTTACACAATAAGGGGATAGAAATGAACAATATTGTGAGCATACCAAAAAGATATTTTTCTACCATTGTTATATTGACCTGTGAAGGTGTTGATTACAACAAACAATATTTTCATTATAGCTCAAAAATATTGATTACAACAATGAATCAAATATTTAAATTCTAGTATTTTGCGAAGAATCAAATGCTGATGATTTACAATTCTGAAATCATGTGAGATAATTTTATTTTTCTTCTCTGCCGATTGCCGATATTGAATTTCCCTTACCTATTTAGCTACTATTCAAATTTATAAGAAAGAAAGTAGAAAAATATCTTGCCAAATTGATAATTTTCTGGCATTATGTAGCAAACCATAAATTATAACTGTAAAATTGTTGATCACAGCAAACTATTTTGTTTATAGTAACCTAATAATATTGATTAAGAGAAGGGAATTATCAATATTTTTAATCTTGCATTTTTTGTAGAATCAAAGTGTAGATTTTAAAGCGTGTGTTAATTTGTAAATTATACATTGTGGAGAGCGCTGAAATATATTTTTGGACAAAGGCGCCATTTACTTACGATATGAAGTGGCACTGATAGAATATGAATTACTCGCGAATTTTTATATAAAAGTATCTTCACTTATTTAGTCCATATATTTGTATAATATTTGTTAATATTAAAGTGTAATTTTTTTCCTCAATTTGGCGCCCCTTAAGGAAGGCGCCCCGATGCAACGCATCGTCTGCTTACCGCAAAAAAATCTCAAAAAGCAAATGATTTGATTTTAAATATATAAATGCAAAACCTAGAAAATATGATAAACACAGAAATTAAATTGTCAAGTGTCAAATGTAAATATAAACAGGTGGCCGTGTTTTGCTTCTGTTTTTTTCTATGAAGTTTTGGGCACGTATGTCGAGACCTAATTCGCATATAGTTGATGTTATGTACGCCGTAATGGCGGGAAGAAAATATTGCAAACGTTTATCATTTTTTAAATTACAAAATATAAAAGTAAAAACGCTTTAGAATTAATAATATTTTAACATATAAGGAAATCAAAATTTCGAAAACTCCCTCATTGAGTATATTATACTTTCCTATTTTGTCGACTTCGACTATTTTTTGGATTAGAGCATTCTTGCGCATGTGTTGAGTAATTTGGTGTAAATTAATCCCCACTATTTTCTGGTGCATGGTGTCATGTGGTGTCATCGATTTATATTACGTAGGTTACGTAGACGTCGTAGATACTACGTAGTATTATAATCAATGATTGCGCATTGTTTACGTTTCCTGATTCCTCACATACATTCCTATATATGCCTCACTTTTGATTGCCTGAATAATAATTGGGAGAATATGAAAATACTAATCATTTATTTATTCCAATATTCTGTTATAAATTATTTCTGTATTATTTATTACAAAATATATAAGAAATATAACGGACTCTATTCTTTGCATAATTTTACAATAAATGTCAAATAAATTATAGCTATTAACATACCTACACTATTATTCACGAAAGATGACTATTCAAGGTCATTCGTTTGAAGAAAGAATACACAGCATTTTATAGCAGTAGCTTAGCAACATTTTGTATTAGAAAGAGAAAGATTATTTGACCTATGTCTATTTAATTTATGTGGTGTGACAGATTTACGTAAACAGTGGCATTACTTTCTAACACACTATAAATAATAATGACATATGTCGTAGAATTACAAATACCTAATTATCTACTACACTGCCCTCTGTGCTAATATTTACCCAGTGGCGTTGACGTTTATATCAAATTATTTTTCCTTGGTTTATAAGTTAAGTTTATGTTTTTGTATTTTGCAAAAACATACGTGGAAAACAAATATTTCAGAAAGGCATTATTTAGAAAGAAACATAATTTTCAAATGAATTATTCTTATTTTTCAGTTAAAATGTGTTCGTAAATATTTCATGTTGCACGCCTATGCAAACGAAATGCAATGAAGTTATCTGCAAGTAATATTATATCAGACGGCTCACAAATGACCTTAAATAGTAATCTTTCGTGAATAATAGTTTAGGAATGTTATGCACATCATAACTGCCGCAGATGTAAGTTGAAATCCGAGCTCGTAGAGCGAGGATTTTAAGATATCTAAGGCTTGTTATGATTAATAACATCCCTAGTTTGTTCAATAGTTTATCGGTTTCAGAAAATAAAGACCTTGATAAATATCATTTTTTGAAATTTTCTCATTAATGTTAGTTTCAGATTGCTATGATTAACAGAACAATTATTTTGACATATGTCAATATGACAAATATTCAAATTATGTGATTTATTCCTCATGTTTATTACTTTAGAATAAAGTAGACCGTATTTAGAACGATAGGCTAACGTTATCTATACGTATTAATGAAGAACATTATATTTTCATTTTATTTTATTTTCATTTTGTAGACCGTTGTTGACAAGTCAGTATGGTAATAATATTACCAAAATATTACCATACAGATACATTTATTACTTAGTGACCAGCCTACTTTTGTACATGTAAACAATGGAATAATATCCTGAAATCGGTAAAATTGTGTACAAGTGCTTATATACTTTACATTTCTTTTAAACTGAACCACAAAATCATAAATTTAACGAAAAGAAATATTATATATAATAATATTAGTTCATTTTCATTTGCAGTAGTATTATCAAAGTTAAACAATATAAATCTCTATTTTTATATGATTCAGATAAAAATAAAAATGATGTTGCGTAGTGATACACAATCTGTGACATTGACCTTTCTATTGTATTTTTTGTACTTATATTTAACTTCTACTAGGAGGTCTTTATTTTTTGTTCTCGTATTTATAGTTAGATAAAGATAACAGATTGAATAATACACTTTCTGACATGTATTTCTATAAAACTAAAAGAATTCAAGGATATATTTCTCGGATGCGGGACACCCCGATTATTTTCTTTATTATTGGAAATAGAAGAAATCATTCAAATAAAAGTTGTAGTAGATGAAGGGGACATTCACTTATTAAAGATAATATTTTTTTTTAACCAGTGGGTCTCAAAAGTTATATTTTTACCTCCCGTCATACCGTAGGTAAGGGAGGTGATGTAATCGTGCCAAAAATTCGATGTAAGTTTTCAGTAAATAAGCACGAATTAGGGTCCCCACATCACGTTTTTACTATTTTTACGATGATGTCTGCGTGTGTGACGTTTTTTTCGTCCACGATAACTCTTATAATAAACATCCAAATATATCTATTTTCCGTATTTAAGCTTCCTGCATTCATATAACGAGTTGATTAGATTTTGGGTAAAATTGGATAAATGGAAGTGATACTTTACTTGAAGCCCATAAAAGTTTTTAATGAAAAACTATATTCAAATATAATCCAAAACTTTTCAATTTTAGTATTAAAGACTTTTATATCATGGGAAACAACATATTAGATTTTGGATAAAATTAATCAACCAGAAGTGATACTTTACTTGAAGCTCTGAACAGATTCTCGTGAAAAATATATTATGATATATTCCAAAACTTGTCAAATTTAGTATTTACGACTTTTATATGAAGGGAAATAACATATTAGATTTTGGATACAATTGATAAACCGGAAGTGATACTTTATTTGAAGCTCTGAACAATGAAAAATATATTGATACAATCGAAAACTTTTCAAATTTGGTATTTAAGACTTTTATATTAATAAGACTGACATGTTAATTTTTTTCTAAAATTGATAAATCGGAAGTGATACTTTACTTGAAGCCCTGGACAGATTTTTATTAAAAATATATTATGATATATTCCAAAATTTGTCAAATTTAGTATTTAAGACTTTTATATAACGGGAAGCATCATATTAGATTTTGACTAAAATTGTTAAACCGGAAGTGATACTTTATTTGAAGCTTTGAACAGATTTTCGTAAAAAATAAATTGATATAATCCAAAACTTTTCAAAGTTGGTATTTAAGACTTTTATATTAATGAGAACGACATGTTAGATGTTTTCTAAAATTGATAAACCGGAAGTACTACTTTACAGGAAGCTATAAACAGTTTTTCTTGAAAAAATATATTAAAACATGATCCAAAACTTCTCAAATTTGGGATATAGAACACGTGTATAATTTGAAACAATATTAGATTTTGACTATACCTATATAATAAACCGGAAGTGGTACTTAATTTGGAGCTGTTAACATAATAAAATATTATCCAAAATTTGGTATTACAGACTTTTTACTTCCTTGTACAAAGTAAAGGAAGTATTGTATTCGCGAAAAATTTCGGTTTCCAGATTTCAACGGAAATATCCATTTTGGCCATCCCTGAATCCATTCTGACTAATTTCGTCGTGACGTCTGTACGTACGTATCTCGCATAACTCAAAAACGGTAAGCCGTAGAAAGTTGAAATTTTGTATTTAGGACTTCTATAACATCTAGTTGTGCACCTCCCTTTTTGGTCATTACATAATTTCCAGAAATGGTACTTTATTTGAAGCCTATAATAGATTTTAATGAAAAACTATTCTAAAATATAATCCAAAACTTTTCAAATTTGGTATATAAGACTTTTAGGTCAATTCGAATAACATAGTCGATTTTGGTTAAAACAGGCTAACCGGAAGTGATATATTACCTGAAGTTGTTAACAGTTTTTCTTGAATAAAATGGTTTCATTTTGATTTTAGAAACAAATGCTTCAAGTATGAGTTTTAGAGAATTAAATTCTGCGTCTAGCACATCAAGTATTATTAAATTAGCCCTTTGTATAAGCGAGATATGTAAATTTAAAACATATACTTTTTGGTTTTTGTAATGAAGCTTGCTATGGATTAGGACAAAAAAAATAAAAAATGGATGCTAATGACAAATTACATTACGTCAAACACGTGCAATTTTATAATTGAGTCTATACTTCATCTTCATATTGGTCTTGCGTACAAGGAAGTCGTGTGGTGTCCACATCAGATTTTTTTATTTATTGGAACAACAAATTAGATTTTTTGTGATAATTTACTTAAAGTTCATTGCTATTTCAAACATGGAATTGACGTGAGGTCATGTGTTGGCCACATCAGATATTTTATTCAAGTAAATAATTGTTATTGGTCCATCTTGAAGTGCTTTTACAATGGGGAGTTTTCGAATATTAGAAAACAAATTATTGCAGATTACGATACATTATTACTTACATTACAGCCTGTAGAATATACTTACCTTATCATTTAAGATCTGAAATGAAACACAAGGATAATAATAGAACAAGAAAAGAGAAGGACAAAATAATAAAAATAAAGTCTCAGTAGAGTGGTAGCATTCGTTTATTCAATAAACATTTTAGCAATTACATCACAATGCTTTAAACTTAACATCAAAAAAATATAACAATCTGAATCTGAATTCTTCCCATTTAAACTTACCATTATTAAGTCTACTGCGTCAACTAAATATTCAAAATAAATCAAAATTAGCAAGAGAGAATAATTTAGTTAACTCTAAAACCGAAATAAAAATTGATTATAAACCGAAAAGAAAATTATTCTGATTATGATACTGATTACTGTAAGACTGGCAGTTATTATTTTCCTGAATATACCATTGATGTAGCAAACAGAACTTTCTGTTTCTTCTTTTTCTTCTTCTTCCCGCTTGACGAAGGCTCGCCGTCTTCTTTTTGAATGCTGGCCTTCTCCAAGGCCATAGCGATGACGTCACTGAAACTTTGATTGTAGCGCTGGATCGGGACATATCCTTCTGGTTCGCTGTCGCTTTGGTTATCCGGTTTCCGGTTTCGAATAACCGGTGCGGTGGATGAACGAGAAATGTTGATCAATTTTGGTGCTGATGGAGTTGTAGACAGTTGAGGCCAAGATGGTGGCTTGGATTTGCCTGTAGCTAACATCTAAGAAGAAGATTCTAATTAAACAATATTTTGTTTGATGTTTAAAAAAATTGTTATTAGCAAAGAAAAAATAACAAAGACCTTGCGTCGCGCTATCTAGTCATATTATCGATCGGTTGCAAGCAAGTGTAGCTCCGCGTTGCGAGGAGCGCAATAACACGTCACGATTATCGATCGCCTGACCAGCGCGCGGTGTTTCCGCTAGATGGCGTTGAGTGTATCTAGTTACTTCGTCAGTCGACTTGCTACTGTAGATTTAGATAAGAGAGTACGCGGTACACGGCATCTTCATTTGGTTTATGCTCCAAGTGACGACTCCCACTGTTTCTTAACTGAGGGACGAACAATCAGACCGACTGTAAGGCTGGTTACAACTGGGCGGTTTTTACCGCGGCGGTAAATTTGCCGTCGTCGTCTACAAAATTTGATGTGTTTACACACTAAGCGATAAAAGCGCCGCCGCTTATTAGCGGTAAAAGTGCAGCCGCTCGAGTTGGTGACTTTCGTTAATTTACCTTATTTTGGCTTATTTGTATTTTACTTTGCCAATTGACAAGTTACTTAATAGGGTAAATTTAAAATGAACCGCCAAGAAATTCTCGCTTTATAGTTATACCATCGACGGAGAAATAGGAAAAGAAAAAATCGCCTTATTTGGAGAAGCTGCCGGAGCTCCGACTTCTGCGAGAATTCGCATTTGATTGTTTATTTAATTAATGTTTTTGTATTAATAATTATAAAGGGTTTTTCAATAAGAGCGGGTCGATGTTGGCAGGCTGTGGCGGCGATGTTGTTTTGGTGGCGTCTGTCAAATCTGTTGTTTATTATTCTGTCACAGATGCCAAATCACCATGGCAAGTTACACGATTGAGCAGCACTTCCAAATGATAAAACTGTATTATCAAAATGAATGCTCGTTAGTGAAAACGTTGCGCGCGTTGCGCCCATTTTACGGCAGACGCGGTGGCCCTTCAGAGTCGACTCTCCAACGTTTGGTGGCCAAATTCGAGACGACCGGTTCGTTAAATAATCAGCCAACACCCGTACGTCAAAGGAACGCCAGATCGGCCGAGAACATTGCCGCGGTCCGAGAAAGCGTGCAGAAGAACCCGAGGCAATCAATTCCTCGCCGTGCACAAGAACTCGGCCTTTCGCAGACTTCAACTTGGCGAATTTTGCGTCGGGACTTAGGCCTACACCCGTACATGATCCAACTGACCCAGGAGCTCAAAGTTAATGACAATAGACAACGCCGTTTGTTCGCTGACTGGGCTTCGGAGCGTTTGGAAGAGGACCCCAATTTTGGCCGAAAAATCATCTTTAGCGATGAGGCGCATTTTTGGATGAATGGCTATGTTAATAAACACAATTGCCGTATATGGGACGACACCAACCCACATGAGGTTCACCAGGTCGGAATGCATCCACAAAAAGTTACCGTTTGGTCCGTACTTTTTTGAAAACGACGTTGGTGAGGCCATCACCGTCAATGGCGAGCGCTACAGAACGATGATAACATTTCTTTTTTCAAAATTGGATGATATGGAGGTAGACGACATGTTTTTCCAGCAGGACGGCGCTACGTGCCACACAGCGGACGCCACAATGGACCTTCTGCATGAACGATTTGAGGGTACGGTTATCTCTCGCAGAGGTGACGTGAATTGGCCACCAAGATCGTGCGATTTGACCCCACTAGACTTTTTCTTGTGGGGTTTCCTGAAGTCGCAGGTCTATGCCAATAAGCCGCAATCGACGGATGCCCTTAAAGTTAACATTACCAATGCTATCGCTCAAATTCAGCCGGATCTATGCGGCAGACTCATTGAAAATTGGACCACTCGGATCCGTGCCACCGTGAGAAGCCGCGGCGGACATTTGAAGGATATATTCCATACATAATGGCATACAGGGGCCTTTCAAATAACAAAAGAATTTCGTTAATACCTCACACACACACCTTGTTTTATTCCATTTCAACATCGACCCACCCTTATTGAAAAACCCGTTAGTTAATAAATCGAGTAGAAACTTCACTGAGTATTGTTTATCTAAAAGCCCTTCCCTGATCGAAATTAAAATAGTTGGGTGCTTGGAGTCGCACCCCAACAACCTAAATTGAAACCTTGAGGAATGCCGGTGTTATTAGTTTTCTTACCTTTGCAAAAGAAGGTCCGTTGTTTTCTTCGCTGGCAAACGACTCTATAGGGCACCGTTCGCTTCCAAAAGACCCTAAGGACCCTACAGGGCTCTCCAACGGTGGATCATCCCCCCCACAAAACTGCGGAAACGCGTGGAAGCTTTCAATATGCATATTGACTTCCGGAAGTTTTCCCAAACGTCGATTTTCTTCTTCTGTAATACGTTTTTCGCGACGTTTCTCATCGCGTTGACGACGATTTCGACGTTTTTTCCGCGTTTCTATTTGTTCTGTAAGAAAAAAATATTAGTGCGCCGTCAATGGATCCTGTAGGAATGTTTACATGCCTTGAAACATTTCCATGGTTTCTTTGTTGACTATTGGTGTTTTCATTTGGATTTCAGCTACTTCAAACTGGCAAGTGACTGGCAAATGTTGAAGATATCTCAAACGTTTTCTGAGGTCTTCGGTCATTGACCCTCCTTCTTTCTCTAGGATTCTACCCCTAATAGTTGTTGGGCATTGTTCTAAAGATCCATAAGTGTGCTCTAACATTCGAATGTTTAGAGCGTGCAAATAAATATGTTGACCGTCCGACGCTAAAAATAATAAAAATCTATAATTTTCACGGCATTGGCTTTTGAAAATTGATCGGTCACCTTGATAGAAATAATAATGTTTAATATTATTGTCATTGTTAGCCTCCAAATCTTCCACGATGGAGTGGTTCAAATCGTCGCTTTCAACTTCACTACAACCACTCTCAAATCGAGTCCGAGTCGACAAATTGTCAAAATACATGTCGTTCATGCCGTCAGAACTTTCGGAGAAAGTCGAAACTTTCGGTTGATTTTTCGACAGTTTTTCAAAAACTATTTTTTCTCGGTCGATCAATTGGTCGAGTGCCTGATCAATAAAACATTTTTCCGGACAGTTTTCATCGTCTGTGAGTTGAGCGTTGAGCTCGGATCGTTCTCGATCGATAATTGACATTACCTATAACGAAATACGATATAGCCGTGACAAATGTCAGAAAACTGTTGTTTTGAGGGTAGCACCGACAGTTTCTGCAAACCATTGATAGAAAACATAATTTTCCAGAATTTTTTTTGTTTTTCGAAATACTCTTTTAACTCAACACATTTATGCATTCGATAAAACCAAACGGTAAAGCAAGAAATTCATTCTTCTTGAGACACTTGAGAGACCATGTTTTCGAATGCTTCATTTGCACTTGTACAGGATGCGGCAGAACCAATTGAGCAGTTTTGAAGAGTTATAAAAAAGAAACCAGGGTATATGAATTGAAATCAGTAGGACTTACCATTTTATACTCATTAATTTTTAAAAATAAATAATGTCTTTAAGAAGGCGTCCGTTAGCTGCAATACATCGCTGGAGCCGATTTCTGAAGTTTTGAACAGCCCGTTGACACATTTCGCGGGGTATCGCGTTTACTTCTTCAACAATCTGTTCCCTTAGCTCTAGCACAGGGATGGCGAACCAATGGCACGCGTCACAATATTTTGGGCACGTCACTGATCACAAAATTTATTATGATGCACTACGAAAAAAAGTGTGAAGTAGGTATTAAATAGCAAGCGAACGCGAGTGATCCCAACACTATGGAATGTTCGGGTGCGGTGCGCGGGTCATTTGGTAGACTGAATTTGTCCCAATTCGATTGGTTGGAAATTGAAGAATTTGAAATGCAGCTGATTGATTTCCAGTCTAGTTCAATATGGATTCAAAAATTTATTGAAACAAGGAAAGAGTTAGAATTAATTGAAACAGAAAGATTGACAAGTAATATAAGTGAAAATGCTAATAACAAAATTTAGGAAACATGGAATGCGTTACCGGACACATTTAATTGTTTGAAGAACCTAGCTCATGTTATTTTAACAATATTTTCATCAACCTATGCCTGCGAGTCATTATTTGCAGAGATGAATAACATTAAAAACTTTTTTTTTACTTTAATTTAAATTACGCGTATAATTGAAACATTGCAAAATGTTCCTATTTTTTTGTAGTAAATAAAGAGTTTTGAGTTGATAGTATTTATTATTATTATTATTTTCCCAATAATCACAAAGTCAAAATTATTTGATGGCACGTCTATGACCTCATTAAACATTTCTTTAGAAAAATGGCACGTTGATACGTAAAGGTTCGCCATCCCTGCTCTAGCAGGCTTTGGGGGCGACGTTTAAACACTTTTTCCTTTAGATATCCCCAAAGAAAGAAGTCGCGTATGCTTAAATCGGGCGATCGCGCAGGTCACCCCACGTCACCTCTCAAAGGCACTAGAGGTCCAGGAAACATTTCTCTTAAAGCGTTTAGAGAATGTGTGGGCTGTAGCCCCATCCTGTTGGAACCAAAAGTCCCCTAATCCCTCTTCTTCAACAACCACTTCCAATCGGGGCTGCAGAAAATTTTGCAACATTGAAACATAACACCCGGAATTCACGGTCACGCCTCCCTCTTCAAAAAAGTACGGGCCTATAACGCCAAATTGTGATACGGCACACGACACCGTTAGTTTCGGAGAATGTAGCGGTCTTTCGTGAACAATTTGGGGGTTGTTTTCAGCCCAGTAGCGAAAATTTTGTTTATTCACAATCCCGCTTAGGTGAAAATGTGCCTCGTCGCTGCTGAAGAATGCTGCCTCAGGAGGGATCGCTGCAAGAATTTCCTCACACAGATTTTGGCGGTTGGCGTAGTCTGCTGGGTTCAATTCCTGAACCATCATTATTTTGAAGGGATGGAAATTCAAATCTAAATGCAGAATCCTCCTCAAACTGCGGTCTGAAACCCCCAATGCAATAGCGTGCCTTCGAGCAGAACGTCTTGGCGATTGTTCGACTGCTGCTCTCACTAGCTCCACATTTTCTGGTGTTCTAATGGATCTTCGTCGGCCATGTGTACCTATTCTTAGTTACCTCCAACTGCCGAATCCTGGACCGAATTGTGTTCGCAGTAGGAACAGAATTATTTCGCGGAATGTTGAACCGTCACCGAAAAGATCTTTGCGTCGCAATCACAGATCCGTTGTTTTCATAAAACACACGCACGGCAAAGCCACGATGTACTCTGGTCCAAACCATGTTAGGTACTAAAATGGGGATACCGACAAAGGAGACCTAGTGCAGCTGCCTACCCCCGCCACCGCCCGAACACCCGCCCCACCAAACTGCTCAATTGGTTCTGCCGCACCTTGTATATCTCTATTTTTAGTTCTCTCTTTCCGTCCAACCGAGAACATAACAAACAATAGTGACATAGGGCATGTTTTGTCTAGTATATTTGTGGTCGTTGGTTTTGCCATGCATTTATTTTTCGTAGCTACCTTGGTTATATTTGTTTGCAAAAACTTTCAGTGCTACTCTCGTACATAAGTTATTGTAAAAATATAAATTCCTCTTACTTCGGAATTGTTGGCGAGTAGTAGTTTAGAATACACAGTATTGACTTTAGTTTCAGACATATTTAAAAGAACATTTCTGGATATTTTAGCTTCATCTACGGGAACAGCTGTAAGACTTCCCTGAGCCCGCTTCATCAATCGAAGCGTCAGATATTCATTAACATTGAACGCCGAATGTGGTATAGCGATAGCACTGCAAATACAGACACTCATAACTGTTGTGGAGAAAGCACATACATACATAAAATTACGTATTTCCCACTTAGGCCCACTTTTACAATTGATTGATAAACTATGGTATAGCTATCGGAGGTATAACTTTATCCTAGTGATTATACCTTCGATAAACAAGACTGTCTTTTAAATGCATTTTTATCTATCAGATAGTTATACCTAGAATTACGTTAAATCACTTTAGGTTGGTACTGACACAATAAAATTATCGTCTTGTTAGACTATTTTTCTTCAATATTGTTATTATTTCTATCTTCTAATTTGCATTTTTCACTATGTTAGATGATATAAATGATATTTTTGATTCTGACTGATGATGAAATACTCGATTGACATCTGTCAAACGTATAAATAACAACACATCGTTTGTGTTTACGTGGTATCCATAAGAACAAGGGATAAAGTTATCCGAGGTTTATACGACCGATTTCCATGGGATAAGAAATACTTGTGTTTATTCTATCTGTGGTTTATGCGAGGTTTGTAAAATACAATTCTCAATTTTATACCTCGTATAGCGTTATACGAGGTTTATCTAATGATTGTAAAAGTGGCCCTTAGTGGGTTAGCACAAACCCGAAAGAATAAAAATAACATCATCCAAAAAAAATCACTCTCTCTTTCAACAACATTCTTGCTAACGTGACATCATAGGTACAACATATATTCCTCACTCTTAACATATTAAAGTGACCGATTTTCGGTAGCGACCGGACCACAATAATAGTTACGAAACAATCATCCTTCGCCACACATTCCTGTCTAAGCACACTTCTTTCGCCTCGGCCACATTCATAATCGCATTCATACACGTTCTTCTTCTCTTCCCACTCGGAAACTTTCTCTCTTTTAGCACCTTATCAATCACATCGATCCACTTACAAACTGGACGGCCACGCAATCGAACACCCTCAATTTCACCAAGATATATACGCTTTACAAGACGTTCACTCTTCATTCTCTCCACTTGACCAAACCATCTCAACTGGCTCATTCCTCTTAACAACATTCTTCCTAACCATACATTCTTCATATATCAAATTATTCCTCCCGCGATCCCGTCTTACATATCCACATACTCCACGTAAATACCTCATTTCCACGGCAGTCACTCTCTTTTTATGCTTTCCCATGCCCAACATACGCTTCCATACATCAAAACAGTCCATTATACACTTAAACGAGCTTCTCTAGATACGTTTACGTTTCGAGCAAACGTACCCAGAGCACCCATTACCTTACACCCCGCACTCACTCTCCTTTCAATTTCTCTATCAATTCGACCATCTTTGACATCATGCTACCCAAATAAACAAACTCATTTACTTGCTCCAGGTTCACTCCATCCACCAACACAATGCACACAGTCACCAATTTACTCTTTTCAAATACTAACACCTTGGATTTATCAACATTTAACTCCAGATTCATACTTCTTCCAACTACATGTATTCTCTCTATCATTCTTCTGAGTTGCTCTTCATTTTCACCCAAAACAACTACATCATCCGCAGAAAGCACCACACGTGTTTTTACCTTTTGAGGTCTTGTTTATGTATAGCTTCATAGCAAATCGGGCATTTACGCCATGCTTTATCAGATAAAGCCAAATAATGCAAAATACACGACCAGCAATAGACATGGCCACAACGGGTCATTTTGGCTGCTACAGGGGGGTAGAGACAAATCGGGCAAGAAGGAAATTCTGTTACTTGAACGTGCTAAAAGACGTAAATATTTAACAAACTAGAGAAATGTTGATAGAAATTGGATAGAACATACAATTTGTTCGACCATATCCCAATCGACCAGTGCGTCTGGATTGTTCATGTATAATTTGTAATCTCCATTGGAATTGACCACAAACTGACAGCTAAGAATATTGTGAAATAAGAAAGAATAAAATTATTAAAACAGTAAACAAAAAAAAAACAATAGAAAAAATATCTAAGAGCAACAGTGATAACCTGTTTGCTAGACAATACTTCTTGAGATATTCAACCGCGAAAATGTGACAAGTAGCGTGTGACGTCATACCGACACGAGTCGGTCGCTGCATATGAATACAGTTGCGTAGTTTTGGTTATGTAGACCTTACAAGGTTTACTAAAATATACAGGGTGTAAAGGAAATAAGTGCATTAAATTTAACCAGTAATGTAACTCGACGAGAGCAACAATATTTCTTAATAACTTTTTTTTAAGTCTTTTAGATTTTGAATTAAAATTCTTTAAAGACTTACTGCATATTTCGGCGCGCGCCCATGGAGAACAAATGGCTGCTGTTGTAATCAAATGGGTATAAACAGCTCAAAAATTGTCGGTTATCGGTTACACTTGCAGTCACAGTAATTAATAAACGAATCATCGGAAATAACATTTATTATTTATTAATTCGTAATAGTACAATTTTTAAAATAAAAAAAACATAATTTTGGATAACAAAATTATAAAGTTGTGTATTGAACCAGGCTTTTAATCACCTGTGAATAGTGGAGGACAAGGAGGGGCGAGGTAACGACAGGAAGAGCAAAAGCATAGTTATTAGGTTATGAGATGATAAAAGAGGTACATGAGTACCAATAATTAGTCGTCCATTTATTGTTCCCGCTCAAATATGTTTTAATGAAAATTTTTACTACATTTTCGTCTGTCGAGATGTGTATTGTGCATAATAAATACACCTTCCCAAGTAAATTCAGTCTCATTAATGAACATTATGAGCCATTCCAAAAATTGAAGTTTGTTATGTGCTGAAAACAGAGAACTTTTTGCACATGTTATGGATATAACTGTTGCTTTTTTTTAAAATTGTTATATGTGACACTCCGTATTGTGATGTGATAAAGATGTACAAGATTAACAAATGTGCGAATATTAAGAACAGAATGATTTGGTGATGATTTGGAAACGCTCCGTGTAAATGAGTTGGCAACTCCATGACACTGTATTTATGTCAACCGTGATGTCAAGTAAAATGTAGTACAGATAAAAGTAAAAAAATAAATAAATAAACCATAGGTAAGTAATTACAATGTCTGTGTACTCGCATTTTGACAGAATTTTACCTTATAAACAAGTTTATTACTAATGTCAAAATTTAATTGCAACAATTGACAGGAATGTTTATTTACACAACGTCAATAAATCATATTTGCATGTTTTAAACACATATTTGAACACTCCTGTGTCTATTTCGTTGAAAAAACTTTTAAACTTTTCTCTTTTTATCGAAATTCATATTTTTTATATGGAATAAATAATACCTGCACAGAAAAAGAAATATTTATAAGTAAGCAAAAGTAACCATCTGCTACTTGCGTATAATATTCTGTAGTATACTACAAAGTTAGGAAGGTAGAGAAACAAACACGAACATATTCAAATTAATTATCGAAATAAACGAACAATTAAAATCTCTGGAGTCTCACAGACTCCACACTACCACAGTTAAGACGCATACGCATATTCTGCGTTACTGCCAATGCTGGTTCGACCGGCTGATGTCGGTATGACGTCACAAGCGGCGGACGCGTTTTTTAAAACTCTTATAATTCTTCTATCTTTAACTATATAATATGCGGTTTGAAAAATTGTTCTTAGAATTTTTCATTCTACAATTTTGATTTTTGGTGTCCACTTACTTGGCTTGCAGAAACTGCTCCTTGTTATATCGATGCTTATTCCTACTAACCCTCCCCGCCCCGCTGTTATGCACTTCCCTCGGCGTGTAGTGAAAATTCAGCAAGTGATTCAGGCTCTGCTTTTTGCTGCCTGGAACAAAGACTGATCCCAATTCAGCATCACGATCGGTTACCCCGGCACTCTTCTCTCCACTCGGGTACTGAGGCCCTGACCCGAATCCGCGGGGCTTCGGGCGCTTGTCGAGTGATTTGGATTTCTGGGGGATCGGTTTGCGAGGAGGGAGCACCCCGGATGAGGGCTCCCGTTTGCGGCTTCCCCTCGGGAAGCATTTGCCGTTTGCCACATCTGGAAGAAAAGATTTTGTCATGTGCTTACACTTCATTGTAAATATGTTAAAATTGGATTCTAGGGATCTTAAAACATACAAAATAAAAAAAATCTGGTGTGGCCAACACAATACCTCCCGCCATTTACAGCCCGTCACAAAAAAGATAAAGTTTTTTGGATTAGCGAATTTTACTCTAATTTTAACAGTTTATTTCTTAAAATATAGTCTAATCTAATCCAAGTAACTACCTGTTTTAAACCCCTCAACAGGATTAAATCCGAATTACAGAGTGGGTTCACATTCACACACATCCATGCCTTAGTGGGATTCGAACCCAGAGCCCCAAGGGCACTCATGACATGAGGCGTTGCTCTAACCATTGAGCCACCGGAGCTATAATAAAATGAAGATTAAAATTTTAAATACCCGGATAGAAAAGAATTCACTAATCCAAAAATGAGGATTAGCTTAAATATTTTTGTGAATCGTGAATTTTTATTAATCTAAATACATAACTACATATTTACTTATGTTGGAAAAAGTATTAATGCAAATCTATAGAAAATTTAATAATCTTTAATTTTTATAATAACATTAATCTCGAAAAAATAACATTTAAAGGTATTTTTCGAAGAAAAACTATTTTGAGCTTCTAGTAAAGTGCCATTTCCGGTTATCCGATTTTTACCAAAATCTAATGGGCTCTTTCCAATACAGAAAAAGTTCGAAATACAAAATATCAAAATTTTCTGAATGATAGTATTTGAGTTAGAGTGGAGATAAAAAGTGGTCAAGACCTTTGACATGGTTTACACGTTGATTTATCTTAACTACTCTGATTTCTACCTCCCGCTACCCTTGGTGATGTATAGGGATCGTGCTAAAAATCGCATATCGAAATTTTAACATTTTCACGATGATGTATGTGTGTGTGGATCCTTTAACTCAAATACTATCATTCAGAAAATTTTGAAACCTTGTATTTCTACCTTATTCTAATATGCGAAGAGACCATTAGATTTTGGTGTATATCAGATAACCGGAAATGGAACTTTATTTGAAGCTCAAAATAGATTTTCTTCGAAAAATACCTTCAAATGTTACTTTTTGAAGATTTGTGTTATTATAAAAATTAAAGATTATTAAATTTTCTACAGATTTGTATAAATACTTTGTCTATATATTTTATGGATAAATTTATAAAATATCTATAATTATAATCCTGGACCCTACGCTTTAAACAAGCAAAACTCCTTGGTTACACAGCTCATATCTCAAATGTATGTAACTGACAGATAAATGTCACTGTCAAACAACTAATCATTTCAAATTAATAATAGTAACGTTTTAAAAAGAAAATAGTAAATAGAACCATAGTTATATGGAATAGATCTTAATACAATTTCCGCAATAACTAAATATGTAAGTATGTATATTTAAATTAATAAAAATTAAATAGCAGGAGGTTTGGTGTTGGCCACATCAGATTTTTTATTATTTTAAATGAAAGTTCTTTTAATTTTGAAGCAATTCGTAGTATTAAAAAGTCTTAATTGTTCTTAGTTTAACTGCATTTGATTTTTAATGTCAACATGACGTCACAGCGACACCTATAGCTATTAGATACATCACAGCTGACTCGTCCGCCATTTTGGTGCCAATTAAATCATTCAATATCAGCGTTACAGTATTATTAATCATAGAAATGTTCTGCTCCAAATTGTGCAAATCATTTGAGAAATGGTTTTAATTTTTACAGGTACTTATACTTATGCAATACATATATTTTTCTCTAACCTCAAAAATCTGAACGAACCGTATTTTTTCTTGTATTATTATTTTAAATAAATATAATATGGCAAATATGGAAGTTATATTTAATTATGAAAAATAGTTACTACATAAACTTGTAAGAAATGCATTTTTATTTTATAATTTACTGAGATCAATTTGGCACCAATATGGCGGACGAGTCACCTATCTTTCTCTCGGATAAGCTCTATAGTAGGCAGCGAGAGAAAGGTAGCACTATTGTGACGTCACAGTGACACTGACAACAAACTTCAAATATCTCGCAAAGTAATTATTAAAAAAATGTTTTTTCATTTTAATCGCTATTTATTGAGTACTTCAAGTATAAAGTGTACATTTTATTATTTTTTGTTATGGTGCAGGACCCCATTAACATCTAGTTTGAAATATTGTGTAAATGATGCTTAATACGCAGTGTGGACGCAGCTTTACTTTTCAAATGTTTTGATTAGTGTGTTGTGTATTTTAACGAATTTTCTCTAAAACACAAATTTTAAACCTATTTATAATTTAATTTAATGAATAATACAATTAAGTAGTATTTTGTATATTCTTTTATTATTTATACTTGTTTATATATTTTCTGTAAGCGACAGGTCCGTTCAAATTCAAACAATTGAAAGTGGCTACAGTTTACGCATGTTTGTCGTCGGTAATGTTGTGTTTAAGAGTTTTTCGTTGAAAAATATGAATATAAAATCGATTATTCATATATTTAAGTGGTAACAAATGTGTAAAAGTTACTGAATGAACAAAATATTAGTGCTGTGTATTGTATTGGAACATTTTCAAAGGTGTTCTAAATATGTCGCAGATTTGAGGAGGATATATGCAGTTCAGGTATACATATTTTAAAGAAAACTAAATGTAACAATATATTATTTTTGTGTGTACGTTGTATTATAAAATATAATAATGAAACATTTGTTATTAATTCGATTATTAAGTTATGGTTATTCATTTTATGTTATGATGTTCAAATAAAATTTACTAATAATTGTTTTTTTTTTTTGTTTATAGGTTCCAAAGACAACTGAAAACACCCAAGTCAACAAAAAAGGTAGGAATCTATTATGAACAAAGCACAACAAAATCTTTAATAAAGTAAAGTAAACAATATTCAAAATATAAAAGACATTTTTTTGAATGATTTGTTAAAAATGAATGGACCTTTTCAATTTAAAGAGATAGAAGATATGCGCAAAGTAAGAACAACTGAGATCTATGGCGTTTGTTTCTAAAAAATTTAGACGTAAAATGTGAGAATAGCTCAGATAACTTTAAAAAATCTTATCGAAATAAGTTACAAAAGCTTTTATTGAAGTTAAAATGTCTAACGATGCAAATTTTCACTGAGAATACAGGTATTTTAATGACTGCAATATTTTTGACGTTTTGACAGCACAATTGGCAGTTGTTCGCGCCATTTTCTTACTATTTGCAGCGATAGAAAGAGATAGCCGTTAAATTGAAAAGGTCCATAGCAAACGGATCCGTTTATTATATTAATTTTAATGGATCCGTTGAAATGTCATATTGTGAATCCGTTAATAATATTTTAACGGAATCCGTTTACATAATACAGAGTGTCTCATTTAAGGTACGAATGCATTGGGATCTCGAGAACCGTAAGAGTTACGAGGTTGGTTAAATTAGACAAAAGTTGCCCCATTAGGAGACCATTTTAATGGTATTTTGTTATTTGCGAAAAAATGCATAGGTCACTAGATATAGGCGAAAATGTAAATTTTGCAGTTTTTTATTTTTGCAAATAACTTCGAAGTGTGAAATCATACTGGATTTTGGTTTGCACATCTTTAGGGCACTTTTTTATATTCTTTCGACTGGCGAAGCTCAATTTTTTTTATCAATGTTGGTTTCCGAGGATTGATGTTAAAGTTTTAATTTTTATATGGACGCCATATTGGAAAGTTACGCCATTGAAAAGAGATTTTTTTTAGCTTTACAATGATATAAAATAGTAATAATTTATTTTTATAAATAACAGAGAAATTAACAAAAAATGTTATTAATACTAAAATTTAATTGAAAAAAGTAAATCGAAGGCTACTTAAATACGGATACTTAAAAAATAAACTTTTTATTCGGGAATATCAGAATGAAAATGACTTAAGAAATGCCGCAGTAAGTATCCTAAATCAAATTCTGAGAAAAGTAGTTATTTTCTTAAATAGCAGCCTTCGATTTACTTTTCTCAATTAAATTTTAGTATTAATAACATTTTTTGTTAATTTCTCTGTTAATTATAAAAATAAATTCGTACTATTTTATATCATTGTAAAGCTTAAAAAAATCTCTTTTCAATGGCGTAACTTTCCAATATGGCGTCCATATAAAAATTAAAACTTTGACATCAATCCTCGGAAACCAACATTGATAAAAAAAATTGAGCATCGCCAGTCGAAAGAACATAAAAAAGTGCCCTAAAGATGTGCAAACCAAAATCCAGTATGATTTCACACTTCGAAGTTATTTGCAAAAATAAAAAACTGCAAAATTTACATTTTCGCCTATATCTAGTGACCCGAGGGGTAAATCACTGTCCAAAAAATGTACACTAATTCCCATTTTCTGGAATACTTTACAAAAAATAACGTATTCCGATTTACTCCAGAATATTCCCGGAATACCCCATTATTCCGGAATATTCCCACGTATTCCGAAATATTCCTATGTATTCTGGAGTATTCCTTCGTATTTTCAAATATTCCCATGTATTCCAGGTATTCCTGTATTACGTCACAAAGCGTTTAGGTAAAATATAACAATATAGAAACAAATAAAATAGTCTTTATTAACATTTTCCTTTAATACATATATTATTTCTTAAACATTTTATATTTTTTATTAATCAGTATACGTTCGGAATGTTTAATCTGAAAAGGTCCATTTCCATTTAAGCAAATAGGACCATAAAACAAAAATTTTGCCTGGACAATATGTACATCGTCTGTTCGAGGCCATTTAAATTCCTCTAGGTCAGCCTGAAGAAATTTCACTGTACACATATCGCCATTAATATTAATAACTCGACCAAGGTACCACTGGTTATCATAATATACGGCGTAATAATTTTCAGTATCAATATTTACCAGTATTTCTTCTTCATTATTATTTTTCGATACACTAGTATCGAAGTCTTCTTCAATTTCAGAGTTTTCGCTATGTATTGAAATAGATGACTCTGATGAAGTGTCACTAGAGTCATTAACTTGTTTTTTCATTTGGAGCCTTCTCTTGATAGGTTTTGGACGGGATTTTGGTGTTTCTCGGCTTGAAATTACGCTAGTTTTCCCGGAGCTCATGCTTCTCACTCTTAAATTTCTGTCACTGGACAATTTATTTTTATTACTCATCATCCAACATAGAGACGACTTTCTTACAGTCATTATTTTATCATTGTTTATTATAATTTTTAAATAAGAAGGTCTGTTTTTACTTTTATTCTCTATATTGCCGTAGTCTTTTAAATTGACATTATGGGAAGAAGATAACAATGAAAAGTGATTTTGTACTTCTTCCATATCAGAATCAGATATAACATTACATCCTTGACCATCATTTGGAATTATTTCCGGCATCGTATCTTCTTCTGAATCTGTGCTTTCAGATTGGGCTGCTTCTACTACATTGACGGTTAAATTCTCGAAACAGGAATGATCACTTAGTGCCATTCCTAAATTGTTTGAATCCACAGCCGCATCGTGCTTTGCCTGTAGTATTTTCTCCAATATAATTTCTTGGGAAGGCATTAATTGTTGATTCTTTACTTGATTACATCCTAGTCGATTATGTTTTTCCCTTGGAAATTCATAATATTTATCTACGACATGCTACCATTATTAAAACAATCAACTAATGAAAACACTTTATATACAGAGAGAGATTTAACGAAGACCAACTCACGTAAAAAATCTTAACTCACCTAGATCAGTACTAATTTCATTTATACTTTGTATTCTATTTAGACGTCTTAATAAATCCAAAGAGTCAAAGTTTACAACTGTAGAGAAGACTGTGGACATTGATCGGGTTTCCCTAAATAATTTTTCACACGGTTGACTGCTATAAAGCCACGGTAACAGTTCTAAATTGTTGTTTCTGCATTTCTCCACCAGAATCAAAAGACCATGTGCATTAAGCTCAACACAAATGTATGCGTTCAATGTAATAAAGCTTTTTTGAATGCTAATTTTGTTTTCAATTTGCCACTGCCTCCACTTTCTGTAGAAGAATACGGCATACCAAATACAGTAAATTCGTTGATCTACATTAAGGCTTTTATCTAAAAACGCATCGAGTATTCTTCGTATAACGAGTAAATACTGCCGAGTTGCTTGACTATTTGGAATATTTTTTAAGAGATCCACGACACAAGAAGAAGATAATTTGTCAATGGCATTGAAATTCATTTTATCTGTACCTAAAATAATTGCAAAATAAATGTTATTCATTAAATCCATCCAAAATTAATTGAAGTAAACTTACTTTCCAAATAACTCTTACATAGAAGGTGTTGATCTTTTTGAAATGTTTCTATTAACGACTTGATATGAGCTGGAGATACTATAAAATTACCCATTGGCATGTTTATTCCAGGTTTTAGGAACCTTGTTTTTAATTTTGTTGCTATGTGTACTGTATCTTGTATATATACTGGCTTTTCTGTCTCGAACTTCATCTAAAATAACAAAAATGGGAAGTAGTTTGCTTATACACGTATTATTTTTACATTCACCTGAAAATATGGGTAGTATATACTAACTGATTGTTGTTCTGATTCTTTTTTTGCACCAAATCCGGATTTAATTCTCATGGATTTTAAAAATCTGGGATCGCCATCTGATGAAAATCCTACTATTTCAATATCGTTTCGATCTGCTTCTTCGTTTCGTTTGCGAAAGAGAAGCAAAAGAAAATACACGATTTAAGGCAGTTATCAGATTGCCATGAAAAAAGAAACAATAATATTTATGTTAGTTTCTGACATATCTTTGACATTTCTTTTTATTTTATTCGTGCCTATTAGAATTTGTGATGACTGTTTTCTTCTAGATTAAGTCTTCGTATTATTATAATAATAATAAAATCGAAAGAAATGTAAAATCTGTCGGATATGTCAGAAACAACAAACAGAAATTATTGTTTCATTTTTCATGGCAATCTGATAATTGCCTTAAATCGTGTACTTTCTTTTCCTTCTCTCCCGCGAACGAAACCCGTGTAAACAATAATTTTGAACTTATTAGATGCAGTTTTTCATTCTGAACATGTTTCTTCATTACGCCTTTGTTCTAAAATTAATAGGTAAAGAGATATCGCCAAATCAAAATTTTAACATTGAATTTCCTATGTTCGGAAAAAAAAGTAGACACCCGGTATATACATTTTGATGTGCTGATTCTCAATCAAAAAGAATTTTTCCAAAATTCTGAAAATTATTTCTTATTTTCATTTTATTCTTTTTTACTGCGTCACTGCACATGAAATTTTTATTAAAAATAATGAATGAATACTTGATTAGATAATTCACTGTTTTTAATAAAAATTTCATGTCGGCAGTGGCGCACTAAAAAGAATTAAATGAAAAATAAAAAATAAGTTTCTGAATTTTGGAAAAATTCTGTTTGATTGAGAATTAGCACATCGAAATGTATACAGGTACCCTCAATTCTTTTTTACCTTTTTTTAACAGCCTGTATGTAGTATTCATAAAACTGACAATAATTTAAAATGTGGTATGGACAAAAATAAATAATCCATATTCTAAATTCCATATTTGGTGCATACAAATTAAGCAAAATTGATGATTGTTGCAAATAATTATATGAACATTAACTTTATACTTACATCTATATCAAAAACTCGATATAAATTAGAATATATATTGCCTTACAATACTTCACATAAACACTAAAACGCACACACGTGTAAATACAAAAAGTAAATAGTAAATGACTCTGAATCTGGTTACTGCAGTACGCTACGCATGCTCTAACGAGTATTCCGCAAGTATTCCAATGTATTCCGGAGCATTCCCTTGTATTCCAAGGTAATCCCGATTATTCCGAAGTATTCCTGTATATTCCGGGGTATTCCCCGTATTCTAGTGTATTCCCAAGTATTCCAGCCAATTTGTACACTAATTCCGGGCAGTGATTTACCCCTCGTAGTGACCTATGCATTTTTTCGCAAATAACAAAATACCATTAAAATGGTCTCCTAATGGGGCAACTTTTGTCTAATTTAACCAACCTCGTAACTCTTACGGTTCTCGAGATCCCAATGCATTCGTACCTTAAATGGGACACTCTGTATATTTTAACGGATTGTGTTTATAATACACCCATCTATCTATAATTCTATCTTCAAAATCTGTTTCCAATGCAAATTTATAAATTGATAATCCGTCACTACTGCCACACGTTTGGAATATTAAACTATAGTACAAAACTCTGGCATTTTAAACATATTCCTATATATCCGTGACGTCACATGCACGGGCTCTAAATTTCTGAAATGAATTATTATAAACAAGGCACAACAAAATATTTAATATAGTAAAATAAACAATATACAAAATATACAAGACATTTTTTAATGATTTGTTAAAAATGAATTAATAATTAAATATTACAAAATTCTGGGAGTGCGACACGTATGAAGTTTAATTATATTACAGAGATGGCGGTATGTTTCGTTGTACAAAATTGCGGTAGGCAAGTTTACCAATATTTTATATATAATATATAATTATTTAGTGCTGTACAATATGACGCGGTGAACGGAATATTGCGCAGAGATATCTTCCAATTACGCAACAATGCACATTCATACTCATGCAAAGATGGCTACAAACACTTGACCTTGAATTATTACTATTCAAAACATACCTTGGTTCTTCTCAGTTCCCACACCCTTTGTCTGGGCAAGAACCGACCTGTTCTGCTTTTTCTCCATCGTAAGAATTGTTATAGGAGCTAGCCCCTCCGAACGGAGTATTCACCTCACTCTTGTATTGCGACATTTTAATAAGCCATGTTTATTATAATCACAAAACAAGAAAAACCGAAATCGGTAATTCAAGTTATAGATTTTATCTCTCGGGAGGGTTGGAGGAAAGAATTCGTGAACTCTTTGGGGAGCAGGGAACTCCCAGTCGCCGAAAACGACGATAATTTAGCACAAACACAATCACAACTACGTCGCAGAAATGGCGACGGAGAACTGAACTTCTGCGCTGAATTTTCTACGCACGGCGGGACGATATCCGGTGGCTACTTCCCAAAAAGCGAGGGAACTTTTTTTGAATTTGAATTTTGTGTATTTGATAACGTATCTGCCAAAACTGCTCTTCGAACGAGCAGACGAACTAGATTGTTTACAGAAATCAATGACTGAATGACTGAAATTTGTTTATTGAAATCTGACCATAGTTTGTTGATGAGTTAGTGACAAAAATGTCACTTTTTGAATGTCATATTACGCAGAACTGTCAGAAAGGTACGTCATGATTTATAATTTTTAATATTGGATATTTTAGTCGTGTTCCTTCGTGTTGTGATTGTAATTTTGTGAATCCTGATTAATTTAATCGTGATCCTTTTGAAACAGGATTTAAAAATTAAAGCAAGAAAACAACACAATCTAGTGTCAAATGTCAATGTCATATGCAGACTAATGCAAACTATCCTGCTTTATTTTATAAATAATCAACATCTAGTGTTATATTCAGAATTAAAAATGGGTTATATTGAAGTAAAAAATAATGTTCTTGGTAAGGAATATGAAGTATGTTTATTTCAAACAAATCTTTATGTGGTTCATTACACGCTTTTGTAGAAAAATCTTATTTCCCTCGATGCCACAAACCCCACATTCGTAAATTTCTACGCTCGAAATAGTATATTTTCAATTTGTTCTGAACTGAATCCATGTGAATCACTCAAAAAGGTTGATTCTGAAGGGAAGGGGGAATGTTGTCTAGTGATCACAAAATGAGAGAGTGGGGATAACGAATAGGAAACGTAAAAACATTATTCTTCTTAATCATAATCACTTTTATCATTTAGATCACGAATCACAGCCCGAAGGAACACGGCTTTTATAAGTAATTTAAGAACAAAATCATGTTTTTTAACCGGAACAAATGTTTTTATTTACTAAAGAAAATCTATAACTATTAACAAATCCGTTAAAAATAAGACATTATCGATGTCGGTTGGTCAGGGTAGCATGTCCTGATGATTTCGGGAATTTTGAAGTAAAAAAATCTGATGTGGCCGACTTCCCATGTTTGAAAGTATTATTTTCGGTTTATCAATTTTAGCAAAAATCTAATATGTCGTTCTCATTTATATAGAAGTCTTAAATACCAAATTTGAAAAGTTTTTTTATAAAAAATAAAAACTGCTATGGGCTTCAAGCTTCAAGTAAAATACCACTTCCGGTTGTATTGGAAGTATGATATGAGTTATGGTGGACTCTAATGGGATCATTTACCATACCTTTTTATTTATTTTTCTTAAAATTCAATTTCATATGTAATATTTGGGCTTTGTCCGATTTAAAAATTATTTGTAATAACAGAGAAATTAATTTTTAAACATGTATGTATTACTTGAATTCCTTTCTGATGACGTAGAATTCAGAATGACGTTAATGACGGAATTATCCGACCAAAGCCGAACCTATATACTCTTAACAAGATTATTCGGATAATAGACCAGAAAAATAAAGAATTTGCTTTTAGCGCGAGTTCATAGTTTGAATTCCCAATATAGGTTTTTTATGGAAGTGTGATTTCACTGCCAAAAAAAAAAATTGTAAAAGAAATTAAGCAGCTTTTGTTAAGGATTTGATAGTTTGTTTATTCAGTAATAGATTGCAACTGTTTAAAATCCTTGAAAAGGTAGAGTAAAAAAATTATTAGAAAATAAAACGTTACGTGTAAGTTAAAATTCCGTATGTCGTGGATAGTCCCTCACCCGCCCGTTAATATGTCAAGTGCAACACAAGCTATGCTGCGATTGGCTGCGTACCGAAGTAGTAGGACCAATCGAGATATACGTTCATTGAATTGTATTTTTTTAAATAATTATAAACTGCGCACAGTTTATGTGAATATTATTGTACGAATCTGGAGATAAAGGATCATTCTAGGTGGTACATATAATGTTTTGCATAAGAGATTTACTTTTATGAGATTTCTCGGCCTTTAAAGTTGAGGTAAAATTTCCTTGGTAAGAAATACACGGCGATTAAAATTATGTTCTCAGCGTTATGAACTGAGTTTGAATTTGGCGCCCAAATTTGACCGTTACACTTTTCTGGTCTATGACAGCTGCTGTCATTGTCATTATTTGTGATTCTTTGGTTTTGCTTGAGTTGAAAGTGCGTAGAAATGGACACAGGTTATACCAATAACGAAAGCTGGGACTCTTCCACATTTGTTTCATAATTTTTTTTAGGTTACCGCCCATTAATTTAAAATATAACCAATTTTCAGCATCGAATTCCAACTGAAGAAAGCACAGAAGAGAACAAATCTCTTTCTTCACGATAAATAAACTAACCTTTCTGCCACAGCTGAGTTGTTAAACACGTGTCTCCCAAACTTCAAAATTAATCATGTTCTCTTTCTCTTTCCGTCTCTTTCTAATGTCTGTGATTGTGACGTCACAGCTTTCAAGGACATTCTATAGAGGGCAAAAATAACAGTTTTCGGAAAAGAATAAAATATATTAAGAAATTTATTTGAATAAATTTTTAGTATTTTCTTACATTATTTAGATGTCATGTGAACTAATGAATTTTACTATTACAAACATTATATTCGTTTATTCGTACCTCCCTTACCTAGGGCGGGAAGTAAAAATATATAGGTATGTTTTGAACATACATATTTATTTAAATACAACAGTAATCTATTATTAACAAAGATGTTACAATATGTTTCATTATCTTTTAAGAATATTTGTTATATATTTTATAATATTTATCTACTTATAAATATGTATGTAGTGTCAAAGTTTCATATTTCAAAAAGAAAATATCATATTTGTAATAACATTTATAGGTCTTTAAAATATAGTATAGTAAATATAGTATTAATAATATTCATTCATATTAACTTCAAGTTTCAAACATCAATATTTACTTCTAAATTTGCATGACCTTGAATCATTCAATATTTATTTCCATAATTAAAATACAATCATTCAAAATAAACAACATGATTTACACAAATCTCTCCGTATTTAATCATAAAAATTAAAACATAATCTCCAACTATCTTCTCTTTTCCTTGTGCTTTGTGATAAGTACGTTTTAAATCTTAAAATCCCATCTGATTTCGTCTGTCTGACTCTGTCTGTCTCTACACAATGAGATGAGAGACATCAGTGGCGTACGTCGGGACATATCTGGGGGCCGGCTGCACGCCTATGTCGTCCATACGGCGTTGACGTACGTCACTGTCTCCTGGCCAGGCCCGTTCAGGGACGCCGCGTTGAAATTTATCCACAGCTAAGCTGATTGTAGCAGGGTCATTGACCCCGTTGGATTTTATTCGACGTTGCGCTGCTATCGATGCTCGAAGGGTTTTGCGTTTCTAAAATTAATAATAATAATAATTTATTTCTTATCAATATTTGTAATTTTATATACATAGTTGATATTATTTGTAATATGTTGCTATGGTGGAAAACTTGGATTAGCGAATTTTATTCTAATTTTGACAGTTTATTTCTTAAAATATAGTCTAATCTAATCCAAGTAACTATCTTTTTTTAAACCCCTCAACAGGATTAAATCCCAATTACAAAGTGGTTTCACATTCACACACATCCATGCTTTAGTGGGATTCGAACCCAGAGCCCCGAGGGCACTCATGATATAAGGCGTTGCTCTAACCATTGAGCCACCGGAGCTATAATAAAATGAAGATTAAATTTTAAGTACCGGGATAGAATAGAATTCGCTAATCCAAAAATTAGGATTAGCTTAAACATTTTTGTGAATCGTTAAGTTTGATTAATCTAAATACATATTTACTGGAAACTGTATTGAATTCCTTTTCTATTGCTCTATTTATATTCTTCTTTTTAAAACGTTACTAATATTATTATGAAATGATTAGTTCTTTGATAGTGGCATTTATCTGTCAGTTACATACATTTGAATAACTGCGTTTTGTTTGTTTAAAGCGTAGGCTCTGGGGATTTAAATTATAGATAATTTTATAAAAAAATTCCATAAAATATATAAAAAAGCATTAATGCAAATCTAAAGAAAATTTAATAATCTTTAATTTTTATAATAACATTAATCTCGAAAAAATAACATTTAAAGGTATTTTTCGAAGAAAAACTATTTTGAGCTTCTAGTAAAGTCCCATTTCCGGTTATCCGATTTTCACCAAAATGTAATGAGCTCTTTCCATTACAGAAAAAGTTCGAAATACAAGGTTTCAAAATTTTCTGAATGATAGTATTTGATTTAGAGTGGTGGATCCACACATACATACATACGAGTACATACATACAGGCATCATCGTGAAAACGTTAAAATTGGATTCTAGGGACCTTAAAACGTGGTCATTTACTAAAATTTCGATATGCAATTTATAGCATGATCCCTATACCTCCCTTACCAAGGGTAGCGGACGGTAAAAAATGTTTCTTACCTCTACGCAGCCACGCCATTTATCGGCAGCATGTCTGGCCAATTCCATTCGCTTCTGCTTTCGTATTTGATGTTTCTTGTAAGCCATTTCTATAACAATAAGCCCTATACCCCCTATAATACCAGCGCCTACTAAGATGAAAACACCAGCCATGTTTTTCAACCCCAAAGTGTTTGGAGTTTTTTCAAATTGTTCACATTGTTGTACGTTGCCTTGAAGGATCCATTGGTTATCCAGACTTTCCATAAATCCGCCTGGAAAGAAAGATAATAATAAAAAATCTGATGTGGCCAGCACATTACCTTCCGTCAGCTCTATGTATTTTAAATCGCCTAAATTCTACACAGAAAGTTTTTTTGCAAATGATTCCATATTTCCAGTATATTACCTTCAATCAGTTCTATGTATTTTGTACAAATTCCATACAGAAAGTTTCTTGTAAGATTCTATATATTTCCAGTAAAATTATAACTCAAACATATTATGTAAATTGCACTTCGACACTGACATTTGTCAATCAGAATTTTCTTAATGTAGTAGTTGTTTTCATGTTTATAGCACAGCTGGCTGCTTTGTGAAATTTAATTTCTTTATAATTTTTTAACTTTATATCCATTGAATATGAAATGTAATCAAATCGTATAGAGAATAAAATATTCTTAAATATATATAATAACATTAAATGTGAAAAAGTAATATTTAACAGCATTTTTTCAAGAAAAACTGTTAAAATCTTCAAATGTGGATACTTCCGGTTGACCAATTATAAAAAAAATCTGATCAGCTCTTCATATATCCATATGAAGAGCTGATTAGATTTTTAGATAATTAACAGCACTTTTTCAAAAAAAAAAAAACTTAAAATCTTCAAATTAGGGTACTTTCGGTCGACCAATTATAACCAAAATCTAATCAGCTTTTCATATGGATCTAAAGAAAAGGAATACGCAAAAATTATAATTTTTGGAAAGGTGGTATTGGAGTTATGCGATCCGAAAAAATTGTCGCACATATACATACATACATACATACATACATACATACATACATAAAAACTCCATCGAATTTTTTGATCAAACAAAGACAATACCTTCCTTGCCTAAAGGTGACGGAAGGTAAAAATAAGTTAAAAATATATGGAAAATATTTACTTTCATGGAAGTCTAATATCGCTAAAGTGACTGCATCGGCCCATGGAGAACCTTTTTGGAGTCCTATACCATATCCAGATCTTCCAAAAAGTTCGCCAGCTGTTACTAATTCGCAGTCCTGAGCTGCCTCGAATTCCAGACGCGAGCTGTCCCATATAAACGCCATGAGTTTTCTAGAAAAAGCAAATTAAGGTCTAGTTTATATGTAATTGTTCATGATGAGTATTGGGAAGCTCGAGTGTACAAGGACAGTAACGGCGAGTCGGGAAGTTACTGATATACCGGGATAGCTGTGAAAGAGAATACTCGGTAGTGTTGAAGAGAATTGTGAAGCTAGGTATACGGGGACAGTAACGGCAAGTGGAAGTGAATACTCGGCAGTGGTGTTGAAGAATTGTGGCATACGGACAGTTGGTGATACTGAGGCTGTGGAAGTTACACAGAGAGTTAAATAAATAGACAGATAGTGTTGTGAAAGAGGAGACTTCTGTCCGAGCAGTTGAATGTACAGACGCTGTTGAGTCAGTTCAGTATATAGACGCTGTGAAGGTCGGTAGGCGGACAGTTGTACGAGATATAAGTATATAGTGATATAAATATCGCGTAAACAGTCTACAAGAGTCTGCAACAGACCGGCAGTCTAAGATTGGAACGCGTAGTGAAATAAATAATTTGTAATAGCGTGGAAATAAATAGTAGTGTTGTTTTAATCGTAATTAGTTTGTAATAATTGTTTAATAGTGATAGTAACTTTCATTATAGTTTAATAAACACTTTATTTTAATTAATAATAATAGTCTAATTTTTACACTTTACCCAAATAAATAAAAAACGTTACAATATATACGTACCCATTTTTAACATCGGTTATAGCGTCTTCCGCAGTATTATAGTTATTAGCTTCCATAGTTCGGTACATATTTGATAGCTCAACTTGCCTTCTGAAGTACATATCAACAGCTGAGCCTTTTACCGTTGCACAAGTCAAATTTTCCATTGTATTTCGCAGCTAAAACCAAATTTACATGAAGCAGATTGGCACAATCAGAAATGAACAAAAAAATCTCACCCTGGCATCGTTAATACCAGTAAGTTTCGTTTTTGGTCGTTCCAGCACAAGAAAAGCAGCCAAATTGGCAGTATAAGATGCTACGATAATCATAGCAAAACCAGCCCAAACCATGCCCAAAACTCTGGCAGAAAAACTTCTGGGAGTTCCTGAAAAATACCATTTTTAAGGTCTCATAAAAATTTTTTTTTACCTTCCGTCACCTTTAGGTAAGGTGGTAAGGAAGGTACTGATTGTCTTTGGTCAAAAATTCGGTGGTGACTTTTTAAAGAATAAGCACGTTTTAGGGTCCCTGGAATACGATTTTACTATTTTTACGATGTCCGTGCGTGTGTGTGACAAAATTTTTGCCTGCGTAACTCTAATACTACAATTCCAAAAATTACAATTTGTTCGTATTCTTCTTCGTTACATCCATATATCCAATATTTCTTGAGAAGACGATGTTAAATATCATTTTTTCACATTTAATATTATTAAAAATATTAAATGAAGAAGCTTAGTTTTAGAGATATTTGCATTGAATGTTTTCAAGAAAGTTCATAATTTGGTTTTTTTTTTGGATTAGCGAATTTTACTCTAATTTTGACAGTTTATTTCTTAAAATATAGTCTAATCTAATCCAAGTAACTACCTTTTTTTTAAACCCGTCAACAGGATTAAATCCCAATTACAGAGTGGGTTCACATTCGCACACATTCATGCCTTAGTGGGATTCGAACCCAAAGCCCCGAGGGCACTCATGACATGTGGCGTTGCTCTAACCATTAAGCCACCGGAGCTATAATTAAATGAAGTTTACATTTTAAATACCGGGATAGAATGGAATTCACTAATCCAAAAATGAGGATTAGCTTAAACATTTTTGTGAATCGTTAATTTTTATTAATCTAAATACATACGTACATATTTATTTATGCTGGAAACTGTATTGAATTTCTTCTCTATTGTTCTATTTACTTTTTTCTTTTTAAAACGTTACTAATATTATTTTGAAATGATTAGTACTTTGATAGTAACATTTATCTGTCAGCTACATACATTTGAATAACTGCGTTTTGTCTGTTTAAAGCCTAGGCCCTGGGATTTAAATTATAGATATTTTTATAAATTTATCCATAAAATGTATAGAAAAAGTATTAATGCAATCTATACAAAATTTAATAATCTTTAATTTTTATAATAACATTAATCTCGAAAAAATAACATTTAAAGGTGTTTTTCAAAGAAAAACTATTTTGAGCTTCTAGTAAAGTGCCATTTTCGGTTATCCGATTTTCACCAAAGTCTAATGGGCTTTTTCCATTACAGAAAAAGTTCGAAATACAAGCTTTCAAAATTTTTTAAGTAATGGTGGAGTGGAGGATCCTCACATACATGCACACAGACATCAACGTGAAAATGTTAAAATTGGATTCTAGGGACCTTAAAACGTGGTGATTTACCAAAATCTCGATATGCGATTCTTAGCACGACCCTATTCCTCCCTTACCAAGGGTAGCGGGAGGTAAAAAATGTTGAAATTCGTGCCAAAACTTATGGGACATAAGTATGTTAAGTACAAACATTATAAGTAGGGATCGACCGATACCGATATCGGTATATTGGCCATATCGGTCTTCTTGGCCGATATCGGTATCGGCCGATATGTAAACCACGATATCGGCCTATATCGGTATCGGCCTAAAAAAAATATAAATTGCTTAATATTTCAGTTGCTAAGGATTTTCTAAAGGAAATTAAAACAGAAATACTAAATAAAAAACAAATCAAGTTTATTCTTATTCAAAATTTAGCAAAAAAAGTCATTAAAAATGTAGAAGTAAAGTTACACACTTAGTTAAACAAATTAATATTTAAAGTTAAGTTTTGGTAAGTTGTAATGTAACAAAATTATTGCGCTTTCATAAACATTTCCAGCTGAAGAAAATTGCTGTTCACTAGCAACACTATTTGGCAGTGGTGCTAAATATATTATTGAAAATAGTATATTGTGTTATTAGGAGTAAAAGTGATACTTTGTGTGGCGATCATGGAAGATTGCACGACGAACGAAGCGAGTCGAACAATTGCATGCGAGGCACACAAAGACACTTTTATTCCGAATGACACATTGAATTTTTTTTTTAAACGCACTACTTTTCTTTTTATTTGTTAATTCTATGTAGTTTCTATGGATATTTATTTATTTTAGAAATTAGCTATTTCTACTCCGGCGGCGTAGAAATTAGCTATTTCTACTCCGACGGCGTAGAAGTAAAGCTTCTACCTTGTGAATTAAGTCACAAAAATGCCATTTCTACGACGTTTGAAAAAAATGTCTTTTTTTGCATTTGCTCTGCATTTTTTATTTATGGTTAATGCGTGTAACGGTAACAGTATATCATTATAAATCACTTTTACCTCATTTATACAGCAAAAAATTTACGACAAAATTTTATGGCCGATATATCGGTATCGGCCGATATCGGCTATGAGTATATCGGTATCGGCCGATATCGGTATCGGCCACAAAGAATCATATCGGTCGATCCCTAATTATAAGGGAGCTATAGTTTAAAATCATTTAAACAGTACCAGTTTATCTTCTTACCTTCTCCAATCCCACTATTTAGTAACACTCCCCAAGCAAACCATATGGCGCTAGACAAATTCAAAGCGTCTTCTTCTGTACCATCTGTATTGGCCACTTTGAATCGACCAAATGGTGAAAATCTATCCAATAGGTATAGAACCAATGCTACCACATGTACAGAAACCATTACCAATATCCATAAGGTGTTACTGAATGGTTGCAAGAAAGATACCAAAGTTGACGACCTTGAAGGCTAAAAATAAAATTAATTAATTTGACATGATCTTGAAGTAAATTAAGGTTGCTTTGTTAGGGGCTGCTCAATTGGTACAGTATTGTATTTACCTTTTTCTCTAAAATGGTAATGCCTTGATATTTAAATGGCTTACTGAATTCGATAAATTCAGCTCTTTCAGGGTTTATAGTTAAGGGAGCAACAATCATATCTGCTTTTTCACTTACAAGTTCTCCAATAAGCCCTGTCCATTCTTTCTTACCTCCCGCTAAAAATAATAGAGTGAAGTGGCTTAGGAAAATCGGCTCTTCGGATTATGCCTAATATATATATATATATATATATATATATATATATATATATATATATATATATATATATATATATACAGTGGACCCCCGGTAATCCGACAAACGTTTTGCAGGGCAGTGTCGGACTATCGAATTTGTCGGATTATAGAGTACTGCCTAAGACACCCTATAGTCCGGAATTTTTTACAAACGAGTACCTTGTAATCCGACAAATTACAGATCCAGTGATAAGTAAATTAAACAACACAATAGAGCGCTTACGTTTTATTATGAAATTAACGTCATTAATGCTATAGAACTTACAAACAATAATAACTTTACATTAGGAAATATGTAATTGTGTACAAACAAGTGTACATACTAAAATAATCAAAAATTATGAATAAAAATCATACTATGAATCAATCATCATCAAATCAATACGTAGGTACGCGTCGAGCACATTAGTGGTGGGGTCATGTCGGATTACAGGGGGTGCCGGATTAGCCAGGGGCCGGATTACCGGGGGTCCACTGTATATATATATATATATATATATATATATATATATATATATATATATATATATATATATATATATATATATATACCGGGTGGCGCTCGAAACCCGTTACATAGGCGTTTAACATGGGAAAACCGTTTTTCCTAGCGCGTTGCTCCCCAAATTATTTTAGAAAAAAAATCTTCAAATTAAAGTTGTAGAATATAAAATTCTGCATGTAAATCAGTAAACAAAATTCATTTCGTATGTTTAGTAACTCCAGAAATTGAATGTGAAAATTTTGAAAATTTCAGTGTAGTAGTGCTAGCCATGGAAATAAAACAAAAAAGACAAACAAATGTGATGATTTAAATGTCAAATATTGTGATTTTCGTCCAGAAAAATGAGTATTTGAACAGTATAGAAAAATTAAATTATTATTCTGCTTCAGAATTTTACGTTATGATAATTTTATTAAAAAATTAAAATGTAAATAAATTTTTATGACAGATAAACACACGTTTGTTTCTTAAGCTTTTTGTTAATTCCATGGCTATCACTACTTTTGAGTAGATTTTCGACATTTTCATACCTAATTTCTGCTGTTACAAAGCATGCAAAATTAATTTTGCTTATTGATTCAAATGCAGAATTTTACGTTCTACAACTTTTATTTGAAGAATTCTTTTCTAAAATAATTTGGGGAGCAACGCGCTAGGAAAAAGGGTTTTCCCATGTTAAATGCCTATGTAACGGATTTCGAGCGCCACCCGGTATATATATATATATATATATATATATATATATATATATATATATATATATATATATATATATACCGTGTGTCTATCTTAAAGGTGTACATAGGAGATTAACATGGAAAATCAGTTTTTTGCAATTTCCTGCTCGCCTAATTATTTTAAGCAAAAACGCGTCAAATAAAAGTTTTAGGGCATAAAATTCTGCATCTAAATCAATAAATAGAATTACCTTCGCATGCTTTGTAACGACAGAATTTAAATATGAAAATGTCGAAAATTACGTTGAAAATATCAACAGCCATGAAATTGAACAAAAAATAAATAAATGCTTGACGTTTTATCAAATTGTCAGAAACGTCAAATGAGTTAACTTACGTTGTGACAGATAAAACGTCAAGCATTTATTTATTTTTTGTTCAATTCCATGGCTGTCGATATTTTCAACGTAATTTTCGAGATTTTCATAATTAATTTCTGTCGTTACAAAGCATGTAAGGGTAATTTTGTTTATTGATTTAGATGCAGAATTTTATGCCCTAAAACTTTTATTTGACACGTTTTTGCATAAAATAATTAGGCGAGCAGGAAATTGCAAAGAACTGATTTCCCATGTTAATCTCCTATGTACACCTTTAAGACAGACACACGGTATATATATATATATATATATATATATATATATATATATATATATATATATATATATATATATATATATATACTGATTTCCCATGTTAATCTCCTATGTACACCTTTAAGGCAGACACACGGTATATATACAGGGTGGTGGCGGTTAGGGGTGAACATAGGGATTTAACATGGGATTTTAGTTTTTTGTAATTTCCTGCTCTCCTGTTCATTTTACGGCAAAAACTGTAGAGTATAAAATTGTTCAGAATTAAAAATTGCATACAAAAATGTATTTACATTTATTATTATGTTTTTGGTTTCTTCACAATTTTAAAAAGAAATTTCAAAATTTCTGTTAATTTGTAGCAATAGCCATGACTTATAACTCAAATGTTTAAACATAATAATGTCATTCAATTTCTGTCAAATTTTCGAAATTTTCTCTAATAAAAAGTTAATTTAATAATGAATGTTTATTCGAATAAGGAACGAGTTTTCATTATAAAAAATTATTATGGTGGAAATAGTTTTAGAAGAATATGTGATTTGTTTTCCATAAAGCACGAAAATACACCAATTCCTATTATAGCAACAATTTCTAAACTTGTTATAAACAATGAGAACACAGCTAGTGTAGCTGTGAACGAAGGTAATGAAGGAAATAATAATAATAATAATAGAAGACGATATAACGAAGTGAATGAAGAAATGGTATTGGCTATGATAAATCAAAATTCTATGTAGTTGATACATTTGGAATTGATTTATGATGAAACGGTATACCTAATAAAAAATGCGTATTAAAATTAAAAGTTGTTTGTTTTTATTTAATTTTTAAGTTAGATTAACGCATGGTTGACGTTTATAAATAATTTTTGACAACCAGAAAAAAATAAATTCCATGGCTATTGCTACAAAATAACAGAAATTTCTTTTTAAAATTGTGAAGAAACCAAAAACATAATAATAAATGTAAATACATTTTTGTATGCAATTTTTAATTCTGAACAATTTTGTACTCTACAGTTTTTGCCGTAAAAAGAACAGGAGAGCAGGAAATTGCAAAAAACTAAAATCCCATGTTAAATCCCTATGTTCACCCCTAACCGCCACCACCCTGTATATATATATATATATATATATATATATATATATATATATATATATATATATATATATATATATATATATATATATATATATATAGAAAAAAAGTGGAAGAAAATAAAGAACAAATAATAGAAAAAGTTAAATAAATTTTGGGCGCAAAAGGAAGAAATCTTCGTTTTTTGCTATCTTAACCTAAAGATTAATTAAATAAAATAATTTCAAATATTTTGAGAACATTATTAACGTTTCCCTAGACACAGCCTATTGAGAATAACAAAATCAAGTTAGCTGTGGAAAACATAATTGCCACTATCATTTTACACATTTGTTATTTGAAATAAAGGTATTATTTACCTGAATAGTTTTTGACTATATAGTTGCCAAACTGGCCATCAGGAGACAGAGCCAAACTATAAGTAAAATTAATAGTTTTTGCCAATTGTTTCAACAAATCCATGCAGTAACCACGGCAACAGTACATAGCAGTTTCTATAAAAAAAACATTATCAAAACTGTACCATTTATTGGGAATTGCATTAATTATGGTACCGTCATCTGTCGAATTGAAATGTGGGCATTTTATTTCATCTGGTTTACAGGATTCTTGGTCTTCTAGCAATCGTCTCGTATAGACAAATGGTTTCTCTTCAATCGTTAAGACTTTTAAATGAGTGGGTATCATAAATCCTTCAGGTTTTTCAGATAGACGACCAGGCCATAGAATATTCTTTTCTTCAATAGTTAGGTGCATTTTATTATGCTCCTACAAGAAAAAACAGTTTGGAATTGCAGTTTTCATTCCCAGAAAGTTTTTCAAACAAAAATTCATGTAAACATTTATGTTAAAGATACAGTAAGATTATTTTACTATACAGAGTAGGCAGGGAATTCATTCCAGGCTTTACTTTATTTCTACAGAGCGGCACAAATAATAATATTTTTTTGTGGTAATTCCTTATTGCGTTTTTACCTCCCGCTACCCTTGGTAAGTGAGGTATAGGTATCGTGCTAAAAATGGCATATCGAAATTTTAGAAGGATCAGTGGCATCAATTGGCAACTAAAACTACCAATGGCGGCGCTAGTGTTGTAGCATACACGTGCTCTGAAAATGGTATTGTGTTATAAGATCGCATACAGAAACATTGTATAACCAACATTCGTTTCGAACTATACTAACAAATTCATTAAACTTTATATAAATAGTGTTAGTAATAATTTTGTGTACGTACTTAAATTATAATCACAGATGACATTCGAAGAAAGATATCTTAGACTTATTTTTAAGGAAATGTTTACTTATTTGGAGGAAACAAATTCTTCTCGAAGTTTTATAGAAGGGAAAGAATTGTTGAATCGTGGGTTGTTATTTTTATGTGGCGTGAGAGATCATAGTGCTACAGACTAAAAAAAATTTGGGCTGTGTTTACATATTACAGCTGTCTTAATATTTTGTACAAGATAGTAAAATAGTACCATATATTATCCATGGATGTTAAATAAAAATGTATTTACTTTACTTAGTTAAGAAAATTAAAATGGAACTAATGTCAAATATCTTTCAAATTGTTTTAATTACATGTGTAAGAAATAAATATATTGTAATAAGACGAGGGTAAGCGCAATAACAGATAAATAACTTTTTATAAACTTTTCTAAATTATAGTTTCAATAACCATATTTTAACTCTGTTTATCTGTTTAAGTTATAAATGTCAAAATTCAGTTTAGAAATTCGTTTAGTGTTATGATAGTCACGACATTTATTTGTTGATCATTAGGTTTAGAAATTATTGTGTATACGTGCGTGACTTTGGATGCCTTAGAATATGCACCCCGTACCCCTAAGATAATCCTGTCCTGAAGATAGCGTTTTGTTTTTAAAGATAGTTGACATTAGATAGTCTGGATTAGTACGTCGCGTCGGAAAGACGTTTCTTGTTTTTGAACATGTAGTTCTTTTAGTTTTGGGGCGACGCTCGCCCGCTGTGTTACGGAATGTTACTTATTAACAATGGCTTAGTAATGTTAGGATTAGTTTAATTGTAAATAAAGTTATTAGTTAGTAAATCAACAAGTATTTGTTCATGTCCGTGGTGTTCATCAGTGTAAAGTAAAGTGTAGTGACTGTGTGTTCTTCCTTCTCAAATCTTCATTCTCACGAAGCCGTGGACGCCACCCATCCGGGGCGTCCACCAGTCAGTAGTAGTATTATCAGCTAAGGAGACCCCCCTCGTGTTACAATATTGCGTGGTACACATAAAGTGAAAAGTGTATTATTTTATTCATGAATTGGTCAGGAAACAATACTTTTCATTTTTCTTATACTCTTATGATTCGTCACTTATTTTCCAGTTTGTATTTTCCTAAACCAGCCCTCTCTTTTGTCGATATACTCCATTTTACCAAATTTATTTTGAATGTCACTCTTCTCACTAATTTTTGGGACAGATAATTTCTTACTACCGCGAGAATGACAGCCATAAACGCAGCAATTGACGTTGTTAATATTTTTTCGTTCTTTGCTCATATTACAAACTAATTTACATGTACTTTAAAACAAAAAGACAAACAAGAAACCGGCAAGGAATACAATGCGCTATATATATTTACTGTATAGTTCAATAACAGAATACCATTTTCAAGAGTTGCAAATATCGTCCGCGTGAGGAATTCACGTTAATTTTAGTCGCCAATAGTTTTTTCCCAGGCGAAGATCAGATTCTGTTATGATAATGGTACATACTCTATCGAAATAGTACCGACCAACTGGTACGTGTTTCTGTGACATCTGTATATTGATAACATCATATTCAGCGTTAATTCTATCTCCTTGATCATCAAAAGCTACTTTTCCTGTGGAACCATTTAGAAGTACTTGATTTTTGATGAAATTAAATAGCACTTTTCCCGTTTCCCATATAGATCCTGAATTATCACAGTCTTTAGGTGCTTCGGTGATCTCACTGGTCTGATTCATGTCTCTCAAAGCAGAGGCCAGCACATATCTAGAAAAATATTATAATCTCTGTATTATCTGTCTTTAATATGTGTGTAACATATACAGAGTACGGCAGAACCAATTGAGCAGTTTGGGGGGGCAAGTGTTCGGGCGGTGGCGGGGGTAGGCAGCTGGACTAGGTCTCCTTTTGTTCTGTCGGCATCCCTATTTTAGTACCCAACATGGTTTTGACCGGTGTACATCGTGGCTTTGCCGTGCGTGCGTTTTATGAAAACAACCGATCTGTGATTGTGACGCAAAGAGCTTTTCGGTGACGGTTCAACATTCCGTGAAATAATGCTGTTCTTACTACGAACACAATTCGGTCCTGGATTCGGCAGTTGGAGGAAACTGGTAGCACACTAAGAATAGGTACACATGTCCGACGAAGATCCATCAGAACACCAGAAAATGTGGAGCTAGTGAGAGCAGCAGTCGAACAATCGCCAAGACGTTCTGCTCGAAGGCACGCTATTACATTGGGGGTTTCAGACCGAAATTTGAGGAGGATTCTACATTTAGATTTGAATTTCCATCCCTTCAAAATAATGATGGTTCAGGAATTGAACCCAGCAGACTAGCCAACCGCCAAAATCTGTGTGAGGAAATTCTTGCAGCGATCCCTCCTGAGGCAGCATTCTTCAGCAGCGACGAGGCACATTTTCACCTAAGCGGGATTGTGAATAAACAAAATTTTCGGTACTGGGCTGAAAACAACCCCCAAATTGATCACGAAAGACCGCTACATTCTCCGAAACTAACGGTGTGGTGTGCTGTATCACAATTTGGCGCTATAGGCCCGTACTTTTTTGAAGAGGGAGGCGTGACCGTGATCGTGAATTCCGGATGTTATGTTTCAATGTTGCAAAATTTTCTGCAGCCCCGATTGGAAGTGGTTGTTGAAGAAAAGAGGGATTAGGGGACTTTTGGTTCCAACAGGATGGGGCTACAGCCCACACAGCCCGAAATTCTCTAAACGCTTTAAGAGAAATGTTTCCTGGACGTCTAGTGTCTTTGAGAGGTGACGTGGGGTGGTTAAACGTCGCACCTAAAACCTGCTAGAGCTAAGGGAGCAGATTGCTGAAGAAGTAAACGCGATACCCCGCGAAATGTGTCAACGGGCTGTTCAAAACTTCAGAAATCGGCTCCAGCAATGTATTGCAGCTAACGGCCGCCATCTTAAAGACATTATTTTTAAAAATTAATAAGTATAAAATGGTAAGTCCTACTGATTTCAAAAATAAAAACATTTTTTTCAAATATACCCTGGTTTCTTTTTTATAACTCTTCAAAACTGCTCAATTGGTTCTGCCGCACCCTGTATATCCCATAAGTTTTAGCACAAATTCCAACATATAAATGTCGTAAAAACCCCAATGATGGAATAAAACGGTATGCACTCTTTTTGTGATTAATTTTTTAAAGTTTGTGTAATAAATACAATTATATTTTTTGATATTTGTGTTAAAACTTTTTGGGACATACGTTAGTCTAGTATACATACATGCTGTCTCTAATATGGGCTCTTTCGTCTGTGGCATTAACCAATTTTAAGCCCAAAAGTCCTTCCGGGGCATTTTTGGCATCTAAAGCTTGTTCGGTAACAATCCAAACATATCCGGCTTCTGTCATATTCATAAGAGCAGCGTCTCGAAATATTACACATGCGTCTTGTTTTCTATAAAACATATTTATATATAACGTATGGTCCTAAAGTTTTGAGAATTTTTTTAGCTGTTTTGTATTTATACCAAATAACATTTAATCAAATTGTCGCTGGAAACAAAATATCACAATTAACTTGTTTTCATTGTGATACTTTAATGCTTTAGTTTTTTCGATTTGATGCAGCAAAATGTCATATAAGCTAATTATTCGTAAAGGAATTTACAATCTTGTTGGGCGAATGCCTAAGTGTGATATTGTTGCAGTTTATCGCGAGCACAATATCTCTGTGGCAACAATTTATCGGACAATAAAAGATTGTGAAGAAGGTATACCCTGTGTTAATTTGCCCAAAAGTAGTCGACCAAAAATTTTGAGCCACATGAGAGAACAAAGATTAATTGCAGCCGTTAAAGACAAAGTTTGAGTGTCATACTGTAGCCAACAGATTCGATGTTTCGAAGACCACTGTTTTTAGAACACTTTGTTGAAATGACGTGGTGTTTCGAAAAAGAAGAAAGGCACCAAAATATACCGTGGCCCAATTAGAAAGAATCCCTAGATGTTGTCGTGCGTTAAGGCGCATTCACTTTCTCAATAAACTTATTGTAATGGATGACGAGAAGTATATTACTCTGACCCAATCAGAGATGAAAGGAAACGATGGTTTTTATACTAATGACATGGAAAACACACCAGACAATGTCAATTTCAAATTTTAGTATGGTGTGCCATTTCTGGAGCCGGATATATCACGCAGCCGTACATTGGTCGTGTTCGAGGAGAAGCCTTAACTGCACAACTTTATATTCAAAGATGCCTCTCTAAATTGCTTCAATTTTTAAATACACATCACGCCAATGATGATGTTTTGGCCTGATCTAGCTTCATGCCATTACGCCAGAATAACTAGAGACTGGTATAACGAAAACAACGTAGACTTTGTTCTGAAATTGGACAATCCTTCCAATGTACCTCAAACTCGACTAATAGAAAAAATTTGGTCATTATTGACCAGAAAAGTGTATGACAAGGGATGGGAAGCTGCAAATGAAGAACAATCATGACGTCGCATTTACCAAAAGATTCGAGAAATCGATCTAGATGTTGTCCAGAGAATGATGGGGAAAGTCAGAAGAAAATTAAAGGCCATTGAAGATAATGGTACATTATCAATAATTTAAATGTTAAATATTTATTGTTATACTTATTGTCTAAAATATCTAAAAAAATTCTCAAAACTTTAAGTGCCTGTTAACTTACCCTGCATACATCAAATACACCCTTGCTTGAGCGCTTTTCATAATTTGGAGTTGCTCCATAAAACTCTCCAAACCTGGTTCAAATTCTATAACCGATTCAACCTGTGATAAAATTTACAACAATTATTAAAACTGGTTGAATTGGGAAAGGGCGAAATGTATGCCACATACCTGTACTTTTATTTCTACGTCATCTTCAAGGCTTTGAGAAGTCGTTTGGAACCTTCCCAATATAGCTCTACCATCTGTATCTGAACTATGGATAAATATCACTTTCATATAGTTGAAATGGTTTAATAAGTCGACCCATACGTCAGCTTGGTGAGAATAGGGGGGCACTGTTCGCAAAAATGATACATGGATGTTCTAGAAAAAGAAATATTTTGTTCTAAATGCACTCTAATTTTTATCTCCCACTACCCTTAGTAAGGGAGGTATAGGGATCGTGCTAAAAATCTCATATCGAGATTTTGGTAAATGACCACGTTTTAAGGCCCTTAGAATCCAATTTTAACATTTTCACGATGATGTCTGTGTGTATGTATGTGTGGATCCTCCGCTCTAACTCAAATACTATCATTCAGAAAATTTTGAAACCTTGTATTTCTACCTTATTCTAATATAGGAAGAAGCCATTAGATTTTGGTGTAAATCAGATAACCGGAAATGGCACTTTACTTGAAGCTCTAAATAGTTTTTCTTCGAAAAATACCTTTTTGCACGATCGGGTTATTTTTTTATATTTACCGATAGTGTTTCCAAGACAGTAGGTCTTATTTACAAATTACTGAACGGTAAGTGATGTGACTCACGTCGGTAAGTGATGTGCTTCACTTACCGTTCAGGAGGAGAGACGGTAAATAAATAAAAACAAAAATCAAAGCTTACTTCAAAAATGACAAATAAAATTTTTTAATATGTCAAAATAATTTTCAAATCTTATTTTTCTTTTAAATTTTGTGCGTCGATCGTGCAAAAAATAGTATAAGCATCACGAACGTTAAGGAATTACCGATCTCAGATAACATTGGGACCTTCGCTTCGCTCAGTCCCCAAACATTGTCTTCGAACGGTAAACTGTCCTTACCGTTCTTAATACTTAATATACTATTAAATGTTATTTTTTTAAGATTTATATTATTATAAAAATTGAAGGTTATTATATTTTCTACAGATTTGCATTAATATTTTTTTTGTATATTTTATGGATAAATTTATAATATCTATAATTTAAATCCCGGAGCCTACGCTTTAAACAAGCACAACTCCTTGGTTACACAGTGCATATCTCAAATGTATATAACTGACAGATAAATGTCACTGTCAAAGAACTCATCATTTCAAATTAATAACAGTAACGTTTTAAAAAGAAAATAGTAAATAGAACCATAGTTTATGGAATGGAATTTATACAGTTTCCAGCATACGTAAATATATAAGTATATGTATATTTAAATTAATAATAATTAAATGGCGGGAGGTATTGTGTTGACCACATCAGATTTTTATTTTAAAAGTTACATATTCTAAATTCGTTTAGTGATATTCTTATAGTGATCTAGGAAATTCGGCTAGTGATATCTATAATTCATTTTCAGATAATAATTACAATTGAATTTGAGATATCTGAAAATAAATAATGAGAGATATTAAGAGATTAAGTTAATCTTTATTTTTATATTAGCGAATTTTACTCTAATTTTGACAGTTTATTTCTTAAAATTTAAAATATAGTTTAATCTAATCCAAGTAACTACCTTTTTTAAACCCCTCTTTGCATTATAGAAAAAGTTCGAAATACAAGGTTTCAAAATTTTCTGAATGATAGTATTTGAGTTAGAGTGGAGGATCCAGACATACACACAGACATCATCGTGAAAATTCTAGAGACCTTAAAACGTGGTAATTTACCAAAATCTCGATATGCGATTTTTAGCACGATCCCTATACCTCCCTTACCAAGGGGAGCGGGAGGTAAAAATACATATCCTTAATTCATTTAGTGATATTCGTAAATCATTTAGTGATATCCATAATTCATTTAGTGATACTGTTAATTTATTTAGTGATATTTTTAATTCATTTGGTGATATCTCTAATTTGTTTAGTGATATCCTTAATTCACCACAGATATAAAACACTTGTTTTGAATCTGTGATCTAACATAGTTCTTATGGGACATAGTCTTATTTATATTTAAGATAACTGAAATTAAATTCGAAATATCTCTAATTTAATAGAGTATTCTCTCATATTTTTTTATTTATTTTTCTTAAAGAACAGTTATATCTAAGAGTACCTGTGAAAACCCGAGTTAAAAATTACTTTTAATAAGCAAGATATTAATTTTTAAAATTTGATTTTATTGTGTCACGTGATAGTGACGTACTAGTTGTACAGTACCAGCTGCGAGCTATCAGTGGTTTATGTGGCCTTTTATCACATTCGAACATGAAGTAGGGATTTCAACTGGTCTCCCATTGGCAGGTCATCTAGTACATCAGCAAAATTTAAATGCTTTATATCTTTTGAAACAATCAATTTATAATATGATTTTTTGTTTTTTCCGTTGTTTACCTATCAACACTAATATTTTTAATAAATTTTTAATATTGGTAGTCCTCAGAGAATACCCTATTGTAGGTATCTTTAAATGAATTTTGGATATTAAAAATTAATTTCGTTATTGTTATACTTCGATTTTACCTTATCTGAGAAGGCAGAATCTCGACTCGAAATCCCTATTACAGGAATATGGTAAAACCCACTGGTGTACGAAACTGCAGCAGGTGACAAATCTCCCGTTAACGGATGGGACACTATAACTGCATATACCCTTTTTGCTATTAGCTCATTACATACATTAAGGGCAGTTCTTATTGGGTTCGGATCCATGGGAATTGCTTTATCATAATATGTAACTCCTCTTGGAACATATTGTTGATCGAAGTTCAAATGCTGAAATGAATTAAATAAATATAATAATTGTTAATTCATTATACCGTGTGTCTGTCTTAAAGGTGTACATAGGAGATTAACATGGGAAATCAGTTTTTTGCAATTTCCTGCTCGCCTAATTATTTTAAGTAAAAATATGTCAAATAAAAGTTTTAGAGCATAAAATTCTGCATCTAAATCAATAAATAGAATTACCTTTCCGTGCATTGTAACGACAGAAATTAAATATGAAAATATCGAAAATTACGATGAAAATATCGACAGCCATAGAATTGAACAAAAAATAAATAAATGCTTGATGTTTTATCTGTCACAACGTAAGTTAATTAATTTGACGTTTCTGACAATTTGATTTTGTCTCTAGTTTTATTGTCTGAAATGATTAAAAAATGAACGATTATATGAATGAAGAGCTAAATTCGTGACAAAAATTGAAAAGACTGCTAATGTCTTCAAAAAATACACATGAGCCGCGTAATCAGAATATAGGACGAGCAGAACATGCGTTACTCTAAGAAAGAGTCTTAGGAATGAATAGTGTAGACCCCGTCTGTAGTACTAAGATATATGTATTGAAAATGAGTTGAGAGTACATAACAGCATCATACATAATTTTGTTACGCAATGTTGAATTTTTGATTTAAATAAAACTGTATTTTCTTAACTTTATTAATTTTATATTCCTATTATTGCCATAATTGACGATATTTGTTCAAATCAAATTGTCAGAAACGTCAAATGTGTTAACTTACTTTGTGACAGATAAAACGTCAAGCATTTATTTATTTTTTGTTCAATTCCATGGCTGTCGACATTTTTAACGTAATTTTCGACATTTTCATATTTAATTTCTGTCGTTATAAAGCATGTAAAGGTAATTAAGTTTATTGTTTTAGATGTAGAATTTTATATCCTAAAACTTTTATTTGGCGCATTTTTGCTTAAAATAATTAGGCGAGCAGGAAATTACAAAAAACTGATTTCCCATGTTAATCTCCTATGTACACCTTTAAAATAGACACACGGTATATTGGGAAAATCTATGCTGGGTTCAATAAATTTATTTCGTACTTACCGCAATTATTTCTTTGAAATAAAACTGACTCGAATTACTACTAAGTACACCCCCTATATTAAAATAGTTAGGATTGGCTCCTAAAGTACACACTATCTCATGGCAGAAAAGTAGTAGTAGTATTTTTGATATAATTTTCATTTTGATTTATTCAATTCCTGGAAGAAAATAAAAACCAATTTCACATTTTTTAAAAATCATAATTTGTTATTTTCGTAAATAATTAAATAAAAAGATTGGATCGAAAAATAGTCAGTAAGAACAATCCCCCACTCCTGTGACGTCAAAGTACATACAGCACGTCATTCATAGCCAATAGGAAAACAATTTGTCCATCATCTAGTTATTTATATAAATAAAAGTAGGCGTTAGTTTGTCACATGTTAAGCTGTATGAACTTTGACGTCACAATCTGTTTCAGGTCACAAATTTCATTAATTAACTGTAAAATATCTAACTGACATATCGTGATTTTTCAAATGGGGTATGTGACCAAATTTTTATTTTTACATAATATGATACTAGACAAAAAAATAAAATACCCGTATTTTTTTACATCGATTAATTATTTGTTACGAGAAAATAATTATTACAAATTTGGGGAAGGGATTTGTGACATGACAATGGTAGAAGCGTGAAAAAAATGGTTAGACTGGGAGGGAAAAAGATAGTTATATCCAGATGTGATCATGTCACACCCTGTCACACCTACCACAACATAAACGCGACACTGATAGGCTGATTTATAACTTTCTCTTTCCTTCCCGTAGTTTGTCTGTCTTTGTCCACGATTCTAACATACTTACGGCATATATCCATTCTCCAAAACATTAAATTGTTAATAACAATATTATTACAAATTAATGTATACTTTTTATTATTATAATGAGAAGCTATAGTGGTTACTTTTTATATTTTATGACATATATATTGACATATATATTGAAATTGGAGGTTGTTCAAAGAACAATATTTTTAAAAAAATTTAATGCTTAAAAAGGATTTAAATTAAAAATTTCTTGCAACTATTATTATTATGTTATCAATAGGATAAAAGGCGTTGTTATGAAATACACATGGTTTAGAACTGAAAGCTGAAACCTTACAGCTTCTCGTTGCTAGGCAACGAGATGTATTGATCCTGAAATTTCAGCTTGTGGGGCTGAAGATGATTGAAAAAAAAAATAGAAATCTAACCGCAGTCTTCATTTGTATTATAATAAAGAAATAATATACAGGGTGAACAAGATAATCTGTAACATAAGCGTTAAGGCAATGCGTACATTATTTTTAAATTATTTTACACTTCTTGTGTTCATGCAAACAAAAAAAAAAGAAAAATATATATTTGACAATTAATCGACGCAATTTTTACTTCCTTGTACGAAGTAAAGGAAGTATTGTATTCGCGAAAAATTTCGGTTTTGAGATTTCAACGGAAATATCCATTTTGACCATCCCTGAATCCATTCTGACTAATTTCGTCGTGACGTCTGTACGTGCTGTAACACGAGGGGGGTCTTTGAAGCTGGCGGCAGATTCTACCGACTGCACCACTGTAACACGAGGGGGGTTCTCTGAAGCTGACTGATAATGATGATACTAAGGATGATACTTCCCAACGATGATACACTTACTGACTGGTGGACGCCTTGATGGCTGGCGTCCACGGCTTGTGAGAATGAAGAACACACATACACTTCACTTTTTACACTTTACACTGATGAACACTACGGACATGAACAAATACTTGTGATTTACTAATTAACTTTTATTTACATGATTAAATATAACTTAATTAAACATAACTGTTACATTTTGTAACCTTGCGGGCGGGCGTTCTGCACTCGCGCCCCTAAACTAAAACACTACATTGCGACAACAACCAACGTCTTGACGACGCGACGATCTAATTTCGACTCTTCCATGTTTATCCTATGGCTAACTAATGCAGACTCTTCCATGTTTATCCCATGGCTAACTAATACAGACTGCTAAAACAAAAACGCTATCTCCAGGATAGGATTATCTTAGGGGTATGGGGTGCATAGGCGAGGTCATTCTAAAGTCACGCTCGTATATATAATAATTTCCAGACTTAAGATCAACAAATAAATGTCGTGACTATCATAATACGATAAGAATTTCTAAACTGAATTTTGACATTTATAACTTAACAGATAAACAGAGTTAAAATATGAATATTGAAACTATAATTTAGAAGAGTTTATAAAAAGTTATTTATCTGTTATTGTGCTTACCCTCGCCTTGTCACATTATCCTCCCCTTAAGACATAAATATATCGCAAAATCGATATATTTATTCTTAAATCCTGAACTGAAGATAGTTTCCAAATTCTGCAACCACAGAACATAAAACACATACATAAAACAAATAAAACATCAAACATATTACAAATATGAGACACAAAACATAGAATACAAAAATTGCAAAACAGGTACAAATGTACAAGCACAACATAATACGTAACACACAAAAGGTATCAAACTTACGACATTATAAAAGCAAAAAGCTTAACAACATAAAGCATCAAACATATTACAAATATGACACAAAACATAAAACATAGAATACAAAAATCGCAAAACAGGTACAAATGTACAAATACAATTAACATAACATGTTAAAAACAGACAAAAGGTATAAAACCTATGACATAAAGCATAAAGCTTACCAACATGAAACATTATAACCATAATGCATACACAATAAAAACGTAAAACGTTTTAACAAATTACAAATTCGATGCTAAAGGAAAAGGGTATTATTTTATTTTCTTATCTAACAAAAATTACTAATCTAACATGCAACTTAACTAGCCAAAAAAACTAAACACTAACAAAAATCGTCATATAATTGTCATAAAAAGAAAACAACACAAAGGTCACTGCACTGGGGGCGGTTTTTCACACCTAAGTGGTCTAAGGAATGGCACTACAAAAAATTTGGGAACACTTCTGCAAGCGATAACGTCGGTCCTGGAATGCAAGACATCACCAGTGGCGTGCCCTCCATGGGTGCGGCGTAAAACTTGCACAGGTGGGCATGCCAAGTTGTCCTCTCCTACGTTCATGCCCAAGTCGCCATTCACGGTGTCCTCTTCGTTGATCATTTGCAGATCCATTTCGTGCAGGTTGTCGTCATATACTGTGTTCACGTCCAGTTCATCAGCTACTTCGCTGTGTTCTTCCTCAGTCTCACATTTCGCTGTTTCCTCCGGCAGGCAATTCTCTTCAATCATTTTTCCTTCTTGTACGCCCTTGTCACTCGCTGTGACGACTATTGTCGGACTTTCCGGTCGTGGTATGTCTACCACCGCAAAACGATCCTCTATTGCCAGCAAGGACTCAATTTCTTCTAAACTGATCCTCCCTACTGGCAACTCGTGCACTCCATGCCCTGGAGACAACGAATCTAACGGCGCCTGCGGTGCGTAGACCTGGTGCGTCCATGCTGGACCATAAAAACTTGGCGTACAAGCCGGAAAAAATGACGGTGGTAATATGGTGCGTCCTGCATATGTTATTTCTAACCAACGCACCATATCTGTGCCAGTGGTAGGCCGCTTGTACAATGGAATTTCAAAATACAATTCCCTTGCCTTACCACTGAGCCTAAACACTATTGCCCTGCCGAGAAAAACTTCATCCCAGCCGTATCGTCTGCTGTCTGCTCCCATGTTGTGGATATAATCTTCCACGCTGCCATCACCAGAGAACGTATTCATTGCAAGCAATACGTCAAGCATATCTGGTGACGGCTGATACGGCCTGGGTTGCTGTATCATCGCTGGTGTCGTGGTCGTAAATGTGTACATATTGTACACCAAGTACCCTCTCCTCGGTCACAAACTAATAATTCTAAAACTAATAACGTAAGATCTTTTCGGATGAATAAGAGTAAATCATTACTCTCATTATCCTACCCGTTGACTGCGCCACTGTAACACGAGGGGGGTCTTTGAATTTGCTGATAATACTACCGACCGCGCTACTGTAACACGAGGGGGGTGGAACTAAGCTGACTGCAATTCTACCGACTGCTTCACTGTAACACGAGGGGGGGGGGGATCTGACGCTGATGGCAATTACTAAGGATGATGATTCCCAACGATGATACACTTACAGACTGGTGGACGCTTTGATGGTTGGCGTCCAACACTTCGTGCCGAAGGCTTCTTGAGAAGGAAGAACACACATACACTTCACTTTTTACACTTTACACTGATGAACACTACGGACATGAACAAATACTTGTGATTTACTAATTAACTTTTATTTACATGATTAAATATAACTTAATTAAACATAACTGTTACATTTTGTAACCTTGCGGGCGGGCGTTCTGCACTCGCGCCCCTAAACTAAAACACTACATTGCGACAACAACCAACGTCTTGACGACGCGACGATCTAATTTCGACTCTTCCATGTTTATCCTATGGCTAACTAATGCAGACTCTTCCATGTTTATCCCATGGCTAACTAATACAGACTGCTAAAACAAAAACGCTATCTCCAGGATAGGATTATCTTAGGGGTATGGGGTGCATAGGCGAGGTCATTCTAAAGTCACGCTCGTATATATAATAATTTCCAGACTTAAGATCAACAAATAAATGTCGTGACTATCATAATACGATAAGAATTTCTAAACTGAATTTTGACATTTATAACTTAACAGATAAACAGAGTTAAAATATGAATATTGAAACTATAATTTAGAAGAGTTTATAAAAAGTTATTTATCTGTTATTGTGCTTACCCTCGCCTTGTCACAGTGCGTATCTCGCATAACTCAAAAACGGTAAGCCGTAGAAGGTTGAAATTTTGTATTTAGGACTTCTATAACATCTAGTTGTGCACCTCCCTTTTTGGTCATTACATAATTTCCAGAAATGGTACTTTATTTGAAGCCTATAATAGATTTTAATGAAAAACTATATTAAAATATAATCCAAAACGTTTCAAATTTGGTATATAAGACTTTTATATCAATTGGAATAACATAGCAGATTTTGGTTAAAACAGACTAACCGGAAGTGATATATTACCTGAAGTTGTTAACAGTTTTTCTTGAATAAAATGGTTTCATTTTGATTTTAGAAATAAATGTTTCAAATAAGAGTTTTAGAGAATTAAATTCTGCGTCTAGCACATCAAGTATTATTAAATTAGCCCTTTGTATAAGCGAGATATGTAAATTTTAAACTTATATACTTTTTGGTTTTTGTAATGAAGCTTGCTATGGATTAGGATAAAAAATAACAAAAATAAAAAAAATAGATGTTAATGTCAAATTACGTCAAACACGTGCAATTTTATAATTGGGTCTATACTTCATCTTCATATTGGTCTTGCGTACAGGGAAGTCGTGTGGTGTCCACATCAGATTTTTTTTAATAATATACTAATTTCTTTTTATCACGTCTTTAATTTAAGATTAATCGGTCATTAAAGCCATAAATTATTTTTTTGTACTTCCTGTAAATGCAATTAATTTTACAAATTTCCAAAAAAATATTTTTAATTTGCTATCAATATATGTCATGTAATGTAGTATCTGCCATTTAATTATTTTCCTCAATCACCCTGAATATTACCGTCTATGTTGTAGATTCAACGAATGTATACTCCCTGTAGATATGAATAGACAATTATTCTATTAAATGCTATTTATAATAGTAATGACTTTGACATTGGCATATTTAGTTTGTTGAATATAATCTGGTTTTAAGCTTGAAAAAAATGGAAAGTTCAATCATTCATTTATTTATTTACATTTCACTTATACTTTTTCAAATTTCTTTTATTTATTTACAAAAGATATGTTTGGCCTACTTATTTTTTAAAAAATTAAAAAGAGATTTAAATATTTACTATATTTTTCTTCTCGCTATAGAATTGTTGGTAACAACTTAGTTTATTTTATTTCCCGAACATAGGAAATTCAATGTAAAAATTTTGATTTCACGATATCTCTTTACCTTTTTTTTAGAAAAAAAGTGTAATGAAGAAAAATGTTCCGAATGAAAAATTGTATCGATGAATAGTACTAAGTTTGTTGTTTAATTGTTTCTTCTTATGTACAAGTTAGAAGCAAAAGAAAATACACGAATTAAGGCAATTATTAGAGTGCCTTGAAAAATAAGACATATCTGACAGATTTGACATTTATTTTGATTTTATTATAATTAGAACATTAGGAATACAATCTAGAAGTAAAAAATCGGATGTGGCCAACACAACCCCTCCCGCTATTTAATTTTCATTAATTTAAATATACATACTTACATATTTAGTTATACTAGAAACTGTATTAAAATCCATTCCATATAACTATGGTTCTATTTACTATTTTCTTTTTAAAACGTTACTATTATTAATTTGAAATGATTAGTTCTTTGACAGTGACATTTATCTGTCAGTCACATACATTTGAGATATGAACTGTCTAATCAAGTAGTTGTGTTTGTTTAAATCGCAGCCTCTGTGATTTAAATTATAGATAATTTTATAAATTTATCCATAAAATATATATAGAAAAAGTATTAATGCAAACTAATAGAAAATTTAATAATCTTTAATTTTTATAAACATAAATCTCGAAAAAATAACATTTAATAGTATATTAAGTATTAAAAACGGTAATTCCTTCACGTTACTGATGCTTACACTATTTTTTGCACGATCGATGCACAAAATTTAAAAGAAAAATAAGATTTGAAAATTATTTTGACATATTAAAAAAATTTATTTGTCATTTTAGAAGTAAGCTTTGATTTTTGTTTTTATTTATTTACCGGTTTCAGGATATTATTCCATTGTTTACATGTACAAAAGTAGGCTGGTAACTAAGTAAAACTGTATCTGTATGGTAATATTATTACCATACTGACTTGTCAACAACGGTCTACAAAATGAAAATAAAATAAAATGAAAATATAATGCTTTTCATTAATACATACAGATAACGTTAGCCTATCGTTCTAAATATGGTCTACTTTATTCTAAAGTAATAAACATGAGGAATAAAGTACAAAATTTGAATATTTGTCATATTGACATATGTTAAAATAATTGTTCTGTTAACCATAGCAATCTGAAAATAGCATTAATGAGAGAATGACAAAAAATTATATTTAACAATAATGTCTTAATTTTCTGAAACCGATAAACTATTGAACAAACCTCGGATGTTATTAATCATAACATTTCTAGGTATGTTAATAGCTATTACCGTCTCGCCTCCTGAACGGTAAGTGAAGCACATCACTTACCGATGTGAGGCACATCACTTACCGTTCAGTAATTTGTAAATAAGACCTACTGTCTTGGAAACACTATCGGTAAATATAAAAAATAACCCGATCGTGCAAAAAGGTATTTTTGGAGAAAAACTATTTTGAGCTTCAAGTAAAGTACCATTTCCGGTTATCTGATTTACACCAAAATCTAATGGCTTCTTTCCATATTAGAATAAGGTTTAAATACAAGGTTTCGAAATTTTCTGAATGATAGTATTTGAGTTAGAGTGGAGGATCCACACATACATACACATATACACACAGATATCATCGTGAAAATGTTAAAAGTGGATTAGGGACCTTAAAACGTGTTCATTTACCAAAATCTTGATATGCGATTTTTAGCACGATCCCTGTACATCCCTTACCAAGGGTAGCGGGAGGTAAAAATTAATCACAAATTCTAATAATAATAATAATAAAAAAATCAAACAAAAATATAAATTATTGTTTTATTTTTCATGGCACTCTGACAATTGTCTAAAATCGAGAATTTTCTTCTGCTTATAATGTTTTCATTCCGAACATTTTTCTTCATTACACTTTTTCCCAAAATTAATAGGTAAAGAGATATCGCCAAATCAAAATTTTAACACTGAATTTCCTATGTTCGGAAAGTAAAGTAGACACCCGGTATATTTATATTTAACTTGCTAACATTTAAACGAAAATATATATTTAAATATATTATCCATAAACGCATAAACCATACCTTATTTCTTATAACTATTCTATTATTTATTCACATTACTTCACTATTTACTGCTGAAATTTCGAAAAAATCCTGCTACGTTTTCAGGAGTGGCTGCTCACGCCCGTTATCAGAGCAATACTGGTCCTGCATCCTGCAGGATACCAGGATGAATTGACCTATATTCCAGGACATGCGTGCATATTCACCTAATGATGTTTACATATTGTTACAAATCGGCATCTCGTACGATATAAAGATTAAAACAACATAACTTTTTTACCTCCCGCTACCCTTGGTAAGGGAGGTATAGGGATTGTGCTAAAAATCGCATATTGAGATTTTGGTAAATGACCACGTTTTAAGGCCCCTAGAATCCAATTTTAACATTTTCACGATGTGTATGTGTGGATCCTCCACTCTAACTCAAATACTATCATTCAGATAATTTTGAAACCTTGTATTTCGAACTTTTTCTGTAATGGAAAGAGCCCATTAGATTTTGGTGAAGTTCGGATAACCGGAAATGGCACTTTACTAGAAGCTCAAAATAGTTTATCTTCGAAAAATGTCTTTAAATGTTATTTTTTGTGACTCGGGCTGTAAAAATTAAAGACAATTAAATTTTCTATAGATTTGCATTAATACTTTTTCTATATATTTTATGCACAAATTTATAAAAATATCTATAATTTAAATCCCAGAGTCTACGCTATAAACAAACAAAACGCTGTTATTCAAATGTATGTAACTGACAGATAAATGTCACTATCAAAGAACTAATCATTTCAAAATAATATTAGAAAACAAATTCAATACAGTTTCCAGCATAAGTAAATATGTGTGTAGGTATATATTAAGATGAATAAAAATTAACGATTCACAAAAATATTAATTAATTAATGTTATTATAAAAATTAAAGATTATAAAATTTACTATAGATTTGCGTAAATGCTTTTTCTATACATTTTATGGATAAATTTATAAAAGTATATCTATAATTTAAGTCCCCGAGCCCCTACGCTTGAAACAAACAAAACGCAGTTATTCAAATGTATGTAACTGACAGATAAATGTCACTATCAAAGAATTAATCATTTCAAAGTAATATTAGTAACGTTTTAAAAAGAAAAAAGTAAATAGAACAGTAGAAAAGGAATTCAATACAGTTTCCATTCCAGCATAAGTAAATATGTAGGTATGTATTTAGATTAATAAAAATTAACGATGCACAAAAATGTTTAAGCTAATTCTCATGCTAAAAATCGCATATCGAGATTTTGGTAAATGACCACGTTTTAAGGTCCCTAGAATCCAGTTTAACATTTTCACGATGATGTCTATGTGAATATGCGGATCCTCCACTCTAACTCAAATATTATCATTCAGTAAATTTTGAAATGTATAAGCTAATCCTAATTTTTGTATTAGTGAATTCTATTCTATCCCGGTATTTAAAATTTAATCTTCATTTTATTATAGCTCTGGTGGCTCAATAGTTAGAGCAACGCTTCATGTGATGAGTGTCCTCGGGGCTCTGGGTTCTAATCCTACTAAGGCATGGATGTGTGTGAATGTGAACTCACTCTGTAATTGAGATTTAATCCTGTTGAGGAGTTTTAAAAAAAGTAGTTACTTGGATTAGATTAGACTATATTTTAAGAAATAAACTGTCAAAATTAGAGTAAAATTCGCTATCCAAAAATAAGGATTAACTTAATCTTTTTTTGTGACTCGGGCTGTAAATGATGGGAGGTATTGTGTTAGCCACACCAGATTTTTTTAATACGTATATTTTTATTTTTTCATACAAAAACAATACTTATAATATAATACATTCTGTATTCAACCTTCACCCTGCTTGTGTGTCTTGGTCAGTCATTATCCTTATATCTAGTGCCAGTATTTATGCTGTGACTGTTGTTGACCATTTTGTGCGGCTTGGTTGGCTTGCTGCACAGCTTGGACGGCGGCCGTCGCGGCGTTCAAAGAGGCGTCTTTTGCCGCGTTAGCATGCTGTAAAGCAGCAGCTGCTTCTGACTGCTGAAGGGCGGATATTTTTGCTGCTTGTTCTTCTAAAAATAAAATTAAGAATAAAATTAAAAATTACCCTTAAAGATTTTATTTTATTCTTAAAAAAATAAAATTATGAACTTAAGGCTTGATATACATTAGCGGTACAATGACGGTACAATAACGGTACGATAGTTCTTGGTCCAATGTAATTTAATGGACCCATTTACATCTATGTTTTCAGTATGATGACGGTACGATGACGGCCCAGTGATATTTACTGATTTACATTAGCGATACGACCACGGTACAGTATAGTTTAGTTTCTATTGAAAAAATATTCTATATAATAGTAACAGCGTAGTACAGGGTGCGGCAGAACCAATTGAGCAGTTTAGTGGGGCAGGTGTTCGGGCGGTGTCGGCATCCCCATTTTAGTACCCAACATGGTTTGGACCGGAGTACATCGTGGCTTTGCCGTGCGTGCGTTTTATGAAAACAACCGATCTGTGTTTGCGACGCAAAGAGCTTTTCGGCGACAGTTCAACATTCCGCGAAATAATGTTGTTCCTACTGCGAACACAATTCGGTCCTGGATTCGGCAGTTGGAGGAAACTGGTAGCACACTAAGAATAGGTACACATGGCCGATGAAGATCCATCAGAACATCAGAAAATGTAGATCTAGTGAGAGCTGCAGTCGAACAATCGCCAAGACGTTCTGCTCGAAGGCACGCTATTACATTGGGGGTTTCAGACCGCAGTTTGATGGTTCAGGAATTGAACCCAGCAGACTACGCCAACAGCCAAAATCTGTGTGAGGAAATTCTTGCAGCGATCCCTCCTGAGGCAACATTCTTCAGCAGCGACGAGGCACATTTTCACCTAAGCGGGATTGTGAACAAACAAAATGTTCGCCACTGGGCTGAAAACAACCCCCAAATTGTTCACGAAAGACCGCTATATTCTCCGAAACTAACGGTGTGGTGTGTCGTTTCACAATTTCGCATTATAGGACCGTACTTTTTTGAAGAGGGAGGCGTGACCGTGACCGTGAATTCCGGGCGTTATGTTTCAATGTTGCAAAATTTTCTGCAGCTCCGATTGGAAGTGGTTGTTGAAGAAGAGGGATTAGGGGACTTTTGGTTCCAACAGGATGGGGCTACAGCCCACACAGCCCGAAATTCTCTAAACGCTTTAAGAGAAATGTTGCCTGGACGTCTAGTGTCTTTGAGATGTGAAGTGGGGTGGCTTGCGCGATCGCCCGATTTAAGCATAAGCGACTTCTTTCTTTGGGGATATCTAAAGGAAAAAGTGTTTAAACGTCGCCCCCAAAACCTGCTAGAGCTAAGGGAGCAGATTGTTGAAGAAGTAAACGCGATACCCCACGAAATGTGTCAACGGGCTGTTCAAAACTTTAGAAATCGGCTCCAGCAATGTATTGCAGCCAGTGGCGTACCTAAGGTGGGGCAAACAGGGCAGGTGCCCTGGGCGCCAGAACCAAGGGGGCGCCGCTTGGAGCCCTTGGTATCCGTATGTAACTTAGGTGCCAGAATTTGAAATGTTAAAACTGTTTATTACTGTGCGTATTAACATTTTTCGGAACTGTTGAAATTCTCTATCTGTTTTTTCATCGTCTACTCAACTCTGGGAAATACTCAAAAACGCTGTGACCATAGTTATTAAATCTGAGTCTAAAATAATATAGAGTGCAAAGGTGGAAGCTGTGAAGCCCATAAACAACTACCTTGACGGCATACTCCAAGTTCTCGAGACTATAACGGATGATGCAAATGAAACGAGTGAAACAAGAAGTGATGCAATTGTACAACCGTATGTTGACACTTGATTTTCTGACTCTACTTGGATTTTGGACGAGAGTACTCATTCCTATTGATAGTTCAGAAAAGACTGCAAGATATAAATATGAATTATCATGCTGCCGCCTTAGATTTGAAAGGTTTAAGAGATTATTTTCGCAATGAAAGAGGAACTTTGGTGACTGAAGCTCTAGAAATTGGACTTAGTCTCTGTCAAAACTGGGATGTTGAAACCGAAAAACGCCAATAGCGAAAAATCTTCGAATAGCCATGCAAATAATGTTGCCTATTGCAGTTTCCATCGCTTGCTGTGAAAGATCTTTTAACAAAGTAAAACTGATCTTAAATTATCTGAGAGTCTCCATATGGGTCAAGATCGATTAAGTGATCTTGCTTTGATGAGCGTTGAAAGAGAAGAAACTGAAAAGACCGATTCCGAGCACGTTATTAATGCCATTTTTTGATCGTAATGACCCCCGGAATATATGGTATAATTTTGTCGAGCGAGTCGCGGAACACCCGTATATTGATGGTTATTTGGTTATGGCCACATATCTCGCTACACTAAAGCGAGAAAAAAGTAATCTTGATTTTACATTGTTGTCAGGGGGCGCAATTACGACCCTTGCCCTGGGCACCATTTCACTTAGGTACGCCACTGATTGCAGCTAACGGCCGCCATCTTAAAGACATTATTTTTAAAAATTAATAAGTATAAAATGGTAAGTCCTACTGATTTCAAAAAAGTGCATAATTTTGTTGCTTATAAAACACTTACAAATAACTATAACAAACCCTACCTGTCCGTTGTATTTCTTGAGCTGCATGGCTTGCACTCTTATGAATAACATGTGCTGCTAGTTGCTCCTTCTCAGCTGCAACTCTTTGAGCCCTTGCAACTTCAGCCTTAGCAGCTGCAAGCCTGTTCTGCGCCTGCAAAACTGCATTGGATGCAGATGCACTAGCTTGTCTTGCAGCTGCAGCCGCGGCTTCGCTTCTCGCTTGAGCCAAATTTGCCTGGCGTTCTTTGTTGGCAGCTGCTTCTTGTTGTTCGACTAGGACGTGCTTGGCGTCTTGAACGCGGGATTGAAGGTATTGGACCTGCATTGAGGCGTCTTGAGCAGCTGTGATTGCGGAGGCTATGAGGCTAGGGGGGACTGGGGGGCTATAAGGAGGCAAAGATTTTTGGAGCTGAAAAAAGGAAATTATTTATGTTATGTTACGACTGTTATAACTGCTAAATACAGTACATTATTGTTAATTAATTACTGTATCCCAGACCAGAGCTGGGCAATACTTGCAAGAAAAGTACTTTATTAGGCTTCCAAGTACTTTGAGTACTTCAAGTACTGTACTTGAAGTACTTTCTATTTATAGTACTTTGTACTTGACAAAGTAAATCTATTCACATATACTTGGTACTTAATACTTGGAAAAATACTTGAAGTACAATGAAAAATACTTGAAGTACTTTAAATGTACTTGAAGTATTTTAATTGTACTTGAAGTATTTTAAATGTACTTGAATTACTTTACGGGGTCTCGTGGCCGCGTGCCTGAGTGTCAGGTCAAGAATCTGGGGAATCGGGTTCGATCCCGACCGACGCCAATTATTTCCAATTTTAAATGGCACAAAATTGACCCCTGCGGTGCACCCTCCATGCCAGCAATGAGTGCCCGTCCCGTGAGGTGCAAATATCATCTTTACCGATATCTGCGTACAAAGCAGATTGGCACACCCAGCATTGGGTAATAAGCCGTGATGATATATTTATTTTATTTTTATTTTATTTGAATTACTTTAAATGTACTTGAATTACTTTGTTTGTCTGTCAGCGTTTCTTTTGCAGAGGTGTGGTGTTATGTGAATTTCATTAATAAATATATTTTCAGCGATAATATGAAAGTAAAGATATATTTGCAAATTTTTGGCATAAATAAATTAATTCTAATCTGTGCATATTGCATATACATAAATGTTTGTATTACCTAACTACAGTGCTAGGACTTTGCGTATCGTCTGGCGATCGCATAACGTAAAAATGACGTCATTCTAACATCTCGGTACAGCTTCTCGCATCGCTTGGCGATCATATGTATGACATCAATTTTACGTCATGAGATCGCTAGGTGATACGGCAGTCCCAGCGAGGAACTCTTGTTTTAAATAACCAAATAAATATCGCATATTGAAATTTTTGTCAACAATCACCTTTTAAGGTCCATATAATCAGAAAAATATCAATTATCTGAAAAAGTACTTGCACCCAAATTTACAAGTACTTTTTTAAGTACTTGGTACGTTCAAGTACTTTAGAAACTAAAAAAGTACTTGTACTTCAAGTACTTTTAAAAACATCAAGATACTTGGTACTTGTACTTCAAGTACTACTTTCCGGTACTTTGCCCAGCTCTGTCCCAGACAAATGCCAAGTAACTTCATTGTTGCATCACAGACATCGGCCGGCCGCCAATAAAGAAGGAATTAGTTATCAGTTGAGTTTAAACCTTTAGAGAAAAAGGAGACCGAGAAAGGCCTAAAGACAACTGGGATATGGTATATATCACTGAAGATCTTTGAGAAGAAAAACACAACTATACAGATTTAACACCATATTCGACCTAATTCACTAAGATAGTTGTTAACATAGTCGTTAGGTAACAACTGAGAGTTAACAACGATTTTTAGCAACTTTTGTATCAACTGTCATTCAATTGGTATTCAGTAAATATGTACATAATTAACGACATTAGTAAAAATGGTCGTTCTGAACAATCGTTGTTAAATATAGCAGTGAAGTTATTAACAAGTGAGTTAAAAGGCATATCGATTCGCAATATTTGTACATATTTCTACTCTATTCACAACCTAAAGTGACAGATTTTGATTCGTTTGACGTTTGAGTTCTTAATAATGAGTGATAAGAAAATTTGGGGACTTGAAAAGACCTATAGCTAGGCGTTGAAATTAAGTGTTGGGACAATCTGATGAAATTCTCCAGTTTAGTATACATGTTTATTCAATTCGATGCGATCGATTTCGAAATTTCAAGAATCTTATCAGGAATGACGCATGACCATCGCCCAGAACTTTTAGTAGTAAAAATAATAAAAATTTGACATTGTTGAAATGGCTGTTTAAATTTAAATGTGTAAGATAAATTAAAATAAATTTTAAAAAATTGAATTTTGATGTTTTCGGGAGAGAATTTGAAAATTTGTTCAATATTAAGAATAAAAATATTTAAGAATAAATGCAAACCCTTCATCTTGTAACATGAGACCTAATAGTTTAGCTGAATTTTTTTCTTAATAGTCAAATTATCAATTTATTTTTGTCTTACAATTTTTCTTTTTTCTTACAGATAGATACTTACAACTATGGGCACTGGTAAGGGTTGCGGTTCCGCGGACCATCCAGAACCAGGAAATCCAATGCTGTTCCAACCGTTTAGGCTGTATTCAACACCTCGCTTCACTGCTCCATGGGTGGGAGAGAGACAGAACGCAAGGGCGCACACGAACACCTGCAACTGACAAGGATAGACATACAAAACGGGGTAAGTGAACTTAAAGCAGATATATTCGAATAGGGGCCAGTACTCATTTTTAATATAAAAAGAAAAATTAATTCTGTCGCTTCTAGCAGTAAAACTATAAATATCGCAATCATGACAAAGCGGCATATTATTCACTGCTTCTATTATAATATAACATTGGAAACCAGCGGGCCATTATTTATTTAAATGAAGACATGCAATACTAATACTTGATATCTTAGGGTTCGCCACTCCTCTGAGTGCTCTATACAGGGTGTTTCGCGGATACGGTACATCGCGATTATTTTCTTAATTATTCGAAATACAAGAAAATCATTTATCATTTTTTATATGTGATGGTATATATTTTTTATGTCCATTCGATAGAGTATTTTTTTTCTGAATTCAACCATGTATACATTTTATATCCTTACATTACAAAAATATTTAGAAAAATTGCAATGGACCTTTTCAATTTAAAGAGATAGAAGATATGCGCAATGGGGATCTGCGCATAGTAAGAACAACTGAGATCTATGGCGTGTGTTTCTAAAAAATTTAGACATAAAATGTGAGAATATCTCAGACAACTCTAAAAAGTCTTCTCGAAATAAGTTACAAAAGCTTTTATTGAAGTTAAAATGTCTAACGATGCAAATTTTCACTGAGAATACAGGTATTTTAAAGACTGCAATATTTTTGACGTTTCGTTTGACAGCCCAACTGGCAGTTGCTTGTGCAATTTTCTTACTATTTGCAGCGATAGAAACAGATGGATGTTAAATTGAAAAGGTCCATTGATATTTAAATAAATTTTATTTTTATAATTATTTTTTCAGAAGGCTATGCATAAAAAAAATTGAACCTAAATTAAATCGAAACAAATATTTGTTTATATCTTTATAAGTATAAAGAATAGGAATTATTGGTGCCGGCCCGAAACTTTGGAGCGCCCCAGGCGAAAATTGTAAATTGCGCCTCTCATTTATTACAATTTTGTTTAGATTATATATGTACAAAAATTAGAAAAGAAGCGATTTGTGACCATAACTCGCGAACAATCACAGAATCTTAATCTGAATGAATTTTTTTTGAAAATATTTTGGATATTTATAATACAGAGTTTTTTTTTCTTTTCGGTTCTACAGAGTCGCTTTATTTTTGTCTAATACCATATACAGGATTAGTCAATACAATTTACAACAGCGTCTAGCTACCTCTCTTAAAAAAATAGAATATTTAATTCACGATTGCTTTGCCTGCCTATTGATGGTTCTGTCATTTTGACATTAAATAATTAAATATGGTCTGTTGTCATTAGTATTTTAGGTTGCAAACAAAGGGACTTTCAAAATAACTCTTCCGTGACTAACCCTGTATATAGGGAAAAAAAATTCTCACTGTACGTATAAGGTATAAATACTTTCTAGGTAAAAAATATAAGAATCTTGTTTTGTATAAAATTTCGATACGGATCACCGTTTTCAAGAAAAATGTCAAAAACCAAAATATGTCGCCTTTTTCCAAATTGGCGAGGGTCTGTTGCATCAGTGTATTTTTCTGTATAGGATTCCGTATAAAAGATATTTTTCTTTTTTGTATTGGGGGTATTTTTCAGTAGATTTCCTGAACAACAATTACTTCTTCAGTATTTGATATGAGAATGTTTTTAATTGATATAATCGCCAACGAATTTAGCCTTTCTTCTTTCTTAATATAACGTAAAAAAATATAAATAGGATTTAATTAATATAAGTTTGCTGCAACTGGAATTATTGTTAGCATTATTATTAAATGAGAGAAGACTGTTTTGGTGTAATGCAACAGTGAAATTTCTGTAACTTAAAGTTACCATCAAATATATTAAATATATAAACGAAGACGGATTTGTGAAAAATTCACGGACCCCAGCGGGATTCGAACCCACGGCCTCCCAATTTCTAGTCGGGCGCTCTGCCAACTGAGCTACAGGATCCCACTGAAGTTCGTTTGACATGTGAAAAATTCACGAACTTCAGTGGGATCCTGTAGCTCAGTTGGCAGAGCGCCCGACTAGAAATTGGGAGGCCGTGGGTTCGAATCCCGCTGGGGTCCGTGAATTTTTCACAAATCCGTCTTCGTTTATATATTTATTATTATTAAAGCTACACGCTGGACGAGTCAAAAAACTTATAATTTGATTTTTAATTTATTTTGCAAAACAATAGTATCAAAAAATGTCGCCCTAAAACCAATTTCGCCCCAGGTGGTCGCCTGGGTTGCCTGTAGCTTGGGCCGGCCCTGGAATTATGCACTAAATAATTCAAATTGACTATCGAATGGGCCTAAAAATATATACCATCCCATTTAAAAAATATATATAGCTTTATGTTATCTTTAGTTGTTTTTGATGTATGTACGTATTTTATTATCTCTGATACTTTTTGACGACATTTTCATCCTCACATTTTTGATTTTGTAATGCAATGATATTATTTTCCAACTGTACTTTAACTATCCCTGATGATGATTCATTTGGAACCGAAACGTAGGAAAGTTAATTAAATAACTATTTAATAAACACTACAATCATACTAACACTCAAGTAATACCAATAAATTTATGTTTGTTCGAGAACCACTGATTAAAAAATAAATAACACCACTTATTGATTGTAATCGAAAAACTTCTTACCACGGTGGAAGACATCTTCATATATTGGTAATCTTCGTAGACTGATGCTCTTCAGAGATCCTCTGGACTTTATATACACCTTTCCAGATATTCCTTCTAAAATTCATCTTATCTGAATTATTATGATTATAACAGAAGGTGTAATTATTTACAATGTCTGAAAGAAAGATAGCTCAGACTTATAATTATTTAAACAACGAGAAAGGGATACAAAAGATTAATTTTTACTTTGATTTAATAAGATAGAGTACTCTGTATTCAGTAGTTCTACTTTACAGTGTGAAAGCATAAATGAGTATAAATTTGTAAAGCCATATGTGTTATTTGATAAATGTATAAATGTATATTAAAAGTAGATGGATATTACATATATGTAACATGTAATATATAATTTATAAATCCATTAAATGTATGTACCTATCTATGTAAACGTGTAAGTGTAGAACAGCATAGAAATCGACCGCTTCGTAGTTTTGAATTTAATAGCTATTAACATACCTACGAATGTTATGCACATCATAACTGCCGCAGATGTAAGTTTGAAATCCGAGCTCGTAGAGCGAGGATTTTAAGACATCTAAGGCTTGTTATGATTAATAACATCCGTGGTTTGTTCAATAGTTTATTGGTTTCAGAAATTTATGACAATATTGATAAATATCATTTTTTGAAATTTTCACATTAATGTTACTTTCAGATTGCTTTGGTTAACAGAACAATTATTTTGACATATGTCAATATGACAAATATTCAAATTATGTGCTTTATTTCTCATGTTTATTACTTTAGAATAAAGTAGACAGTATTTAGAACGACAGGCTAACATTATCTGTATGTATTAATGAAGAACATTATATTTTCATTTTAAATTCATTTTGTAGACTGTTGTTGACAAGTCAGTATGGTAATAATATTACCCAACCATACATATACAGTTATTACTTAGTTACCAGCCTACTTTTGTACATGTAAACAATGGAATAATATCCTGAAACCGGTAATTAATTTTACCTCCCGCTACCCTTGGTAAGGGAGGTATAGAGATCGTGCTAAAAATCGCATATCGAGATTTTGCTAAATGACCACGTGTTAAGGTCCCTAGAATCCAATTTTGACATTTTTACGGTGATTTCTGTGTGTATGTGTGTGTGTGTGTGTGAAAATTTTGAAACCTTGTATTTCGAACTTTTTACCTCTCGTTAAGAGAGGTATTGAATTCATGCTAAAACTCGCATATCCAGATTTTAGTGAATACGATGATGTCCGTATGTGTGTGTGGATGTTGGATCCACGATTTCTCAAATTCTATAAGATTTAAGACATTTTTAACTACGGATTCCTCAATCTAACAATAATGGGAAGAATTGATTAAGTTTTGGTTACAATTGGACAACCGGAAGTAGTATTTACAAGAAAAAAAATTATCTAAATATTACTTATCGAAAATTTATTTAAATACTTATATTAAAAAATCTGATGTGGACACCACACGACTTCCTTGTACGCAAGACCAATATGAAGATGAAGTATAGACTCAATTATAAAATTGCACGTATTTGACGTAATTTGACATAAACATCTATTTTTTTTTATTTTTTGTCCTAATCCATAGCAAGCTTCATTACAAAAACCAAAAAGTATATAAGTTTTAAATTTACATATCTCGCTTATACAAAGGGCTAATTTAATAATACTTGATGTGCTAGACGCAGAATTTAATTCTCTAAAACTCGTATTTGAAGCATTTATTTCTAAAATCAAAATGAAACCATTTTATTCAAGAAAAACTGTTAACAACTTCAGGTAATATATCACTTCCGGTTAGCCTGTTTTAATCAAATTCTGCTATGTTATTCCAATTGATATAAAAGTCTTATATACTAAATTTAAATTTGAAAAGTTTTGGATTATATTTTAATATAGTTTTTCATTAAAATCTATTATAGGCTTCAAATAAAGTACCTTTTCTGGAAATTATGTAATGACCAAAAAGGGAGGTGCACAACTAGATGTTATAGAAGTCCTAAATACAAAATTTCAACTTTCTACGGCTTACCGTTTTTGAGTTATGCGAGATACGTACGTAGGTACGTACAGACGTCACGACGAAATTAGTCAGAATGGATTCAGGGATGGTCAAAATGGATATTTCCGTTGAAATCTCAAAACTGAAATTTTTCGCGATTACAATACTTCCTTTACTTCGTACAAGGAAGTAAAAAGTCAACAACACAAAATAATGTACGTAAAAAAGGATATAAAAGGAATTTGCGAAAAAATGACGAATATAAAGAAAAAGAAAAGGAAAGTAGAAAAAGAAAATTTCAGGATATTGAATATAAAGAAAATGTATGTATTGTACATAATTTATATTAAACTATCCCATAGATTTTGCAGATAAATGTGAGAATCATTTTGTAGTGAGACATGAATATATGTATTTGTATTTAAAAATGCATACAACCAGGTAAAATATCTGGCGAGAGGTTATGTGCTGACCACATCAGATTTTTTTTATAGTATGTCTTAACAAGCCATTATATTGACACAATAAAAAATAATATCTCACGATTTACTTCATACATTTCATAATATTTTTTCCCGAAAATATTTTAAATTATAGATTAAGTGAAGGGATGTCAAATCAACTAGAACAGATGAAATTTTTAACTTTTTCGAAAACATTCTCCTACTTTCTCTATTGGATAAAAAATACCGTACTTCTGTAATCCTAATAAGTACGAGATTAATCTCTAAAATTAATTATTACTCACAATAATATGAACATATTTCTTGCTAGACTTTTACTTGTAACTATTACAAATTTTAAAGTTTAGTTCCGTATTTTATCAAAGCCACAATTTCCTATATTTTAAATTTTTTGTACTACATTCTTTGTGGTTTCCGAAAATAAAAAATTATTATGAAATTTATATAATAAATTAATTAAAATTCCTGTTTTACATAAATAATATTTAAGTGGAAAATTGATTTTCAAAAAAAACTACAAATATTTAAAGTATTTAACAAGTTTCTAATTTTCTATTGGAATCAATCGAAAGCGTTAAGAACATGAATTTAATTATTTATTTTTATGAATCAATTTTCTTATGAATAAATCATGGGAAAATAATTTGAATTCTTTGATACAAAATATAAATACATTTTACGATAGTTACGGTATATATATATTTACAATACAACACATGATTCATATTTTTACCTTCCGTCACCTTTAGGTAAGGAAGGTATTGTCTTTGGTCACAAATTTCGGTGGTGAGCTTGATGTTTGTCTGTCATTAGAGTTATCGCAGACGAAAATTTTGTTGCACACACACATCCATACATACATACATACATACATACATCCATACATACATACATACATACATAGATACATACATACATACATACATACATACATACATACATACATACATACATACATACATACATACATACATACATACACACATACACACATACACATACACTTACAGTCATCATCGGAAAACTAGTAAAATCATATTCTAGGGACCCTAAAACGTGCTTATTGATTAAAATCTAATCATCGAAATTTTTGACCAATGACAGTACCTTCCTTACCTAAGGGTGACGGAAGGTAAAAATGAAAATTATTAATTTTATGTACATATGATGTAACTCATATTTGTAATATTTGGACATTGGTTGTTTTTGCAAAGAGCTCCTCAGTTTTGTAGAACCCAGGTTTATAAATAAATAAAACAGTATGGTTTTATATAAAAATTTATTAATACAAAAATATAAAATATATATAACATCAACAATCATTCATCAGACATTTGGCTAGTTTTTGATATAACCCAACTTTCTTTTTGAAATTTCTGATTGTGTTGTACAACTGGCACATTAACAGACTCTTTACCATCTATAAATTCTCTGCTTTCAGGATTTTGTAAGGACTTAGAATATTTGTACATTTTAATTTCAACTTTGGGTTCCGTAAAACCCGTAAAACTATCAAAATCTGTATCGTGCTTAAAGGGTTCATAAAAATACTTCTTGTAGTTTGTTGGTTTTTCATTAAATTCTGAGTCTGTAGTAAATTTTGCTCTTGATTCTTCGTGTTCATCTTTTAGCGGGTGGTCATCTTCTTGAAGGAATTTTTGATGATCTTTGAAGTTCCCGTAGAAGCGATTGGGTTCATAAAAATACTTGTTGTAGTTAGTTGGTTTTTTATTGAATTCTGAGTCTGTAGTATATTTTGTTCTTGATTCTTCGTGTTCTTCTTCCCGCGGGTGGTCATCTTCTTGAAGGAATTTTTGATGATCTTCTTTGAAGTTCCCGAAGAAGCGATCGGGGTGGAAGTTTTCAGATTCTTGCCGGATATCTTGGGTTTCCCGTTCGCCTGATTCGTTCAGCTCTTCTTTGTCGTCGTCTTCTTCCTGTTGCTGTTGATCTTCATTTTGTTCCTGGTTCTCTTCTTCATTTTGCTCTTCTTTTTGTCCATCTTGATCTTCATTTTGTTGTTCATTCTGTTCTTCATTTTCTTCCTCGTTTTGTTCTTCATTTTCTTCCTCGTTCTGTTCTTTGTTTTGTTCCTCATTTTGTGCTTCCCGTTGCTCTTCATTGTCCTGTTTGTTTTCTTCATTTCTTGCAGGAAGTTGTTGGACAGGCTGATGTATAGCAACAGGATTTTCATATACAGGGGCAGGATTATTTGGACGGAAATTTCTGTAGATTTTAGGAGGCGTTGTAAGCGATTGTTTTGGTTGGTGCAACTGTTTTTGTGGTTGGTACAACTGTTTTTGTGGTTGATACAACTGTTTTTGTGGTTGATACAACTGTTTTGGTTGTTGGTGCAACTGTTTTTGTTGTTGGCGCAACTGTTTTTGTTGGCGCAACTGTTTTTGCACAGGATTTTGTTTTTGCACCGGCAATTGTTGCTGTGTTTGATGTTTAGGTTGGTACTGCACTTGTTTTTGTAAATTCAATTCTTTTGGCTGATATACCAATTGTTTTTGTTCTTTGTTTTGTGGTTGGTACAACTGCTGTTTAGAGTTATGGATATTGGTATGTAAAGGATGATATACATGATGTTGGTAGCCTATGTTGTGGACTTCGCCCACTTTAGGGCCAAGCCCATTTATGGGCTGACTGACTGCTACATTTTTGGTAAAATCTGCATTTAATTGACTAGGTAACTCTTGATATTGATTCAATCCTAATAATAAATTTTGATAATGTTGGTTGTTATATTGATTGCTAAATTGATTATTAGTATTATAAGGTAAAACATATTGAGAATATGGTACTTGCGCACTGGCTTGAAGATATTGCCTACCATCATTATTTGGGAATTGGTGATGTAACTGATAATTAGAGGGTAAAGAAATTATTACAGGATTTTCTTTAGAGGTTTCTGAAGAAGGTTGTTGCAAAAGAGGTGTGTTTTGGTGAATAGGGTAGTTTGATTCGATTACATCTCTTTTCTGAAGGCATTCCGAATCGTAGAAAAGCGTTAGAAATAGTAAAAAAATCTGTAACAAACAAAAAAATATATTAGAATTAAAATTTTACACTCATGTATCATGTATAAACTGTCACTTGAATAATCGTTACATATAGTTTTTTACCTCCTGCTACCCTTGGTAAGGGATGGTATAGGGATCTTGCTAAAATTCGCATATCGAGATTTTGGTAAATGACCACGTTTTAAGATCTCTAGAATCCAATTTTAACATTTTCGCGATGATGTGTGTGTGTGTGTGTGTGTGTGCGTGTGCGTGCGTGTGCGTGCGTGTGTGTGTGTGTGTATGTGTGTGTTTGTGTGGATCCTCCACTCTAACTCAAATACTATCATTAAGAAAATTTTGAAACCTTGTATTTCGAACTTTTTCTGTAATGGAAAGAGCCCATTAGATTTTGGTGAAAATCTGATAACCAGAAATGGCACTTTACTAGAAGCTCAAAATAGTTTTTCTTCGAAAAATATCTTTAAATGTTATTTTTTCGAGATTAATGTTATTATAAAAATTAAAGATTATTAAATTTTCTACAGATTTGCATTAATACTTTTTCTATATATTTTATGGATAAATTTATAAAATTATCTATAATTTAAATCTCAGAGTCTATGCTTTAAATAAGCAAAACGCAGTTATTTAAATGTATGTAACTGACAGATAAATGTCACTATCAAAGAACTAAGCATTTCAATAATAATATTAGTAACGTTTTAAAAAGAAAAAAGTAAATAGAACAATAGAAAAGGAATTCAATACAGTTTCCAGCATAAGTAAATAAATAGGTATATATTTAGATTAATAAAAATTAACAATTCACAAAAATATTTAAGCTAATCCTCATTTTTGGATTAGTGAATTATATTCTATCCCGGTATTTAAAATTTAATCTTCATGTTATTATAGCTCCGGTGGCTCAATGGTTAGAGCAATGCCTCATGTCATGAGTGCCCTCGGAGCTCTGGGTTCGAAACTCACTAAGGCATGGATATGTGTGAATGTGAACTCACTCCATAATTGGGATTTAATCCTGTTGAGGGGTTTAAAAAAAGATAGTTACTTGGATTAGATTAGACTATATTTTAAGAAATAAACTGTCAAAATTAGAGTAAAATTTGCTAATCCAAAAAACTTAATCTTTTTTGTGACTCGGGCTGAAAATGGCGGGAGGTATTGTGTTGGCCACACAAAATTATTTTACTATACAGCGCAGGTAGTGGAACCTTTCAATACTAGAATAGAGCGGAGCAAATAATGGTCCGTTGGCATATAGTTTTATTAGTCAATTTTTCTGTCTATATTAAATTTTCGCACTTCTGGAATATATAAAAAGGGAGAAGAGAAGAAAACCCCTAAACATAGTGAACTTGTTAAACACTTATTTTTTCACACTGAACCAAAATCACTGTCCTTCACTGTATTCAAACACTCCCGCCTTTTTTCAAATCACATATACGCATCTCCGACCAATAGAAATCTACCTACCAAGCGTCCCATGTTGTCTGAGGAACAACTATTGGTTGACTGACCTAGACATTGTTGTAGTCAGGCTTTTATAGCCAATAGATCTCACAAAAAGTTCGTCGTGGTAATTTGGCCACTCAATTAACAATAGATTTGTTTTTTTGTCAAGAGAACGCTTGTGAAACTAACTTTATCGAAGCGGAAAATAGGAACTAATACTTTATTAAAGAAAAAGATGATATTGTATGACAAGCAATATAAAGACTTTTACTTTTAATATGTTGGAGTATATGTAGGTAAAGTTGGAATGCATACTTATGTGTTTTGTAATGTTGGGTGTGTCTTTTTTTGTTACCAAAACAATTTGTTACGAAATAGGTGTTTTACAATAGTTTGTGGCTTGTGGCAATACTTTTTATAGATTTTAAATGTACAATATCCAGGGGCGTCACTAGGTACGTTTAACAGGGAGGGCGCAACAGGGCGCACCTTTAGAACGAAATAATTTTTGACAGTCTGATTCTGCATTTAAATTTTTTCATGTTTAAACATAAAAATATTTCTTTTGGAAGATTTTCAGGTGTAATGAAGCGAACACAAATACTTATCTGTTCTTCTGCAGTGATGTCCCGAGGATCATCTACTATCATAGGCGCCCACAGGGGGGGGGGTCGAAAGGGTCGACTGACCCCCCTTTCATTTATGGACTGTATCCATTTTTAAAAATAAAATTATAATTTTATTTTTTTATTTCAATGTATCGTATTTTTTAATAATTATTGGTAATATTTTCTTATATTTTATCTATTACTAAGTACGAAATAGCTGAAGTGTCAGAATGAGTAAATTATGTTATGTACTGTTAAATGTGTATTGCAATTATTTTTACGTTATCTTCGGTGTTGTATTTTCTTTAATATGCCGTAGTTTATTCTAATCATTTTATGATCACGTTCTTCTCAAAACTTTCACAATTATCGATTTTACTGTTATATAGAAATAAAGAAATAGAAAAGTAAATAATGAATAGACATTGCATATTTATTTATATTAAAAGTACCTACGTATGATTAGGGTTGCCGTATTTTGTGAGAAGCGCGATTTATTTAACATTTAATTATTTTCTTTTGAGCAGTTGAATAGAATAATTATATTGTTACTAAATAAATAAATAAATATATCATCACGGCATATTACCCATTGCTGGGTGTGCCAATCTGCTTTGTACACAGAATTCGGTAATGATGATGACATATTTGCACCGTGTGGGCGTTTACCAGGCGTCACCTCACGGGCACTCATTGCTGGCGTGGAGAGTGCACCACAGGGGTCAATTTTGTGCCATTTAAATTTTTAAATATTTAGCGTCAGTCAGGATCGAACCCGGTTCCCCAGATTCGCGAGCAGACACTCAGGCATATTGTTACTCAGTAATATAATATTTTAATTTAATGCAACATTGTATTTTCAGATTGTCTGTTTCTGTAGTTATTGCTTATGCTCGCATCTCGCATCATAAAGCCTAGAAGAAGGGGCAATTCTACGCTTTTAGAGCGTACATACGCATTTTTGTCATATAATATTGATTTAATTTTTTTCAGAGTTTGTTAAATTTGCTTCATTGTAAAGAACTCTATATTATCTTACTTTGTATTAAAACACGTTTGACTTTGAAAATTATTAAAAATTCGCCCGTGGCGCATTTTATTCTTACAACAAAAATATCGACCCACCTTGTAAAAAAGTCTGCGGGCGCCCATGTCTACTATTATTGCAAAATAATCACAATTATTAATTTCCGGAGTTATTTTGCGTATTATACATTTTGCACTACTCTCTATAACATGATTTTGTGACGTAGTGAACAATAATGTGCATTTTGAGGTACATTATAATTCTGGAGAAAAGGATCATTTTTTTTAATAACTAGAGTCTATAAAATTGACCTTATTTGTTGAATTTTTTGTTTCATTATGTCCTTGCAATGGGATAGCCTTAAATAATTTCGTCTCTTTTATAGCCTGAATGATGCATCATTTTGATTTCTTATAGTACCTTTCTTAAGAGGAAAGGTTACCCCTGTACTAAAATATGAAAACTACGAAGCTAATTCTGTGCGAGAATATTTTAAAAAAGCAATTTTTAATAATTACTTAGATTTTTTAATTAGTTCTTTAAATTCTCGGTCTTCGAAAGATGATAATGTTGCCTTTTTGCTCTATAATTTGCATCCGATTAATTTAAAACAAATAAACTATAATAATTTTACTAAACTAGCTCAAGAGATTCATTTATATTATAAAATTAACAATTTTTTTGAAGAAGCTTTAGCATGGCACGAATATTGGGTTTCAAATAAAAAAATGATTATTACTAAAGAACTTTTACAACATTGTACATTTTACCCAGCAATCTCCAAAGCTTTAGAAATTTTAATTTGTCTTCCTCCAACTACATGCACTGTGGTAAGATCTTTTAGCACTCTAAGAAGAGTGAAAACATGGATTAGATCATAGATCTACTATTAGCGAAGATCGGCTAGACGGTTTATGTATGATGAGCCTCCATCGCGATTACATAAGCGAAAATAAACAAAAATATATAGACGAAGTTCTAAATGAATTTGCCAAAGATGCAAGGAATTTAAAATTTGCATTTTCGGAAAAAGAATAAGTAGGTAATGTTGTCTATTCACAATCAGTTGATAATATAACGATTTCTGACTTTTAAAAAGTTGGGAAGTTAGTTATTGTTAACCTTCGCGCCTTGGTCAGCTATCTTCGCCCTCGACAGTAATGAAACACTTTCCACCTCGGTTAGTAATGTACTATTACTGTATTGTAATTTTTTTCCCTAAATATTTATGTTGTTTTATATTTTTAAGAACATTGTATGGGCGCCCATGTCCGTTAGTTTTTGATATATTTGCTTAAAATAAAGGAGAACACTTTGTAGCACATAAAGAAAACTTCAAACAAACGTTGAGAGCAAGATTATTCCCAGTATTGATCTTGGGGAGGTTCAGCAGTTACCACAATACTTCGTATCATCTTTGGGATTAAACACAATATAACCAAATCACGCCAAAAAGCAGAAACAGAGCCCGGCTCTTGGATTATGTCGGCATTCAATGGATCACTTCCCGGCATTCACTTTGTTTTCATTCATGTCTCATGGTATTGTATCACTTTGCTTGTTGCCGTTTCCCTTGCCAATTTTTTTACACCAAGTAGGTGTAGGAAGTCAATAACCTTAGAATGGAAACATAAAGAAACTGTCCTTTCTTTAGTATTTATTTATTGCAATCAAAAAACTAATTATTGTAATCAACAATCTAAGATTAAAGATTAACTTTCGTCATTCTTTTGAGGATTTGGATTACCTTCGAGGTTTGTTTTTAGGTCGATTACATTCGTTTTTAATGTGCCAACCAGTGCCGACTTGACGAAAGGCCTTTGGGGTCTATAGCCCCTGGCGGTAGATACGTAAAGGGCAGTACACCGAACAGAGCACGTTCTTAAATTGTTTTAAATAAAAAATTTAATTAATGCTCATTTAAGAGCCAGGGGAAAAAGGATGAATGTCCATTTTCTAGCAAAATGAGATGATTGGTACTTATAGATTGAAAGTGGGCGCTTTTAAATAGTATATGTAAAGGAGACAAAACGGTAACGATCCTAAAATTGTAAGACGAGATCTAAAAAGGATAACGGTCCACGCGTCAGATGAATATTCGATAGCGATATGCGCAAATTATAACTTGGTCAGCCGATTTCTGTTCAGTACTCGTACTGAACACAGGCCCGGATTAGCATTTCTTTACGCCCTAGGCCAAAATTCATTACTGCACCCCCCTCTCCCTCTCAATATATACCGAGTTTTAATAATGCTTGATTTCATTAAATTCTTGTTCTATATCGGTGCCTTTATGAGTCTATAAACGCACTGAAAACATGTTAAGAAGATCTAGAAACGTACTGTTTTTGAAGCTTTTCGTTTTCTAGATGTGGTATGACTTACTGCTTTTAAAACAGATACATAAATGACATATCAACATCAAATTGTTGACAGTCAACAAAGAATTTTCATCCCTGAAGTTCAATTTGTTAGCGGGAAGTGCTACCAACGTAACTGATTTTACAAATCGCATTTATTAAAAATCTAATAGAATTATAAAATTACCCCAATAGAAAAATTATATAAAAGCATCTTTCATAAGAACTGTGATCTCACTCGTCCTTTATAAAACTCACCGCGAAGCGGCTAGTTTTCCAAAGTTAGACTCGTGGGTTAACAGATTGCTTTATGAAATTTGTTTTCAATATACCTACTATTATCAGTCATCAAAGCTACATTTACCATCTTTTTATAACTAGCTAAAGATTACCACGTTTATTTTTCTTCTCTATCTCTCAAATGAAAGGCAAGTAAACAATAATTTTGGACTTATTAGATGCAGTTTTTAATTCTGAACAGTTTTACAGTATTACAGTCATGAAAATTTTACCATTATATTTGCTAAGATTCATAACTAGACACCCAGTATATAAATATTAGAATTATTTAAAATCTTCGACTGTCATAGCTCAACAGGATTTACCAATCACTCTACTATACTGATTTTGTATAATTAAAGCAAATGTGACTGTTAACGTCGTCTAGTAGAGGTGGTGCCAAATGTCATGAGCTATGAAATGCGCAGATCAAGAAGAGAGACAGCTAGAGAAAGGTCAGGCAACAGGGGAGAGAGAAAGAGAAAGATAGTTTTGCTTTCTGCGCAACAGCTCTTGAGATTTGACACGGTTATAACTGTAGGCTCTTCTCTCTTTCCGTTTTCTCATTTATCCAACTACTCGATGTGCGCCCCCTCCGTGCCTGCGCCCTAGGCCATGGCCTAGGTTGGCCTTATGGGTAATCCGGGCCTGACTGAACAGAAATTTGTTAAGCTAAGAGCGGTGTCAGTGGCTCTCTGATGAGATTCCGTAACTCAGTAGTTAATTTTTAGCAACTGGTTAAAAATTTAACCAATGTTGTCAATATAACAAACAATTGGGTACAATTTTTAACCAATTGCAAAAAATTAACCACTGAAATACACAATTAATAAAACCACCAAGCGACGCAAAAAGTTTGGACGAGTGACTGATGTAGCGAAAAAGCTCCGACTGCAAAGTCATGAAACTGGTGAAGATTTTTCCTGCGAACATTTGAAATGTTCTATTAACCAACGTTTCAGAACCAATTCCAATAACTTGTCATTGATTTATAAAATATGGGAGTTCATGGACTTTTATAATTTCTACCTATAATCTATTCTACGAGACCTTTCATTAAACCAGGACTTCGAACCGGAGCTGAATCGAAAACCGTAAACCGGCAAAAATAACGGAGAATTTCTGTTAGGTCCCACATAAATTGAAACGACCCATCTGTGGGTATAATAATTTTCAGAAATGACCAATCTGAGTTTTGAAATAAGATTAATACACTTTGTCATTCCAAAAGCATTAGATGGGGTTTCAAACTTTGAAATTCGCGTAGTAAAAAAACAAAATTTGTAACATTTATTTTTTTCTCCTGGCTCTTTGCAGTTTGATGTCGGAAAAACGATTTTTTTTTTGATGAGAAAGGCGGTTTTTAAAAATTAGCCCCGGGCGGCAAAATATCTTAAGTCGGTACTGGTGACAACAAAGAAACGGACGTTCCTTTTAGAATATGTAATTGTTGCAATCAATTGTAATTGTTGCACAATCAACAAAATCAATACTTTAGTATTGTATTCATTATTTCTAAATGTCCGTTACATAATTGCACAAATCTAAAACATTTATGTAGATTATGTTTGTACGAATATGTAAGTTTAAAAGTCATATGATATAGGCCAGGGATGGCGAACAATGACACGCGTGCCATTAATGGCACGCGACACAATATTTTGGGCACGTCACTGATCACAAAATTCATTATGATGCACTACGAAAAAAGTGTGAAGTAGGTATTATATGACGAGCGAACGCGAGTGATCCCTACGCTACGGAATGTTCGGGTGAGTACTTCAAAGATTGCTTGGAAGAAATCAGACTGTTTCTGCAAAATGAGGGAAAAGTTGAAGAATACCCACAGTTGTTGGATGTTATGTGGCTTTCAAAATTGATGTTTTTTACAGACAAATGCCAACATTTAAATAAGTTAAACATGACGTTTCAGGGCATAAATAAAACAATTATCGTCATGATAGATCTCATTCGCGCTTTTGAGGCTAAATTGCAAGTTTTCAGGAACGATATTATCACAAGAAACTACAAGTATTTTCCAAATTTGAAAAAATGTATCAACGATTTAGAAATACATGAGAAACCAGACGAAGACCAAGTTACTGCAGAAATTATTTCTGTGATTGATTCTTCAATCAAGGAATTTTCAGCGAGATTTTCTCAGTTCAAAGAATTATCGGAAATACTCAAGTTTATTATGTACCCTGATGTGACGTCATTTGATAAACTGAATTTGTCCAAATTCGATTGGTTGAAAATTGAAGAATTTGAAATGCAGCTGATTGATTTCCAGTCTAGTTCAATATGGATTCAAAAATTTATTGAAACAAGGAAAGAGTTAGAATTAATTGAAACAGAAAGATTGGCAAGTAATATAAGTGAAAATGCTAATAACAAAATTTTGGAAACATGGAATGCGTTACCAGACACATTTAATTGTTTGAAGAAGCTGGCTCATGCTATTTTAACAATATTTTCATCAACCTATGCCTGCGAGTCATTATTTTCAGAGATGAATAACATTAAAGACTCGATTAGAAACCGTTTGATAGATGACTCCAGTTCAGCATGCATTCTGCTAAAAGTAACATCTTACAACCTTAACATATGTTATTTGTCATCTAATCTGCAATAACAGAAGTCACATTAATTTTACTTTAATTTAAATTACGCGTATAATTGAAACATTGCAAAATGTTCCTATTTTTTTGTAGTAAATAAAGAGTTTTGAGTTGATAGTATTTATTATTATTATTTTCCCAATAATCACAAAGTCAAAATTATTTGATGGCACGTCTGTGACCTCATTAAACATTTCTTTAGAAAAATGGCACGTTTATACGTAAAGATTCGCCATCCCTGATATAGGCCAAGGCATGTACAAAGTTTGAACCATATTAAAAACATAGAACATCTACAAAATATAGAAAATCTGCATATCGTACAATATTTTTAGCGTGTTACAAATATTATTAGGCTTTTTATGTACCTATTGTACCTACACTCCGTAATGCTGCATTAAGTTGGGCACTTGTATTTACGCAATAATTGCGCGTAATCCAAGAGAAATTCTACTATACGAATATGTTTCCCAGGGGATATATATACATTGGTATATGGACCACTGATTTATCTGTCTAGTTATCTAGTACGTATAGTACGTGCATCGATCTATATTGTTCTATTATCGTACGGCTAGGGGCTGCGTTAAGATGGGCACACATTTTACACCTAGGAGGCAATTCTATATTCTGTATTTTTTATGTATTAATGTATTTGAAGTTATATTTTAATTGTGGAACTGTGGGTATATTTAGTAGACACATTGGGCCTTTGTGTTTTAAATTGGGCATAGACGTGTTGCATGTTACGTTTACTCTCTGTGGGTAATCTAGTATATATTTTTATTGTATACAAGCTGTCTCACAACTCGACAGAGCGAATGAGGAAACACGAGACTGCACTCGGATGTGTAATTTCGAAGAAAAAATCTAACTTAAAAGATATTCGAGAAAACACGTCTTAAAATTGACCAATCAGAGACCTACACCTTTAACGTGTGTTTGCCGTAATTTTACGTTACTAGGGTTTTATACAAATCTTCTTTAAAATGTGTGGGCGACTGTAGTTTTCGAAAAATGTCAGTGTCAAATTAAATTTGACAAGGTGAATAAAAAAGGCAAATTCTTACCATGTATTCAGCCGCTGATTACTTAGAAATGATTATAATTTTCGGAGAATGTGGACGTAACGCCAGAGAGGCAGCACGAGTCTATTCGAAACGTTTTCCGGATAGAAATCTTAGTGATATTGAGAGCCATCGCAAGGACGCATGAGACCGGTCAAGTTATGTCAGATCGTTGAACTGTACGATATAAATGATGATCTCGGATGACACCTTCGCTAACCTAAATTTGTTGACAGTGAAAAGTCAACTCTGAAGTGTCAAAATTATAGTAAGTCAAACAAATTTTGTAACTCACTAGTAGTATTTTTAAAACCTAGCAAACAGTTTTATTTATAATAATAACATCACACCTCAAGATATCCTTCCGGGATTGGTGGATTAAAAAGTCTTGTAACTCCGTTATGCAAGCAACCGCAAATTATTTTCTTCTATTTGTTGGCAACCTATTGTCGTCGGCAAGTGTCAGTTTCGTCTGGGGCGTGAGTTGTGAGACACGCTGTATAGTTGGGCACAAGTTTTACGCATATGTTCTGGGAAAAAGTCAAACGTATACTTTCGCTTTCGTTGTTGTGTTTAGGGTATTAAAATTATTATTAGATATGTATTATTATTTTTAGACGCGCATTAAGACGTATCATTACCACACTGCTACATTAAGTTGGGCATATATTTTACGTCATGGGGGATATTGAAATTTTAGTCTACCCTTTTTCGATATATTTGAAACACAGCATTTATCTTTAGACCATTAATACACTTAGCAGGCACGTCTATCAGTATATTGTATTGGTGCCGTACTGCTGCGTTAAGTAGGGCAAGATATTTTACGTTTTGATGAAAGTTTGTAACATGTACTTAGGGCATTACAATATACTAATCATATCCCCAATAGTTACACCTTTACCGTACTGCTGCGTTAAATAGGGCACGTATATTTTACGCTTTGAAGAAGGAAATATAGTTTGCACTTCTCTGATGACATATGCTAGGCAAAGTGACGAAAATAAATTCGTTTTTTCGGTGATTGACCTTTTATTTTGTCAAAGAGATAACATGGGCGAATGCAGACATATATAACAGTAAGGGGATAAGAATTTGGGACCCCCAGAACATACAACAGCAACGGAAACAATACCTGACAAAAAATAATCAACAATATGATAAAACTATTGTTGCAATCAATATTATATTGTTGTAGTATCACCAAAATTATGATTTTAAAGATGATCTTTTGTATATATCATCATTTTGTCAATCCCGTTTAACTCCTTTAATCTTCTAGTCCTTTCGAAAAGTCTATTATCAATTTTCTTTTGATACATTATTCTAACAAACAAAAACACCTTCTTTTGTTCTTTCCATGGCTTCCCACTGCATTATCTCCCTGGTCAGCGATTCCGTAACATCCCAAAAGATGACAAAATCAATAAACATCTTTCACGTCCAAACATTCTTTTGTTAACGCGGCAAGTTCAAAAATTGCAACAATTAACCTCAGGTTTGGTTTAGGGGGCATGTCCGAGCAATTTGTTGATAAATTAACGCCCTGGGGTTAATATTATTGGAAATTATTGTCCCAAGGAAGTCTAACGGACTTAACTTGCTAGTCGTACGGACCGGCGAACAGCATGCATAGGAGTAAACTGTGGAAGAAAATAGGCCACGCCTTAGAAAGAAGTTTTGAGTTGTGTTACTGTTATTTAATATTGATTTATAGACAGTTTATACAGTTTTTTGATAAGTATTACATTTTAGAATGTTTAATTAAAGGTTTAAAGTTATTTTACAACAGTTTTTTGCAATAATTTTGGCAGAAATTACAAGAAAATTAAGTGGGAGGAGTCTATGAATTGTTGTTTCACTCATACAATAATTTTACTTATATTTTTTTGCTGGAATTTGTGTAAATATCTTTGAGATATTCAATATATATTGTTTAAACAATAATATATTTATATATCGTACATCTAAATTGTTGTAAATAATTAAAACAACTATTTTTCTTTGTTCTCAAAATCGTGGTGCATCTATTTTCATCTCTCTTGCACACAAATTTTTATTCACGTATTTCTAGTGATATTTTATATAATATTTATGTTTATAGGCATATATAGTAAACAATATATTGTAACAAACAATATTTAAATATATTTTGCTTTCGTTTTCGTATTAAAAATGAATTTTCTGTAAAAATGGGTGGAGCTTTGCAGTCATTTCTTTTTATCTTTAGGAATTCTGTATAGTGTCATCTTTGTCTACGGGTCATAGCACTCTATAGAAAGAAAATACATAAATCAGTTTATTACTTAAATATTTTATTATTATTGTTATATACGGTTTTATAAATGATAGAATATTATTTTTTATAATATTTGTCAGGGAAAAATAATTTATAAATACATTTTTTTTGTCGATATATAAATAAATATATCACTGCATATTACCCACTACTGGGTGTGACGATCTGCTTTGTATACAGATTTCGGTAATAATGATGACATATTTGTACCGTGCGGGCGCTTATCAGGCGTCACCTCACGGGCACTCATTGTTGGCGTGGAGAGTGCGCCACAGGAATCAGATGTCGGTCGGGATCGAACCCGGTTCCCTGAATTCGTGCGAAACGTTCAGACAGATTTTAAGGAAATAAGAAAATCAATTACAAATTAAATTATTATTTAAGCAGTTTCATATAAGTTGTGATTTTATTCCAAAAATCTGATGTGGCCAGCACATAACCTCTCGCCAGATATTTTACCTGGTTGTACGCATAAAACAAAAAATATTTTTAAATACAAATACATATATTCATGTCTCACTACAATATAATTCTCACATATATTTGCAAAATCTATGGGATATTTTAATAGAAATTATGTACAATACATACATTTTCTTTATATTCAATATCCTGGAATATTCTTTTTCTACTTCCCTTTTCTTTTTCTTTATATTCGTCATTTTTTCGCAAATTCCTTTTATATTCTTTTTTACGTATATTCTTTTGCGTTGTTGACTTTTTTTTATTTTCATAATCTTCATAATGATGTACAAATATTTTTGACAGTGGCATACAAATATTTTTGACAGTGACATTTATGTGTCAATTACAAACATTTGAATTTCTTGCCTTGAAGTAGTTTAATGAGATTTTATAAATCAAATTATTTTATATGCATTTCTTTATCTCTAAATCTATAGAAGATATAATAATGAATTTATATTTATCGAATAAGGATTAACGTTCTTTAATATAATATAAGTATTTACATGAATTTTCGATAAATAATATTTAGATGATTTTTTTCTTGTAACTAATACTTCCGGTTGTCCAATTGTTACCAAAACTTAATCAACTCTTCCCATTATTGTTAGATTGAGGAATCCGTAGTTAAAAATGTCTTAGGTCTTATAGTATTTGAGAAATCGTGGATCCAACATCCACACACACACACACACACACACACACACACATACGGACATCATCGTAAAAATGTTATAATCGGATTGTAGGGACCTTAAAACGTGCTTATTCACTAAAATCTGGATATGCGATTTTTAGCATGAATTCAATACCTCCCTTAGCGAGAGGTAAAAATAGATCTTTGTCATAACGTTCATTGCATTATTATTGAAATTGAAACAAACCGTCAAACTTTATAATCTATTTAATTTTAATTCTTTCGCGCAACTACAATAGACAAATGTACACTTTAAAATTTGATCAAAAAGTAAAACTTAATAATAAATATTTTGGGAACCGAATTTCAATTACAACAATATAAATAGTCTACTTCTAAGTCCTCTATAAGCTCAAAACTAACTTCCATATATTTTCTAGTATTTCAATTAAATTTAGATACACAACAAACAATAGTCCTAACCGCTCATATGATCGCAACATTTATGTAATCATTCATAACAATATACAACAATTTCTGCAAAAAAATGCGTCATATATCTTATTGATTTTGCTGCTGTTTCCGACTTTCTTTTAATTTTCTCTTTCCAATTTCTGTTCTCTTGGTGTCCATGCCCTCAGAATTATGAATTATGGCATTATTAATATTAACAAAAGGGGCAGAAATATTTCCATGGACATTTTATGTTCTCCTGATAACAAGATATCGGATATGATACAATTTTCGTATTTTTTTCTTCATGACAACAATTGGCTTCAACAATACGTTATAATATCAAATGGGTGACTGTTTAATTACTTAAATGGTTTACATTGCAATTAAATTTGTTTACCATGTCTAGCAAGCATCAAATTGTCAACTAAACGATTGTGGTATCAGGAAAACACGTTATCTAAGAGTTTGCTCCGATTTGAACAGACTTGTTGAAACGTGTTCTCCTGATACAAAGACCGCCAAATTCGCGCCTAGGCAGCATGTAGACGGGTCACGTGGTCTTGAATGCGTTGCTATAGCAACAGGTAAACAGTTCAGATCACGTTCAGATGTTATTCAATCATATGATATAAAGTTATAAGAGAATGTAATTTAGAAAATTTTGACTTTGGCGGCTTATAGCTAATGTACGGTAAATAATAGAGGCATGGGGGTTGCGCCATTCGATTCTCTGGACTTTTCTACATATGTTTAACATATTTTCAATTTACGTTTCCAGCTGGTACAGTATTACAAAGCAAAAAACAGAAACATGATATCTTCAAATATTCAGTAGTGTGTTAAAAATTAAACCAACCTGTATATGAATGAAAAGTATCATTTTCCCCTAATTCGGACATGCTGGTTACGGGAAAAATAATGAAAAAATTCCCTAAGGCTTAGAATCAAAATTAGAAATATTAATTTTTAATGAAAACTTACTAGATTTTTTTGATTTTGGCGGTCTATAGCTAATGAAGGGTAAATGTTAGAGGCACGCGGGTTGCGCCATTCGATTCTATGGACTTTTCTACATACGTACATTAATTTTCAATTTTCATATCCAGCAGATACAATATTACCAAGCAAAAAACAGAAAAATGATACCTTCAAATATTCAGTAGTCTGCTAAAAATTAAACCACCCTGTATATGAATGAAAAGTATCATTTTCCCCTAATTCGGAGATGCTGGTTACGGGAAAAATAATGAAAAAATTCCCTAGGGCTTAGAATCCAAATTAGAAATATTTATTTTTAATGAAAACTTACTAGATTTTTTTGACTTTGGCGGTCTATATCTAATGAAGGGTAAATGTTAGAGGCACGCGGGTTGCGCCATTCGATTCTATGGACTTTTCTACATACGTACATTAATTTTCAATTTTCATATCCAGCAGATACAATATTACCAAGCAAAAAACAGAAAAATGATACCTTCAAATATTCAGTAGTCTGCTAAAAATTAAACCACCCTGTATATGAATGAAAAGTATCATTTTCCCCTAATTCGGAGATGCTGGTTACGGGAAAAATAATGAAAAAATTCCCTAGGGCTTAGAATCCAAATTAGAAATATTTATTTTTAATGAAAACTTACTAGATTTTTTTGACTTTGGCGGTCTATATCTAATGAAGGGTAAATGTTAGAGGCACGCGGGTTGCGCCATTCGATTCTATGGACTTTTCTACATACGTACATTAATTTTCAATTTTCATATCCAGCAGATACAATATTACCAAGCAAAAAACAGAAAAATGATACCTTCAAATATTCAGTAGTCTGCTAAAAATTAAACAGCCTGTATATGAATGAAAAGTATCATTTTCCCCTAATTCGGAGATGCTGGTTACGGGAAAAATAATGAAAAAATTCCCTAGGGCTTAGAATCCAAATTAGAAATATTTATTTTTAATGAAAACTTACTAGATTTTTTTGACTTTGGCGGTCTATATCTAATGAAGGGTAAATGTTAGAGGCACGCGGGTTGCGCCATTCGATTCTATGGACTTTTCTACATACGTACATTAATTTTCAATTTTCATATCCAGCAGATACAATATTACCAAGCAAAAAACAGAAAAATGATACCTTCAAATATTCAGTAGTCTGCTAAAAATTAAACCACCCTGTATATGAATGAAAAGTATCATTTTCCCCTAATTCGGAGATGCTGGTTACGGGAAAAATAATGAAAAAATTCCCTAGGGCTTAGAATCCAAATTAGAAATATTTATTTTTAATGAAAACTTACTAGATTTTTTTGACTTTGGCGGTCTATATCTAATGAAGGGTAAATGTTAGAGGCACGCGGGTTGCGCCATTCGATTCTATGGACTTTTCTACATACGTACATTAATTTTCAATTTTCATATCCAGCAGATACAATATTACCAAGCAAAAAACAGAAAAATGATACCTTCAAATATTCAGTAGTCTGCTAAAAATTAAACCACCCTGTATATGAATGAAAAGTATCATTTTCCCCTAATTCGGAGATGCTGGTTACGGGAAAAATAATGGAAAAATTCCCTAGGGCTTAGAATCCAAATTAGAAATATTTATTTTTAATGAAAACTTACTAGATTTTTTTGACTTTGGCGGTCTATATCTAATGAAGGGTAAATGTTAGAGGCACGCGGGTTGCGCCATTCGATTCTATGGTCTTTTCTACATACGTACATTAATTTTCAATTTTCATATCCAGCAGATACAATATTACCAAGCAAAAAACAGAAAAATGATACCTTCAAATATTCAGTAGTCTGCTAAAAATTAAACCACCCTGTATATGAATGAAAAGTATCATTTTCCCCTAATTCGGAGATGCTGGTTACGGGAAAAATAATGAAAAAATTCCCTAGGGCTTAGAATCCAAATTAGAAATATTTATTTTTAATGAAAACTTACTAGATTTTTTTGACTTTGGCGGTCTATATCTAATGAAGGGTAAATGTTAGAGGCACGCGGGTTGCGCCATTCGATTCTATGGACTTTTCTACATACGTACATTAATTTTCAATTTTCATATCCAGCAGATACAATATTACCAAGCAAAAAACAGAAAAATGATACCTTCAAATATTCAGTAGTCTGCTAAAAATTAAACCACCCTGTATATGAATGAAAAGTATCATTTTCCCCTAATTCGGAGATGCTGGTTACGGGAAAAATAATGAAAAAATTCCCTAGGGCTTAGAATCCAAATTAGAAATATTTATTTTTAATGAAAACTTACTAGATTTTTTTGACTTTGGCGGTCTATATCTAATGAAGGGTAAATGTTAGAGGCACGCGGGTTGCGCCATTCGATTGTATGGACTTTTCTACATACGTACATTAATTTTCAATTTTCATATCCAGCAGATACAATATTACCAAGCAAAAAACAGAAAAATGATACCTTCAAATATTCAGTAGTCTGCTAAAAATTAAACCACCCTGTATATGAATGAAAAGTATCATTTTCCCCTAATTCGGAGATGCTGGTTACGGGAAAAATAATGAAAAAATTCCCTAGGGCTTAGAATCCAAATTAGAAATATTTATTTTTAATGAAAACTTACTAGATTTTTTTGACTTTGGCGGTCTATATCTAATGAAGGGTAAATGTTAGAGGCACGCGGGTTGCGCCATTCGATTCTATGGACTTTTCTACATACGTACATTAATTTTCAATTTTCATATCCAGCAGATACAATATTACCAAGCAAAAAACAGAAAAATGATACCTTCAAATATTCAGTAGTCTGCTAAAAATTAAACCACCCTGTATATGAATGAAAAGTATCATTTTCCCCTAATTCGGAGATGCTGGTTACGGGAAAAATAATGAAAAAATTCCCTAGGGCTTAGAATCCAAATTAGAAATATTTATTTTTAATGAAAACTTACTAGATTTTTTTGACTTTGGCGGTCTATATCTAATGAAGGGTAAATGTTAGAGGCACGCGGGTTGCGCCATTCGATTCTATGGACTTTTCTACATACGTACATTAATTTTCAATTTTCATATCCAGCAGATACAATATTACCAAGCAAAAAACAGAAAAATGATACCTTCAAATATTCAGTAGTCTGCTAAAAATTAAACCACCCTGTATATGAATGAAAAGTATCATTTTCCCCTAATTCGGAGATGCTGGTTACGGGAAAAATAATGGAAAAATTCCCTAGGGTTTAGAATCCAAATTAGAAATATTTATTTTTAATGAAAACTTACTAGATTTTTTTGACTTTGGCGGTCTATATCTAATGAAGGGTAAATGTTAGAGGCACGCGGGTTGCGCCATTCGATTCTATGGACTTTTCTACATACGTACATTAATTTTCAATTTTCATATCCAGCAGATACAATATTACCAAGCAAAAAACAGAAAAATGATACCTTCAAATATTCAGTAGTCTGCTAAAAATTAAACCACCCTGTATATGAATGAAAAGTATCATTTTCCCCTAATTCGGAGATGCTGGTTACGGGAAAAATAATGAAAAAATTCCCTAGGGCTTAGAATCCAAATTAGAAATATTTATTTTTAATGAAAACTTACTAGATTTTTTTGACTTTGGCGGTCTATATCTAATGAAGGGTAAATGTTAGAGGCACGCGGGTTGCGCCATTCGATTCTATGGACTTTTCTACATACGTACATTAATTTTCAATTTTCATATCCAGCAGATACAATATTACCAAGCAAAAAACAGAAAAATGATACCTTCAAATATTCAGTAGTCTGCTAAAAATTAAACCACCCTGTATATGAATGAAAAGTATCATTTTCCCCTAATTCGGAGATGCTGGTTACGGGAAAAATAATGAAAAAATTCCCTAGGGCTTAGAATCCAAATTAGAAATATTTATTTTTAATGAAAACTTACTAGATTTTTTTGACTTTGGCGGTCTATATCTAATGAAGGGTAAATGTTAGAGGCACGCGGGTTGCGCCATTCGATTGTATGGACTTTTCTACATACGTACATTAATTTTCAATTTTCATATCCAGCAGATACAATATTACCAAGCAAAAAACAGAAAAATGATACCTTCAAATATTCAGTAGTCTGCTAAAAATTAAACCACCCTGTATATGAATGAAAAGTATCATTTTCCCCTAATTCGGAGATGCTGGTTACGGGAAAAATAATGAAAAAATTCCCTAGGGCTTAGAATCCAAATTAGAAATATTTATTTTTAATGAAAACTTACTAGATTTTTTTGACTTTGGCGGTCTATATCTAATGAAGGGTAAATGTTAGAGGCACGCGGGTTGCGCCATTCGATTCTATGGACTTTTCTACATACGTACATTAATTTTCAATTTTCATATCCAGCAGATACAATATTACCAAGCAAAAAACAGAAAAATGATACCTTCAAATATTCAGTAGTCTGCTAAAAATTAAACCACCCTGTATATGAATGAAAAGTATCATTTTCCCCTAATTCGGAGATGCTGGTTACGGGAAAAATAATGAAAAAATTCCCTAGGGCTTAGAATCCAAATTAGAAATATTTATTTTTAATGAAAACTTACTAGATTTTTTTGACTTTGGCGGTCTATATCTAATGAAGGGTAAATGTTAGAGGCACGCGGGTTGCGCCATTCGATTCTATGGACTTTTCTACATACGTACATTAATTTTCAATTTTCATATCCAGCAGATACAATATTACCAAGCAAAAAACAGAAAAATGATACCTTCAAATATTCAGTAGTCTGCTAAAAATTAAACCACCCTGTATATGAATGAAAAGTATCATTTTCCCCTAATTCGGAGATGCTGGTTACGGGAAAAATAATGAAAAAATTCCCTAGGGCTTAGAATCCAAATTAGAAATATTTATTTTTAATGAAAACTTACTAGATTTTTTTGACTTTGGCGGTCTATATCTAATGAAGGGTAAATGTTAGAGGCACGCGGGTTGCGCCATTCGATTCTATGGTCTTTTCTACATACGTACATTAATTTTCAATTTTCATATCCAGCAGATACAATATTACCAAGCAAAAAACAGAAAAATGATACCTTCAAATATTCAGTAGTCTGCTAAAAATTAAACCACCCTGTATATGAATGAAAAGTATCATTTTCCCCTAATTCGGAGATGCTGGTTACGGGAAAAATAATGAAAAAATTCCCTAGGGCTTAGAATCCAAATTAGAAATATTTATTTTTAATGAAAACTTACTAGATTTTTTTGACTTTGGCGGTCTATATCTAATGAAGGGTAAATGTTAGAGGCACGCGGGTTGCGCCATTCGATTCTATGGACTTTTCTACATACGTACATTAATTTTCAATTTTCATATCCAGCAGATACAATATTACCAAGCAAAAAACAGAAAAATGATACCTTCAAATATTCAGTAGTCTGCTAAAAATTAAACCACCCTGTATATGAATGAAAAGTATCATTTTCCCCTAATTCGGAGATGCTGGTTACGGGAAAAATAATGAAAAAATTCCCTAGGGCTTAGAATCCAAATTAGAAATATTTATTTTTAATGAAAACTTACTAGATTTTTTTGACTTTGGCGGTCTATATCTAATGAAGGGTAAATGTTAGAGGCACGCGGGTTGCGCCATTCGATTCTATGGTCTTTTCTACATACGTACATTAATTTTCAATTTTCATATCCAGCAGATACAATATTACCAAGCAAAAAACAGAAAAATGATACCTTCAAATATTCAGTAGTCTGCTAAAAATTAAACCACCCTGTATATGAATGAAAAGTATCATTTTCCCCTAATTCGGAGATGCTGGTTACGGGAAAAATAATGAAAAAATTCCCTAGGGCTTAGAATCCAAATTAGAAATATTTATTTTTAATGAAAACTTACTAGATTTTTTTGACTTTGGCGGTCTATATCTAATGAAGGGTAAATGTTAGAGGCACGCGGGTTGCGCCATTCGATTCTATGGACTTTTCTACATACGTACATTAATTTTCAATTTTCATATCCAGCAGATACAATATTACCAAGCAAAAAACAGAAAAATGATACCTTCAAATATTCAGTAGTCTGCTAAAAATTAAACCACCCTGTATATGAATGAAAAGTATCATTTTCCCCTAATTCGGAGATGCTGGTTACGGGAAAAATAATGAAAAAATTCCCTAGGGCTTAGAATCCAAATTAGAAATATTTATTTTTAATGAAAACTTACTAGATTTTTTTGACTTTGGCGGTCTATATCTAATGAAGGGTAAATGTTAGAGGCACGCGGGTTGCGCCATTCGATTCTATGGTCTTTTCTACATACGTACATTAATTTTCAATTTTCATATCCAGCAGATACAATATTACCAAGCAAAAAACAGAAAAATGATACCTTCAAATATTCAGTAGTCTGCTAAAAATTAAACCACCCTGTATATGAATGAAAAGTATCATTTTCCCCTAATTCGGAGATGCTGGTTACGGGAAAAATAATGAAAAAATTCCCTAGGGCTTAGAATCCAAATTAGAAATATTTATTTTTAATGAAAACTTACTAGATTTTTTTGACTTTGGCGGTCTATATCTAATGAAGGGTAAATGTTAGAGGCACGCGGGTTACGCCATTCGATTCTATGGACTTTTCTACATACGTACATTAATTTTCAATTTTCATATCCAGCAGATACAATATTACCAAGCAAAAAACAGAAAAATGATACCTTCAAATTTTCAGTAGTCTGCTAAAAATTAAACCACCCTGTATATGAATGAAAAGTATCATTTTCCCCTAATTCGGAGATGCTGGTTACGGGAAAAATAATGAAAAAATTCCCTAGGGCTTAGAATCCAAATTAGAAATATTTATTTTTAATGAAAACTTACTAGATTTTTTTGACTTTGGCGGTCTATATCTAATGAAGGGTAAATGTTAGAGGCACGCGGGTTGCGCCATTCGATTCTATGGACTTTTCTACATACGTACATTAATTTTCAATTTTCATATCCAGCAGATACAATATTACCAAGCAAAAAACAGAAAAATGATACCTTCAAATATTCAGTAGTCTGCTAAAAATTAAACCACCCTGTATATGAATGAAAAGTATCATTTTCCCCTAATTCGGAGATGCTGGTTACGGGAAAAATAATGAAAAAATTCCCTAGGGCTTAGAATCCAAATTAGAAATATTTATTTTTAATGAAAACTTACTAGATTTTTTTGACTTTGGCGGTCTATATCTAATGAAGGGTAAATGTTAGAGGCACGCGGGTTGCGCCATTCGATTCTATGGACTTTTCTACATACGTACATTAATTTTCAATTTTCATATCCAGCAGATACAATATTATCAAGCAAAAAACAGAAAAATGATACCTTCAAATATTCAGTAGTCTGCTAAAAATTAAACCACCCTGTATATGAATGAAAAGTATCATTTTCCCCTAATTCGGAGATGCTGGTTACGGGAAAAATAATGAAAAAATTCCCTAGGGCTTAGAATCCAAATTAGAAATATTTATTTTTAATGAAAACTTACTAGATTTTTTTGACTTTGGCGGTCTATATCTAATGAAGGGTAAATGTTAGAGGCACGCGGGTTGCGCCATTCGATTCTATGGACTTTTCTACATACGTACATTAATTTTCAATTTTCATATCCAGCAGATACAATATTACCAAGCAAAAAACAGAAAAATGATACCTTCAAATATTCAGTAGTCTGCTAAAAATTAAACCACCCTGTATATGAATGAAAAGTATCATTTTCCCCTAATTCGGAGATGCTGGTTACGGGAAAAATAATGAAAAAATTCCCTAGGGCTTAGAATCCAAATTAGAAATATTTATTTTTAATGAAAACTTACTAGATTTTTTTGACTTTGGCGGTCTATATCTAATGAAGGGTAAATGTTAGAGGCACGCGGGTTGCGCCATTCGATTCTATGGACTTTTCTACATACGTACATTAATTTTCAATTTTCATATCCAGCAGATACAATATTACCAAGCAAAAAACAGAAAAATGATACCTTCAAATATTCAGTAGTCTGCTAAAAATTAAACCACCCTGTATATGAATGAAAAGTATCATTTTCCCCTAATTCGGAGATGCTGGTTACGGGAAAAATAATGAAAAAATTCCCTAGGGCTTAGAATCCAAATTAGAAATATTTATTTTTAATGAAAACTTACTAGATTTTTTTGACTTTGGCGGTCTATATCTAATGAAGGGTAAATGTTAGAGGCACGCGGGTTGCGCCATTCGATTCTATGGTCTTTTCTACATACGTACATTAATTTTCAATTTTCATATCCAGCAGATACAATATTACCAAGCAAAAAACAGAAAAATGATACCTTCAAATATTCAGTAGTCTGCTAAAAATTAAACCACCCTGTATATGAATGAAAAGTATCATTTTCCCCTAATTCGGAGATGCTGGTTACGGGAAAAATAATGAAAAAATTCCCTAGGGCTTAGAATCCAAATTAGAAATATTTATTTTTAATGAAAACTTACTAGATTTTTTTGACTTTGGCGGTCTATATCTAATGAAGGGTAAATGTTAGAGGCACGCGGGTTGCGCCATTCGATTCTATGGACTTTTCTACATACGTACATTAATTTTCAATTTTCATATCCAGCAGATACAATATTACCAAGCAAAAAACAGAAAAATGATACCTTCAAATATTCAGTAGTCTGCTAAAAATTAAACCACCCTGTATATGAATGAAAAGTATCATTTTCCCCTAATTCGGAGATGCTGGTTACGGGAAAAATAATGAAAAAATTCCCTAGGGCTTAGAATCCAAATTAGAAATATTTATTTTTAATGAAAACTTACTAGATTTTTTTGACTTTGGCGGTCTATATCTAATGAAGGGTAAATGTTAGAGGCACGCGGGTTGCGCCATTCGATTCTATGGACTTTTCTACATACGTACATTAATTTTCAATTTTCATATCCAGCAGATACAATATTACCAAGCAAAAAACAGAAAAATGATACCTTCAAATATTCAGTAGTCTGCTAAAAATTAAACCACCCTGTATATGAATGAAAAGTATCATTTTCCCCTAATTCGGAGATGCTGGTTACGGGAAAAATAATGAAAAAATTCCCTAGGGCTTAGAATCCAAATTAGAAATATTTATTTTTAATGAAAACTTACTAGATTTTTTTGACTTTGGCGGTCTATATCTAATGAAGGGTAAATGTTAGAGGCACGCGGGTTGCGCCATTCGATTCTATGGTCTTTTCTACATACGTACATTAATTTTCAATTTTCATATCCAGCAGATACAATATTACCAAGCAAAAAACAGAAAAATGATACCTTCAAATATTCAGTAGTCTGCTAAAAATTAAACCACCCTGTATATGAATGAAAAGTATCATTTTCCCCTAATTCGGAGATGCTGGTTACGGGAAAAATAATGAAAAAATTCCCTAGGGCTTAGAATCCAAATTAGAAATATTTATTTTTAATGAAAACTTACTAGATTTTTTTGACTTTGGCGGTCTATATCTAATGAAGGGTAAATGTTAGAGGCACGCGGGTTACGCCATTCGATTCTATGGACTTTTCTACATACGTACATTAATTTTCAATTTTCATATCCAGCAGATACAATATTACCAAGCAAAAAACAGAAAAATGATACCTTCAAATTTTCAGTAGTCTGCTAAAAATTAAACCACCCTGTATATGAATGAAAAGTATCATTTTCCCCTAATTCGGAGATGCTGGTTACGGGAAAAATAATGAAAAAATTCCCTAGGGCTTAGAATCCAAATTAGAAATATTTATTTTTAATGAAAACTTACTAGATTTTTTTGACTTTGGCGGTCTATATCTAATGAAGGGTAAATGTTAGAGGCACGCGGGTTGCGCCATTCGATTCTATGGACTTTTCTACATACGTACATTAATTTTCAATTTTCATATCCAGCAGATACAATATTACCAAGCAAAAAACAGAAAAATGATACCTTCAAATATTCAGTAGTCTGCTAAAAATTAAACCACCCTGTATATGAATGAAAAGTATCATTTTCCCCTAATTCGGAGATGCTGGTTACGGGAAAAATAATGAAAAAATTCCCTAGGGCTTAGAATCCAAATTAGAAATATTTATTTTTAATGAAAACTTACTAGATTTTTTTGACTTTGGCGGTCTATATCTAATGAAGGGTAAATGTTAGAGGCACGCGGGTTGCGCCATTCGATTCTATGGACTTTTCTACATACGTACATTAATTTTCAATTTTCATATCCAGCAGATACAATATTATCAAGCAAAAAACAGAAAAATGATACCTTCAAATATTCAGTAGTCTGCTAAAAATTAAACCACCCTGTATATGAATGAAAAGTATCATTTTCCCCTAATTCGGAGATGCTGGTTACGGGAAAAATAATGAAAAAATTCCCTAGGGCTTAGAATCCAAATTAGAAATATTTATTTTTAATGAAAACTTACTAGATTTTTTTGACTTTGGCGGTCTATATCTAATGAAGGGTAAATGTTAGAGGCACGCGGGTTGCGCCATTCGATTCTATGGACTTTTCTACATACGTACATTAATTTTCAATTTTCATATCCAGCAGATACAATATTACCAAGCAAAAAACAGAAAAATGATACCTTCAAATATTCAGTAGTCTGCTAAAAATTAAACCACCCTGTATATGAATGAAAAGTATCATTTTCCCCTAATTCGGAGATGCTGGTTACGGGAAAAATAATGAAAAAATTCCCTAGGGCTTAGAATCCAAATTAGAAATATTTATTTTTAATGAAAACTTACTAGATTTTTTTGACTTTGGCGGTCTATATCTAATGAAGGGTAAATGTTAGAGGCACGCGGGTTGCGCCATTCGATTCTATGGACTTTTCTACATACGTACATTAATTTTCAATTTTCATATCCAGCAGATACAATATTACCAAGCAAAAAACAGAAAAATGATACCTTCAAATATTCAGTAGTCTGCTAAAAATTAAACCACCCTGTATATGAATGAAAAGTATCATTTTCCCCTAATTCGGAGATGCTGGTTACGGGAAAAATAATGAAAAAATTCCCTAGGGCTTAGAATCCAAATTAGAAATATTTATTTTTAATGAAAACTTACTAGATTTTTTTGACTTTGGCGGTCTATATCTAATGAAGGGTAAATGTTAGAGGCACGCGGGTTGCGCCATTCGATTCTATGGTCTTTTCTACATACGTACATTAATTTTCAATTTTCATATCCAGCAGATACAATATTACCAAGCAAAAAACAGAAAAATGATACCTTCAAATATTCAGTAGTCTGCTAAAAATTAAACCACCCTGTATATGAATGAAAAGTATCATTTTCCCCTAATTCGGAGATGCTGGTTACGGGAAAAATAATGAAAAAATTCCCTAGGGCTTAGAATCCAAATTAGAAATATTTATTTTTAATGAAAACTTACTAGATTTTTTTGACTTTGGCGGTCTATATCTAATGAAGGGTAAATGTTAGAGGCACGCGGGTTGCGCCATTCGATTCTATGGACTTTTCTACATACGTACATTAATTTTCAATTTTCATATCCAGCAGATACAATATTACCAAGCAAAAAACAGAAAAATGATACCTTCAAATATTCAGTAGTCTGCTAAAAATTAAACCACCCTGTATATGAATGAAAAGTATCATTTTCCCCTAATTCGGAGATGCTGGTTACGGGAAAAATAATGAAAAAATTCCCTAGGGCTTAGAATCCAAATTAGAAATATTTATTTTTAATGAAAACTTACTAGATTTTTTTGACTTTGGCGGTCTATATCTAATGAAGGGTAAATGTTAGAGGCACGCGGGTTGCGCCATTCGATTCTATGGACTTTTCTACATACGTACATTAATTTTCAATTTTCATATCCAGCAGATACAATATTACCAAGCAAAAAACAGAAAAATGATACCTTCAAATATTCAGTAGTCTGCTAAAAATTAAACCACCCTGTATATGAATGAAAAGTATCATTTTCCCCTAATTCGGAGATGCTGGTTACGGGAAAAATAATGAAAAAATTCCCTAGGGCTTAGAATCCAAATTAGAAATATTTATTTTTAATGAAAACTTACTAGATTTTTTTGACTTTGGCGGTCTATATCTAATGAAGGGTAAATGTTAGAGGCACGCGGGTTGCGCCATTCGATTCTATGGTCTTTTCTACATACGTACATTAATTTTCAATTTTCATATCCAGCAGATACAATATTACCAAGCAAAAAACAGAAAAATGATACCTTCAAATATTCAGTAGTCTGCTAAAAATTAAACCACCCTGTATATGAATGAAAAGTATCATTTTCCCCTAATTCGGAGATGCTGGTTACGGGAAAAATAATGAAAAAATTCCCTAGGGCTTAGAATCCAAATTAGAAATATTTATTTTTAATGAAAACTTACTAGATTTTTTTGACTTTGGCGGTCTATATCTAATGAAGGGTAAATGTTAGAGGCACGCGGGTTGCGCCATTCGATTCTATGGACTTTTCTACATACGTACATTAATTTTCAATTTTCATATCCAGCAGATACAATATTACCAAGCAAAAAACAGAAAAATGATACCTTCAAATATTCAGTAGTCTGCTAAAAATTAAACCACCCTGTATATGAATGAAAAGTATCATTTTCCCCTAATTCGGAGATGCTGGTTACGGGAAAAATAATGAAAAAATTCCCTAGGGCTTAGAATCCAAATTAGAAATATTTATTTTTAATGAAAACTTACTAGATTTTTTTGACTTTGGCGGTCTATATCTAATGAAGGGTAAATGTTAGAGGCACGCGGGTTGCGCCATTCGATTCTATGGTCTTTTCTACATACGTACATTAATTTTCAATTTTCATATCCAGCAGATACAATATTACCAAGCAAAAAACAGAAAAATGATACCTTCAAATATTCAGTAGTCTGCTAAAAATTAAACCACCCTGTATATGAATGAAAAGTATCATTTTCCCCTAATTCGGAGATGCTGGTTACGGGAAAAATAATGAAAAAATTCCCTAGGGCTTAGAATCCAAATTAGAAATATTTATTTTTAATGAAAACTTACTAGATTTTTTTGACTTTGGCGGTCTATATCTAATGAAGGGTAAATGTTAGAGGCACGCGGGTTACGCCATTCGATTCTATGGACTTTTCTACATACGTACATTAATTTTCAATTTTCATATCCAGCAGATACAATATTACCAAGCAAAAAACAGAAAAATGATACCTTCAAATATTCAGTAGTCTGCTAAAAATTAAACCACCCTGTATATGAATGAAAAGTATCATTTTCCCCTAATTCGGAGATGCTGGTTACGGGAAAAATAATGAAAAAATTCCCTAGGGCTTAGAATCCAAATTAGAAATATTTATTTTTAATGAAAACTTACTAGATTTTTTTGACTTTGGCGGTCTATATCTAATGAAGGGTAAATGTTAGAGGCACGCGGGTTGCGCCATTCGATTCTATGGTCTTTTCTACATACGTACATTAATTTTCAATTTTCATATCCAGCAGATACAATATTACCAAGCAAAAAACAGAAAAATGATACCTTCAAATATTCAGTAGTCTGCTAAAAATTAAACCACCCTGTATATGAATGAAAAGTATCATTTTCCCCTAATTCGGAGATGCTGGTTACGGGAAAAATAATGAAAAAATTCCCTAGGGCTTAGAATCCAAATTAGAAATATTTATTTTTAATGAAAACTTACTAGATTTTTTTGACTTTGGCGGTCTATATCTAATGAAGGGTAAATGTTAGAGGCACGCGGGTTGCGCCATTCGATTCTATGGACTTTTCTACATACGTACATTAATTTTCAATTTTCATATCCAGCAGATACAATATTACCAAGCAAAAAACAGAAAAATGATACCTTCAAATATTCAGTAGTCTGCTAAAAATTAAACCACCCTGTATATGAATGAAAAGTATCATTTTCCCCTAATTCGGAGATGCTGGTTACGGGAAAAATAATGAAAAAATTCCCTAGGGCTTAGAATCCAAATTAGAAATATTTATTTTTAATGAAAACTTACTAGATTTTTTTGACTTTGGCGGTCTATATCTAATGAAGGGTAAATGTTAGAGGCACGCGGGTTGCGCCATTCGATTCTATGGTCTTTTCTACATACGTACATTAATTTTCAATTTTCATATCCAGCAGATACAATATTACCAAGCAAAAAACAGAAAAATGATACCTTCAAATATTCAGTAGTCTGCTAAAAATTAAACCACCCTGTATATGAATGAAAAGTATCATTTTCCCCTAATTCGGAGATGCTGGTTACGGGAAAAATAATGAAAAAATTCCCTAGGGCTTAGAATCCAAATTAGAAATATTTATTTTTAATGAAAACTTACTAGATTTTTTTGACTTTGGCGGTCTATATCTAATGAAGGGTAAATGTTAGAGGCACGCGGGTTACGCCATTCGATTCTATGGACTTTTCTACATACGTACATTAATTTTCAATTTTCATATCCAGCAGATACAATATTACCAAGCAAAAAACAGAAAAATGATACCTTCAAATATTCAGTAGTCTGCTAAAAATTAAACCACCCTGTATATGAATGAAAAGTATCATTTTCCCCTAATTCGGAGATGCTGGTTACGGGAAAAATAATGAAAAAATTCCCTAGGGCTTAGAATCCAAATTAGAAATATTTATTTTTAATGAAAACTTACTAGATTTTTTTGACTTTGGCGGTCTATATCTAATGAAGGGTAAATGTTAGAGGCACGCGGGTTGCGCCATTCGATTCTATGGTCTTTTCTACATACGTACATTAATTTTCAATTTTCATATCCAGCAGATACAATATTACCAAGCAAAAAACAGAAAAATGATACCTTCAAATATTCAGTAGTCTGCTAAAAATTAAACCACCCTGTATATGAATGAAAAGTATCATTTTCCCCTAATTCGGAGATGCTGGTTACGGGAAAAATAATGAAAAAATTCCCTAGGGCTTAGAATCCAAATTAGAAATATTTATTTTTAATGAAAACTTACTAGATTTTTTTGACTTTGGCGGTCTATATCTAATGAAGGGTAAATGTTAGAGGCACGCGGGTTGCGCCATTCGATTCTATGGACTTTTCTACATACGTACATTAATTTTCAATTTTCATATCCAGCAGATACAATATTACCAAGCAAAAAACAGAAAAATGATACCTTCAAATATTCAGTAGTCTGCTAAAAATTAAACCACCCTGTATATGAATGAAAAGTATCATTTTCCCCTAATTCGGAGATGCTGGTTACGGGAAAAATAATGAAAAAATTCCCTAGGGCTTAGAATCCAAATTAGAAATATTTATTTTTAATGAAAACTTACTAGATTTTTTTGACTTTGGCGGTCTATATCTAATGAAGGGTAAATGTTAGAGGCACGCGGGTTGCGCCATTCGATTCTATGGTCTTTTCTACATACGTACATTAATTTTCAATTTTCATATCCAGCAGATACAATATTACCAAGCAAAAAACAGAAAAATGATACCTTCAAATATTCAGTAGTCTGCTAAAAATTAAACCACCCTGTATATGAATGAAAAGTATCATTTTCCCCTAATTCGGAGATGCTGGTTACGGGAAAAATAATGAAAAAATTCCCTAGGGCTTAGAATCCAAATTAGAAATATTTATTTTTAATGAAAACTTACTAGATTTTTTTGACTTTGGCGGTCTATATCTAATGAAGGGTAAATGTTAGAGGCACGCGGGTTACGCCATTCGATTCTATGGACTTTTCTACATACGTACATTAATTTTCAATTTTCATATCCAGCAGATACAATATTACCAAGCAAAAAACAGAAAAATGATACCTTCAAATATTCAGTAGTCTGCTAAAAATTAAACCACCCTGTATATGAATGAAAAGTATCATTTTCCCCTAATTCGGAGATGCTGGTTACGGGAAAAATAATGAAAAAATTCCCTAGGGCTTAGAATCCAAATTAGAAATATTTATTTTTAATGAAAACTTACTAGATTTTTTTGACTTTGGCGGTCTATATCTAATGAAGGGTAAATGTTAGAGGCACGCGGGTTGCGCCATTCGATTCTATGGTCTTTTCTACATACGTACATTAATTTTCAATTTTCATATCCAGCAGATACAATATTACCAAGCAAAAAACAGAAAAATGATACCTTCAAATATTCAGTAGTCTGCTAAAAATTAAACCACCCTGTATATGAATGAAAAGTATCATTTTCCCCTAATTCGGAGATGCTGGTTACGGGAAAAATAATGAAAAAATTCCCTAGGGCTTAGAATCCAAATTAGAAATATTTATTTTTAATGAAAACTTACTAGATTTTTTTGACTTTGGCGGTCTATATCTAATGAAGGGTAAATGTTAGAGGCACGCGGGTTGCGCCATTCGATTCTATGGACTTTTCTACATACGTACATTAATTTTCAATTTTCATATCCAGCAGATACAATATTACCAAGCAAAAAACAGAAAAATGATACCTTCAAATATTCAGTAGTCTGCTAAAAATTAAACCACCCTGTATATGAATGAAAAGTATCATTTTCCCCTAATTCGGAGATGCTGGTTACGGGAAAAATAATGAAAAAATTCCCTAGGGCTTAGAATCCAAATTAGAAATATTTATTTTTAATGAAAACTTACTAGATTTTTTTGACTTTGGCGGTCTATATCTAATGAAGGGTAAATGTTAGAGGCACGCGGGTTGCGCCATTCGATTCTATGGTCTTTTCTACATACGTACATTAATTTTCAATTTTCATATCCAGCAGATACAATATTACCAAGCAAAAAACAGAAAAATGATACCTTCAAATATTCAGTAGTCTGCTAAAAATTAAACCACCCTGTATATGAATGAAAAGTATCATTTTCCCCTAATTCGGAGATGCTGGTTACGGGAAAAATAATGAAAAAATTCCCTAGGGCTTAGAATCCAAATTAGAAATATTTATTTTTAATGAAAACTTACTAGATTTTTTTGACTTTGGCGGTCTATATCTAATGAAGGGTAAATGTTAGAGGCACGCGGGTTACGCCATTCGATTCTATGGACTTTTCTACATACGTACATTAATTTTCAATTTTCATATCCAGCAGATACAATATTACCAAGCAAAAAACAGAAAAATGATACCTTCAAATATTCAGTAGTCTGCTAAAAATTAAACCACCCTGTATATGAATGAAAAGTATCATTTTCCCCTAATTCGGAGATGCTGGTTACGGGAAAAATAATGAAAAAATTCCCTAGGGCTTAGAATCCAAATTAGAAATATTTATTTTTAATGAAAACTTACTAGATTTTTTTGACTTTGGCGGTCTATATCTAATGAAGGGTAAATGTTAGAGGCACGCGGGTTGCGCCATTCGATTCTATGGTCTTTTCTACATACGTACATTAATTTTCAATTTTCATATCCAGCAGATACAATATTACCAAGCAAAAAACAGAAAAATGATACCTTCAAATATTCAGTAGTCTGCTAAAAATTAAACCACCCTGTATATGAATGAAAAGTATCATTTTCCCCTAATTCGGAGATGCTGGTTACGGGAAAAATAATGAAAAAATTCCCTAGGGCTTAGAATCCAAATTAGAAATATTTATTTTTAATGAAAACTTACTAGATTTTTTTGACTTTGGCGGTCTATATCTAATGAAGGGTAAATGTTAGAGGCACGCGGGTTGCGCCATTCGATTCTATGGACTTTTCTACATACGTACATTAATTTTCAATTTTCATATCCAGCAGATACAATATTACCAAGCAAAAAACAGAAAAATGATACCTTCAAATATTCAGTAGTCTGCTAGAAATTAAACCACCCTGTATATGAATGAAAAGTATCATTTTCCCCTAATTCGGAGATGCTGGTTACGGGAAAAATAATAAAAAAATACCCTAGGGCTTAGAATCCAAATTAGAAATATTTATTTTTAATGAAAACTTACTAGATTTTTTTGACTTTGGCGGTCTATATCTAATGAAGGGTAAATGTTAGAGGCACGCGGGTTGCGCCATTCGATTCTATGGACTTTTCTACATACGTACATTAATTTTCAATTTTCATATCCAGCAGATACAATATCAGAGTGTCCACTGAGGTCACTTATAGTGATTTTGGTCACTTTTTTCATTGAAAGTAATTTAAAGTCACTTTTTGGATCAAAAAAGTCACTACAGGTCACTTTTACAAACAAATGTAGTTAATAAACATATTTTTCAAATTGATTTAATTTACGTTGTGTTGTGTTTTTGAATAGTTGTGTTGTCTTATGTGCGCGCGCTTGTCTGCATATTGAAAAGCAGCATTGCCTGCAACCTGCAAATCAGAAATGATGGAAATGCAAACTAGATGTACTTAGGGTCATCTGTTGGTTAGGAACAAGTACTAGTAAGTTCCTATTTCCTGATAGATTGCTCTAGTTACTAGTAGTTTTCTAATTCTAGGGATATTTTTGTACAAAATTTCTAGGGATTGGCATGTTCACTCGTCTGTTGTAATATTAATTAATGTAAGTTTTAACAAACTATTGTTTTTGTATATGTAGCTGAGGAAGTAATAAACAACTCTAGTAACAATGGGAAAGAAGTGCCAAGTGTTGGAAAAATGGTTTCAACAAACTGACTCTAAAGGAAAAAAATATAATTTGTGGTTGAAAAAAGTAGATAATCATACGGTTTACTGCGAACTTTGTGATAAGCCCATAAATGTTTTCTACAATGGATTTGCGGCTATACAGCAGCATGAGCGTAGTATGGCTCATCAAAAACAAACAAACATAAAATTGCACGATAAGCAACAGAAATTAGTGGGAACTGTTAATTTTCCAGTTTCTTCGTTGGAAGATGAGAATAACAAAAAAAGCTTAAACTTATTTTGTATTGAAGACTCTGTTGTGAAGGCAGAAATTATTTGGGCATTTAAAAATGTTCTTGATGATATGTCAGCATCATCTTGTGTTGATTTAAATTTGGTATTTTATTCCATGTTTCCTTGTGAAATTTCTCGCAAATTTGCAATGGGCAAAACGAAATTTGGTTACCTACTAACAGAGGCTCTTGGCCCTTTTTGTCGTGCAGAACTTTTAAAGGATTTAAATGATTCAGAAACTTTTTATACAATACTGTACGATGAAACAACAAACTCTAAGTCAGAAAAAGAATTACAAGTGTGCGTTAGGTACTGGTCAAATTTACAAAAAACAGTAGTGTCGGCTCATTTAGAAACTCTTTTTTTGGGAACGGCAACCGCAGAAGTCCTTTTAACATGTATTAACAAGGTGATTAATAATGCAGGTTTATGCAAAAATAATTTGTTAATGTTGGGGTCTGATGGACCTAATACCAACAAAAAAGTCTTTCGACTTCTAAATGAAGAGGTAAAAATACTAAGAAAAAAGTCTTTACTAGACATTGGGTCATGTGACTTGCATATTGTGCACAATGCTTTCAAAAAAGGCCTTACAATTTTTGGAGAAGACATATCAGATTTTATAATAAACATTTATTACTTTTTCCATGGATGGCCTCAAAGAAATGAAGATTTCAGGGAAATACAACAGAAAAAAGGCCTTCCTCAACACACGTTTATAAAACACATTAGTACACGTTGGATTTCCTTGGGCATGGCATCAGAAAGAATTATTGAACAGTTGGAGGCCATCAATGAATATTTTTTTAAATTTGTGCCGTTACATAGAAAGGATTTATTAACTTCACCTAAATATAAACTAATATGCAGTAGTTTGAAAGATAATTTGTTTAAACCAAAATTGTATTTTGTCGTATCTAGTGCTGCCTCCTTTGAACCTTTTCTAACTTTTTTTCAAAGCGATAAACCATTAATACATAAACTCTACATATCCCTCAAAGAACTCTTGGGTAAAGTTTTGTTAAGGATTTGCAAGGATACAACAACCCTGAAATCAATTTATGACATTGAAGATTTTCTGCAGAAAAACGAATTGCCATTAAAAATGATTGATATTGGACCTCGCGCAAACACTATTATAAATGGCGAAAATTTTACTGAAAAAGACAGACTTACTTTTCTAAAAGGAGCCCAATCGCATTTTAAAGCTGCTTGTAAACATCTGGCAACTAAATCATCATTAGCCGTGGGATCCTTTTTAATAAATTGTCAATATTTGTGCCCTACTAAATTTAAAAATGTAAATGCAACTGCTAGCAAAATTACTTACATTGCTGGTAAACTTGCAGTGAATGTTGATAAGGAGAAGCTTTCAGACGAATGGAGACTTTTAAAAGTTGACTTGGAGGTTGAGAGTTTCATTTCAGACGTTAGCGAAGATAAAAATATTGATGTTATTCAATTTTGGAATTATGTGTTTACAAGAAAATATGAAAATAATCATTTTAAATACCCACTTTTGATGAAGTTAGTTAAAGCCGTTTTGGCATTATCCCATGGAAACAGTCAAGTTGAAAGAGGGTTTTCCCGTTCCCAAAGAGTAATGACTGAAGATAAGACACAAATGAGTCTTAAAACATTAAATGCAAAATTAAATATTATTCATTACATGCGCCAATATGAAAACAAACCTTATTTGGTACCTATTACAAATGATTTACTGTCCAAAGCCAAGGGAGCCCACAAGAGCTACCTAAACTATCTGGAAGCTGAAAAGACTAAAGCTGAAGAGCTAAAAAAGCTGAATGAAATGGAAAAATTAAAAATGATAGCAGAAAGAGATAAAATAGAAATGGCAGAAAAACAACGTGAAAGTGTCAAAAATTTAGAGGCTAAAGCCAAAGAGAAGAAAAAAGAGAAAGAGATTAAAGAAAAAGCTGCAGATAGTTTATTTCAAGAGGCATCTGCTAAACTTGAGCAATCATTAAGTAAGGGGGATATTGAAGGTGCACGAGTGGCGAAAGAATTGTTGGATGCTTACCACTTGATAAGAACCGAAGAGAAAAATAAAATGAAAGAAGTGGATGGTGTAACTGACAAAATTGATAAAAAAAAGACATCTCTGTTAAATACATTTTTTCCAAAGAAACCAAGACTCGAATAGATCCCAATTAATAAATTAAATTGAGTTATTTATTTTTTTATCAACGTATTTTTTCATTATACTTTTGAATTTAAAGGTACCTGAGAATTGTATTTTAAGTTATATGTAATACATCGGTTGTGTATATGATATTTGACTGTAAACTAGTCAGTTAATTATTTTTTATTTGAGAATTTATCTTTAGTTATGTACTTTGTTTTGCAAATGTAATAAACATATTGACTGTCAATATAATATTGTTTTATTATTATTAACTTAGTTTTTCCTGTGTTTGCATGAAAGAATTTTGATTTTTATGAGACAGTTTAAGGTCATTTTATGTCTCTAAATGAGTCACTTTTGATCACTTTTTTAAAGCTGTGTGGTCACTTGATAACTTTTTTTTTCCAAAAAATCGGTGGACACCCTGCAATATTACCAAGCAAAAAACAGAAAAATGATACCTTCAAATATTCAGTAGTCTGCTAAAAATTAAACCACCCTGTATATGAATGAAAAGTATCATTTTCCCCTAATTCGGAGATGCTGGTTACGGGAATAATTATGAAAAAATTCCCTAGGGCTTAGAATCCAAATTAGAAATATTTATTTTTAATGAAAACTTACTAGATTTTTTTGACTTTGGCGGTCTATATCTAATGAAGGGTAAATGTTAGAGGCACGCGGGTTGCGCCATTCGATTCTATGGACTTTTCTACATACGTACATTAATTTTCAATTTTCATATCCAGCAGATACAATATTACCAAGCAAAAAACAGAAAAATGATACCTTCAAATATTCAGTAGTCTGCTAAAAATTAAACCACCCTGTATATGAATGAAAAGTATCATTTTCCCCTAATTCGGAGATGCTGGTTACGGGAAAAATAATGAAAAAATTCCCTAGGGCTTAGAATCCAAATTAGAAATATTTATTTTTAATGAAAACTTACTAGATTTTTTTGACTTTGGCGGTCTATATCTAATGAAGGGTAAATGTTAGAGGCACGCGGGTTGCGCCATTCGATTCTATGGACTTTTCTACATACGTACATTAATTTTCAATTTTCATATCCAGCAGATACAATATTACCAAGCAAAAAACAGAAAAATGATACCTTCAAATATTCAGTAGTCTGCTAAAAATTAAACCACCCTGTATATGAATGAAAAGTATCATTTTCCCCTAATTCGGAGATGCTGGTTACGGGAAAAATAATGAAAAAATTCCCTAGGGCTTAGAATCCAAATTAGAAATATTTATTTTTAATGAAAACTTACTAGATTTTTTTGACTTTGGCGGTCTATATCTAATGAAGGGTAAATGTTAGAGGCACGCGGGTTGCGCCATTCGATTCTATGGTCTTTTCTACATACGTACATTAATTTTCAATTTTCATATCCAGCAGATACAATATTACCAAGCAAAAAACAGAAAAATGATACCTTCAAATATTCAGTAGTCTGCTAAAAATTAAACCACCCTGTATATGAATGAAAAGTATCATTTTCCCCTAATTCGGAGATGCTGGTTACGGGAAAAATAATGAAAAAATTCCCTAGGGCTTAGAATCCAAATTAGAAATATTTATTTTTAATGAAAACTTACTAGATTTTTTTGACTTTGGCGGTCTATATCTAATGAAGGGTAAATGTTAGAGGCACGCGGGTTGCGCCATTCGATTCTATGGTCTTTTCTACATACGTACATTAATTTTCAATTTTCATATCCAGCAGATACAATATTACCAAGCAAAAAACAGAAAAATGATACCTTCAAATATTCAGTAGTCTGCTAAAAATTAAACCACCCTGTATATGAATGAAAAGTATCATTTTCCCCTAATTCGGAGATGCTGGTTACGGGAAAAATAATGAAAAAATTCCCTAGGGCTTAGAATCCAAATTAGAAATATTTATTTTTAATGAAAACTTACTAGATTTTTTTGACTTTGGCGGTCTATATCTAATGAAGGGTAAATGTTAGAGGCACGCGGGTTGCGCCATTCGATTCTATGGTCTTTTCTACATACGTACATTAATTTTCAATTTTCATATCCAGCAGATACAATATTACCAAGCAAAAAACAGAAAAATGATACCTTCAAATATTCAGTAGTCTGCTAAAAATTAAACCACCCTGTATATGAATGAAAAGTATCATTTTCCCCTAATTCGGAGATGCTGGTTACGGGAAAAATAATGAAAAAATTCCCTAGGGCTTAGAATCCAAATTAGAAATATTTATTTTTAATGAAAACTTACTAGATTTTTTTGACTTTGGCGGTCTATATCTAATGAAGGGTAAATGTTAGAGGCACGCGGGTTGCGCCATTCGATTCTATGGTCTTTTCTACATACGTACATTAATTTTCAATTTTCATATCCAGCAGATACAATATTACCAAGCAAAAAACAGAAAAATGATACCTTCAAATATTCAGTAGTCTGCTAAAAATTAAACCACCCTGTATATGAATGAAAAGTATCATTTTCCCCTAATTCGGAGATGCTGGTTACGGGAAAAATAATGAAAAAATTCCCTAGGGCTTAGAATCCAAATTAGAAATATTTATTTTTAATGAAAACTTACTAGATTTTTTTGACTTTGGCGGTCTATATCTAATGAAGGGTAAATGTTAGAGGCACGCGGGTTGCGCCATTCGATTCTATGGACTTTTCTACATACGTACATTAATTTTCAATTTTCATATCCAGCAGATACAATATTACCAAGCAAAAAACAGAAAAATGATACCTTCAAATATTCAGTAGTCTGCTAAAAATTAAACCACCCTGTATATGAATGAAAAGTATCATTTTCCCCTAATTCGGAGATGCTGGTTACGGGAAAAATAATGAAAAAATTCCCTAGGGCTTAGAATCCAAATTAGAAATATTTATTTTTAATGAAAACTTACTAGATTTTTTTGACTTTGGCGGTCTATATCTAATGAAGGGTAAATGTTAGAGGCACGCGGGTTGCGCCATTCGATTCTATGGTCTTTTCTACATACGTACATTAATTTTCAATTTTCATATCCAGCAGATACAATATTACCAAGCAAAAAACAGAAAAATGATACCTTCAAATATTCAGTAGTCTGCTAAAAATTAAACCACCCTGTATATGAATGAAAAGTATCATTTTCCCCTAATTCGGAGATGCTGGTTACGGGAAAAATAATGAAAAAATTCCCTAGGGCTTAGAATCCAAATTAGAAATATTTATTTTTAATGAAAACTTACTAGATTTTTTTGACTTTGGCGGTCTATATCTAATGAAGGGTAAATGTTAGAGGCACGCGGGTTACGCCATTCGATTCTATGGACTTTTCTACATACGTACATTAATTTTCAATTTTCATATCCAGCAGATACAATATTACCAAGCAAAAAACAGAAAAATGATACCTTCAAATATTCAGTAGTCTGCTAAAAATTAAACCACCCTGTATATGAATGAAAAGTATCATTTTCCCCTAATTCGGAGATGCTGGTTACGGGAAAAATAATGAAAAAATTCCCTAGGGCTTAGAATCCAAATTAGAAATATTTATTTTTAATGAAAACTTACTAGATTTTTTTGACTTTGGCGGTCTATATCTAATGAAGGGTAAATGTTAGAGGCACGCGGGTTGCGCCATTCGATTCTATGGACTTTTCTACATACGTACATTAATTTTCAATTTTCATATCCAGCAGATACAATATTACCAAGCAAAAAACAGAAAAATGATACCTTCAAATATTCAGTAGTCTGCTAAAAATTAAACCACCCTGTATATGAATGAAAAGTATCATTTTCCCCTAATTCGGAGATGCTGGTTACGGGAAAAATAATGAAAAAATTCCCTAGGGCTTAGAATCCAAATTAGAAATATTTATTTTTAATGAAAACTTACTAGATTTTTTTGACTTTGGCGGTCTATATCTAATGAAGGGTAAATGTTAGAGGCACGCGGGTTGCGCCATTCGATTGTATGGACTTTTCTACATACGTACATTAATTTTCAATTTTCATATCCAGCAGATACAATATTACCAAGCAAGAAACAGAAAAATGATACCTTCAAATATTCAGTAGTCTGCTAAAAATTAAACCACCCTGTATATGAATGAAAAGTATCATTTTCCCCTAATTCGGAGATGCTGGTTACGGGAAAAATAATGAAAAAATTCCCTAGGGCTTAGAATCCAAATTAGAAATATTTATTTTTAATGAAAACTTACTAGATTTTTTTGACTTTGGCGGTCTATATCTAATGAAGGGTAAATGTTAGAGGCACGCGGGTTGCGCCATTCGATTCTATGGTCTTTTCTACATACGTACATTAATTTTCAATTTTCATATCCAGCAGATACAATATTACCAAGCAAAAAACAGAAAAATGATACCTTCAAATATTCAGTAGTCTGCTAAAAATTAAACCACCCTGTATATGAATGAAAAGTATCATTTTCCCCTAATTCGGAGATGCTGGTTACGGGAAAAATAATGAAAAAATTCCCTAGGGCTTAGAATCCAAATTAGAAATATTTATTTTTAATGAAAACTTACTAGATTTTTTTGACTTTGGCGGTCTATATCTAATGAAGGGTAAATGTTAGAGGCACGCGGGTTGCGCCATTCGATTCTATGGACTTTTCTACATACGTACATTAATTTTCAATTTTCATATCCAGCAGATACAATATTACCAAGCAAAAAACAGAAAAATGATACCTTCAAATATTCAGTAGTCTGCTAAAAATTAAACCACCCTGTATATGAATGAAAAGTATCATTTTCCCCTAATTCGGAGATGCTGGTTACGGGAAAAATAATGAAAAAATTCCCTAGGGCTTAGAATCCAAATTAGAAATATTTATTTTTAATGAAAACTTACTAGATTTTTTTGACTTTGGCGGTCTATATCTAATGAAGGGTAAATGTTAGAGGCACGCGGGTTGCGCCATTCGATTCTATGGTCTTTTCTACATACGTACATTAATTTTCAATTTTCATATCCAGCAGATACAATATTACCAAGCAAAAAACAGAAAAATGATACCTTCAAATATTCAGTAGTCTGCTAAAAATTAAACCACCCTGTATATGAATGAAAAGTATCATTTTCCCCTAATTCGGAGATGCTGGTTACGGGAAAAATAATGAAAAAATTCCCTAGGGCTTAGAATCCAAATTAGAAATATTTATTTTTAATGAAAACTTACTAGATTTTTTTGACTTTGGCGGTCTATATCTAATGAAGGGTAAATGTTAGAGGCACGCGGGTTACGCCATTCGATTCTATGGACTTTTCTACATACGTACATTAATTTTCAATTTTCATATCCAGCAGATACAATATTACCAAGCAAAAAACAGAAAAATGATACCTTCAAATATTCAGTAGTCTGCTAAAAATTAAACCACCCTGTATATGAATGAAAAGTATCATTTTCCCCTAATTCGGAGATGCTGGTTACGGGAAAAATAATGAAAAAATTCCCTAGGGCTTAGAATCCAAATTAGAAATATTTATTTTTAATGAAAACTTACTAGATTTTTTTGACTTTGGCGGTCTATATCTAATGAAGGGTAAATGTTAGAGGCACGCGGGTTGCGCCATTCGATTCTATGGACTTTTCTACATACGTACATTAATTTTCAATTTTCATATCCAGCAGATACAATATTACCAAGCAAAAAACAGAAAAATGATACCTTCAAATATTCAGTAGTCTGCTAAAAATTAAACCACCCTGTATATGAATGAAAAGTATCATTTTCCCCTAATTCGGAGATGCTGGTTACGGGAAAAATAATGAAAAAATTCCCTAGGGCTTAGAATCCAAATTAGAAATATTTATTTTTAATGAAAACTTACTAGATTTTTTTGACTTTGGCGGTCTATATCTAATGAAGGGTAAATGTTAGAGGCACGCGGGTTGCGCCATTCGATTCTATGGACTTTTCTACATACGTACATTAATTTTCAATTTTCATATCCAGCAGATACAATATTACCAAGCAAAAAACAGAAAAATGATACCTTCAAATATTCAGTAGTCTGCTAAAAATTAAACCACCCTGTATATGAATGAAAAGTATCATTTTCCCCTAATTCGGAGATGCTGGTTACGGGAAAAATAATGAAAAAATTCCCTAGGGCTTAGAATCCAAATTAGAAATATTTATTTTTAATGAAAACTTACTAGATTTTTTTGACTTTGGCGGTCTATATCTAATGAAGGGTAAATGTTAGAGGCACGCGGGTTGCGCCATTCGATTCTATGGACTTTTCTACATACGTACATTAATTTTCAATTTTCATATCCAGCAGATACAATATTACCAAGCAAAAAACAGAAAAATGATACCTTCAAATATTCAGTAGTCTGCTAAAAATTAAACCACCCTGTATATGAATGAAAAGTATCATTTTCCCCTAATTCGGAGATGCTGGTTACGGGAAAAATAATGAAAAAATTCCCTAGGGCTTAGAATCCAAATTAGAAATATTTATTTTTAATGAAAACTTACTAGATTTTTTTGACTTTGGCGGTCTATATCTAATGAAGGGTAAATGTTAGAGGCACGCGGGTTGCGCCATTCGATTCTATGGACTTTTCTACATACGTACATTAATTTTCAATTTTCATATCCAGCAGATACAATATTACCAAGCAAAAAACAGAAAAATGATACCTTCAAATATTCAGTAGTCTGCTAAAAATTAAACCACCCTGTATATGAATGAAAAGTATCATTTTCCCCTAATTCGGAGATGCTGGTTACGGGAAAAATAATGAAAAAATTCCCTAGGGCTTAGAATCCAAATTAGAAATATTTATTTTTAATGAAAACTTACTAGATTTTTTTGACTTTGGCGGTCTATATCTAATGAAGGGTAAATGTTAGAGGCACGCGGGTTGCGCCATTCGATTCTATGGTCTTTTCTACATACGTACATTAATTTTCAATTTTCATATCCAGCAGATACAATATTACCAAGCAAAAAACAGAAAAATGATACCTTCAAATATTCAGTAGTCTGCTAAAAATTAAACCACCCTGTATATGAATGAAAAGTATCATTTTCCCCTAATTCGGAGATGCTGGTTACGGGAAAAATAATGAAAAAATTCCCTAGGGCTTAGAATCCAAATTAGAAATATTTATTTTTAATGAAAACTTACTAGATTTTTTTGACTTTGGCGGTCTATATCTAATGAAGGGTAAATGTTAGAGGCACGCGGGTTGCGCCATTCGATTCTATGGACTTTTCTACATACGTACATTAATTTTCAATTTTCATATCCAGCAGATACAATATTACCAAGCAAAAAACAGAAAAATGATACCTTCAAATATTCAGTAGTCTGCTAAAAATTAAACCACCCTGTATATGAATGAAAAGTATCATTTTCCCCTAATTCGGAGATGCTGGTTACGGGAAAAATAATGAAAAAATTCCCTAGGGCTTAGAATCCAAATTAGAAATATTTATTTTTAATGAAAACTTACTAGATTTTTTTGACTTTGGCGGTCTATATCTAATGAAGGGTAAATGTTAGAGGCACGCGGGTTGCGCCATTCGATTCTATGGACTTTTCTACATACGTACATTAATTTTCAATTTTCATATCCAGCAGATACAATATTACCAAGCAAAAAACAGAAAAATGATACCTTCAAATATTCAGTAGTCTGCTAAAAATTAAACCACCCTGTATATGAATGAAAAGTATCATTTTCCCCTAATTCGGAGATGCTGGTTACGGGAAAAATAATGAAAAAATTCCCTAGGGCTTAGAATCCAAATTAGAAATATTTATTTTTAATGAAAACTTACTAGATTTTTTTGACTTTGGCGGTCTATATCTAATGAAGGGTAAATGTTAGAGGCACGCGGGTTGCGCCATTCGATTCTATGGTCTTTTCTACATACGTACATTAATTTTCAATTTTCATATCCAGCAGATACAATATTACCAAGCAAAAAACAGAAAAATGATACCTTCAAATATTCAGTAGTCTGCTAAAAATTAAACCACCCTGTATATGAATGAAAAGTATCATTTTCCCCTAATTCGGAGATGCTGGTTACGGGAAAAATAATGAAAAAATTCCCTAGGGCTTAGAATCCAAATTAGAAATATTTATTTTTAATGAAAACTTACTAGATTTTTTTGACTTTGGCGGTCTATATCTAATGAAGGGTAAATGTTAGAGGCACGCGGGTTGCGCCATTCGATTCTATGGACTTTTCTACATACGTACATTAATTTTCAATTTTCATATCCAGCAGATACAATATTACCAAGCAAAAAACAGAAAAATGATACCTTCAAATATTCAGTAGTCTGCTAAAAATTAAACCACCCTGTATATGAATGAAAAGTATCATTTTCCCCTAATTCGGAGATGCTGGTTACGGGAAAAATAATGAAAAAATTCCCTAGGGCTTAGAATCCAAATTAGAAATATTTATTTTTAATGAAAACTTACTAGATTTTTTTGACTTTGGCGGTCTATATCTAATGAAGGGTAAATGTTAGAGGCACGCGGGTTGCGCCATTCGATTCTATGGTCTTTTCTACATACGTACATTAATTTTCAATTTTCATATCCAGCAGATACAATATTACCAAGCAAAAAACAGAAAAATGATACCTTCAAATATTCAGTAGTCTGCTAAAAATTAAACCACCCTGTATATGAATGAAAAGTATCATTTTCCCCTAATTCGGAGATGCTGGTTACGGGAAAAATAATGAAAAAATTCCCTAGGGCTTAGAATCCAAATTAGAAATATTTATTTTTAATGAAAACTTACTAGATTTTTTTGACTTTGGCGGTCTATATCTAATGAAGGGTAAATGTTAGAGGCACGCGGGTTACGCCATTCGATTCTATGGACTTTTCTACATACGTACATTAATTTTCAATTTTCATATCCAGCAGATACAATATTACCAAGCAAAAAACAGAAAAATGATACCTTCAAATATTCAGTAGTCTGCTAAAAATTAAACCACCCTGTATATGAATGAAAAGTATCATTTTCCCCTAATTCGGAGATGCTGGTTACGGGAAAAATAATGAAAAAATTCCCTAGGGCTTAGAATCCAAATTAGAAATATTTATTTTTAATGAAAACTTACTAGATTTTTTTGACTTTGGCGGTCTATATCTAATGAAGGGTAAATGTTAGAGGCACGCGGGTTGCGCCATTCGATTCTATGGACTTTTCTACATACGTACATTAATTTTCAATTTTCATATCCAGCAGATACAATATTACCAAGCAAAAAACAGAAAAATGATACCTTCAAATATTCAGTAGTCTGCTAAAAATTAAACCACCCTGTATATGAATGAAAAGTATCATTTTCCCCTAATTCGGAGATGCTGGTTACGGGAAAAATAATGAAAAAATTCCCTAGGGCTTAGAATCCAAATTAGAAATATTTATTTTTAATGAAAACTTACTAGATTTTTTTGACTTTGGCGGTCTATATCTAATGAAGGGTAAATGTTAGAGGCACGCGGGTTGCGCCATTCGATTCTATGGTCTTTTCTACATACGTACATTAATTTTCAATTTTCATATCCAGCAGATACAATATTACCAAGCAAAAAACAGAAAAATGATACCTTCAAATATTCAGTAGTCTGCTAAAAATTAAACCACCCTGTATATGAATGAAAAGTATCATTTTCCCCTAATTCGGAGATGCTGGTTACGGGAAAAATAATGAAAAAATTCCCTAGGGCTTAGAATCCAAATTAGAAATATTTATTTTTAATGAAAACTTACTAGATTTTTTTGACTTTGGCGGTCTATATCTAATGAAGGGTAAATGTTAGAGGCACGCGGGTTGCGCCATTCGATTCTATGGACTTTTCTACATACGTACATTAATTTTCAATTTTCATATCCAGCAGATACAATATTACCAAGCAAAAAACAGAAAAATGATACCTTCAAATATTCAGTAGTCTGCTAGAAATTAAACCACCCTGTATATGAATGAAAAGTATCATTTTCCCCTAATTCGGAGATGCTGGTTACGGGAAAAATAATAAAAAAATTCCCTAGGGCTTAGAATCCAAATTAGAAATATTTATTTTTAATGAAAACTTACTAGATTTTTTTGACTTTGGCGGTCTATATCTAATGAAGGGTAAATGTTAGAGGCACGCGGGTTGCGCCATTCGATTCTATGGACTTTTCTACATACGTACATTAATTTTCAATTTTCATATCCAGCAGATACAATATCAGAGTGTCCACTGAGGTCACTTATAGTGATTTTGGTCACTTTTTTCATTGAAAGTAATTTAAAGTCACTTTTTGGATCAAAAAAGTCACTACAGGTCACTTTTACAAACAAATGTAGTTAATAAACATATTTTTCAAATTGATTTAATTTACGTTGTGTTGTGTTTTTGAATAGTTGTGTTGTCTTATGTGCGCGCGCTTGTCTGCATATTGAAAAGCAGCATTGCCTGCAACCTGCAAATCAGAAATGATGGAAATGCAAACTAGATGTACTTAGGGTCATCTGTTGGTTAGGAACAAGTACTAGTAAGTTCCTATTTCCTGATAGATTGCTCTAGTTACTAGTAGTTTTCTAATTCTAGGGATATTTTTGTACAAAATTTCTAGGGATTGGCATGTTCACTCGTCTGTTGTAATATTAATTAATGTAAGTTTTAACAAACTATTGTTTTTGTATATGTAGCTGAGGAAGTAATAAACAACTCTAGTAACAATGGGAAAGAAGTGCCAAGTGTTGGAAAAATGGTTTCAACAAACTGACTCTAAAGGAAAAAAATATAATTTGTGGTTGAAAAAAGTAGATAATCATACGGTTTACTGCGAACTTTGTGATAAGCCCATAAATGTTTTCTACAATGGATTTGCGGCTATACAGCAGCATGAGCGTAGTATGGCTCATCAAAAACAAACAAACATAAAATTGCACGATAAGCAACAGAAATTAGTGGGAACTGTTAATTTTCCAGTTTCTTCGTTGGAAGATGAGAATAACAAAAAAAGCTTAAACTTATTTTGTATTGAAGACTCTGTTGTGAAGGCAGAAATTATTTGGGCATTTAAAAATGTTCTTGATGATATGTCAGCATCATCTTGTGTTGATTTAAATTTGGTATTTTATTCCATGTTTCCTTGTGAAATTTCTCGCAAATTTGCAATGGGCAAAACGAAATTTGGTTACCTACTAACAGAGGCTCTTGGCCCTTTTTGTCGTGCAGAACTTTTAAAGGATTTAAATGATTCAGAAACTTTTTATACAATACTGTACGATGAAACAACAAACTCTAAGTCAGAAAAAGAATTACAAGTGTGCGTTAGGTACTGGTCAAATTTACAAAAAACAGTAGTGTCGGCTCATTTAGAAACTCTTTTTTTGGGAACGGCAACCGCAGAAGTCCTTTTAACATGTATTAACAAGGTGATTAATAATGCAGGTTTATGCAAAAATAATTTGTTAATGTTGGGGTCTGATGGACCTAATACCAACAAAAAAGTCTTTCGACTTCTAAATGAAGAGGTAAAAATACTAAGAAAAAAGTCTTTACTAGACATTGGGTCATGTGACTTGCATATTGTGCACAATGCTTTCAAAAAAGGCCTTACAATTTTTGGAGAAGACATATCAGATTTTATAATAAACATTTATTACTTTTTCCATGGATGGCCTCAAAGAAATGAAGATTTCAGGGAAATACAACAGAAAAAAGGCCTTCCTCAACACACGTTTATAAAACACATTAGTACACGTTGGATTTCCTTGGGCATGGCATCAGAAAGAATTATTGAACAGTTGGAGGCCATCAATGAATATTTTTTTAAATTTGTGCCGTTACATAGAAAGGATTTATTAACTTCACCTAAATATAAACTAATATGCAGTAGTTTGAAAGATAATTTGTTTAAACCAAAATTGTATTTTGTCGTATCTAGTGCTGCCTCCTTTGAACCTTTTCTAACTTTTTTTCAAAGCGATAAACCATTAATACATAAACTCTACATATCCCTCAAAGAACTCTTGGGTAAAGTTTTGTTAAGGATTTGCAAGGATACAACAACCCTGAAATCAATTTATGACATTGAAGATTTTCTGCAGAAAAACGAATTGCCATTAAAAATGATTGATATTGGACCTCGCGCAAACACTATTATAAATGGCGAAAATTTTACTGAAAAAGACAGACTTACTTTTCTAAAAGGAGCCCAATCGCATTTTAAAGCTGCTTGTAAACATCTGGCAACTAAATCATCATTAGCCGTGGGATCCTTTTTAATAAATTGTCAATATTTGTGCCCTACTAAATTTAAAAATGTAAATGCAACTGCTAGCAAAATTACTTACATTGCTGGTAAACTTGCAGTGAATGTTGATAAGGAGAAGCTTTCAGACGAATGGAGACTTTTAAAAGTTGACTTGGAGGTTGAGAGTTTCATTTCAGACGTTAGCGAAGATAAAAATATTGATGTTATTCAATTTTGGAATTATGTGTTTACAAGAAAATATGAAAATAATCATTTTAAATACCCACTTTTGATGAAGTTAGTTAAAGCCGTTTTGGCATTATCCCATGGAAACAGTCAAGTTGAAAGAGGGTTTTCCCGTTCCCAAAGAGTAATGACTGAAGATAAGACACAAATGAGTCTTAAAACATTAAATGCAAAATTAAATATTATTCATTACATGCGCCAATATGAAAACAAACCTTATTTGGTACCTATTACAAATGATTTACTGTCCAAAGCCAAGGGAGCCCACAAGAGCTACCTAAACTATCTGGAAGCTGAAAAGACTAAAGCTGAAGAGCTAAAAAAGCTGAATGAAATGGAAAAATTAAAAATGATAGCAGAAAGAGATAAAATAGAAATGGCAGAAAAACAACGTGAAAGTGTCAAAAATTTAGAGGCTAAAGCCAAAGAGAAGAAAAAAGAGAAAGAGATTAAAGAAAAAGCTGCAGATAGTTTATTTCAAGAGGCATCTGCTAAACTTGAGCAATCATTAAGTAAGGGGGATATTGAAGGTGCACGAGTGGCGAAAGAATTGTTGGATGCTTACCACTTGATAAGAACCGAAGAGAAAAATAAAATGAAAGAAGTGGATGGTGTAACTGACAAAATTGATAAAAAAAAGACATCTCTGTTAAATACATTTTTTCCAAAGAAACCAAGACTCGAATAGATCCCAATTAATAAATTAAATTGAGTTATTTATTTTTTTATCAACGTATTTTTTCATTATACTTTTGAATTTAAAGGTACCTGAGAATTGTATTTTAAGTTATATGTAATACATCGGTTGTGTATATGATATTTGACTGTAAACTAGTCAGTTAATTATTTTTTATTTGAGAATTTATCTTTAGTTATGTACTTTGTTTTGCAAATGTAATAAACATATTGACTGTCAATATAATATTGTTTTATTATTATTAACTTAGTTTTTCCTGTGTTTGCATGAAAGAATTTTGATTTTTATGAGACAGTTTAAGGTCATTTTATGTCTCTAAATGAGTCACTTTTGATCACTTTTTTAAAGCTGTGTGGTCACTTGATAACTTTTTTTTTCCAAAAAATCGGTGGACACCCTGCAATATTACCAAGCAAAAAACAGAAAAATGATACCTTCAAATATTCAGTAGTCTGCTAAAAATTAAACCACCCTGTATATGAATGAAAAGTATCATTTTCCCCTAATTCGGAGATGCTGGTTACGGGAAAAATAATGAAAAAATTCCCTAGGGCTTAGAATCCAAATTAGAAATATTTATTTTTAATGAAAACTTACTAGATTTTTTTGACTTTGGCGGTCTATATCTAATGAAGGGTAAATGTTAGAGGCACGCGGGTTGCGCCATTCGATTCTATGGACTTTTCTACATACGTACATTAATTTTCAATTTTCATATCCAGCAGATACAATATTACCAAGCAAAAAACAGAAAAATGATACCTTCAAATATTCAGTAGTCTGCTAAAAATTAAACCACCCTGTATATGAATGAAAAGTATCATTTTCCCCTAATTCGGAGATGCTGGTTACGGGAAAAATAATGAAAAAATTCCCTAGGGCTTAGAATCCAAATTAGAAATATTTATTTTTAATGAAAACTTACTAGATTTTTTTGACTTTGGCGGTCTATATCTAATGAAGGGTAAATGTTAGAGGCACGCGGGTTGCGCCATTCGATTCTATGGTCTTTTCTACATACGTACATTAATTTTCAATTTTCATATCCAGCAGATACAATATTACCAAGCAAAAAACAGAAAAATGATACCTTCAAATATTCAGTAGTCTGCTAAAAATTAAACCACCCTGTATATGAATGAAAAGTATCATTTTCCCCTAATTCGGAGATGCTGGTTACGGGAAAAATAATGAAAAAATTCCCTAGGGCTTAGAATCCAAATTAGAAATATTTATTTTTAATGAAAACTTACTAGATTTTTTTGACTTTGGCGGTCTATATCTAATGAAGGGTAAATGTTAGAGGCACGCGGGTTACGCCATTCGATTCTATGGACTTTTCTACATACGTACATTAATTTTCAATTTTCATATCCAGCAGATACAATATTACCAAGCAAAAAACAGAAAAATGATACCTTCAAATATTCAGTAGTCTGCTAAAAATTAAACCACCCTGTATATGAATGAAAAGTATCATTTTCCCCTAATTCGGAGATGCTGGTTACGGGAAAAATAATGAAAAAATTCCCTAGGGCTTAGAATCCAAATTAGAAATATTTATTTTTAATGAAAACTTACTAGATTTTTTTGACTTTGGCGGTCTATATCTAATGAAGGGTAAATGTTAGAGGCACGCGGGTTGCGCCATTCGATTCTATGGACTTTTCTACATACGTACATTAATTTTCAATTTTCATATCCAGCAGATACAATATTACCAAGCAAAAAACAGAAAAATGATACCTTCAAATATTCAGTAGTCTGCTAAAAATTAAACCACCCTGTATATGAATGAAAAGTATCATTTTCCCCTAATTCGGAGATGCTGGTTACGGGAAAAATAATGAAAAAATTCCCTAGGGCTTAGAATCCAAATTAGAAATATTTATTTTTAATGAAAACTTACTAGATTTTTTTGACTTTGGCGGTCTATATCTAATGAAGGGTAAATGTTAGAGGCACGCGGGTTGCGCCATTCGATTGTATGGACTTTTCTACATACGTACATTAATTTTCAATTTTCATATCCAGCAGATACAATATTACCAAGCAAGAAACAGAAAAATGATACCTTCAAATATTCAGTAGTCTGCTAAAAATTAAACCACCCTGTATATGAATGAAAAGTATCATTTTCCCCTAATTCGGAGATGCTGGTTACGGGAAAAATAATGAAAAAATTCCCTAGGGCTTAGAATCCAAATTAGAAATATTTATTTTTAATGAAAACTTACTAGATTTTTTTGACTTTGGCGGTCTATATCTAATGAAGGGTAAATGTTAGAGGCACGCGGGTTGCGCCATTCGATTCTATGGTCTTTTCTACATACGTACATTAATTTTCAATTTTCATATCCAGCAGATACAATATTACCAAGCAAAAAACAGAAAAATGATACCTTCAAATATTCAGTAGTCTGCTAAAAATTAAACCACCCTGTATATGAATGAAAAGTATCATTTTCCCCTAATTCGGAGATGCTGGTTACGGGAAAAATAATGAAAAAATTCCCTAGGGCTTAGAATCCAAATTAGAAATATTTATTTTTAATGAAAACTTACTAGATTTTTTTGACTTTGGCGGTCTATATCTAATGAAGGGTAAATGTTAGAGGCACGCGGGTTGCGCCATTCGATTCTATGGACTTTTCTACATACGTACATTAATTTTCAATTTTCATATCCAGCAGATACAATATTACCAAGCAAAAAACAGAAAAATGATACCTTCAAATATTCAGTAGTCTGCTAAAAATTAAACCACCCTGTATATGAATGAAAAGTATCATTTTCCCCTAATTCGGAGATGCTGGTTACGGGAAAAATAATGAAAAAATTCCCTAGGGCTTAGAATCCAAATTAGAAATATTTATTTTTAATGAAAACTTACTAGATTTTTTTGACTTTGGCGGTCTATATCTAATGAAGGGTAAATGTTAGAGGCACGCGGGTTGCGCCATTCGATTCTATGGTCTTTTCTACATACGTACATTAATTTTCAATTTTCATATCCAGCAGATACAATATTACCAAGCAAAAAACAGAAAAATGATACCTTCAAATATTCAGTAGTCTGCTAAAAATTAAACCACCCTGTATATGAATGAAAAGTATCATTTTCCCCTAATTCGGAGATGCTGGTTACGGGAAAAATAATGAAAAAATTCCCTAGGGCTTAGAATCCAAATTAGAAATATTTATTTTTAATGAAAACTTACTAGATTTTTTTGACTTTGGCGGTCTATATCTAATGAAGGGTAAATGTTAGAGGCACGCGGGTTACGCCATTCGATTCTATGGACTTTTCTACATACGTACATTAATTTTCAATTTTCATATCCAGCAGATACAATATTACCAAGCAAAAAACAGAAAAATGATACCTTCAAATATTCAGTAGTCTGCTAAAAATTAAACCACCCTGTATATGAATGAAAAGTATCATTTTCCCCTAATTCGGAGATGCTGGTTACGGGAAAAATAATGAAAAAATTCCCTAGGGCTTAGAATCCAAATTAGAAATATTTATTTTTAATGAAAACTTACTAGATTTTTTTGACTTTGGCGGTCTATATCTAATGAAGGGTAAATGTTAGAGGCACGCGGGTTACGCCATTCGATTCTATGGACTTTTCTACATACGTACATTAATTTTCAATTTTCATATCCAGCAGATACAATATTACCAAGCAAAAAACAGAAAAATGATACCTTCAAATATTCAGTAGTCTGCTAAAAATTAAACCACCCTGTATATGAATGAAAAGTATCATTTTCCCCTAATTCGGAGATGCTGGTTACGGGAAAAATAATGAAAAAATTCCCTAGGGCTTAGAATCCAAATTAGAAATATTTATTTTTAATGAAAACTTACTAGATTTTTTTGACTTTGGCGGTCTATATCTAATGAAGGGTAAATGTTAGAGGCACGCGGGTTGCGCCATTCGATTCTATGGACATTTCTACATACGTACATTAATTTTCAATTTTCATATCCAGCAGATACAATATTACCAAGCAAAAAACAGAAAAATGATACCTTCAAATATTCAGTAGTCTGCTAAAAATTAAACCACCCTGTATATGAATGAAAAGTATCATTTTCCCCTAATTCGGAGATGCTGGTTACGGGAAAAATAATGAAAAAATTCCCTAGGGCTTAGAATCCAAATTAGAAATATTTATTTTTAATGAAAACTTACTAGATTTTTTTGACTTTGGCGGTCTATATCTAATGAAGGGTAAATGTTAGAGGCACGCGGGTTGCGCCATTCGATTCTATGGTCTTTTCTACATACGTACATTAATTTTCAATTTTCATATCCAGCAGATACAATATTACCAAGCAAAAAACAGAAAAATGATACCTTCAAATATTCAGTAGTCTGCTAAAAATTAAACCACCCTGTATATGAATGAAAAGTATCATTTTCCCCTAATTCGGAGATGCTGGTTACGGGAAAAATAATGAAAAAATTCCCTAGGGCTTAGAATCCAAATTAGAAATATTTATTTTTAATGAAAACTTACTAGATTTTTTTGACTTTGGCGGTCTATATCTAATGAAGGGTAAATGTTAGAGGCACGCGGGTTGCGCCATTCGATTCTATGGTCTTTTCTACATACGTACATTAATTTTCAATTTTCATATCCAGCAGATACAATATTACCAAGCAAAAAACAGAAAAATGATACCTTCAAATATTCAGTAGTCTGCTAAAAATTAAACCACCCTGTATATGAATGAAAAGTATCATTTTCCCCTAATTCGGAGATGCTGGTTACGGGAAAAATAATGAAAAAATTCCCTAGGGCTTAGAATCCAAATTAGAAATATTTATTTTTAATGAAAACTTACTAGATTTTTTTGACTTTGGCGGTCTATATCTAATGAAAGGTAAATGTTAGAGGCACGCGGGTTGCGCCATTCGATTCTATGGACTTTTCTACATACGTACATTAATTTTCAATTTTCATATCCAGCAGATACAATATTACCAAGCAAAAAACAGAAAAATGATACCTTCAAATATTCAGTAGTCTGCTAAAAATTAAACCACCCTGTATATGAATGAAAAGTATCATTTTCCCCTAATTCGGAGATGCTGGTTACGGGAAAAATAATGAAAAAATTCCCTAGGGCTTAGAATCCAAATTAGAAATATTTATTTTTAATGAAAACTTACTAGATTTTTTTGACTTTGGCGGTCTATATCTAATGAAGGGTAAATGTTAGAGGCACGCGGGTTGCGCCATTCGATTCTATGGTCTTTTCTACATACGTACATTAATTTTCAATTTTCATATCCAGCAGATACAATATTACCAAGCAAAAAACAGAAAAATGATACCTTCAAATATTCAGTAGTCTGCTAAAAATTAAACCACCCTGTATATGAATGAAAAGTATCATTTTCCCCTAATTCGGAGATGCTGGTTACGGGAAAAATAATGAAAAAATTCCCTAGGGCTTAGAATCCAAATTAGAAATATTTATTTTTAATGAAAACTTACTAGATTTTTTTGACTTTGGCGGTCTATATCTAATGAAGGGTAAATGTTAGAGGCACGCGGGTTACGCCATTCGATTCTATGGACTTTTCTACATACGTACATTAATTTTCAATTTTCATATCCAGCAGATACAATATTACCAAGCAAAAAACAGAAAAATGATACCTTCAAATATTCAGTAGTCTGCTAAAAATTAAACCATCCTGTATATGAATGAAAAGTATCATTTTCCCCTAATTCGGAGATGCTGGTTACGGGAAAAATAATGAAAAAATTCCCTAGGGCTTAGAATCCAAATTAGAAATATTTATTTTTAATGAAAACTTACTAGATTTTTTTGACTTTGGCGGTCTATATCTAATGAAGGGTAAATGTTAGAGGCACGCGGGTTGCGCCATTCGATTCTATGGACTTTTCTACATACGTACATTAATTTTCAATTTTCATATCCAGCAGATACAATATTACCAAGCAAAAAACAGAAAAATGATACCTTCAAATATTCAGTAGTCTGCTAAAAATTAAACCACCCTGTATATGAATGAAAAGTATCATTTTCCCCTAATTCGGAGATGCTGGTTACGGGAAAAATAATGAAAAAATTCCCTAGGGCTTAGAATCCAAATTAGAAATATTTATTTTTAATGAAAACTTACTAGATTTTTTTGACTTTGGCGGTCTATATCTAATGAAGGGTAAATGTTAGAGGCACGCGGGTTGCGCCATTCGATTGTATGGACTTTTCTACATACGTACATTAATTTTCAATTTTCATATCCAGCAGATACAATATTACCAAGCAAGAAACAGAAAAATGATACCTTCAAATATTCAGTAGTCTGCTAAAAATTAAACCACCCTGTATATGAATGAAAAGTATCATTTTCCCCTAATTCGGAGATGCTGGTTACGGGAAAAATAATGAAAAAATTCCCTAGGGCTTAGAATCCAAATTAGAAATATTTATTTTTAATGAAAACTTACTAGATTTTTTTGACTTTGGCGGTCTATATCTAATGAAGGGTAAATGTTAGAGGCACGCGGGTTGCGCCATTCGATTCTATGGTCTTTTCTACATACGTACATTAATTTTCAATTTTCATATCCAGCAGATACAATATTACCAAGCAAAAAACAGAAAAATGATACCTTCAAATATTCAGTAGTCTGCTAAAAATTAAACCACCCTGTATATGAATGAAAAGTATCATTTTCCCCTAATTCGGAGATGCTGGTTACGGGAAAAATAATGAAAAAATTCCCTAGGGCTTAGAATCCAAATTAGAAATATTTATTTTTAATGAAAACTTACTAGATTTTTTTGACTTTGGCGGTCTATATCTAATGAAGGGTAAATGTTAGAGGCACGCGGGTTGCGCCATTCGATTCTATGGACTTTTCTACATACGTACATTAATTTTCAATTTTCATATCCAGCAGATACAATATTACCAAGCAAAAAACAGAAAAATGATACCTTCAAATATTCAGTAGTCTGCTAAAAATTAAACCACCCTGTATATGAATGAAAAGTATCATTTTCCCCTAATTCGGAGATGCTGGTTACGGGAAAAATAATGAAAAAATTCCCTAGGGCTTAGAATCCAAATTAGAAATATTTATTTTTAATGAAAACTTACTAGATTTTTTTGACTTTGGCGGTCTATATCTAATGAAGGGTAAATGTTAGAGGCACGCGGGTTGCGCCATTCGATTCTATGGACATTTCTACATACGTACATTAATTTTCAATTTTCATATCCAGCAGATACAATATTACCAAGCAAAAAACAGAAAAATGATACCTTCAAATATTCAGTAGTCTGCTAAAAATTAAACCACCCTGTATATGAATGAAAAGTATCATTTTCCCCTAATTCGGAGATGCTGGTTACGGGAAAAATAATGAAAAAATTCCCTAGGGCTTAGAATCCAAATTAGAAATATTTATTTTTAATGAAAACTTACTAGATTTTTTTGACTTTGGCGGTCTATATCTAATGAAGGGTAAATGTTAGAGGCACGCGGGTTGCGCCATTCGATTCTATGGACTTTTCTACATACGTACATTAATTTTCAATTTTCATATCCAGCAGATACAATATTACCAAGCAAAAAACAGAAAAATGATACCTTCAAATATTCAGTAGTCTGCTAGAAATTAAACCACCCTGTATATGAATGAAAAGTATCATTTTCCCCTAATTCGGAGATGCTGGTTACGGGAAAAATAATAAAAAAATTCCCTAGGGCTTAGAATCCAAATTAGAAATATTTATTTTTAATGAAAACTTACTAGATTTTTTTGACTTTGGCGGTCTATATCTAATGAAGGGTAAATGTTAGAGGCACGCGGGTTGCGCCATTCGATTCTATGGACTTTTCTACATACGTACATTAATTTTCAATTTTCATATCCAGCAGATACAATATTACCAAGCAAAAAACAGAAAAATGATACCTTCAAATATTCAGTAGTCTGCTAAAAATTAAACCACCCTGTATATGAATGAAAAGTATCATTTTCCCCTAATTCGGAGATGCTGGTTACGGGAATAATTATGAAAAAATTCCCTAGGGCTTAGAATCCAAATTAGAAATATTTATTTTTAATGAAAACTTACTAGATTTTTTTGACTTTGGCGGTCTATATCTAATGAAGGGTAAATGTTAGAGGCACGCGGGTTGCGCCATTCGATTCTATGGACTTTTCTACATACGTACATTAATTTTCAATTTTCATATCCAGCAGATACAATATTACCAAGCAAAAAACAGAAAAATGATACCTTCAAATATTCAGTAGTCTGCTAAAAATTAAACCACCCTGTATATGAATGAAAAGTATCATTTTCCCCTAATTCGGAGATGCTGGTTACGGGAAAAATAATGAAAAAATTCCCTAGGGCTTAGAATCCAAATTAGAAATATTTATTTTTAATGAAAACTTACTAGATTTTTTTGACTTTGGCGGTCTATATCTAATGAAGGGTAAATGTTAGAGGCACGCGGGTTGCGCCATTCGATTCTATGGACTTTTCTACATACGTACATTAATTTTCAATTTTCATATCCAGCAGATACAATATTACCAAGCAAAAAACAGAAAAATGATACCTTCAAATATTCAGTAGTCTGCTAAAAATTAAACCACCCTGTATATGAATGAAAAGTATCATTTTCCCCTAATTCGGAGATGCTGGTTACGGGAAAAATAATGAAAAAATTCCCTAGGGCTTAGAATCCAAATTAGAAATATTTATTTTTAATGAAAACTTACTAGATTTTTTTGACTTTGGCGGTCTATATCTAATGAAGGGTAAATGTTAGAGGCACGCGGGTTGCGCCATTCGATTCTATGGTCTTTTCTACATACGTACATTAATTTTCAATTTTCATATCCAGCAGATACAATATTACCAAGCAAAAAACAGAAAAATGATACCTTCAAATATTCAGTAGTCTGCTAAAAATTAAACCACCCTGTATATGAATGAAAAGTATCATTTTCCCCTAATTCGGAGATGCTGGTTACGGGAAAAATAATGAAAAAATTCCCTAGGGCTTAGAATCCAAATTAGAAATATTTATTTTTAATGAAAACTTACTAGATTTTTTTGACTTTGGCGGTCTATATCTAATGAAGGGTAAATGTTAGAGGCACGCGGGTTGCGCCATTCGATTGTATGGACTTTTCTACATACGTACATTAATTTTCAATTTTCATATCCAGCAGATACAATATTACCAAGCAAGAAACAGAAAAATGATACCTTCAAATATTCAGTAGTCTGCTAAAAATTAAACCACCCTGTATATGAATGAAAAGTATCATTTTCCCCTAATTCGGAGATGCTGGTTACGGGAAAAATAATGAAAAAATTCCCTAGGGCTTAGAATCCAAATTAGAAATATTTATTTTTAATGAAAACTTACTAGATTTTTTTGACTTTGGCGGTCTATATCTAATGAAGGGTAAATGTTAGAGGCACGCGGGTTGCGCCATTCGATTGTATGGACTTTTCTACATACGTACATTAATTTTCAATTTTCATATCCAGCAGATACAATATTACCAAGCAAAAAACAGAAAAATGATACCTTCAAATATTCAGTAGTCTGCTAAAAATTAAACCACCCTGTATATGAATGAAAAGTATCATTTTCCCCTAATTCGGAGATGCTGGTTACGGGAAAAATAATGAAAAAATTCCCTAGGGCTTAGAATCCAAATTAGAAATATTTATTTTTAATGAAAACTTACTAGATTTTTTTGACTTTGGCGGTCTATATCTAATGAAGGGTAAATGTTAGAGGCACGCGGGTTGCGCCATTCGATTCTATGGACTTTTCTACATACGTACATTAATTTTCAATTTTCATATCCAGCAGATACAATATTACCAAGCAAAAAACAGAAAAATGATACCTTCAAATATTCAGTAGTCTGCTAAAAATTAAACCACCCTGTATATGAATGAAAAGTATCATTTTCCCCTAATTCGGAGATGCTGGTTACGGGAAAAATAATGAAAAAATTCCCTAGGGCTTAGAATCCAAATTAGAAATATTTATTTTTAATGAAAACTTACTAGATTTTTTTGACTTTGGCGGTCTATATCTAATGAAGGGTAAATGTTAGAGGCACGCGGGTTGCGCCATTCGATTCTATGGACTTTTCTACATACGTACATTAATTTTCAATTTTCATATCCAGCAGATACAATATTACCAAGCAAAAAACAGAAAAATGATACCTTCAAATATTCAGTAGTCTGCTAAAAATTAAACAGCCTGTATATGAATGAAAAGTATCATTTTCCCCTAATTCGGAGATGCTGGTTACGGGAAAAATAATGAAAAAATTCCCTAGGGCTTAGAATCCAAATTAGAAATATTTATTTTTAATGAAAACTTACTAGATTTTTTTGACTTTGGCGGTCTATATCTAATGAAGGGTAAATGTTAGAGGCACGCGGGTTGCGCCATTCGATTCTATGGACTTTTCTACATACGTACATTAATTTTCAATTTTCATATCCAGCAGATACAATATTACCAAGCAAAAAACAGAAAAATGATACCTTCAAATATTCAGTAGTCTGCTAAAAATTAAACCACCCTGTATATGAATGAAAAGTATCATTTTCCCCTAATTCGGAGATGCTGGTTACGGGAAAAATAATGAAAAAATTCCCTAGGGCTTAGAATCCAAATTAGAAATATTTATTTTTAATGAAAACTTACTAGATTTTTTTGACTTTGGCGGTCTATATCTAATGAAGGGTAAATGTTAGAGGCACGCGGGTTGCGCCATTCGATTCTATGGTCTTTTCTACATACGTACATTAATTTTCAATTTTCATATCCAGCAGATACAATATTACCAAGCAAGAAACAGAAAAATGATACCTTCAAATATTCAGTAGTCTGCTAAAAATTAAACCACCCTGTATATGAATGAAAAGTATCATTTTCCCCTAATTCGGAGATGCTGGTTACGGGAAAAATAATGAAAAAATTCCCTAGGGCTTAGAATCCAAATTAGAAATATTTATTTTTAATGAAAACTTACTAGATTTTTTTGACTTTGGCGGTCTATATCTAATGAAGGGTAAATGTTAGAGGCACGCGGGTTGCGCCATTCGATTCTATGGTCTTTTCTACATACGTACATTAATTTTCAATTTTCATATCCAGCAGATACAATATTACCAAGCAAAAAACAGAAAAATGATACCTTCAAATATTCAGTAGTCTGCTAAAAATTAAACCACCCTGTATATGAATGAAAAGTATCATTTTCCCCTAATTCGGAGATGCTGGTTACGGGAAAAATAATGAAAAAATTCCCTAGGGCTTAGAATCCAAATTAGAAATATTTATTTTTAATGAAAACTTACTAGATTTTTTTGACTTTGGCGGTCTATATCTAATGAAGGGTAAATGTTAGAGGCACGCGGGTTGCGCCATTCGATTCTATGGACTTTTCTACATACGTACATTAATTTTCAATTTTCATATCCAGCAGATACAATATTACCAAGCAAAAAACAGAAAAATGATACCTTCAAATATTCAGTAGTCTGCTAAAAATTAAACCACCCTGTATATGAATGAAAAGTATCATTTTCCCCTAATTCGGAGATGCTGGTTACGGGAAAAATAATGAAAAAATTCCCTAGGGCTTAGAATCCAAATTAGAAATATTTATTTTTAATGAAAACTTACTAGATTTTTTTGACTTTGGCGGTCTATATCTAATGAAGGGTAAATGTTAGAGGCACGCGGGTTGCGCCATTCGATTCTATGGACTTTTCTACATACGTACATTAATTTTCAATTTTCATATCCAGCAGATACAATATTACCAAGCAAAAAACAGAAAAATGATACCTTCAAATATTCAGTAGTCTGCTAAAAATTAAACAGCCTGTATATGAATGAAAAGTATCATTTTCCCCTAATTCGGAGATGCTGGTTACGGGAAAAATAATGAAAAAATTCCCTAGGGCTTAGAATCCAAATTAGAAATATTTATTTTTAATGAAAACTTACTAGATTTTTTTGACTTTGGCGGTCTATATCTAATGAAGGGTAAATGTTAGAGGCACGCGGGTTGCGCCATTCGATTCTATGGACTTTTCTACATACGTACATTAATTTTCAATTTTCATATCCAGCAGATACAATATTACCAAGCAAAAAACAGAAAAATGATACCTTCAAATATTCAGTAGTCTGCTAAAAATTAAACCACCCTGTATATGAATGAAAAGTATCATTTTCCCCTAATTCGGAGATGCTGGTTACGGGAAAAATAATGAAAAAATTCCCTAGGGCTTAGAATCCAAATTAGAAATATTTATTTTTAATGAAAACTTACTAGATTTTTTTGACTTTGGCGGTCTATATCTAATGAAGGGTAAATGTTAGAGGCACGCGGGTTGCGCTATTCGATTCTATGGTCTTTTCTACATACGTACATTAATTTTCAATTTTCATATCCAGCAGATACAATATTACCAAGCAAAAAACAGAAAAATGATACCTTCAAATATTCAGTAGTCTGCTAAAAATTAAACCACCCTGTATATGAATGAAAAGTATCATTTTCCCCTAATTCGGAGATGCTGGTTACGGGAAAAATAATGAAAAAATTCCCTAGGGCTTAGAATCCAAATTAGAAATATTTATTTTTAATGAAAACTTACTAGATTTTTTTGACTTTGGCGGTCTATATCTAATGAAGGGTAAATGTTAGAGGCACGCGGGTTGCGCCATTCGATTCTATGGACTTTTCTACATACGTACATTAATTTTCAATTTTCATATCCAGCAGATACAATATTACCAAGCAAAAAACAGAAAAATGATACCTTCAAATATTCAGTAGTCTGCTAGAAATTAAACCAGCCTGTATATGAATGAAAAGTATCATTTTCCCCTAATTCGGAGATGCTGGTTACGGGAAAAATAATAAAAAAATTCCCTAGGGCTTAGAATCCAAATTAGAAATATTTATTTTTAATGAAAACTTACTACATTTTTTTGACTTTGGCGGTCTATATCTAATGAAGGGTAAATGTTAGAGGCACGCGGGTTGCGCCATTCGATTCTATGGACTTTTCTACATACGTACATTAATTTTCAATTTTCATATCCAGCAGATACAATATTACCAAGCAAAAAACAGAAAAATGATACCTTCAAATATTCAGTAGTCTGCTAAAAATTAAACCACCCTGTATATGAATGAAAAGTATCATTTTCCCCTAATTCGGAGATGCTGGTTACGGGAAAAATAATGAAAAAATTCCCTAGGGCTTAGAATCCAAATTAGAAATATTTATTTTTAATGAAAACTTACTAGATTTTTTTGACTTTGGCGGTCTATATCTAATGAAGGGTAAATGTTAGAGGCACGCGGGTTGCGCCATTCGATTCTATGGACTTTTCTACATACGTACATTAATTTTCAATTTTCATATCCAGCAGATACAATATTACCAAGCAAAAAACAGAAAAATGATACCTTCAAATATTCAGTAGTCTGCTAAAAATTAAACCACCCTGTATATGAATGAAAAGTATCATTTTCCCCTAATTCGGAGATGCTGGTTACGGGAAAAATAATGAAAAAATTCCCTAGGGCTTAGAATCCAAATTAGAAATATTTATTTTTAATGAAAACTTACTAGATTTTTTTGACTTTGGCGGTCTATATCTAATGAAGGGTAAATGTTAGAGGCACGCGGGTTGCGCCATTCGATTCTATGGTCTTTTCTACATACGTACATTAATTTTCAATTTTCATATCCAGCAGATACAATATTACCAAGCAAAAAACAGAAAAATGATACCTTCAAATATTCAGTAGTCTGCTAAAAATTAAACCACCCTGTATATGAATGAAAAGTATCATTTTCCCCTAATTCGGAGATGCTGGTTACGGGAAAAATAATGAAAAAATTCCCTAGGGCTTAGAATCCAAATTAGAAATATTTATTTTTAATGAAAACTTACTAGATTTTTTTGACTTTGGCGGTCTATATCTAATGAAGGGTAAATGTTAGAGGCACGCGGGTTGCGCCATTCGATTCTATGGACTTTTCTACATACGTACATTAATTTTCAATTTTCATATCCAGCAGATACAATATTACCAAGCAAAAAACAGAAAAATGATACCTTCAAATATTCAGTAGTCTGCTAGAAATTAAACCACCCTGTATATGAATGAAAAGTATCATTTTCCCCTAATTCGGAGATGCTGGTTACGGGAAAAATAATAAAAAAATTCCCTAGGGCTTAGAATCCAAATTAGAAATATTTATTTTTAATGAAAACTTACTAGATTTTTTTGACTTTGGCGGTCTATATCTAATGAAGGGTAAATGTTAGAGGCACGCGGGTTGCGCCATTCGATTCTATGGACTTTTCTACATACGTACATTAATTTTCAATTTTCATATCCAGCAGATACAATATTACCAAGCAAAAAACAGAAAAATGATACCTTCAAATATTCAGTAGTCTGCTAAAAATTAAACCACCCTGTATATGAATGAAAAGTATCATTTTCCCCTAATTCGGAGATGCTGGTTACGGGAAAAATAATGAAAAAATTCCCTAGGGCTTAGAATCCAAATTAGAAATATTTATTTTTAATGAAAACTTACTAGATTTTTTTGACTTTGGCGGTCTATATCTAATGAAGGGTAAATGTTAGAGGCACGCGGGTTGCGCCATTCGATTCTATGGACTTTTCTACATACGTACATTAATTTTCAATTTTCATATCCAGCAGATACAATATTACCAAGCAAAAAACAGAAAAATGATACCTTCAAATATTCAGTAGTCTGCTAAAAATTAAACCACCCTGTATATGAATGAAAAGTATCATTTTCCCCTAATTCGGAGATGCTGGTTACGGGAATAATTATGAAAAAATTCCCTAGGGCTTAGAATCCAAATTAGAAATATTTATTTTTAATGAAAACTTACTAGATTTTTTTGACTTTGGCGGTCTATATCTAATGAAGGGTAAATGTTAGAGGCACGCGGGTTGCGCCATTCGATTCTATGGACTTTTCTACATACGTACATTAATTTTCAATTTTCATATCCAGCAGATACAATATTACCAAGCAAAAAACAGAAAAATGATACCTTCAAATATTCAGTAGTCTGCTAAAAATTAAACCACCCTGTATATGAATGAAAAGTATCATTTTCCCCTAATTCGGAGATGCTGGTTACGGGAAAAATAATGAAAAAATTCCCTAGGGCTTAGAATCCAAATTAGAAATATTTATTTTTAATGAAAACTTACTAGATTTTTTTGACTTTGGCGGTCTATATCTAATGAAGGGTAAATGTTAGAGGCACGCGGGTTGCGCCATTCGATTCTATGGACTTTTCTACATACGTACATTAATTTTCAATTTTCATATCCAGCAGATACAATATTACCAAGCAAAAAACAGAAAAATGATACCTTCAAATATTCAGTAGTCTGCTAGAAATTAAACCACCCTGTATATGAATGAAAAGTATCATTTTCCCCTAATTCGGAGATGCTGGTTACGGGAAAAATAATAAAAAAATTCCCTAGGGCTTAGAATCCAAATTAGAAATATTTATTTTTAATGAAAACTTACTAGATTTTTTTGACTTTGGCGGTCTATATCTAATGAAGGGTAAATGTTAGAGGCACGCGGGTTGCGCCATTCGATTCTATGGACTTTTCTACATACGTACATTAATTTTCAATTTTCATATCCAGCAGATACAATATTACCAAGCAAAAAACAGAAAAATGATACCTTCAAATATTCAGTAGTCTGCTAAAAATTAAACCACCCTGTATATGAATGAAAAGTATCATTTTCCCCTAATTCGGAGATGCTGGTTACGGGAAAAATAATGAAAAAATTCCCTAGGGCTTAGAATCCAAATTAGAAATATTTATTTTTAATGAAAACTTACTAGATTTTTTTGACTTTGGCGGTCTATATCTAATGAAGGGTAAATGTTAGAGGCACGCGGGTTGCGCCATTCGATTCTATGGACTTTTCTACATACGTACATTAATTTTCAATTTTCATATCCAGCAGATACAATATTACCAAGCAAAAAACAGAAAAATGATACCTTCAAATATTCAGTAGTCTGCTAAAAATTAAACCACCCTGTATATGAATGAAAAGTATCATTTTCCCCTAATTCGGAGATGCTGGTTACGGGAATAATTATGAAAAAATTCCCTAGGGCTTAGAATCCAAATTAGAAATATTTATTTTTAATGAAAACTTACTAGATTTTTTTGACTTTGGCGGTCTATATCTAATGAAGGGTAAATGTTAGAGGCACGCGGGTTGCGCCATTCGATTCTATGGACTTTTCTACATACGTACATTAATTTTCAATTTTCATATCCAGCAGATACAATATTACCAAGCAAAAAACAGAAAAATGATACCTTCAAATATTCAGTAGTCTGCTAAAAATTAAACCACCCTGTATATGAATGAAAAGTATCATTTTCCCCTAATTCGGAGATGCTGGTTACGGGAAAAATAATGAAAAAATTCCCTAGGGCTTAGAATCCAAATTAGAAATATTTATTTTTAATGAAAACTTACTAGATTTTTTTGACTTTGGCGGTCTATATCTAATGAAGGGTAAATGTTAGAGGCACGCGGGTTGCGCCATTCGATTCTATGGACTTTTCTACATACGTACATTAATTTTCAATTTTCATATCTGTTCAGACTTTCTCCGGCATCTAGCGGTCATTTCGAGTGTTACAGCTGCGCGCTGCCGTCTCGCACAGCTACGTCACTTCCCCTCTTTGGCTTTCACTGTTTTTTCCCAAAAACACGTTTTTTCATTCGTTGCACGACCAGTGTACTGTACGCGCGCTTATACTTTGGTGCTATCTGATTGCTTTTTGCACAATCATTATTCAGTGATTGCTGTCTTTTTTGTCGCTTATCTCAATTTATATTTACGCTAAAGTGTTATTCAGTGCACTTTATTTATATTTACGCTTCGCTAGTGTGTTATATTTTCTTTCAGTGGTTCTCGCACATGGTGTTAAAACTACACTATAACTTTATAATTTTACATTTATTTCAGCTTGTTTCTAGCTATTATAGCAAGCCTTTTTATTTTTACACATCAGAGTGCACCATGCCTTGTAGTTGTATTGATCTACTGGAGTATTTGACGGTACTTTGTAATGAATTTTACTGCTACACATTTACACCATCACACCTCAAGTATCAGGTATTCTGTACATATTTGCACACTACACATAAACTGTAAGTACTACTATTTATATACTACACTGGGTTTCAATATTAATCTGACCATTTAGTCGTGCTTTAAGTGCATAAAGTGCCCTATATTTCTGTTATACTTTTATATCTTATTTGTAAGTGCAGTTTTTTATATTCTGTGTTTTCTGCACATAGTTTTTCATAAGCACCACAGTTTTTAAGTTAGTTTTTGACAGTTTTGAGTCTCCTACTGTAAGTGTATTTAACACTTTTGTACTCCTTTTTTACTATATAATTTTTTGGTACTACGTTTGGTGTCCTCTGCTTGATTTGTCCCTAGTTTAGCACTACTTTTAATATAGTTATTTGCTCATATTTCACCGCTGAACATTAGTTATTTAATTTTCAATTGGGTTTAACATTTATTCGTTTATTTGGGTTAAGATTAAGACATTTAAGTACAGTTATTAGTTAATATATTTCAATTATTTCTGGGTCATTATTATTTATATATTAGGGTATAGTTCCCATATTGGTTAGCGCACATCACATTTGTTTACACTCGCATACTTAAAGCTCTGTTTACACGCGTACTTAAAGCTTGGTTTACACTCGCATACCATAAAGGTAGGTTTACATGTTACGAGCACACTATTTCATATCTTATGTGCTTAATCTTTATTTAGCAACACAGTCGCATATTTTACAATATTTATACTGCTCTTATATAACTTTTAGTTCTGATACACAACTGTTGGTCGATTCATCTGGTTTGTACTTAATCTCCTGTGCTGTTGTTAGGAATAAGAGTTTACATTTTAGCTTCGCTATCCTCCTCGACTATTTGGGCCGTTGTGTATTTATCCTATCTCTCCATAAAGAGCTACTGTCTTGTGTAAGCCCTGTTGATCGCTCCAGCAGGTGAAGATTGTTTTACCTTATTCCCTTCCTCCTCGTATTTATTTTCTCTTCGCTGTTCCAATTAATTAATTCTAAACAGTCATCATCACACACTATGCGTTCGCAATCGCTTTTTCATGTAGAAATCGCCGCCACACCGCATCGCTACTGTCCAACACAACTGACACGTCATTGAACCAGCGCAATTCTACAATTCACCATCTCCAGCAGGCGCATCAGAAGTTTTCATCACCAGCTTTTGGGGATCAGGACTCTCACGCATCATTGGTCCTTCGAGTTATTATTTGAGAGTCGAACTCATTAGGCCCCAGCTTCCTATTTGCACTGCGTCTTAACATTTGGTCCTTCGAGCCGGATAGGGTGTTGTGCCCCGTCGTGTCGTTTTTTTTGGTCAGTTATTTTCCAGATTATTCTCATAATTTATAATCCTACTCTCTAACCGTCATCATGACTGATATATCAGTAGCTTTAATTTGTCGCAATTTTTGCATACGATTTATCGAAACCTTGGAATGTCTCATGGCCCAAGCTGAAAAGGACCCTACAAAATTAAATGAAGCGCGCACACGTTATGAAATGCTCCCAGACTACATCAATGATTTTAAAACCCATCATGTTCAAATTATGACCCATCCCAGTAACGCTGATAAACAGGAAGAACTTTTCCTTGAACACGATGACTTTTTCACATCTGTATGCAAAATAAAAACACAATTTAAAAATCCGCCATTCTGCGAACCATCAAACGCTGATGCTTTAAACACAGCATTCATGTCGCAGACATTCCAATCCTCGCAGTCTCATACAGTCGCAAGACTACCTAAGTTAGACTTACCACACTTTTCTGGTGACATCGCAAATTGGACTTCATTTTTGGACCTCTTTAACAGTTCTGTTCATGAAAATGAAAGTTTACGAGCTGTCCAAAAATTCCAATATCTTAAATCTATCCTGAACGGAGAACCTTTATCCTTGATAAAAAACTTAAGTCTATCTGATGACAATTACACTATTGCTCTTAAGCTACTGAAAGATCGCTACGCTCAGAAGAGACTGATCTCCTCTCATCATATTCAAACTTTAATTGACTTACCTAAACCTATACCTATGACTCACGATAATGCTACCAAGTTCATTGCCTCGATTACTGAGCACACAGAAGCTCTCAGAGCTAATCAAGAACCTGTTGACAACTGGGACTGTCTTTTAACATTTATTTTAATCAACAAACTGGACATGCAGACTAGAAATGCTTTTGAGCATACATTATCTAAAGACAAGTTACCTACGCTAACTGAGTTGAAAGATTTTCTTAATAAGTTTATTCAATCGCAGCAGTGGCAGTGTATTAGCAAACCGCGCCATTCATCAGACACTGTTCAACAAAATTCATATCAGAAGACTCACAAACAATTCAGAACTTCTACATTTACTTCCACAATGAATACAAACAGTTGTGTCGTCTGCTCAAAACAGCACGCACTCTTTAAATGTTTCGTTTTTCAAAACATGGAACCTGCTGAACGATATGAGTTGGTACGCAAACATAATTGCTGCAGAAATTGTTTATCACCTCTGCATGCCACACTCAACTGTCAATCACATATTAATTGTCGCACATGCAACAAGCGTCATCACACACTGTTACACTTTAACGACAAATCATCTGAAGTTGAAAACAGCGATACGCAAAATTCGAGTAACACAACTGTCTCTATCGCCAACCAAGCCTCTAATGCCAACCAGGCCTCTAATGCTGACAATCAATTCACATCCCTTTTATCGCACGTCGCTTCTTCCTCGGTGGTCATTCTAGGCACAGCTATCGTTCGTATTAAGGATTCTCTCGGTTCCTGGCGCTCAGTTCGTGCACTATTAGACAGTGGAAGTGAATCCTCATACATTACCGAAGAATGCGCACGCACTCTTAAATTATCCAGTCGCCCTGCTGATATTCGCATCTCAGGTTTTGGGAATACTACCGCTAAGAATATCGTAAGAGGTACCACAAATCTTCAAATGCGCCCTACCTATTATGAGTCACCTACCTATACAATATCGGCAATAATCGTTTCACAAATCATACAGAGTTTACCGAAAACGCAATTGCCTCCGACCCTGCTTCACGACGTACAGAATCTCCAGTTAGCTGATCCGAATTTCATTACACCCTCATCTATCGATCTCTTGATCGGCGCGGATCTTTACTTCGACTTAATAACTGGTAACAAGAGCCAAATTTCTAACGGTCCTTTTGCTATTGAAACTACGTTAGGTTGGATTATCTCTGGACCAATCCCCGCTTTCTCTGTCTTGCCAGTTACTACATTAACAACGGTGCAAAATCCGATTGCCACTATGCTGTCAAAATTTTGGGAACTTGAAGATATCCCAAACCATTCAACTATATCTGAGGAAGACCGCCTCGGTAAAGATAATTTTGTCACACAACATAAAAGATTAGAGTCCGGACGCTACATTGTTCCGCTGTTACTGAAACCACATCCTTTTAAATTAGGAAACTCATATACCAACGCTCTTCGATGTTACAACGTTCTACAACACCGCTTGTTATCGGACGACAAACTAAATCTCGAGTATCACAAATTCATGTCAGATTATTTAGATCAAAATCATATGTCTCTCCTACCTTCAGATGTTAATCAATCAAATGAAGGATTTTATCTACCCCATCACGGTGTCTTACGTGAATCTAACTCTGTGACCAAACCTAGAGTTGTCTTTAATGGTTCCAAAACAACTCCGCTAAATAAATCGTTGAATGACTACCTCCTGCCTGGTCCAGCTTTGCAGACAGATATTACGTCAATCATTCACAGATCACGCTTTCATAAAATAACAGTTACAGCCGATATTAGACAAATGTACCGGCAAATACTAATTTGTGAAGATCACCGTATGTACCAAAAAATATTATGGAGCCCTTCTTCGTCTACTTCGCCTCAATCGTATGCGCTCAACACTGTGACATATGGTACAACGTGTGCTCCTTTTCTAGCCATCAGAACATTGCATAAATTAGCTACGGATGAATTATCATATTTCCCACGCGCAGCACACGTTCTAAAATCCGACACCTATGTTGACGACATTATAAGTGGAGCAAATTCGATAACTGAAGCTCTTGATTTACAGCAAGAACGTATTAAGCTACTTAGTATTGCTGGCCTTGAACTACGACAATGGACCAGCAACCATCCAGATTTATTACAAAACATACCTAAAGAATATCAACAATTCTCGTTCTTGAACGATTCTCAACACAATGAATCGGTTAAAATTCTTGGTCTCTCTTGGAGTCCTATCTCAGACCAATTTTCGTACAAAATAAATTTGCCAACACACGCTGTGACCAAACGCTCTATTTTGTCTGATATCGCCAAGATTTTCGATCCCAGTGGTTGGCTATCACCTATCATCATGACTGCTAAATGTCTTATGCAGGAGCTCTGGGTATCTGGCACTGATTGGGACACTCCAGTACCTGTTCATCTCTCATTAAAACGGAACTTCTTTAAGTCGCAGTTAGCGAATCTAGCCACGCTATACATTCCTCGTCATATAAACATATCTCAAGGCACACTAAGTCTGATTGGCTTCTGTGACGCATCTCAATCAGGTTACGCCGCTGTTGTTTATATACAAATCGAAACCCCACCGGGGCAGTCTGGTACATCGCACCTTATTGCGTCCAAAACTAAAGCTGCTCCACTTAAACGCATCTCTCTACCCCGACTCGAGCTCTGTGCAGCTCTACTACTTTATCGCCTTATGGCACATTTGTTAGTAACATTGAAACTGTCTTTTTCTCATATCCTCGCGTGGTCAGATTCTGCCATCACTCTTTCATGGATTCGAGCTCCGCCTTACAAATGGAAGACTTTTGTAAGTAATAGATTTGCTGAAATCCAGCAAAACATTTCGCCTTCTCATTGGCACCATGTTACATCACAGGATAATCCTGCTGATTGCGCTTCTCGTGGCATCTCTGTACAAGAGCTGTTATCACACGCTTTATGGTGGGAAGGCCTTATCTGGCTTAAAGGGCCTCGAAATTCATGGCCGCTATCTACAAACCAGAATGAGATAACACTAGACCCCCTGGTGACGCATGAAGCAAACATATCGCTACCAGTCAATGTTGAGCCTAACAATGCCATCCTACAGCGATATTCCGATTTAAGTCGCCTGTTAAGAACCACCGCATTATGCATTCGCTTTTTCAAACGCGCAAAATTTGAAGAACATCACCCTGAGGTCCATCTCTCAGCCTCCGAACTCAATGACGCCTTACAGGCAACCAAGTTCTATTTGTGCCCCTTCGTATGTTTTGCTACCAAAGCAGTACACTTAGAGACTTCAACTGGTATCTTAACTAGACCAGTAGTCAAACTCTGCCCCCTTTCCAGATTAGCATTGTGTACCTTAAAAACTTCGTTTTTGGCCGGGCGGCATGTTCAGACTTTCTCCGGCATCTAGCGGTCATTTCGAGTGTTACAGCTGCGCGCTGCCGTCTCGCACAGCTACGTCACTTCCCCTCTTTGGCTTTCACTGTTTTTTCCCAAAAACACGTTTTTTCATTCGTTGCACGACCAGTGTACTGTACGCGCGCTTATACTTTGGTGCTATCTGATTGCTTTTTGCACAATCATTATTCAGTGATTGCTGTCTTTTTTGTCGCTTATCTCAATTTATATTTACGCTAAAGTGTTATTCAGTGCACTTTATTTATATTTACGCTTCGCTAGTGTGTTATATTTTCTTTCAGTGGTTCTCGCACATGGTGTTAAAACTACACTATAACTTTATAATTTTACATTTATTTCAGCTTGTTTCTAGCTATTATAGCAAGCCTTTTTATTTTTACACATCAGAGTGCACCATGCCTTGTAGTTGTATTGATCTACTGGAGTATTTGACGGTACTTTGTAATGAATTTTACTGCTACACATTTACACCATCACACCTCAAGTATCAGGTATTCTGTACATATTTGCACACTACACATAAACTGTAAGTACTACTATTTATATACTACACTGGGTTTCAATATTAATCTGACCATTTAGTCGTGCTTTAAGTGCATAAAGTGCCCTATATTTCTGTTATACTTTTATATCTTATTTGTAAGTGCAGTTTTTTATATTCTGTGTTTTCTGCACATAGTTTTTCATAAGCACCACAGTTTTTAAGTTAGTTTTTGACAGTTTTGAGTCTCCTACTGTAAGTGTATTTAACACTTTTGTACTCCTTTTTTACTATATAATTTTTTGGTACTACGTTTGGTGTCCTCTGCTTGATTTGTCCCTAGTTTAGCACTACTTTTAATATAGTTATTTGCTCATATTTCACCGCTGAACATTAGTTATTTAATTTTCAATTGGGTTTAACATTTATTCGTTTATTTGGGTTAAGATTAAGACATTTAAGTACAGTTATTAGTTAATATATTTCAATTATTTCTGGGTCATTATTATTTATATATTAGGGTATAGTTCCCATATTGGTTAGCGCACATCACATTTGTTTACACTCGCATACTTAAAGCTCTGTTTACACGCGTACTTAAAGCTTGGTTTACACTCGCATACCATAAAGGTAGGTTTACATGTTACGAGCACACTATTTCATATCTTATGTGCTTAATCTTTATTTAGCAACACAGTCGCATATTTTACAATATTTATACTGCTCTTATATAACTTTTAGTTCTGATACACAACTGTTGGTCGATTCATCTGGTTTGTACTTAATCTCCTGTGCTGTTGTTAGGAATAAGAGTTTACATTTTAGCTTCGCTATCCTCCTCGACTATTTGGGCCGTTGTGTATTTATCCTATCTCTCCATAAAGAGCTACTGTCTTGTGTAAGCCCTGTTGATCGCTCCAGCAGGTGAAGATTGTTTTACCTTATTCCCTTCCTCCTCGTATTTATTTTCTCTTCGCTGTTCCAATTAATTAATTCTAAACAGTCATCATCACACACTATGCGTTCGCAATCGCTTTTTCATGTAGAAATCGCCGCCACACCGCATCGCTACTGTCCAACACAACTGACACGTCATTGAACCAGCGCAATTCTACAATTCACCATCTCCAGCAGGCGCATCAGAAGTTTTCATCACCAGCTTTTGGGGATCAGGACTCTCACGCATCATTGGTCCTTCGAGTTATTATTTGAGAGTCGAACTCATTAGGCCCCAGCTTCCTATTTGCACTGCGTCTTAACAATATCCAGCAGATACAATATTACCAAGCAAAAAACAGAAAAATGATACCTTCAAATATTCAGTAGTCTGCTAAAAATTAAACCACCCTGTATATGAATGAAAAGTATCATTTTCCCCTAATTCGGAGATGCTGGTTACGGGAAAAATAATGAAAAAATTCCCTAGGGCTTAGAATCCAAATTAGAAATATTTATTTTTAATGAAAACTTACTAGATTTTTTTGACTTTGGCGGTCTATATCTAATGAAGGGTAAATGTTAAGAGGCACGCGGGTTGCGCCATTCGATTCTATGGACTTTTCTACATACGTACATTAATTTTCAATTTTCATATCCAGCAGATACAATATTACCAAGCAAAAAACAGAAAAATGATACCTTCAAATATTCAGTAGTCTGCTAAAAATTAAACCACCCTGTATATGAATGAAAAGTATCATTTTCCCCTAATTCGGAGATGCTGGTTACGGGAATAATTATGAAAAAATTCCCTAGGGCTTAGAATCCAAATTAGAAATATTTATTTTTAATGAAAACTTACTAGATTTTTTTGACTTTGGCGGTCTATATCTAATGAAGGGTAAATGTTAGAGGCACGCGGGTTGCGCCATTCGATTCTATGGACTTTTCTACATACGTACATTAATTTTCAATTTTCATATCCAGCAGATACAATATTACCAAGCAAAAAACAGAAAAATGATACCTTCAAATATTCAGTAGTCTGCTAAAAATTAAACCACCCTGTATATGAATGAAAAGTATCATTTTCCCCTAATTCGGAGATGCTGGTTACGGGAAAAATAATGAAAAAATTCCCTAGGGCTTAGAATCCAAATTAGAAATATTTATTTTTAATGAAAACTTACTAGATTTTTTTGACTTTGGCGGTCTATATCTAATGAAGGGTAAATGTTAGAGGCACGCGGGTTGCGCCATTCGATTCTATGGACTTTTCTACATACGTACATTAATTTTCAATTTTCATATCCAGCAGATACAATATTACCAAGCAAAAAACAGAAAAATGATACCTTCAAATATTCAGTAGTCTGCTAAAAATTAAACCACCCTGTATATGAATGAAAAGTATCATTTTCCCCTAATTCGGAGATGCTGGTTACGGGAAAAATAATGAAAAAATTCCCTAGGGCTTAGAATCCAAATTAGAAATATTTATTTTTAATGAAAACTTACTAGATTTTTTTGACTTTGGCGGTCTATATCTAATGAAGGGTAAATGTTAGAGGCACGCGGGTTGCGCCATTCGATTCTATGGACTTTTCTACATACGTACATTAATTTTCAATTTTCATATCCAGCAGATACAATATTACCAAGCAAAAAACAGAAAAATGATACCTTCAAATATTCAGTAGTCTGCTAAAAATTAAACCACCCTGTATATGAATGAAAAGTATCATTTTCCCCTAATTCGGAGATGCTGGTTACGGGAAAAATAATGAAAAAATTCCCTAGGGCTTAGAATCCAAATTAGAAATATTTATTTTTAATGAAAACTTACTAGATTTTTTTGACTTTGGCGGTCTATATCTAATGAAGGGTAAATGTTAGAGGCACGCGGGTTGCGCCATTCGATTCTATGGACTTTTCTACATACGTACATTAATTTTCAATTTTCATATCCAGCAGATACAATATTACCAAGCAAAAAACAGAAAAATGATACCTTCAAATATTCAGTAGTCTGCTAAAAATTAAACCACCCTGTATATGAATGAAAAGTATCATTTTCCCCTAATTCGGAGATGCTGGTTACGGGAAAAATAATGAAAAAATTCCCTAGGGCTTAGAATCCAAATTAGAAATATTTATTTTTAATGAAAACTTACTAGATTTTTTTGACTTTGGCGGTCTATATCTAATGAAGGGTAAATGTTAGAGGCACGCGGGTTGCGCCATTCGATTCTATGGTCTTTTCTACATACGTACATTAATTTTCAATTTTCATATCCAGCAGATACAATATTACCAAGCAAAAAACAGAAAAATGATACCTTCAAATATTCAGTAGTCTGCTAAAAATTAAACCACCCTGTATATGAATGAAAAGTATCATTTTCCCCTAATTCGGAGATGCTGGTTACGGGAATAATTATGAAAAAATTCCCTAGGGCTTAGAATCCAAATTAGAAATATTTATTTTTAATGAAAACTTACTAGATTTTTTTGACTTTGGCGGTCTATATCTAATGAAGGGTAAATGTTAGAGGCACGCGGGTTGCGCCATTCGATTCTATGGACTTTTCTACATACGTACATTAATTTTCAATTTTCATATCCAGCAGATACAATATTACCAAGCAAAAAACAGAAAAATGATACCTTCAAATATTCAGTAGTCTGCTAAAAATTAAACCACCCTGTATATGAATGAAAAGTATCATTTTCCCCTAATTCGGAGATGCTGGTTACGGGAATAATTATGAAAAAATTCCCTAGGGCTTAGAATCCAAATTAGAAATATTTATTTTTAATGAAAACTTACTAGATTTTTTTGACTTTGGCGGTCTATATCTAATGAAGGGTAAATGTTAGAGGCACGCGGGTTGCGCCATTCGATTCTATGGACTTTTCTACATACGTACATTAATTTTCAATTTTCATATCCAGCAGATACAATATTACCAAGCAAAAAACAGAAAAATGATACCTTCAAATATTCAGTAGTCTGCTAAAAATTAAACCACCCTGTATATGAATGAAAAGTATCATTTTCCCCTAATTCGGAGATGCTGGTTACGGGAAAAATAATGAAAAAATTCCCTAGGGCTTAGAATCCAAATTAGAAATATTTATTTTTAATGAAAACTTACTAGATTTTTTTGACTTTGGCGGTCTATATCTAATGAAGGGTAAATGTTAGAGGCACGCGGGTTGCGCCATTCGATTCTATGGACTTTTCTACATACGTACATTAATTTTCAATTTTCATATCCAGCAGATACAATATTACCAAGCAAAAAACAGAAAAATGATACCTTCAAATATTCAGTAGTCTGCTAAAAATTAAACCACCCTGTATATGAATGAAAAGTATCATTTTCCCCTAATTCGGAGATGCTGGTTACGGGAAAAATAATGAAAAAATTCCCTAGGGCTTAGAATCCAAATTAGAAATATTTATTTTTAATGAAAACTTACTAGATTTTTTTGGCTTTGGCGGTCTATATCTAATGAAGGGTAAATGTTAGAGGCACGCGGGTTGCGCCATTCGATTCTATGGACTTTTCTACATACGTACATTAATTTTCAATTTTCATATCCAGCAGATACAATATTACCAAGCAAAAAACAGAAAAATGATACCTTCAAATATTCAGTAGTCTGCTAAAAATTAAACCACCCTGTATATGAATGAAAAGTATCATTTTCCCCTAATTCGGAGATGCTGGTTACGGGAAAAATAATGAAAAAATTCCCTAGGGCTTAGAATCCAAATTAGAAATATTTATTTTTAATGAAAACTTACTAGATTTTTTTGACTTTGGCGGTCTATATCTAATGAAGGGTAAATGTTAGAGGCACGCGGGTTGCGCCATTCGATTCTATGGTCTTTTCTACATACGTACATTAATTTTCAATTTTCATATCCAGCAGATACAATATTACCAAGCAAAAAACAGAAAAATGATACCTTCAAATATTCAGTAGTCTGCTAAAAATTAAACCACCCTGTATATGAATGAAAAGTATCATTTTCCCCTAATTCGGAGATGCTGGTTACGGGAAAAATAATGAAAAAATTCCCTAGGGCTTAGAATCCAAATTAGAAATATTTATTTTTAATGAAAACTTACTAGATTTTTTTGACTTTGGCGGTCTATATCTAATGAAGGGTAAATGTTAGAGGCACGCGGGTTGCGCCATTCGATTCTATGGTCTTTTCTACATACGTACATTAATTTTCAATTTTCATATCCAGCAGATACAATATTACCAAGCAAAAAACAGAAAAATGATACCTTCAAATATTCAGTAGTCTGCTAAAAATTAAACCACCCTGTATATGAATGAAAAGTATCATTTTCCCCTAATTCGGAGATGCTGGTTACGGGAATAATTATGAAAAAATTCCCTAGGGCTTAGAATCCAAATTAGAAATATTTATTTTTAATGAAAACTTACTAGATTTTTTTGACTTTGGCGGTCTATATCTAATGAAGGGTAAATGTTAGAGGCACGCGGGTTGCGCCATTCGATTCTATGGACTTTTCTACATACGTACATTAATTTTCAATTTTCATATCCAGCAGATACAATATTACCAAGCAAAAAACAGAAAAATGATACCTTCAAATATTCAGTAGTCTGCTAAAAATTAAACCACCCTGTATATGAATGAAAAGTATCATTTTCCCCTAATTCGGAGATGCTGGTTACGGGAATAATTATGAAAAAATTCCCTAGGGCTTAGAATCCAAATTAGAAATATTTATTTTTAATGAAAACTTACTAGATTTTTTTGACTTTGGCGGTCTATATCTAATGAAGGGTAAATGTTAGAGGCACGCGGGTTGCGCCATTCGATTCTATGGACTTTTCTACATACGTACATTAATTTTCAATTTTCATATCCAGCAGATACAATATTACCAAGCAAAAAACAGAAAAATGATACCTTCAAATATTCAGTAGTCTGCTAAAAATTAAACCACCCTGTATATGAATGAAAAGTATCATTTTCCCCTAATTCGGAGATGCTGGTTACGGGAAAAATAATGAAAAAATTCCCTAGGGCTTAGAATCCAAATTAGAAATATTTATTTTTAATGAAAACTTACTAGATTTTTTTGACTTTGGCGGTCTATATCTAATGAAGGGTAAATGTTAGAGGCACGCGGGTTGCGCCATTCGATTCTATGGACTTTTCTACATACGTACATTAATTTTCAATTTTCATATCCAGCAGATACAATATTACCAAGCAAAAAACAGAAAAATGATACCTTCAAATATTCAGTAGTCTGCTAAAAATTAAACCACCCTGTATATGAATGAAAAGTATCATTTTCCCCTAATTCGGAGATGCTGGTTACGGGAAAAATAATGAAAAAATTCCCTAGGGCTTAGAATCCAAATTAGAAATATTTATTTTTAATGAAAACTTACTAGATTTTTTTGACTTTGGCGGTCTATATCTAATGAAGGGTAAATGTTAGAGGCACGCGGGTTGCGCCATTCGATTCTATGGACTTTTCTACATACGTACATTAATTTTCAATTTTCATATCCAGCAGATACAATATTACCAAGCAAAAAACAGAAAAATGATACCTTCAAATATTCAGTAGTCTGCTAAAAATTAAACCACCCTGTATATGAATGAAAAGTATCATTTTCCCCTAATTCGGAGATGCTGGTTACGGGAAAAATAATGAAAAAATTCCCTAGGGCTTAGAATCCAAATTAGAAATATTTATTTTTAATGAAAACTTACTAGATTTTTTTGACTTTGGCGGTCTATATCTAATGAAGGGTAAATGTTAGAGGCACGCGGGTTGCGCCATTCGATTCTATGGACTTTTCTACATACGTACATTAATTTTCAATTTTCATATCCAGCAGATACAATATTACCAAGCAAAAAACAGAAAAATGATACCTTCAAATATTCAGTAGTCTGCTAAAAATTAAACCACCCTGTATATGAATGAAAAGTATCATTTTCCCCTAATTCGGAGATGCTGGTTACGGGAAAAATAATGAAAAAATTCCCTAGGGCTTAGAATCCAAATTAGAAATATTTATTTTTAATGAAAACTTACTAGATTTTTTTGACTTTGGCGGTCTATATCTAATGAAGGGTAAATGTTAGAGGCACGCGGGTTGCGCCATTCGATTCTATGGTCTTTTCTACATACGTACATTAATTTTCAATTTTCATATCCAGCAGATACAATATTACCAAGCAAAAAACAGAAAAATGATACCTTCAAATATTCAGTAGTCTGCTAAAAATTAAACCACCCTGTATATGAATGAAAAGTATCATTTTCCCCTAATTCGGAGATGCTGGTTACGGGAAAAATAATGAAAAAATTCCCTAGGGCTTAGAATCCAAATTAGAAATATTTATTTTTAATGAAAACTTACTAGATTTTTTTGACTTTGGCGGTCTATATCTAATGAAGGGTAAATGTTAGAGGCACGCGGGTTGCGCCATTCGATTCTATGGACTTTTCTACATACGTACATTAATTTTCAATTTTCATATCCAGCAGATACAATATTACCAAGCAAAAAACAGAAAAATGATACCTTCAAATATTCAGTAGTCTGCTAAAAATTAAACCACCCTGTATATGAATGAAAAGTATCATTTTCCCCTAATTCGGAGATGCTGGTTACGGGAAAAATAATGAAAAAATTCCCTAGGGCTTAGAATCCAAATTAGAAATATTTATTTTTAATGAAAACTTACTAGATTTTTTTGACTTTGGCGGTCTATATCTAATGAAGGGTAAATGTTAGAGGCACGCGGGTTGCGCCATTCGATTCTATGGACTTTTCTACATACGTACATTAATTTTCAATTTTCATATCCAGCAGATACAATATTACCAAGCAAAAAACAGAAAAATGATACCTTCAAATATTCAGTAGTCTGCTAAAAATTAAACCACCCTGTATATGAATGAAAAGTATCATTTTCCCCTAATTCGGAGATGCTGGTTACGGGAAAAATAATGAAAAAATTCCCTAGGGCTTAGAATCCAAATTAGAAATATTTATTTTTAATGAAAACTTACTAGATTTTTTTGACTTTGGCGGTCTATATCTAATGAAGGGTAAATGTTAGAGGCACGCGGGTTGCGCCATTCGATTCTATGGACTTTTCTACATACGTACATTAATTTTCAATTTTCATATCCAGCAGATACAATATTACCAAGCAAAAAACAGAAAAATGATACCTTCAAATATTCAGTAGTCTGCTAAAAATTAAACCACCCTGTATATGAATGAAAAGTATCATTTTCCCCTAATTCGGAGATGCTGGTTACGGGAAAAATAATGAAAAAATTCCCTAGGGCTTAGAATCCAAATTAGAAATATTTATTTTTAATGAAAACTTACTAGATTTTTTTGACTTTGGCGGTCTATATCTAATGAAGGGTAAATGTTAAGAGGCACGCGGGTTGCGCCATTCGATTCTATGGACTTTTCTACATACGTACATTAATTTTCAATTTTCATATCCAGCAGATACAATATTACCAAGCAAAAAACAGAAAAATGATACCTTCAAATATTCAGTAGTCTGCTAAAAATTAAACCACCCTGTATATGAATGAAAAGTATCATTTTCCCCTAATTCGGAGATGCTGGTTACGGGAATAATTATGAAAAAATTCCCTAGGGCTTAGAATCCAAATTAGAAATATTTATTTTTAATGAAAACTTACTAGATTTTTTTGACTTTGGCGGTCTATATCTAATGAAGGGTAAATGTTAGAGGCACGCGGGTTGCGCCATTCGATTCTATGGACTTTTCTACATACGTACATTAATTTTCAATTTTCATATCCAGCAGATACAATATTACCAAGCAAAAAACAGAAAAATGATACCTTCAAATATTCAGTAGTCTGCTAAAAATTAAACCACCCTGTATATGAATGAAAAGTATCATTTTCCCCTAATTCGGAGATGCTGGTTACGGGAAAAATAATGAAAAAATTCCCTAGGGCTTAGAATCCAAATTAGAAATATTTATTTTTAATGAAAACTTACTAGATTTTTTTGACTTTGGCGGTCTATATCTAATGAAGGGTAAATGTTAGAGGCACGCGGGTTGCGCCATTCGATTCTATGGACTTTTCTACATACGTACATTAATTTTCAATTTTCATATCCAGCAGATACAATATTACCAAGCAAAAAACAGAAAAATGATACCTTCAAATATTCAGTAGTCTGCTAAAAATTAAACCACCCTGTATATGAATGAAAAGTATCATTTTCCCCTAATTCGGAGATGCTGGTTACGGGAAAAATAATGAAAAAATTCCCTAGGGCTTAGAATCCAAATTAGAAATATTTATTTTTAATGAAAACTTACTAGATTTTTTTGACTTTGGCGGTCTATATCTAATGAAGGGTAAATGTTAGAGGCACGCGGGTTGCGCCATTCGATTCTATGGACTTTTCTACATACGTACATTAATTTTCAATTTTCATATCCAGCAGATACAATATTACCAAGCAAAAAACAGAAAAATGATACCTTCAAATATTCAGTAGTCTGCTAAAAATTAAACCACCCTGTATATGAATGAAAAGTATCATTTTCCCCTAATTCGGAGATGCTGGTTACGGGAAAAATAATGAAAAAATTCCCTAGGGCTTAGAATCCAAATTAGAAATATTTATTTTTAATGAAAACTTACTAGATTTTTTTGACTTTGGCGGTCTATATCTAATGAAGGGTAAATGTTAGAGGCACGCGGGTTGCGCCATTCGATTCTATGGACTTTTCTACATACGTACATTAATTTTCAATTTTCATATCCAGCAGATACAATATTACCAAGCAAAAAACAGAAAAATGATACCTTCAAATATTCAGTAGTCTGCTAAAAATTAAACCACCCTGTATATGAATGAAAAGTATCATTTTCCCCTAATTCGGAGATGCTGGTTACGGGAAAAATAATGAAAAAATTCCCTAGGGCTTAGAATCCAAATTAGAAATATTTATTTTTAATGAAAACTTACTAGATTTTTTTGACTTTGGCGGTCTATATCTAATGAAGGGTAAATGTTAGAGGCACGCGGGTTGCGCCATTCGATTCTATGGTCTTTTCTACATACGTACATTAATTTTCAATTTTCATATCCAGCAGATACAATATTACCAAGCAAAAAACAGAAAAATGATACCTTCAAATATTCAGTAGTCTGCTAAAAATTAAACCACCCTGTATATGAATGAAAAGTATCATTTTCCCCTAATTCGGAGATGCTGGTTACGGGAATAATTATGAAAAAATTCCCTAGGGCTTAGAATCCAAATTAGAAATATTTATTTTTAATGAAAACTTACTAGATTTTTTTGACTTTGGCGGTCTATATCTAATGAAGGGTAAATGTTAGAGGCACGCGGGTTGCGCCATTCGATTCTATGGACTTTTCTACATACGTACATTAATTTTCAATTTTCATATCCAGCAGATACAATATTACCAAGCAAAAAACAGAAAAATGATACCTTCAAATATTCAGTAGTCTGCTAAAAATTAAACCACCCTGTATATGAATGAAAAGTATCATTTTCCCCTAATTCGGAGATGCTGGTTACGGGAATAATTATGAAAAAATTCCCTAGGGCTTAGAATCCAAATTAGAAATATTTATTTTTAATGAAAACTTACTAGATTTTTTTGACTTTGGCGGTCTATATCTAATGAAGGGTAAATGTTAGAGGCACGCGGGTTGCGCCATTCGATTCTATGGACTTTTCTACATACGTACATTAATTTTCAATTTTCATATCCAGCAGATACAATATTACCAAGCAAAAAACAGAAAAATGATACCTTCAAATATTCAGTAGTCTGCTAAAAATTAAACCACCCTGTATATGAATGAAAAGTATCATTTTCCCCTAATTCGGAGATGCTGGTTACGGGAAAAATAATGAAAAAATTCCCTAGGGCTTAGAATCCAAATTAGAAATATTTATTTTTAATGAAAACTTACTAGATTTTTTTGACTTTGGCGGTCTATATCTAATGAAGGGTAAATGTTAGAGGCACGCGGGTTGCGCCATTCGATTCTATGGACTTTTCTACATACGTACATTAATTTTCAATTTTCATATCCAGCAGATAGAATATTACCAAGCAAAAAACAGAAAAATGATACCTTCAAATATTCAGTAGTCTGCTAAAAATTAAACCACCCTGTATATGAATGAAAAGTATCATTTTCCCCTAATTCGGAGATGCTGGTTACGGGAAAAATAATGAAAAAATTCCCTAGGGCTTAGAATCCAAATTAGAAATATTTATTTTTAATGAAAACTTACTAGATTTTTTTGACTTTGGCGGTCTATATCTAATGAAGGGTAAATGTTAGAGGCACGCGGGTTGCGCCATTCGATTCTATGGACTTTTCTACATACGTACATTAATTTTCAATTTTCATATCCAGCAGATACAATATTACCAAGCAAAAAACAGAAAAATGATACCTTCAAATATTCAGTAGTCTGCTAAAAATTAAACCACCCTGTATATGAATGAAAAGTATCATTTTCCCCTAATTCGGAGATGCTGGTTACGGGAAAAATAATGAAAAAATTCCCTAGGGCTTAGAATCCAAATTAGAAATATTTATTTTTAATGAAAACTTACTAGATTTTTTTGACTTTGGCGGTCTATATCTAATGAAGGGTAAATGTTAGAGGCACGCGGGTTGCGCCATTCGATTCTATGGTCTTTTCTACATACGTACATTAATTTTCAATTTTCATATCCAGCAGATACAATATTACCAAGCAAAAAACAGAAAAATGATACCTTCAAATATTCAGTAGTCTGCTAAAAATTAAACCACCCTGTATATGAATGAAAAGTATCATTTTCCCCTAATTCGGAGATGCTGGTTACGGGAAAAATAATGAAAAAATTCCCTAGGGCTTAGAATCCAAATTAGAAATATTTATTTTTAATGAAAACTTACTAGATTTTTTGACTTTGGCGGTCTATATCTAATGAAGGGTAAATGTTAGAGGCACGCGGGTTGCGCCATTCGATTCTATGGTCTTTTCTACATACGTACATTAATTTTCAATTTTCATATCCAGCAGATACAATATTACCAAGCAAAAAACAGAAAAATGATACCTTCAAATATTCAGTAGTCTGCTAAAAATTAAACCACCCTGTATATGAATGAAAAGTATCATTTTCCCCTAATTCGGAGATGCTGGTTACGGGAATAATTATGAAAAAATTCCCTAGGGCTTAGAATCCAAATTAGAAATATTTATTTTTAATGAAAACTTACTAGATTTTTTTGACTTTGGCGGTCTATATCTAATGAAGGGTAAATGTTAGAGGCACGCGGGTTGCGCCATTCGATTCTATGGACTTTTCTACATACGTACATTAATTTTCAATTTTCATATCCAGCAGATACAATATTACCAAGCAAAAAACAGAAAAATGATACCTTCAAATATTCAGTAGTCTGCTAAAAATTAAACCACCCTGTATATGAATGAAAAGTATCATTTTCCCCTAATTCGGAGATGCTGGTTACGGGAATAATTATGAAAAAATTCCCTAGGGCTTAGAATCCAAATTAGAAATATTTATTTTTAATGAAAACTTACTAGATTTTTTTGACTTTGGCGGTCTATATCTAATGAAGGGTAAATGTTAGAGGCACGCGGGTTGCGCCATTCGATTCTATGGACTTTTCTACATACGTACATTAATTTTCAATTTTCATATCCAGCAGATACAATATTACCAAGCAAAAAACAGAAAAATGATACCTTCAAATATTCAGTAGTCTGCTAAAAATTAAACCACCCTGTATATGAATGAAAAGTATCATTTTCCCCTAATTCGGAGATGCTGGTTACGGGAAAAATAATGAAAAAATTCCCTAGGGCTTAGAATCCAAATTAGAAATATTTATTTTTAATGAAAACTTACTAGATTTTTTTGACTTTGGCGGTCTATATCTAATGAAGGGTAAATGTTAGAGGCACGCGGGTTGCGCCATTCGATTCTATGGACTTTTCTACATACGTACATTAATTTTCAATTTTCATATCCAGCAGATACAATATTACCAAGCAAAAAACAGAAAAATGATACCTTCAAATATTCAGTAGTCTGCTAAAAATTAAACCACCCTGTATATGAATGAAAAGTATCATTTTCCCCTAATTCGGAGATGCTGGTTACGGGAAAAATAATGAAAAAATTCCCTAGGGCTTAGAATCCAAATTAGAAATATTTATTTTTAATGAAAACTTACTAGATTTTTTTGACTTTGGCGGTCTATATCTAATGAAGGGTAAATGTTAGAGGCACGCGGGTTGCGCCATTCGATTCTATGGACTTTTCTACATACGTACATTAATTTTCAATTTTCATATCCAGCAGATACAATATTACCAAGCAAAAAACAGAAAAATGATACCTTCAAATATTCAGTAGTCTGCTAAAAATTAAACCACCCTGTATATGAATGAAAAGTATCATTTTCCCCTAATTCGGAGATGCTGGTTACGGGAAAAATAATGAAAAAATTCCCTAGGGCTTAGAATCCAAATTAGAAATATTTATTTTTAATGAAAACTTACTAGATTTTTTTGACTTTGGCGGTCTATATCTAATGAAGGGTAAATGTTAGAGGCACGCGGGTTGCGCCATTCGATTCTATGGACTTTTCTACATACGTACATTAATTTTCAATTTTCATATCCAGCAGATACAATATTACCAAGCAAAAAACAGAAAAATGATACCTTCAAATATTCAGTAGTCTGCTAAAAATTAAACCACCCTGTATATGAATGAAAAGTATCATTTTCCCCTAATTCGGAGATGCTGGTTACGGGAAAAATAATGAAAAAATTCCCTAGGGCTTAGAATCCAAATTAGAAATATTTATTTTTAATGAAAACTTACTAGATTTTTTTGACTTTGGCGGTCTATATCTAATGAAGGGTAAATGTTAGAGGCACGCGGGTTGCGCCATTCGATTCTATGGTCTTTTCTACATACGTACATTAATTTTCAATTTTCATATCCAGCAGATACAATATTACCAAGCAAAAAACAGAAAAATGATACCTTCAAATATTCAGTAGTCTGCTAAAAATTAAACCACCCTGTATATGAATGAAAAGTATCATTTTCCCCTAATTCGGAGATGCTGGTTACGGGAAAAATAATGAAAAAATTCCCTAGGGCTTAGAATCCAAATTAGAAATATTTATTTTTAATGAAAACTTACTAGATTTTTTTGACTTTGGCGGTCTATATCTAATGAAGGGTAAATGTTAGAGGCACGCGGGTTGCGCCATTCGATTCTATGGACTTTTCTACATACGTACATTAATTTTCAATTTTCATATCCAGCAGATACAATATTACCAAGCAAAAAACAGAAAAATGATACCTTCAAATATTCAGTAGTCTGCTAAAAATTAAACCACCCTGTATATGAATGAAAAGTATCATTTTCCCCTAATTCGGAGATGCTGGTTACGGGAAAAATAATGAAAAAATTCCCTAGGGCTTAGAATCCAAATTAGAAATATTTATTTTTAATGAAAACTTACTATATTTTTTTGACTTTGGCGGTCTATATCTAATGAAGGGTAAATGTTAGAGGCACGCGGGTTGCGCCATTCGATTCTATGGACTTTTCTACATACGTACATTAATTTTCAATTTTCATATCCAGCAGATACAATATTACCAAGCAAAAAACAGAAAAATGATACCTTCAAATATTCAGTAGTCTGCTAAAAATTAAACCACCCTGTATATGAATGAAAAGTATCATTTTCCCCTAATTCGGAGATGCTGGTTACGGGAAAAATAATGAAAAAATTCCCTAGGGCTTAGAATCCAAATTAGAAATATTTATTTTTAATGAAAACTTACTAGATTTTTTTGACTTTGGCGGTCTATATCTAATGAAGGGTAAATGTTAGAGGCACGCGGGTTGCGCCATTCGATTCTATGGTCTTTTCTACATACGTACATTAATTTTCAATTTTCATATCCAGCAGATACAATATTACCAAGCAAAAAACAGAAAAATGATACCTTCAAATATTCAGTAGTCTGCTAAAAATTAAACCACCCTGTATATGAATGAAAAGTATCATTTTCCCCTAATTCGGAGATGTTGGTTACGGGAAAAATAATGAAAAAATTCCCTAGGGCTTAGAATCCAAATTAGAAATATTTATTTTTAATGAAAACTTACTAGATTTTTTTGACTTTGGCGGTCTATATCTAATGAAGGGTAAATGTTAGAGGCACGCGGGTTGCGCCATTCGATTCTATGAACTTTTCTACATACGTACATTAATTTTCAATTTTCATATCCAGCAGATACAATATTACCAAGCAAAAAACAGAAAAATTATACCTTCAAATATTCAGTAGTCTGCTAAAAATTAAACCACCCTGTATATGAATGAAAAGTATCATTTTCCCCTAATTCGGAGATGCTGGTTACGGGAAAAATAATGAAAAAATTCCCTAGGGCTTAGAATCCAAATTAGAAATATTTATTTTTAATGAAAACTTACTAGATTTTTTTGACTTTGGCGGTCTATATCTAATGAAGGGTAAATGTTAGAGGCACGCGGGTTGCGCCATTTGATTGTATGGACTTTTCTACATACGTACATTAATTTTCAATTTTCATATCCAGCAGATACAATATTACCAAGCAAAAAACAGAAAAATGATACCTTCAAATATTCAGTAGTCTGCTAAAAATTAAACCACCCTGTATATGAATGAAAAGTATCATTTTCCCCTAATTCGGAGATGCTGGTTACGGGAAAAATAATGAAAAAATTCCCTAGGGCTTAGAATCCAAATTAGAAATATTTATTTTTAATGAAAACTTACTAGATTTTTTTGACTTTGGCGGTCTATATCTAATGAAGGGTAAATGTTAGAGGCACGCGGGTTGCGCCATTCGATTGTATGGACTTTTCTACATACGTACATTAATTTTCAATTTTCATATCCAGCAGATACAATATTACCAAGCAAAAAACAGAAAAATGATACCTTCAAATATTCAGTAGTCTGCTAAAAATTAAACCACCCTGTATATGAATGAAAAGTATCATTTTCCCCTAATTCGGAGATGCTGGTTACGGGAAAAATAATGAAAAAATTCCCTAGGGCTTAGAATCCAAATTAGAAATATTTATTTTTAATGAAAACTTACTAGATTTTTTTGACTTTGGCGGTCTATATCTAATGAAGGGTAAATGTTAGAGGCACGCGGGTTGCGCCATTCGATTCTATGGACTTTTCTACATACGTACATTAATTTTCAATTTTCATATCCAGCAGATACAATATTACCAAGCAAAAAACAGAAAAATGATACCTTCAAATATTCAGTAGTCTGCTAAAAATTAAACCACCCTGTATATGAATGAAAAGTATCATTTTCCCCTAATTCGGAGATGCTGGTTACGGGAAAAATAATGAAAAAATTCCCTAGGGCTTAGAATCCAAATTAGAAATATTTATTTTTAATGAAAACTTACTAGATTTTTTTGACTTTGGCGGTCTATATCTAATGAAGGGTAAATGTTAGAGGCACGCGGGTTGCGCCATTCGATTGTATGGACTTTTCTACATACGTACATTAATTTTCAATTTTCATATCCAGCAGATACAATATTACCAAGCAAAAAACAGAAAAATGATACCTTCAAATATTCAGTAGTCTGCTAAAAATTAAACCACCCTGTATATGAATGAAAAGTATCATTTTCCCCTAATTCGGAGATGCTGGTTACGGGAAAAATAATGAAAAAATTCCCTAGGGCTTAGAATCCAAATTAGAAATATTTATTTTTAATGAAAACTTACTAGATTTTTTTGACTTTGGCGGTCTATAGCTAATGAAGGGTAAATGTTAGAGGCACGCGGGTTGCGCCATTCGATTCTATGGTCTTTTCTACATACGTACATTAATTTTCAATTTTCATATCCAGCAGATACAATATTACCAAGCAAAAAACAGAAAAATGATACCTTCAAATATTCAGTAGTCTGCTAAAAATTAAACCACCCTGTATATGAATGAAAAGTATCATTTTCCCCTAATTCGGAGATGCTGGTTACGGGAAAAATAATGAAAAAATTCCCTAGGGCTTAGAATCCAAATTAGAAATATTTATTTTTAATGAAAACTTACTAGATTTTTTTGACTTTGGCGGTCTATAGCTAATGAAGGGTAAATGTTAGAGGCACGCGGGTTGCGCCATTCGATTCTATGGTCTTTTCTACATACGTACATTAATTTTCAATTTTCATATCCAGCAGATACAATATTACCAAGCAAAAAACAGAAAAATGATACCTTCAAATATTCAGTAGTCTGCTAAAAATTAAACCACCCTGTATATGAATGAAAAGTATCATTTTCCCCTAATTCGGAGATGCTGGTTACGGGAAAAATAATGAAAAAATTCCCTAGGGCTTAGAATCCAAATTAGAAATATTTATTTTTAATGAAAACTTACTAGATTTTTTTGACTTTGGCGGTCTATATCTAATGAAGGGTAAATGTTAGAGGCACGCGGGTTGCGCCATTCGATTCTATGGACTTTTCTACATACGTACATTAATTTTCAATTTTCATATCCAGCAGATACAATATTACCAAGCAAAAAACAGAAAAATGATACCTTCAAATATTCAGTAGTCTGCTAAAAATTAAACCACCCTGTATATGAATGAAAAGTATCATTTTCCCCTAATTCGGAGATGCTGGTTACGGGAAAAATAATGAAAAAATTCCCTAGGGCTTAGAATCCAAATTAGAAATATTTATTTTTAATGAAAACTTACTAGATTTTTTTGACTTTGGCGGTCTATATCTAATGAAGGGTAAATGTTAGAGGCACGCGGGTTGCGCCATTCGATTCTATGGACTTTTCTACATACGTACATTAATTTTCAATTTTCATATCCAGCAGATACAATATTACCAAGCAAAAAACAGAAAAATGATACCTTCAAATATTCAGTAGTCTGCTAAAAATTAAACCACCCTGTATATGAATGAAAAGTATCATTTTCCCCTAATTCGGAGATGCTGGTTACGGGAAAAATAATGAAAAAATTCCCTAGGGCTTAGAATCCAAATTAGAAATATTTATTTTTAATGAAAACTTACTAGATTTTTTTGACTTTGGCGGTCTATATCTAATGAAGGGTAAATGTTAGAGGCACGCGGGTTGCGCCATTCGATTCTATGGACTTTTCTACATACGTACATTAATTTTCAATTTTCATATCCAGCAGATACAATATTACCAAGCAAAAAACAGAAAAATGATACCTTCAAATATTCAGTAGTCTGCTAAAAATTAAACCACCCTGTATATGAATGAAAAGTATCATTTTCCCCTAATTCGGAGATGCTGGTTACGGGAAAAATAATGAAAAAATTCCCTAGGGCTTAGAATCCAAATTAGAAATATTTATTTTTAATGAAAACTTACTAGATTTTTTTGACTTTGGCGGTCTATATCTAATGAAGGGTAAATGTTAGAGGCACGCGGGTTGCGCCATTCGATTCTATGGTCTTTTCTACATACGTACATTAATTTTCAATTTTCATATCCAGCAGATACAATATTACCAAGCAAAAAACAGAAAAATGATACCTTCAAATATTCAGTAGTCTGCTAAAAATTAAACCACCCTGTATATGAATGAAAAGTATCATTTTCCCCTAATTCGGAGATGCTGGTTACGGGAAAAATAATGAAAAAATTCCCTAGGGCTTAGAATCCAAATTAGAAATATTTATTTTTAATGAAAACTTACTAGATTTTTTTGACTTTGGCGGTCTTTAGCTAATGAAGGGTAAATGTTAGAGGCACGCGGGTTGCGCCATTCGATTCTATGGACTTTTATACATACGTACATTAATTTTCAATTTTCATGTCCACCTGATACAATATTACCAAGCAAAAAACAGAAAAATGATATCTTCAAATATTCAGTAGTCTGCTAAAAATTAAACCACCCTGTATATGAATGAAAAGTATCATTTTCCCCTAATTCGGACCTGCTGGTTAGGGGAAAAATAATGAGAAAAATCCCTAGGGCTTAGAATCAAAATTAGAAATATTTATTTTTAATGAAAACTTACTAGATTTTTTTGACTTTGGCGGTCTATAGCTAATGAAGGGTAAATGTTAGAGGCACGCGGGTTGCACCATTCGATTCTATGGACTTTTCTACATACGTACATTAATTTTCAATTTTCATGTCCAGCTGATACAATATTACCAAGCAAAAAACAGAAAAATGATATCTTCAAATACTCAGTAGTCTACTAAAAATTAAACCAGCCTGTATATAAATGAAAAGTATCATTTTCCCCTAATTCGGACCTGCTGATTACGGGAAAAATAATTTAAAAAATCCCTGGGCGTTCGTTTCCAAAATAGAAATTTTTTTTTTTGATGGAAACTCACAGGCGTTAATATTAATAATTCGATTCTATGGACTATTCTACATATGTACACTGGCTTGCAAAAAAATCGCGTACACCTATTTTTTGATGCAATGAGTCGATCTTGATTTTGAACTTGTCAATGTCGCTAGTGTCAATTAAGATGTCAAAACTAACAGAAATTCTAATACATACTTGGTTGTTCTTTCATTTTTCTGTAATATATTTGTAATTTAACAGTAGGTAAATTATACACAATTAAGAACTAGCTCCATAATAGATCAAATAGTGATGACAGTGACAACATTGTCAGTTTTTACATTATTTCCAGAGCTAAAAAATTACAAAAATTCGGTTACTTGATTTTTAAGGTGTACGCGATTTTTTTGCAAGCCAGTGTACATCAATTTTCATGTTCAGCTACAAGGGCCCAAACTTCCTTCTCTCAAAATAAAATAACAATTATGACATTCGTTCGTTAATTATTATTTTAATGCCTCTATGTATTACGACACTATTAAATAACAATTATTGTTGTACAAACGCACCTGCTTCATTCATTTTTAGTAGTTCGCAGCGTTAGGATGTATGTACGTATTCGAATTACGCCTTTATCGCCAAAATTTTGCAAATGTTGATTCCAATTTAATATTATTTGCAAAATATCTTTTACCGCAGAATATAATTGGAGGATCGATAATAAGGGTAAAATTTAAAATTATGATACTCCCCTATTTTGGGTTTTTCAATTTTACTATGCTCTATAAAGAAATGGTCTCGGAAATAGTTCAAAATTTAATTATGTTTTTTTCTTCTTCTAGGTGCTGCAGTGTTGGTGATAGGAAGGAGACTTGGAATCTACAATATCCTGAAACTTCTCTTCGAACTTGGTGTATCTCTAAACTTCAGCTTCAACTTCCACCGACGATAACATAGGATCCGTTGAAAACAAGACGATTCATCTAGAAAATATACAATGTAAGTCAATTTTTTATTCATATTTGTCAAAAAAATTCATTAATTTATTTGTCTTGTGACAAATTTAACGTTAAATATCTCTGAAACTAAAAGAGATACAAGATTTTTTAACTGCAGGACTATAGATAATGTACGGTAACTGATAGAGGTATATACGGGCATTGCTCCATTATTTCTGTGGATTTTTTTACCAATTTTCAATTTTCGTGACCAGCTGATACAGTAATACAAAGCAAAAAAATCTGATGTGGCCAACACATGGCCTCCCGCCAATTTCATGTTTAAAATAGCAATGAGCTTTAAGTAAAGTATCATTTCCGGCTGACCGTTTGTAAAAACAATCTAATTTGTTGTTCCAATAAATAGAAAAAAGATTTGGATTATATTTTAAATGGTTTTCATCGAAAATTTTGTTATGTGTTGTAAGTTTAGTACCACATTCGGTTTATCATATAAGTCAAAATCTAATATGTTGTTTCCAATCATATACGAGTTTTAAATACCAAATTTGAGAAGTTTTGGATCATGCCTTAATATATTTCTTCAAGCAAATCTGTTCAGAGCTTCAAGTAAAGTTCCACTTCCGGTTTATAAATTTTAGCAAAAATCTAATATGTTGTTCTCATTAATCTAAAAGTCTTAAATACCAAATTTGAAAAGTTTTGGCTCATATCTTAATATATTTTTTCAAGCAAATCTGTTCATAGCTTCAAGTAAAGTACCACTTCCGGTTTATCAATTTTAGCAAACGTTTAATATGACGTTCTCATTAATCTAAAAGTCTTATATACCAAATTTGAAAAGTTTTGGCTCATATCTTAATATATTTCTTCAAACAAATCTGTTCAAAGCTTCAAGTAAAGTACCACTTCCGGTTTATCAATTTTAGCAAAAATTTAATATGTCGTTCTCATTAATCTAAAAGTCTTAAATACCGAATTACAAAAGTTTTGGCTATATTTTAATATATTTTTTCAAGCAAATCTGTTCAGAGTTTCAAGTAAAGTACCACTTCCGGTTTATCAATTTTTAGCAAAAATTTAATATGTCGTTCTCATTAATATGAAAGTCTTAAATACCAAATTTGAAAATTTTTGGCTCATATCTTAATATATTTTTTCAAGCAAATCTGTTCAGAGCTTCAAGTAAAGTACCACTTCCGGTTTATCAATTTTAGCAAAAATTTAATATGTCGTTCTCATTAATCTAAAAGTCTTAAATACGAAATTTGAAAAGTTTTAGCATATATCTTAATATATTTTTTCAAGCAAATCTGTTCAGAGCTTCAAGTAATGTACCACTTCCGGTTTATCAATTTTAGCAAAAATTTAATATGTCGTTCTCATTAATATGAAAGTGTTAAATACCAAATTTGAAAAGTTTTGGCTCATATCTTAATATATTTTTTCAAGCAAATCTGTTCAGAGCTTCAAGTAATGTACCACTTCCGGTTTATCAATTTTAGCAAAAATCTAATATGTCGTTTTCATTAATCTAAAAGTCTTAAATAACAAATTTGAAAAGTTTTGGCTCATATCTTTATATATATTTTCAAGCAAATCTGTTCAGAGCTTCAAGTAATGTACCACTTCCGGTGTATCAATTTTAGCAAAAATCTAATATGTCGTTCTCATTAATCTAAAAGTCTTAAATACCAAATTTGAAAAGTTTTGACTCATACCTTAATATATTTTTTCAAGCAAATTTGTTCAGAGCTTCAAGTAAAGTACCACTTCCGGTGTATCAATTTTAGCAAAAATCTTATATGTCGTTCTCATTAATCTAAAAGTCTTAAATACCGAATTAGAAAAGTTTTGGCTCATATCTTAATATATTTTTTCAAGCAAATCTGTTCAGAGCTTCAACTAAAGTACCACTTCCGGTTTATTAATTTTAGGAAAAATCTAATATGTCGTTCTCATTAATATGAAAGTCTTAAATACCAAATTTGAAAAGTTTTGGCTTATATCTTAATATATTTTTTCAAGCAAATCTGTTCAGAGCTTCAAGTAAAGTACCACTTCCGGTGTATCAATTTTAGGAAAAATCTTATATGTCGTTCTCATTAATATGAAAGTTTTAAATACCAAATTTGAAAAGTTTTGGCTCATATCTTAATATATTTTTTCAAGCATATCTGTTCAGAGCTTCAAGTAAAGTACCACTTCCGGTTTATCAATTTTAGGAAAAATCGAATATGTCATTCTCATTAATATGAAAGTATTAATTACCAAATTTGAACAGTATGTTCCTACAAAAATACACATCTCCCTAACTACCAGTATAAATACATCGTGTTGTCTGTCACCGAGATATGCACGGACTGTACACCATATTTCCCAACAAACATTATAGTAAAAAGAAGAGTTCATTAGAAAGAAATAGTTATATATTCCCCTCTCTGTCCTGCAGAAATTAATATTTGAAAGTGAGTGTGTGCACTCCTATTTGTATTACTCTATGATCACCGAGATTATGTTACGGAGACGGAGTTAACACCATGTTTCCCAACAAATATTACAGTAAGAAGAAGAGTTTATTAGAAAGAAATAGTTATATATTACCCTCTCTGTCTAACAAAAATTAATTAAATGAATATTTGCGAGTGAGTGTTCGATCCTGTATGTATTATTCTATGTCGTGATGTCTCTGTCTTACAATATACCTTTCTCTGTCACAAAAATTAATATGGACGCCATGTAAAAATTGAAATTTAATTTATTTGATTAATGACAAAACAATGTAACTTATACATGTTGAAAGGGAATACTTTTAAATAAAATAAAACAACCAAAGTCTGTGTCTGTTTGTGTGTGACGATTTTTTCCTCCACGGTAACTCTTATAATAAACTTCCAAAAATTTCTAATTTCCGTATTTAAGCTTTCTGCATTTATGTAAAGAGTTGATTAAATTTTGAGTAAAATTGGGCAACCGGAAGTGGTACTTTACTTGAAACCCATAACAGTTTTTAGTGAAAAACTATATTAAAATATAATCCAAAACTTTTCAATTTTAGTATTTAAGACTTTTATATGAAGGGGAACAATATATTAGATTTTGGATAACATTGATGAACCGGAAGTGATACTTTACTTGAAGCTCAGAACAGATTTTCGTGAAAAATATATTATGATTTATTCCGATACTTTTCAAATTTGGTATTTAAGATTTTTATTTGAAAGGGAACAACATATTTGATTTTGTTTATAATTAATAAACCGGAAGTGATACTTTACTTGAAGCCCGTAACAGTTTATAATGAATAAGTATATTAAAATATAATCCAAAACTTCTTAATTAAGACTTTTATATGAAGGTGAACAACATATTATATTTTGGATGACGTTGATAAACCGGAAGTGATACTTTATTTGAAGCCCATAACAGTTGTTAATGAAAAACTATATTAAAATATAATCCAAAACTTTTCAATTTTAGTATTTAAGATTTTTAAATGAAGGGGAACAACATATTAAATTTTGGATAACATTGATAAACCGGAAATGATACTTTACTTGAAGCTCAGAACAGATTTTCGTAAAAAATATATTAAGATTTATTCCGAAACTTTTCAAATTTGGTATTTAAGATTTTTATTTGAAGTGGAACAACATATTTGATTTTGTTTAAAATTAATAAACCGGAAGTGATACTTTACTTGAAGCCCGTAACAGTTTATAATGAAAAACTATATTAAAATATAATCCAAAACTTTTCAATTTTAGTATTTAAGACTTTTATATGAAGGGAAACAATTTATTAAATTTTGGGTAATATTGATAAACCGGAAGTGATACTTTACTTGAAGTTCTGAACAGATTTTCGTGAAAAATATATTATGATATATTCCAAAAATTTTCAAATTTGGTATTTACGACTTTTATATGAAGGGGAACAACATATTTAATTTTGTTTAAAATTAGTAAACCGGAAGTGATACTTTACTTGAAGCCCGTAACAGTTTATAATGTAAAACTATATTAAAATATAATCCAAAACTTTTTAATTTTAGTATTTAAGACTTTTATATCCAGAGGAATAACATTTAAGATTTTGGCTAAAATTGATAAACCGGAAGTGATACTTTACCTGAAGCCCTTAACAGTTTTTAATGAACAACTATATTAAAATATAATCCAAAGCTTTTTAATTTTAGTATTTAAGACTTTTATTTGAAGGGGAACAACATATTAGATTTTGGATGACATTGATAAACCGGAAGTGATACTTTACTTGAAGGTCAGAACAGATTTTCGTGAAAAATATATTATGATATATATCAAAACTTTTAAAATTTGGTATTTAAGACTTTTATATGAAGGGGAACAACATATTAAATTTTGTTAAACATTGATAAACCGGAAGTGATACTTTACTTGAAGCTTTGAACAGATTTTCGAGATAAATATATTATGATATATTTGAAACATTTTCAAATTTGGTATTTAAGACTTTTATGTGAAGGGGAACAACATATTAGATTTTATTTAAAATTAATAAACCGGAAGTGATACTTTACTTGAAGCCCATAACAGTTTTTAATGATTAACTATATTAAAATATAATCCAAAACTTTTCAATTTTAGTATTTAAGACTTTTATATCCAGGGGAATAACATATTAGATTTTGGCAAAATTGATAGACCGGAAGTGATACTTTACCTGAAGCACATAACAGTTTTTGATGAAAAACTATATTAAAATATAATCCAAAATTTGAAGGGGAACAACATATTGGATTTTGGATGACATTGATAAACCGGAAGTGATACTTTACTTGAAGCTCAGAACAGATTTTCGTCAAAAATATATTGATTTAATCCAAAACTTTTCAAATTTGATATTTGAGAACGACATATTACATTTTTGCTATAATTGATAAACCGGAAGTGGTACTTTATTGAAAGCTCTTAACAGATATTCTTAAAAATTTATATTAAAATATGATCCAAAGCTTCTCAAATTTGGTTTTTAAAACTCGTATATAATTTGGAACTCTATATCAGATTTTGACTGTATATGATAAACCGGAAGTGATACTTTACTTAAAGCTCATTACTATTTGAAACATGGAACTGGCGGAAGGTCATGTGTTGGCCACATCAGATTTTTTAACCAACAGTACCTCCCGCTAATTACAAATAAAAAAATTATTTTTAATGGAAACAAGATATTTTTACTTTGGCGGACTATAGCTAATGTACGGTAAATGATAAAGGCGCGCCATTCAATTTTATGGACTTTTCTACCAGTATTGTAATAAAAACGACCAGTATTATAATGAAAACTGCTAACACAATAAGTTTTATATTTTGGCGCACAAAATAAACAATGTTTTTTTGATTTCAGGTTCCGTGAAGGGCTTTATTGTACGCAGCTCTAGGATATGGTAACTACAACACAGACGAAGCTAATAGATCTTTTTTTGTATTAGAATAAATAAAAGTGTAGTTTATATTTACCTTTCCTATGTAATAACAAAAGAGACTTGGAAATTGATAGATGATATTTTAACTAAAATTAGTTATGTTTTAAGGGTAGTTTTTAAATCATTTCAGATTAGTCTTTCTGTAATATTTAATTTCTTTTAAAATGGCATTTTACAACATTTATTAATATGTATAAAACAGTTCACGTCTTATTTTCCTTGTAAATGTTATATAAATATGTACAGCAGATTAATTGGGTCAAAATGTCCTAGTGACCCCGTTAAGCGAAATCGAAGGTAAACTATTGTTCACAAAAGATGACTATTCAAGGTCATTTGTGAGCAGTCTGATATAATATTACTTGCAGATAACTTCATTGCATTTCGTATGCATAGGCGTGCAACATGAAATATTTATGGACACATTTTAACTGAAAAAATAAGAGTAAATTATTTGAAAATTATGTTTCTTTCTAAATAATGTTTTTCTGAAAGATTTATGTTTTTCACTTATGTTTTTGCAAAATACAAAAAACATAGACTTAACTTATAAACCAAAGAATAATAATTTAATTTTAACGTCAACGCCACTGGATAAATATTAGCACAGAGGGCAGTGTAGTAGATAATTAGATATCTGTAATTCTACGACATACGTCATTATTATTTAGAGTGTGTTAGAATGTAATGCCACTATTTACATATATCTGTCACACCACATAAATTAAATGGACATAGGTCAAATAATTTTTCTCTTTTTAATATAAAATGTTGCTAAGCTACTGCTATAAAGTGATGTGTATTCTTTCTTCGAACAAATGACCTTGAATAGTCTTCTTTCGTGAATAATAGTGTACATACTTTCCTGTCCCCTGAAATAAGTGGTTGTTAAATAGAAAATTGTATTAGTTTAAGTAAGTTTATTGTTTATTGGTAATATATTGTTGTCTTTATTATGTTCATAGCTAATATTGTATTTATTTTTATTCTTATTTGTATTTTATAAATAAATATACCCCTGAAAAATTAGAAATAGGGATGTTTAAATAATACGTTGTATAAATTTTACTTGTATTTATTGTTTATTTGAATTTTATGTAACCAACCCTAATGTACAATATTTTATACAATAAAATATAAATTAAAATATATTTTTTTTATTTCTTACTCTTTACACGTATGTAATTTTTAAAACGGCCACAAGGGTGCAGCAGCTGTCGATAAACGTTGCAAAGTAAAAACAAAAAAGCGATATGTACACTTTTTTCTGAAGCATATCCCATTTCTAAAGAGTGCCCATCATAAATCTTTGCGCCTAATATATAGGCAACCCAATTTCATAAGGTAGCATCTATACACGATTTTTTACAAAATTTGGTGCTTACTTTCTACTTTAAGGTAGCATCTATACACGATTTTTTACAAAATTTGGTGCATACTTGCTACTTTAAGGTAGCATCTATACACGATTTTTTACAAAATTTGGTGCATACTTGCTACTTTAAGGTAGCATTTATACACGATTTTTTACAAAATTTGGTGCATACTTGCTACTTTAAGGTAGCATTTATACACGATTTTTTACAAAATTTGGTGCATACTTGCTACTTCTAGGTAGCATTTATACACGATTTTTTAGAAAATTCGGTGCATTAATGCTTCATTTTTACTGGATTAAAATTCCCAATAGGTATATCATTGAAGCATCCATGCACGATTTACTGCGTTTAAATTCCCAGTAGGTATACGCTGTTTCCGACAGGTGCTGCCCCCTGGCGGCTGTTTTAAGAACTATATACGTAATACGATCACGATTCTTAGAAACTATATACTTACGTGTGTTTGAGGGATGTATTATACAAATTAAAACTAAAGATTAGAAAATAAGTCATTTTTAAATCAACTTTACAGTTTATTAGCAATATATAAATACAAATATATTTAAAATATACATTAACATTTTATTACAATATTTAAATGTAGTATCAATGCCCATTAATTTTTTGTTTTAGCAACGTTTATCGACAGGTGCTGCCCCCTTGTTGCTGTTTTAAAAACTATATACCGTGTGTCTATCTTAAAGGTGTACATAGGAGATTAACATGGGAAATCAGTTTTTTGCAATTTCCTGCTCGCCTAATTATTTTAAGCAAAAACGCGTCAAATAAAAGTTTTAGGGCATAAAATTCTGCATCTAAATCAATAAACAGAATTACCTTTGCATGCTTTGTAACGACAGAAATTAAATATGAAAATGTCGAAAATTACGTTGAAAATATCAACAGCCGGAATTGAACAAAAAATAAATAAATGCTTGACGTTTTATCAAATTGTCAGAAACGTCAAATGAGTTAACTTACGTTGTGACAGATAAAACGTCAAGCATTTATTTATTTTTTGTTCAATTCCATGGCTGTCGATATTTTCAACGTAATTTTCGACATTTTCATAATTAATTTCTGTCGTTACATAGCATGTAAAGGTAATACTGTTTATTGATTTAGATGCAGAATTTTATGCCCTAAAACTTTTATTTGACGCGTTTTTGCTTGAAATAATTAGGCGAGCAGGAAATTGCAAAGAACTGATTTCCCATGTTAATCTCCTATGTACACCTTTAAGACAGACACACGGTATACATATTATTAGATTTATTAACAAATTTAGTGACAATTATGAACAGAATTATAACATAACACAAAAGAAACGTACATTTGTGTTTAAATTATTTAATACTGTTTGTTACCAAATAAATGTATCATTATTTTATTACAAAGATGCAAAATGACTAATAGAAAAATACAAGTACAATAATGATAATTTTACTTGGTAACTAACATTTTAAAACTAAATCCTGTTTGGCACGTTAAAAAATTGTTATTAAATTAGATAACAAACTTAGTAAGAAATAATTATCAACAGAATTTTTAAACATAATTGTCTTTCACGTTCCATTTGTGTTTCTGTTCTGTGTTCATTTTGTTTATAAGTGTTACTATACAGGGTGATTCATCGGTCTGTCCTCTCTTTATAACTTTTTTATTTTAAGTCAGATAGAAAAACTCTTCAAATATAATTTATATGATATATTATTGTCTATCTACCTACCATATGCATTTGTATACAGGGTGCTCCATTTAAGCGCAACAATATGTAACTTTATATTTCTTAATGGAACACCTTATATTTATTTATTTATTTTGATGGTAAATTAGATTCCCTTTAAAAAAGTATTAAGTAATAAGGGGTCTAAAATTATAAATTAAGAAGTTATTTACCTTTATTCGCTGAATGATATGTTTCTATCATTATTAAGAAAGTAAGCTATGGATAATTTGATCAATTGTTTCGAATTTAAACAAACAAGTTGTCCAAATATTTTTAGTTTATCATTGTTGATGTTGATGTGAAAATGAATAATACAAATTTTAGTAAAAATGAGATGGTTAATATAATATTTATAATAGAAAAATCTATTGAAGTTGAAGGACAAGTTTTCGAGCATTTATTATAATGTTGCATTATTTAGTCTGTCACTAAATTTTAATAGCCTCTTTGTAATTAGTGTAATGTTTAAAATAAGTATTAATAAAAAAGGACCAAAATTTTGTATTATATTATGGATTTTTCCACTCTGAACTACTATTTTTTATGAACGTAAATAACTTTTTAATTTATAATTTTAGACCCCTTATTACTTTAGACTTTTTTAAGGGAATCTAATTTACTATCAAAATAAATAAATAAATAAATAAATATAGGATGTTCCATTAAGAAATATTAAGTTACATATTGTTGCGCTTAAATGGAGCACCCTGTATACAAATGCATATGGTACGTAGATAGACAATAATATATCATATAAATTATATTTGAAGAGTTTTTCTATCTGACTTAAAATAAATAGTTATAAAGAGAGGACAGGCCTATGAATCACCCTGTATAATATATTAAATAGAGTTCCGTTTACAATATTTAACAAATTAAATCTTGGGGGCCCTAAATAAGATTTCTTGTTCCCATTGTTAAAGGTACAAGATTTCTTATTCAGTTTAAGACCGTTTGGGAACCTTTACATAAATTATATTATATATTTTTTTGGTGTTACCACCCAACCGCCCACTTACCAAAATATATATTTATAAATACAAGGCTTCGTTTACAATAAATACTTAAAATCTAACTTTACCCTGACCGCGTCTAAATCCTTAATAATAAATACAATTTTTACTAAAACTATCTACTGTACGACTAATATGACAGAACAAAACATAAATTAAAATATTGTTTTATTGTGTACATACATTTTAAACAGGTCTTTATGAAGAGAAAGCCAATAAAAGGTGGCTTAGAAGATCTGCAGTGTTGAAATCCAAAGCTTGGAAGTTGCATCGAAATTCTTCAAGTTTCTTGAGGTCTCAGACCAACCAAAACGTCCGCCTATTAAATAATAATTATTAGTTTGTGGTATTCTTTAAACCAGTTTAAAACATGTCTTCATTACACAAGGCACTTGATTTATTTAATGAATATACGTGTACAATGCAATATTTATCCAACAATTGTTAAATGGTTTCAAATGTATTTGAAATTTGCTTTAATTTGATATTTCGAAAGCAGATTTGATAAAAAAAAAATAATATAGAGAAGGCTATCCAAAGGATATACCGTGTGTCTATCTTAAAGGTGTACATAGGAGATTAACATGGGAAATCAGTTTTTTGCAATTTCCTGCTCGCCTAATTATTTTAAGCAAAAACGCGTCAAATAAAAGTTTTAGGGCATAAAATTCTGCATCTAAATCAATTAACAGAATTACCTTTACATGTTTTGTAACGACAGAAATGAATTATGAAAATGTCGAAAATTACGTTGAAAATATCGACAGCCATGGAATTGAACAAAAAATAAATAAATGCTTGACGTTTTATCTGTCACAACCTAAGTTAACTTATTTGACGTTTCTGACAATTTGATAAAACGTCAAGCATTTATTTATTTTTTGTTCAATTCCATGGCTGTCGATATTTTCAACATAATTTTCGACATTTTCATAATTAATTTCTGTCGTTACAAAGCATGTAAAGGTAATTCTGTTTTTTGATTTAGATGCAGAATTTTATGCCCTAAAACTTTTATTTGACGCGTTTTTGCTTAAAATAATTAGGCGAACAGGAAATTGCAAAAAAATTGATTTCCCATGTTAATCTCCTATGTACACCTTTAAGACAGACACACGGTATATGCCAATTTAAGGGCTTTACAAAGTAAAATAATTATAATCACTAGACAAAATTTGCAGATATTTTAAATGGGACATATCTGCTTTTGCCACAGAATTGTTAAGCAAATAATATAAAATCTAGTAAGATTCTTACCTTAACATACAGACAGCACACTTGAATTTTGGGGTCGCAGGCCCTTAATGCTGCAACTCCGTTGTCTCCTGTTTCTCCTAAAAGTGCTCTGCCTTTCTCTGCTGCCATTTTCATGTTTCCGAAGCCCTCATGGTCACGCATGCAATCTGAAATAGAAAGAGAAATTACATAATTATTATCTTTGGTACATCTTTAAAAATCATTGCAAATACTGCCAAAAGTTGTTAGTATTGACATTGGTTGCTCTTGCATTAAGCTACAGAGCCATATACAGGGTGTTATATTTTAATGGACCCAGCAAATATCTCGCTTATTTATTAAGTTGGTAATTTCTTTCATATAACATGATTTATACAGCAACATGTAAGCTACTTCATGACGGATGTACATTCCTGATACCACTTCCGGTTTATGAGTAATTAATATCTACTTTGAAATTTCAAATGGAACATACTATATTTTTTTACAAATTTGGAAAGTACATCAAATTTGATTTACAATCATGTAAAATAATCCATATGTTACATTATTAAAAATTAAAATGGCGGGCACTTTTTTATACACCTAATTGGAAAGAGAATAGTGAGCCATGACTGTGGCTTGTGTTCCTTATTTTTATTTTCTGTATTATTATGACAAAAAAATATTATTTCGTTTAATAATAGTAGTTAAAATTGTTTTAGTTAATTGTTTTATTTCAAGCCACAGTCATGGCTCACTATTCTCTTTCCAATTAGGTGTATAAAAAAGTGCCCGTCATTTTAATTTTTAATAATGTAACATATGGGTTATTTTACATGATTGTAAAGCAAATTTGATTTACTTTTCAAATTTGTAAAAAAAATATAGTATGTTCCATTTGAAATTTCAAAGTAGATATTAATTACTCATAAACCGGAAGTGGTATCAGGAATGTACATCCGTCATCAAGTAGCTTACATGTTGCTGTATAAATCATGTTTTATGAAAGAAATTACCAACTTAATAAATAAGCGAGATATTTGCTGGGTCCATTAAAATATAACACCCTGTATATATATATATATATATATATATATATATATATATATATATATATATATATACAGGGTGGTGGCGGTTAGGGGTGAACATAGGGATTTAACATGGGATTTTAGTTTTTTGCAATTTCCTGCTCTCCTGTTCTTTTTACGGCAAAAAATGTAGAGTACAAAATTGTTCAGAATTAAAGATTGCATACAAAAATGTATTTACATTTATTATTATGTTTTTGGTTTCTTCACAATTTTAAAAAGAAATTTCAAAATTTCTGTTATTTTGTAGCAATAGCCATGACTTATAACTCAAATGTTTAAACATAATAATGTCATTCAATTTCTGTCAAATTTTCAAAATTTTCTCTAATAAAAAGTTAATTTAATAATGAATGTTTATTCGAATAAGGAAAGAGTTTTCATTATAAAAAATTATTATGGTGGAAATAGTCTTAGAAGAATACGTGATTTGTTTTCCATAAAGTACGAAAATACACCAATTCCTATTATAGCAGCTAGTGTAGCTGTGAACGAAGGTAATGAAGGAAATAATAATAATAATAGAAGACGTTATAACGAAGTGAATGAAGAAATGGTATTGGCTATGATAAATCAAAATTCTACGTAATTGATACATTTGGAATTGATTTATTATTAATGGTATACCTAATAAAAAATGCGTATTAAAATTAAAAGTTGTTTGTTTTTATTTAATTTTTAAGTTAGATGAACGTATGGTTGACGTTTATAAATAATTTTTGACAACCAGAAAAAAATAAATTCCGTGGCTATTGCTACAAAATAACAGAAATTTTGAAATTTCTTTTTCTTATTGTGAAGAAACTAAAAACATAATAATAAATGTAAATACATTTTTGTATGCAATTTTTAATTCTGAACAATTTTGTACTCTAAAGTTTTTGCCGTAAAAAGAACAGGAGAGCAGGAAATTGCAAAAAACTAAAATCCCATGTTAAATCCCTATGTTCACCCCTAACCGCCACCACCCTGTATATATATATATATATATATATATATATATATATATATATATATATATATTGTTCAGGACTTTCTACAGAATTCTACACCAGAGGAGATTATGTCAATTTAAGAAACTTACATAATAATCACTACATAAAATTTGCACAAATTCTAAATACGACATATCTGGTTTTGCCGTGAAGCCACACAATTGTAAAGCAAATAGAATGAAATCTAGTAAGATTCTTACCTTATGCATGCAGACAGCTCGCTTGAATTTCTGGATTGTGGGGCCTTAATGCAGTAACTACGTTGTTTCCTGTTTCCCCTAAAGGTGCTCTGCCTTTTTAGCGCTCATTTCTATTTCCGAAGCCCTCATAGTCATGCATGTAATCTAAAATAGAACGAGATATAAATTACTTCTTGAGTTATGCTTTAGTTTTATTATCTTTGGTACATCTTTAAAAAGTGGGATAAGGTAATATTGAAGATACTGGAGAAGAAAAAACGACGGTTCAAGGAAGATGGCAAGGAAAAAGAAGCAATACGAAAAATTCGTACATGAAAATTCACCTATATATAACCATCGAATTAACGAATGTTCATGGAGAGAAGGCAACAGAAACTTCCCATTCAACTGCCTCTATAGACACCATCCCCACCTTTTACGTCCTCTATAGTCCGTTCGCCGAAACGAGAGGAATTGGAACTAACCCAGGATCCGGACCAAGTCATTCTTATTGGGCGATGGTGATAAATTTACAGTTAAATCTTCAAATTTGTTATCACCGAACAATAAGAATGACTTGGATTGGATCCCGGGTTAGTTCTAATTTCTCTCGTTTTGGCAAACGAACTATACCTCTAATCGCCGCACAATACAGTGGTAAAATTTGGGTGGTTGCTTTGTCGCACACTGTACAACCACACGAAAACATCAAATAAACTATTATTCACGAAAGATGACTATTCAAGGTCATTTGTGAGCAGTCTGATATATTACTTACAGATAACTTCATTTCATTTCGTATGCATAGGCATGCAACATGAAATATTTATGGACATATTTTAACTGAAAAAATACGAGTAATTTATCTGAAAATTATGTTTCTTTCTAAATAATGCCTTTCTGAAAGATTTATGTTCTTCACTTACTTACTTAATTCAAAACCATAGACTCAACTATAAACTAAGGAATAATAATTTGATTTAAACAGCAACGCCACTGGGTAAATATTAGCACAGAGGGCAGTGTAGTAAATAATTAGGTATTTGTAATTCTACGACATACGTCATTATTATTTATAGTATGTCAGAAAGTAATGCCATTATTTGCGTATATTTGTCACACCACATAAATTAAATAGACATAGGTCAAATAATATTTCTCTTTCTAATACAAAATGTTGCTAAGCTACTGCTATAAAGTGATGTGTATTCCTTCTACGCACAAATGACCTTGAATAGTCATCTCTCGTGAATAATAGTATAGCATACAAATTTACCCCGGCTTGAAATGATAACTTGCAGTGTTTGTTTATGCTGATGTGCAATCCGCCTGGTCAAAATCACTGGTGTAAATTGCTTCTTGAAAATGCCTCTGCTTAGTTTACAATTTTAAGTCAGCATGAAATTGTTCTAAGGTCAAATTTGATTGTGAATGTACATTAGGCAGTTCTAAATATATTTAACACTATTAGGAATAAGTCTAAATAGTTTTAGGCTGTTCTGTATGATTTTAAGACAGTTTAGAAGTCTACAAAATAGTTTCACATATTTAAAATAAGTTTCACACATCACACAGTTTTAGATTATTCTAAATAAACTAGAGAACTACCTACATATTAATAAATCTATATTTTAAGCATGAATTGATCACAAAATATATACTTGCATTATTTATTCGTTATTTTTAATCATTCGTCTATTTTATCTTATGTGTAGTATTTCAATACACATTTTGTAAATTTCGACACGGATTATATACTTTTTAATCGTAGCACATAATAATATTTGGTATTATTTACATTAGAAAACCGTGAAAAATTGATATTTCAAGTTTTACTACTTATATAACCGACAGACTACCAGAAAATTAACGATTCATTTTACAAGATTTTACATATTTTTAAACGATTTTACTTACCAAATGCATATTTCACAACACAAAATGAATAATTAAACACTATTTTGTCTTCAAGAACATTTAAAACAGTTAATTTTCACTTCTTTTACACTCTTTAACCACCGACAAATTAACCAAAAAGTTGTGTGTTATCTAACACGAAATTTAGTACGTTCAAACTATTTTAACATACGGAACATATAATTTATAGTATAAAATTAATAAATATACTCTTTTCCACTTTTAAAAACGTTTAAAACACTACATTTTTAGCTAAAACTATCACAAAATGTCATACCTCTTCAACACAACCTCCATTTTTCTGCTTTGAGTGACTACTAACGCCATCCGTGTCCACATGCTTGAACTACGTAATATATAGTATGTTTAATTTAATATCGGCAGAACGCTTATGGAAATATAACATTGTGACGTCATTTTCTCATCATTAAACTAAATTGTAATATTATTATTATTATTACATACCACCTTTGATAAAAAGTATTACATCTGGTTCACATATTTATTCATACACTCATGCACAAAATCCAGAATTAAATTAACAATCAAAAAATATGTTACTATTCTAATAATGACGGAAGACTTTTTTGATTGTTGCGACATCAATTTTCGGAAGACAATATTATTGTATTGTTACATTTTAAATTATAAATTTAAAATAAATGCAAGTAAAAAATGCTTAATAAATGTATAATAATAAGAAACAATAATAATTATTACAATACGTTTTAGTTGTTCTCTTTTAATACTTGTCTAAATTTATCTAAAAATATATCGGCATGATGTTCTTGGAATATCAGGGCAGGTCTGAGACGAATTGAAACTTCGCCGCATCCACCACTTTGTACGCCTAGAAGAAGACAAATAATTAGAACGGACCATAAATAGTCCGTAATATATTCTCCGCCATTTTCCAATTTATTCTGTTGTCGAATTTGAGAGCAAACTGATGAATATTTGCTCTTTTTTTGTTCCAGTTTTCGCCAGACCTACAATTCCCTATACATATATATACAGGGTGTTCCATTTAAGTGCTGCCCTATTGCTATCTCGAGAAGTATAAGAGATACGAAGTCGGTTAAATTAGCAAACAATTTCTATTTTATAAGACTACTTTAATGAGCGAAACAATAATTTTTTTATACCAGTGGTTCTCAAAATACGGGGTGCTACTTTCTTATTTTAAATAGCAACCTATTTTTTTTTTTATTTGCTTATTCGATTCAGTATTTTTTTCAGAATTCAACGACATCTATTGTGTAATACTCTATTATTACAAAATATTTGAAAAAAATGCAAAATTAATAATGTACCTTTTTTATTTAAATATGACTATACAAAGAGCGCTATGGAAAAATTATTTATGCATTTTATCTTGTTTAAATAATAATTTTTCACAACTTAAAGAAAATTATAAAAGTTTTTGTAATTATTTCATTTGATTTATTTGTTTTTTCTGTGTCTGTCTGTCTGTGTCTATCTGTCTGTCTGTGCTTGTCTCTGTCTGTGTCTTTGTGAGTCTATCTCTGTCTGTCTGTGTCTGTCTCTATCTGTCTGTCTGTCTGTGTCTGTCTGTGTCTGTCTGTCTGTATGTGCCTGTGTCTGTCTGTCTGTGTCTGTCTCTATGAGTCAGTCTGTGCCTGTATCTGTCTGTCTGTGTCTGTCTCTGTCTGTTTGTCTGTCTCTCTCTCTGTTTGTCTGTCTCTCTCTCTGTCTGCCTCTCTATGTCTGTCTGTGCCTGTCTCTGTCTGTCTGTCTACGTGTCTGTCTGTCTGTCTGCGTGTCTGTCTGTCTGTGTCTGTCTCTGTCTGTCTGTCTATATCTCTCTCTGTCTGCCTCTCTGTCTGTCTGTCTGTGTCCGTCTGTCTGTGTCTGTCTGTCTGTCTCTGCCTGTCTGTGCCTGTCTATGTCTTTCTCTGCCTGTCTCTCTGTCTGTCTGTCTCTCTTTCTGTGTCTGTCTGTCTGTGTCCGTCTGTCTGTCTGTGTCTGTCTCGGTCTGTCTGTCTGTGTCTGGTTGTCTGTCTCTCTGTGCCTGTCTGTTTGTCTGTGTCTCTCTCTGCCTGTCTCTCTCTCTATGGCTGTCTCTCTCTGTCTGCCTCTCTGTGTCTGTCTGGTTCTGTCTGTCTCTCTCTCTCTTTCTGCCTCTCTGTGTCTGTCTGTCTGGTTCTGTCTGTCTGTATCTCTCTGTCTGTCTCTGTCTCGCTCTCTGTGCCTGTCACTGTCTGTCTGTGCCTGTCTGTCTGTCTGTGTCTTTGTGAGTCTATCTCTGTCTGTCTGTGTCTGTCTCTATCTGTCTGTCTCTATCTGTCTGTCTGTGTCTGTCTGTCTGTGCCTGTGTCTGTCTGTCTGTGTCTGTCTCTGTCTGTCTGTCTCTCTGAGTCAGTCTGTCTGTGCCTGTATCTGTCTGTCTGTCTCTGTCTGTTTGTCTGTCTCTCTCTTTGTTTGTCTGTCTCTCTCTCTGTCTGCCTCTCTATGTCTGTCTGTGCCTGTCTCTGTCTGTCTGCGTCTGTCTGTCTGTCTCTCTGTGTCTGTCTGTCTATATCTCTCTCTGTCTGCCTCTCTGTGTCTGTCTGTCTGTGTCCGTCTGTCTGTCTGTGTCTGTCTGTCTGTCTCTGTCTTTCTCTGCCTGTCTCTCTGTCTGTCTGTCTCTCTTTCTGTGTCTGTCTGTCTGTGTCCGTCTGTCTGTGTCTGTCTCGGTCTGTCTGTCTGTGTCTGGTTGTCTGTCTGTCTGTGCCTGTCTGTTTGTCTGTGTCTCTCTCTGCCTGTCTCTCTCTCTCTCTCTCTCTGTCTGTCTGTCTCTCTCTCTGTCTGCCTCTCTGTGTCTGTCTGGTTCTGTCTGTCTGTCTCTCTCTCTCTCTCTCTCTCTCTGTCTGCCTCTCTGTGTCTGTCTGTCTGGTTCTGTCTGTCTGTATCTCTCTGTCTGTCTCTGTCTCGCTCTGTGCCTGTCACTATCTGTCTGTGCCTGTCTGTCTGTCTCTCTCTGTCTGTGTGTGTCTGTCTCTGTCTGTCTGTGTGTGTGTGTGTGTGTGTGTGTGTGTCTGTGTGTGTGTGTTCCTCCTTCAATAAAGTAGCGGTCGTCCAATAATCTACCACCAATTATTTAAAGTGTCGGTAAAGCAGTAAGAACGTCGGTAACCTCTCTCATATTATTAATAAAAATAATTTTGGCGTCGGTTGGGATAGAACCCGGGTCCCCAAATCCGTAATTACACATTCAAACACATAAAAAAAATTTAATCCTACCTTTTTGTTTTAATCCAGCCAACAATGCATCTCTCTTCGCAGTATTCGTAGCATTAATAGCTAAAAACGTCCCCCGTCCTCTTGTAGAGTTTAACAAATTTGGAAATTCTTCTTCCAATTTTAGAAGGCCACATTTAAGTCTTTTTCCAGTTTTTTCCACGTTTTTCAGAAGATTGTCACATTTAATGACTTCGAGGATCTTTTCCAGGATTAACACTTTACCTGGATCGCCCATCCAGGTATTGAAGACCCTGTATGGATGGGCAGGTCTACAAAAAAAAACAATTCTAAAAATATAAACCATTTATTATTGTAATAATTATTACCTCGTTTCAATAGTGTGAAAGTATCCCCCAAGTTGCAATTTCTTACTGAAAGTTACCACATCCGGTGGACTCTTTAAATCGAAGTGCTCGTGACACCAAAGTTTTCCGGTACCTCCCCCACCCGTCTGAACTTCATCTATTAGTAAATAAGCGTTGTTGCATTTTACAATTTGTTGTAATTTTTGAAAGAAATGGTTTGACGCTTCATTGTCGCCGCCTACAACAATCAGAAATTAAATAGGAACATAATAAGAATATTTTTGTATCATTTGTAACAAGTGAGGGAAATGGGTGCTAAATCTGGCGAGCACGCAGGCTAGGGAATATCGTTTTTGTAACATTTATAACAAGTGCGGGAAATGGGTGCTAAATCTGGCGAGCCCGCGGGCTAGGGAATATCGTTTTTGTAACATTTGTAACAAGTGCGGGAAATGGGTGTTAAATCTGGCGAGCACGCGGGCTAGGGAATATCGCCGCTTAGGGAAATCAAGCGCCCAGAAAACATGAAACCAGATATTCTTCAGGCCAAGTTGTTCAAGAACTCGGACAAAAAATGATCCTGTTTGCCTAAAGTTTTTATCAACAACGTAATCGATTTTCGGACCAGAACTGCTTGACGCGGGGGTATTTCAAACCCAGTACTAAACAGCGAATACAGACTCGTTTTCGAGGATGTAGGCCTCCACGGCAAAAGCGCGTTCGTTCACATTATGTGTAACGATTGATTTTTTTTATAGCAGAAACTTTCCATCCACTTGCTTTCATAGACTACACCCCCCACCCTTTTACGATCTCTACTCGCCTCACAATGTAAAACTAGGGAGGCTGTTTTGACGCACCCTGTATTTTATATGAATGTGCGAGTTCAGTCCCGTTAGTCAGTTTAGTCGACAACTGTACAGCCGTATTGGGTGTGAAATAAATAATGATATAAATGATAATATAAATAGTTAGTGATATAAATTTTTACCTTCTGATTGAATGGGTTCAATAATAACTCCAGCTACAGGCATTCCTCTTTTATTCCATTTATCAAATAAATCTTCAACCATTCCTAAACATCTTTTATCTTCTTCTGCATTTTCTCTCTTATGCTCATCTAAAGGATATCTATAATATACAGGATGTTAAAAAAAAGACGCAATGACACACACACACACAGTGTGGCTATAAAACTATTTTTGAATAACCCTCAAATTTTATAAAAAGTGGTTCAGTACAGTTCTCACATGGGCGTAGTTTGTTGCCTTCTTAAATATGCGTTTGGTGATGCTTCATTGACAAAAAAAACAGCAAGATGCCACTCTTACCTCATCCTTCGTATTCTCCTGATTTGGCCCCAAATGACTATACTCCTCTAAACTAAAATCGCCAAGCGCTGTGTGAATTTATAACGAATGTATATTGAAGAATAATTTGTGATTTGATGATACAACGGTTGTTTTATTTATAAAGTCCTAAAACTTTATAGCCACCTGTGTAAAATAAAAGCGCAAAATTTTTATTTTCTCTCATGCTCATCTAAAGGATATCTATAATATACAGGTGTTAAAAAAAGACGCTACGACACATACACAGTGTGGCTATAAAACTATTTTTGAATCATTAATATCCCTTCAAGTTTTATAAAAAGTGGTTCAGTACAGTTCTCGCATTGGCGTCGTTTGTTGCCTTCTTAAATATGCGTTTGGTAATGCTTCATTGACAAAAAAAAAACAGCAGGATGCCACTCTTACCTCATCCTTCATATTCTTCTGATTTGGCCCCGACTGACTATACTCCTCTAAACTAAAATCGCCAAGCGCTGTGTGAATTTATAACGAATGTATATTGAAGAATAATTTGTGATTATGATGATATAACGGTTGTCTTATTTATAAAGAAAATCCTAAAACTTTATAGCCACCCTGTGTAAAATAAAAGCGCAAAATTTTTATTTTCTCTCTCATGCTCATCTAAAGGATATCTATAATATACAGGTGTTAAAAAAAGACGCTACGACACATACACAATGTGGCTATAAAACTATTTTTGAATCATTAATATCCCTTCAAGTTTTATAAAAAGTGGTTCAGTACAGTTCTCGCATTGGTGTCGTTTGGTGCCTTCTTAAATCTGCGTTTAGTGATGATTCATTGACAAAAAAACAGCAGGATGCCACTCTTACCTCATCCTCCGTATTCTTCTGATTTGGCACCGACTGACTATACTCCTCTAAACTAAAATCGCCAAGCGCTGTGTGAATTTATAATGAATGTATATTGAAGAATAATTTGTGATTTTGATGATATAACGGTTGTTTTATTTATAAAAGAAGTCCTGAAATTTTATAGCCACCCTGTGTAAAATGAAACCGCAATTTTTTTAAAGATACCTACTTATATGCGGGAAAATCTGCCACAGGCCAGTCGAACGCCGGAATATCTAATTTATGAATATCTTTTGAGTGCGTCGTTGACAAACTGCCCAAAGTTCTGCCGTGGAACGCGCCTTTGAAAGACATAATTGCTAAATGCGGTGAACCTGGCGGGCTGTTAACCATGCAAGACGCCCTTTCTAATTTAGTAAACTCCACTTTTTCCCCCCGTACATGTTGCTGATATGCTATGAAAATGTTTTTGAATGCGTTTTCGTTCGAACAAGAACCGCACATCATCGTTGTTATTTGGGAAAGACCTTTTGGTGCAATCTAAAAAAATATATTTATTGAAGTGATAAGATCCAAGTTGCCGCTCAATATGATCGGAGCCCCACGTTGGGCGCCAACACTTTTTACCTTCCGTCACCTTTAGGTAAGGAAGGTATACTATTATTCACGAAAGATGACTATTCAAGGTCATTTGTTTAAAGAAAGAATACACATCACTTTATAGCAGTAACTTAGCAACATTTTGCATTAGAAAGAGAAAGATTATCTGACCTATGTTTATTTAATATATGTGGTGTGACAGATATACGTCAATTGTAGCATTACTTTCTAACACACTATAAATAATAATGACATATGTCGTAGAATTACAGATATCTAATTATCTACTACACTGCCCTCTGTGCTAATATTTACCTAGTGGCGTTGACGTTTAAATCAAATTATTATTCCTTGTTTTATAAGTTAAGTCTATGTTTTTGTATTTTGCAAAAACATAAGTGAAGAACATAAATCTTTCAGAAAGGCATTATTTAGAAAGAAATATAATTTTCAAATGAATTACTCTTATTTTTTCAGTTAAAATGTGTCCATAAATATTTCATGTTGCACGCCTATGCATAGGAAATGCAATGAAGTTACCTGCAAGTAATATTATATAAGACGGCTCACAAATGACCTTGAATAGTCATCTTTCGTGAATAACAGTTTATTGTCTTTGGTCAAAAAATTCGGTGGTGAGTTTTTAATGAATAAGCACGTTTTAAGGTCCCTAGAATACGATTTTACTATTTTTACGATGATGTCTGTAAGTGTGTGCGTGTGTGTGTGTGTAACAAAATTTTCGTCTGCGATAACTCTAATACTGCAATTTCAAAAATTATAATTCTTTTGTATTCCTCTTCGTTGCATCCATATGAAGAGCTGATTAGATTTTGGTTAAATTGGTCAACCGGAAGTACCCTAATTTGAAGATTTTACCAGTTTTTCTTGAAAAAACGATGTTAAATATCATTTTTTCACATTTAATATATATATATATATATATATATATATATATATATATATATATATATATATATATATATATATATATAATAAAGAACATTGTATTCTCTATACGATTTGACTGCATTTTATACTTCATATTAAATGGATATAAGGGCCAGTTTTATAAAGAAATTTAATCTTCACTTAAAATTTAGTTGTCAAGTAAATTTAATGAAATAAACAAATTCGAATCAGTTTCCATGTTCTTATGACATTTAAATCATTGCTGTCAAAAAATCGTGTTGCATTTTTTCTTTTCATTAAATTTAGTATGGAAGTAAATTTTAAGTGAAGATTCAATTTCTTTATAAAACCGGTCCATAGAGTTATAAAATTATAAAGAAATTAAATTTCATAAATTAGCCAGCTATGCTAGAAACATCTACTATATTAAGAAAATTCTGATTGAAAGATGTCAGTGTCAAGTGCAATGACATATTCGTAGTATATTTGTGTTAGGATCTTTTTGCTCGAAATTTTCTGTATGGAATTTGTATAATATACATACAACTGTCAAAAGGTAATGTACATGCAAGAAATTTAGAATCTTTTGCAAGGAACTTTCTGTATGGATTTTATAGAAAATATATAGGCATTTACAAAAATTCTACCGGTAGATACCGCATCTACCGACTGTGTTCGAAAACACGATTGGTAAAAAGTTACCGTATTCGAAAATTGTTCAATATCTACCAGATCCATCTACCGGATTCATGAAAAATCTCAAAAAAAGGTAGTGACGCAAAGCGAAGCGTGCGCGGTAAAAGTAGAAATGTGTTCGAAGTAGAACTCTGCTCAGTTTGTTAACTACGTCAAATTTCTAACATGTTTTAAATTTTCAAATTTTTTCATAGGTTATGGATCTACCCTTTTACTTGCGTTCATAAAACATCGATTCCGGTAGCTATAACCTGATAAAAAGCTGTTTACCGGTGACAGTTCACCGGTAGAATTTTCGTAAATACCTCATATAACTGACGGAAGGTAATGTGCTGGCCACATCAAATTTTTTGTAAATATTTTCAGGCGTTCACCCGTCCAAACAACAACTGCACTCATCTAAGCTTGACTATCATAATCGAGGTTATTTTCATTTAGTACACATTAATTTTTGACTTACCTCCATCAAAACACTCTGTAATTTCTCAGGCCAATCTGCTCCCGGAAATACACCAAGTGCTGGTCGATTTATAAGAGTTTTCTAAAAGAAATAACAGCTAATACATAATCAAATATTCTTTTTCGTATTTATTACAATGTTATGTGAAGAAGTAAAGACTTTAAGAAGTTCAGGATGATTGTATCCGAGAGGCACAGATGAAATTTGCGTAAAAACATCAAGAAGAACATTGCCATCGACATCGACGAGATAGTTTCCTAGAGATTTGTCGTAATCGCAGAATAGTTGAACAGTTGAAGCTTGCTAAAAAAAAAGACAGATTGTTATAGTCAAAACAATTGACTCTGTCAATGTCATTTGTTAATGTAGAGATAAAAATATTAGACCCATATTTTTACCTCCCGTCATACCGTAGGTAAGGGAGGTAATGTAATCGTGCCAAAAATTCGATGGTGAGTTTTCAGTAAATAAGCACGAATTAGGGTCCCCACAACACGTTTTTACTATTTTTACGATGATGTGTGTGTGACGATTTTTTCGTCCACGATAACTCTTATAACAAACTTCCAAATATATCCATTTTCCGTATTTAAGCTTTAAGTTGATTAGATTTTGGGTAAAATTGGATAAATCGAAGTGATACTTTACTTGAAGCCCATAACAGTTTTTAATGAAAAACTATATTAAAATATAATCAAAATCTTTTCAATTTTAGTATTTAAGACTTTTATATCATGGGAAACAACATATTAGATTTTGGCTAAAATTAATCAACCAGAAGTGATACTTTACTTGAAGCTCTGAACAGATTTTTCTGAAAAATATATTATGATATATTCCAAAACTTGTCAAATTTAGTATTTAAGACTTTTATATAACGGGAAGCAACATATTAGATTTTGGCTAAAATTGATAAACCGGAAGTGATACTTTATTTGAAGCTCTGAACAGATTTTCATGAAAAATAAATTGATACAATCCAAAACTTTTCAAATTTAGTATTTAAGACTTTTATATTAATGAGAACGACATATTAGATATTTTCTAAAATTGATAAACCGGAAGTACTACTTTACAGGAAGCTATAAACAGATTTTCTTGAAAAAATATATTAAAACATGATCCAAAACTTCTCAAATTTGATATTTAAAACACATGTATAATTTGAAACAACATTAGATTTTGACTATACCTATATGATAAACCGGAAGTGGTACTTAATTTGGAGCTCTTAACAGATTTACGAGGAAAAACATAATACAATATAATCCAAAATTTGATACATAAGTAAATATGTAGGTATGTATTTAGATTAATAAAAATTAACGATTCACAAAAATGTTTAAGCTAATCCTCATTTTTTGATTAATGAATTCTATTCTATCCTGGTATTTAAAATTTAATCTTCATTTTATTATAGTTCCGGTGGCTCAATGGTTAGAGCAACGTCTCATGTCATGAGTGCCCTCGGGGCTCTGGGTTCGAATCCCACCAAGGCATGGATGTGTGAATGTGAACCCACTCTGTAATTGGGATTTAATCCTGTTGAGGGGTTTAACAAAAGGTAGTTACTTGGATTAGATTAGACTATATTTTAAGAAATAAAATGTCAAAATTAGAGTAAAATCCAAAAAACTTAATCTTTTTTGTGACTCGGGCTACAAATGGCGGGAGGTATTGTGTTGGCCACACCAGATTTTTAATTAAACGAGTATGTTTAACCACAGTTTTCTTGTTACACATATGTATTAACCTCTCAACAAAAATAATCTGCGACTTTGTTGGGGTTGTGACGTCATTTGGCGACCGTCTTGAACATATGTATTTTTCAATTTAAATATTAATTTATATGCAATACTTATTTCTTCAAATACGCTGTTATGATATTATCCTACACAAAAATCTGCATATTTTACAATAAATTAAAACTTGTTCACCTTCAAAAATTATGATTACAATAATATAACATTCTCCGACAATACATGTATCGTTTTATAAGCAAAATCACTATAAAACATCAAAAGATAACGATTTATATATCAAATATTAGCTTTGCAGTGATAATATTACAAATATTTACACATACTTATAACACATCAAATTTTTAACAGCATAAACGGCCTTATTATTTCATACAGAGCCTATCAATCAATTTAATATAGAGGATACACTACCAATTGTGTTTCAATTGAAATAAATTATAATAAATGAGCCCCCAGTTATTTACTTACTTGAATACAGCTTAATTCTTCTAACAATTCTTTGGACTTGGGACCAGGGATTGCTGTTTTAACCTCAGGACATTTTGGTTCATTAGAAATATAAGATGTGTACAGTCTTTGTAGAGCAGCGCCTTAAAACAATAAATGTTTTTTGCCGATTGACATTGAAAGTGCGATTTTTATGACAGTCTGTAAAATGTCACTTTTACTGCCTATTGTTGGTATTTATCTCAAAAAGCGCATAGCAACTTAATTTGATGGCGATAATTTTCAAAATAAATATTTAAAATAATTATTAATTTAATATTATACGCTGTTTCTTTTAATTCAGCAGATGGCGCTCGCATCAGCACCAGTTTTAAATAACCGAAATTGTATTGGGTAAACTTCTCTCCAATTTCAGCCAATTCTCTGTAATACTGAATGGCTTAAATAAACAAGGTATAATTTTAAAATCGACAAAAAAATCATGTGTTTACAGCTTCGGCATCAGCTTTCATTGCCGAGGCAATGAAACGATAGTTTCTACTGTAAATCTGGCATTTTATTTAATGCCTAGTTAAACAATAGTTATTTGTTTAACTGGGCACTAAAATACAATGAATGCTGCCGAAGATGTAAATTTGTGTTTAATGCCGTGTTGAACACTTTATTTTTTTGCCGATTTTCGAATTAATATTAATTTAGTAATTATTTTTAATCTTTATTTTGAAAGTTATCGCCGTCAATTTATGTTGTTATGCGTTTGTTGAATAAATAAATATATCATCACGGCTTATTACCCATTGCTGGGTGTGCCAATCTGCATTGTATACAGATATCGGTAATGATGAAATATTTATACCGTGCGAGCGCTTACCAAGCGTCACCTCACGGGCACTCATTGCTGGCGTGGAGAGTGCACAACAGGGGTCAATTTTGTGCCATTTAAAATTGGAAATATTTGGCGTCGGTCGGGATCGAACCCGGTTCCCCAGATTCGCGACCTGACACTCAGACACGCAGCCATAAATAGCAACAATAGGCAGTAAAAGTGACATTTTACAGACTGTTAGCTGTCAAAAAAATGTCGCACTTTTACTGTCAATTAGCAAAAAATAACTATTATTAAAATATATGAATTTATTTTACAAACAATAACAATAATATATAAATATATTTGTTTACAAAATACTATTAATTTGTATTTAAAATAATTATTTATAAATTATATACAAATGGTTAAAGTTTATTTTTTTATAAATAATTCAATAAATAAATTGATCATTTATTTTTTAAATTTTTAAAGTTCATCATTTATTTTAAGCGGCAGACAACAATATATTGTGTGAAATTATAATTTATATTGTTTAATAATAGACCTTTTCAATTTAAAGAGATAGAAGATATGCGCAATGGGAATCTGATTGCGATACAAATTTTCACTGAGAATACAGGTATTTTAATGACTGCAATATTTTTGACGTTTCGTTTGACAGCCCAACTAGCAGTTGTTCGCGCCATTTTCTTACTATTGGAAGCGATAGAAAGAGATAGCCGTTAAATTGAAAAGGTCCATTCCAAATCTAACTCCAGACAAAAATCAGCTGATTGTCACATTTTGAGAAGTTTTGGAAATTTAAAAACACATAGGTAAGAGAAGACCTCTTAAAAGTTAACAAAAACCCTCATTTGACTAAAGTCGTAACTGTTTTTTAAGATATTAATGGATAAAAACGAAAAATAAGTAAATTAGATTATATATCGGACATTTGAAATTAAATGTAAATAATAAAAAGTTATAAGATTGTTTAAGATATACTTAGAGATAGCAATAATATTAAGTTTATTTATTTTTATCTGTATATTAAGTATACACACAATTTTTTTGTATCATATCTGTAAATATCAACTTATCATTTTTTGTTACCTTCAAAATTACAAGGTCCTATATTTACCAACCTTGGCTTTGAATTAAATAAAGCGTAGCATACTTATATAGTAAGTTATATTCACACGTAGAATCTTAAAATAGATCATACATTTATTTCAATTTCTGTACGTGTAGAACCAGATAGTTATAAGAAAATGAATAAAACAATATGTTAATTCGTAATATTGACCTTTAAAATAAATAATAAACATTCTACGTCCTTTCAAGATCATGGAAAATTCTCACGATTAATATTTTAAAAGCAACAATTAATGACAACAATGAATAAAAGTACTCACCATTGTTGAAGATATTCTTATTAGCTTGAACACTTTTCGTAATTTTTTCAAGGGATTTCGAGAACATTTTCACTAGACTTTATAAACTTAACAATCAGACACTTTTCTTTTGAAACGATGGAAAATTGCTCCAGTTTTCAGCTTTTCAAGGATGTATTTTTTGGTCTATTTCCTTCGACAGTTCGACAGCGACTGACAAGACAACTGACTGAAGCTGAAATGTATTGTATTGACCAGTTGATGAATGTTGGCGCAAGCGCAGATGTACGTAAATGATTTTATAATAGAATACAATAATTTATTAAAATTATTAGTTTTGTATATTTTAATAACCGAAATTTGTTACGCTATCGTTATTTTAAAAACTATTCAATATTATTTTACGAAATTTGATATCTACGGGTTTTCCAACATGCCCGTTGCGGCTAAAATATTTCCAAAACAGTAGCACTTCCGGCTTAACCGGAAGCAGACCCTAACTTTCTTATTTTAAATGGAATGCTATATTTTTTATTTTACCATTGAATTCAGCAGAAAATTTTACATATGACAACACCTGTATATTTTTTTTTCATTTGCAATTTGTTTATATTTAATATTTCATACTTATGACTTACCTATTATTGTATGATTTTCAGGAAGCGGTCACCCATCTAAAAGTTGGATGCGCGCAACAAAGCTTCACTTATTTTATCTCCTATACAAAAAAGAAAATGAACAATTTTATTTATATACCTACTTACTTTATACATTTGTCGTATTAAAATAATAAATAAATTAAGAAAAATATGTATTTTTTATTGTACCTCCATCCATATTTCAGCCATACTTACCAAAGCTTGCCCATTATATCCCCTTCATCTTCTTTGAAGCAAGGGACAAGAATAACATTTATTTCGGCTACATTTTTATCTGTTTTTGTACAAAATTATTACAAATATATTTAGGCTAAATTTACAAAAATTTTGCCGGCGAGTGATGCAGCACTTTCCGCCAAAATTTTTCATGAAAGTCCGGTAAAAAATTCTATTTGAATATCAATAGAATTTCACAAAAATATGTATTATTAAATAAATAAATAAAATCTGATTATGACGATGATATATCAATTTGACGAGAATACCACAGGGTTGACTCCGACTGGATTCGAACCCAGATTGTTAGGACTATAAACAGGCAATAAAGCACTCAGCCACTCGACTCCACAAAAGAAAAAACAAATTTATACCGTTTTACATATCGACGATAAATTTTTTCCTATTTTTTTCAAAATTTCGGCCCTATATTCCAGTACCCTAAGGCCTTTTTGACACTTTTAAAATATTAATATATCAAATCGACCCTCCAAAGTTCGTTTTTGCAAGAATTAACACTCTATCTTTAACTAAAATTGAGATATTAACCGATTTTAACCTCACACTTTTAGCCAAAAATTTACAATTTTTGAACCCGAGTTTGAGTTTTAACCGGAAATTTAACCACTTTTAGACCGGAAATATACAAATCAACCCTCTGTAGATCATTTATGCACACTATCTTTAACAGAAATCGTGATATTGAATCAGTTTTAACGTCAAATTTTTGGCCGAAACTAAACATGAAAACATGCATTTTTGGGGGCTCATAAGTCCTGAACTGTTTGAAATATCTTCAAATTAACACTAAAATCGTGCTGTGCGGGGTTAAAATATAAAATTGAGTCGCGGCGTTAGTAGATAACCTGCTTAAAAAATTTGACAGCTCGATCGGCTTTTGCTTTTTGCATAGTTAGAAATATGTCGTATTTGGTATCAAATGAACTGTTTTATTAAGGGCGTGTTTGGTATCATACGAAATATTTTCTGAAGAGCGTGTTTGGTATCAAATGAAATATTTTATGAAGGGAGTGTTTGGTATCAAATGAAATGATTTTTGAAGAGCGTGTTTGGTATTAAATGAAATGTTTTTCTGAAGGACGTGTTTGGTATCAAATGAAATGTTTTTTGAAGAGCGTGTTTGGTATTAAATGAAATGTTTTTCTAAAGGACGTGTTTGGTATCAAATGAAATGTTTTATGAAGGGAGTGTTAGGTATCAAACGAAATTTTTTCCGAAGAGCGTGTTTGGTATCAAATGAAATGTTTTCTGAAGAGTGTGTCTGGTATCAAATGAAATGTTTTCAAAGGGCGTGTTTGGTATCAAATGAAATGTTTTCTGAACAGTGTTTGCTATCAAATAAAATGTTTTATTAAGGGCGTGTTTGGTATCAAATGAAATGTTTTCTGAACAGTGTTTGGTATCAAATGAAATGTTTTATTAAGGGCGTGTTTGGTATCAAATGAAATGTTTTATTAAGGGCGTGTTTGGTATCAAATGAAATGTTTTCCTAAGGGCGTGTTTAGTATCAAATGAATTGTTTATTGAAGAGCGTGTTTGGTATCAAATGAAATGTTTTATGAAGGGAGTGTTTGGTATCGAATGAAATATTATATGAAGGGAGTGTTTGAAATCAAATGAAATGTTTTATGAAGGGAGTGTTTGGTATTAAATGAAATGTTTATTGAAGAGCGTGTTTGGTATCAAATGAAATGTTTTATGAAGGGAGTGTTTGGTATCAAATGAAATGTTTTATGAAGTGAGTGTTTGGTATCAAATGAAATGTTTTCTGAAGAGTGTGTTTGGTATCAAATGATGTTTTCTGATGAGCGTGTTTTATATCAAATGAATTGTTCTCTGAAGATCGTGTTTGGTATCAAATGAAATGTTTTATGAAGGAAGTGTTTGGTATCAAATGAAATGTTTATTGAAGAGCGTGTTTGGTAACAAATGAAATGTTTTCTGAAGGACGTGTTTGGTATCAAATGAAATGTTTTATGAAGGGAGTGTTTGGTATCAAATGAAATGTTTTCTGATGGACGTGTTTGGTATCAAATGAAATGTTTTATGAAAGGAGTGTTTGGTATCAAATGAAATGTTTTCTGAAGGGAGTGTTTGGTATCAAATTATGTTTTCTGAAGGGTGTGTTTGGTACTAAATGAAATGTTTTCTGAAGGGCTGCCATGCAGAAGTGTCGCTAATACTTAAGACTAAAATTGATATGCGACAGACATTTTATTAAAGACATGACCTTATTTGCAAATAAAACATAAACTAAAAGAAAGAAAACATATGTAACTTATAAAATACGTAATATATTCAATGTAAGAGCACACATTAATGATATAAATACAATAATGGCACAACTATTCTATTATCTTTAAGTTACACTACACTTTGAACTTCGGTAAAAATTTTATTACAATTTAAAACAACGCACTAAATCTGCCGCCTAAGAATTTTAGCGCTTATAACAAAAACTCTAGAGTCCACAGAGACAGAGAAAAATAATGTCTGTTTTGTACATTTCATAAATATTTAGTCAATCTGTACAATCACTGGATTCGATCCTTGATTTTCTCGCGACGGTCCAACGCAATTTTGAACAAAATATATACAAAATTATATAACGAGCGTACCCTTTAATACTAAACTGACAACACTCAGTTCACAATTCGAACGGAAAACGAAGAAAGTCTATCAGTTTCTTCACTTTTAAACCATTTTAACTAACGAGATCACCTAGTGTATCCGAGGATCGGTTCAGCAAGAAAATAGCAAAAATCATTTCTCTTAAAACGATCTGTCGATAGAAAACCTTAAAATTACGAATCAAATTACATATTTATAAATATTTAATATCGAATTTTTCGCTATTTTCGTGCGAAACCTTTTCGAACCGATCCTCCAAATTATAATGATTGCTATATATCTTAAGATTACGTTGTCATGTTATCTAAAACTAATCGCCGTCCGATTACTTATTAGTCTCGAAGAGTTTTTCCCTAAGGAATTTAATTTTATTTACAAAGTATGCTTCTAAACTTTCGGCGCACTTAAAAAACGGCGATTCTTTCGGATTATAGTAGCGACAATTGTCGAATATTTTCGTCATGTCGCCGATAAAATCTGAAAGTTTGTTGTAAGTTCGATCGTTTATCCTTTGCTCGATCGTTTGTAGATCTAGAACGAAGACATTGATTTAATATTCAGTTATTTTTGTAACAAGTGCGGGAAAGTTGCAAACATTTTTTTTTCCTGTTTCGCGTTCACAAATTTTGTACAAATATTTTTGGGATTCTTAACATTTAAAAAATGGACTGATTGCCGAAAGATTGTCAATTATTTCCCGCATTCGTGCGAGAATTGGCTATTTCCCGCACTCATTTTGAGAACACTTACTTCTCGAATAATTGTAAAAAAAATGTACCTGCATCTCAAAAATATAAAAGGGTTTCATAAATTTCAAAATCAAGTCCCAAAAAAATGGGTGTCACTTTTGAAAATTGTGTTAATGAAAAAAATGCTTAGAGATATCAACATTTGAATTTGTTTGAGTTTTCCGTTCAAAATAACCTCAAAAAATTGTTAAAACGATGACTAGAAAATTATAGAATTTGGGTTTAAATATCTTTAAAAATTACCACATCTCAAAAACTGTTAGTTGAAATTTTTTGACTAAGTTTACATCAAAAAGTTGTAAAAACGACGGCTGGAAAACATTGAACTCCGAATTTAAAAACAGTAAAAAAGGACTAAAAAGTCTCATTATATTTTGGACGCGGTTAAAGATACAAACCGGAAACTATCAAATTTGGATTCTACGAAGTTTTTTGACTAAAGATTTCATCAAAAAGATGTAAATACAATGGCTGGAAATCAATGAAATCCGGGTTTAAATATTTGTCTAAACACTAAAAATGGACTAAATAGTCTCATTATATTTTGGACACGGTTAAAGATACAAGCCGGAAACTATCAAATTTGGATTCTACGAAGTTTTTTGACTAAAGATTTCATCAAGAAGTTGTAAATACAACGACTGGAAAACAATGAAATCCGGGTTTAAATATTTGTGTAAACAGTAAAAAAGGACTAAAAGTCTCATTATATTTTGGGACACGGTTAAAGATACAAGCCGGAAACTATCAAATTTGGGTTCTACGAAGTTATTTGACTAAAGATTTCATCAAGAAGTTGTAAATACAATGGCTGGAAATCAATGAAATCCGGGTTTAAATATTTGTGTAAACAGTAAAAATGGACTAAAAAGTCTCATTATATTTTGGACGCGGTTAAAGATACAAGCCGGAAACTATCAAATTTGGATTCTACGAAGTTTTTTGACTTGAGATTTCATCAAGAAGTTGTAAATACAATGGCTGGAAATCAATGAAATCCGGGTTTAAATATTTGTCAAAACAGTAAAAAAGGACTAAAAAGTCTTATTATATTTTGGACACGGTTAAAGATACAAGCCGGAAACTATCAAATTTGGATTCTACGAAGTTTTTTGACTAAAGATTTTATCAAGAAGTTGTAAATACAATGGCTGGAAATCAATGAAATCCGGGTTTAAATATTTGTCTAAACAGTAAAAAAGGACTGAAAAGTCTCATTATATTTTGGACACGGTTAAAGATACAAGCCGGAAACAATCAAATTTGGATTCTACGAAGTTTTTTGACTAAAGATTTTATCAAGAAGTTGTAAATACAATCGCTGGAAAACAATGAAATCCGGGTTTAAATATTTGTCTAAACAGTAAAAAAGGACTGAAAAGTCTCATTATATTTTGGACACGGTTAAAGATACAAGTCGGAAACTATCAAATTTGGATTCTACGAAGTTTTTTGACTAAAGATTTCATCAAAAAGTTGTAAATACAATGGCTGGAAATCAATGAAATCCGGGTTTAAATATTTGTCTAAACAGTAAAAAAGGACTAAAAAGTCTTATTATATTTTGGACACGGTTAAAGATACAAGCCGGAAACTATCAAATTTGGATTCTACGAAGTTTTTTGACTTGAGATTTCATCAAGAAGATGTAAATACAATGACTGGAAATCAATGAAATCCGGGTTTAAATATTAGTCTAAACAGTAAAAATGGACTAAAAAGTCTCATTATATTTTGGACACGGTTAAAGATACATGCCGGAAACTAGCAAATTTGAAATCTACGACTTTTTTGAACAAAATAACATAAAAAAGTTTTTAAAATAACTGTTGGAAAATAGTGAAATTTGTGTTTAAATTTAAATATTTTAAGAAAAATATTTACCCATAGGTTCCTTGATGACCTTGTAGTAATCCGGGGCTTCCGTCGGATCTACAGGTTCCATAAACGGCCAGGCAGACTTATGACTCTGAAACAGCAACAAAAAACAGAATTTTCAATAAATTTCCACAATTTTCCAGTAGGAATATTTCATACTTGTATCTGTTTTATAAGTTTTTTCAGTCCCTCGAAATCTCGGGTGGCCAAGTCTTTCATGTTTGCGAAATTCACGGAAGAATTTCGCTGGCAATTCGGACAAATATATTCGTCGATATTGTCGGCTTCTGATTGGAGAATACCGACACATCTGCCGTGGAACCAATCTTGGCAACGATCGCAACAAATATAGAATCTAAAAAGATTACAACAATGATTTTTATGTGATTGCAATTATCCCACTTCTGAGAAAAAATGAGCTTAAAATTTACGTTTTAAATAGTTTATGAGACTGCAATTATCCCATTTATGAGAAAAAATGAGCTTAAAATTTACGTTTTAAATAATTTATGAGACTGCAATTATCTCACTTCTGAAAAAAAATGAGCTTAAAGTTTGCGTTTTAAATATTTTATGAGACTGCAATTATTACACTTCTGAGAAAAAATGAGCTAAAAATTTATGTATTAAATATTTTGAGACTGCAATTATCCCAATTAAATATTTTATGAGACTGAAATTATCCCACTTCTGAGAAAAAATTAGCTTAAATTTACGTCTGAAATAATTTGAGACTGCAATTATCCCACTTCTGAGAAAAATGAGCTAAAAATTTATGTCTTAAATATTTTATGAGACTGCAATTATCCCAATTTAGAAAAAATGAGCTTCAAATTTACGTTTTAAATATTTTATGAGACTGAAATTATCCCACTTCTGAGAAAAAATGAGCTTAAATTTACGTCTGAAATTATTTGAGACAGAAATTATCCCATTTCCGAGAAAAAATGAGCTTCAAATTTACGTCTTAAATTTAAATATTTTGAGACTGCAATTATCCCATTTCTGAGAAAATATGAGCAGAAAATATACGTTTTAAATAATTTGAGACTGCAATTATCCCACTTTGAGATAAAATGAGCTTAAAATCTACGTTTTAAATATTTTATGAGACTGAAATTATCCCACTTCTGAGAAAAAATGAGCTTAAATTTACGTCTGAAATTATTTGAGACAGAAATTATCCCATTTCTGAGAAAAAATGAACTTCAAATTTACGTCTTAAATATTTTGAGACTGCAATTATTCCACTTCTGAGAAAAAATTAGCTGAAAATATATGTTTTAAATAATTTGAGACTGTAATTATGCCACTTTGAGATAAAATGAACTTAAAATTTACGTTTTAAATATTTTATGAGACTGCAATTGTCCCACTTCTGAGAAAAAATGAGCTGAAAATTTACGTTCTAAATAGTTTATGAGACTGCAATTATCCAACTTCTAAGAAAAAATGAGCTTAAAATTTACATCTTAAATATTTTATGTGACTGCAATTATCCCACTTCTGAGACAAAATGAGCTTCAAATTTACGTTTTAAATATTTTATCTGACTGTAATTATCTCACTTCTGAGAAAAAATGAGCTTAAAAGTCACGTCTTAAATATTTTGTGACTGCAATGATCCCACTTCTGAAAAAAAATAACTTTTCGAACTATTCCAATTTCAAACTTACTGAGATTCGTCGTAAGGTTGCCGGCAAAGACAATACAACTCTTGAGTGTCCCTAGCATGTCTGCACTCCGTGCAGACAAACTCAGTCAAAGACTTGCTCATCTCTTCCGTAATTCCAACACAGTCGCCATGGAACCAGTTATTACATAAGTCACATCCTACGTAGAACTTAGTCTCATCGTAAGGCGTCCGGCATAAGCAGTAAAGCTTCTCTTTTTTGATGGAGTTGCGATTTGCAGTCGTTGGCGATGTCGCCTGAGAAGAAGCAACCTTTTGTTGCTTCTTAGGGCGACCGCTAACTTTGCTCGATTGTTGGATGATTGTGGTTGATGTTGGGATTGATTTGCGCTTGCCAGAACCGACTCGGACTTCGTCTTGTTTGGAACGCTCGGCTCTGGTTCGCGTTGCGAGCTCGTTAGAGACTTCTTTCTGCAAAATTAACACGAAAATTGCATCCAATTTTTGCTCCAATAAATAAAAAAGTTTTTTGTTAATATTGTTATTGTTGTAATCAAACAAATTTTACAATTTCCGCTGCTAAATTTGTACAATTTTATCAAAAATGATTGATTTTAATAAATAATGAACCTATTATTAACGATTATTACAAAAATTGAAGGCATTCTAATGTGTAAATACAACAACAATGAACGAAATTTCTTTCTTACGTGTTGAGACATTCCCACTAAATTTTGGTGCACTTTAATTGTTACTTTTATTTTACGGGAAACAGGTTGCACAAATTTTCTGCCGTTAATAAACATTTTATCACACTTTAGACACAATATACGAAAGATACATTTTATCACTTTTTGTAAGTTTCTGAACAAACTTTACAACAATGAATAATTGTATATATAAATATATTTAACAATGTGTGTATTGTTAAATAAATGATTATTGTTAACAATAATATTTTCTGAAAATGTAACACGATTAGTTTGTAAGAGTTGCCAAGAAAAAAATATGGCGCCTAACGAACACCTAACACTTAACGTTTTTACATCAAGATCTAATCAAATATTGATTATTTTTCTGCAATATTGTTAATATTGTCTTCAAAATAACATATAATTGAAACATAATTTAAATGAATATTAATGCAAATTTATCTTTTTAACTTATTCAACAAAAACTGTTTTGTATCAAGTAAAATAAAATAAAATTCATACCTTAAGTAAACATTTAATATGGTTATAGAATGGATCCACATGTTTAACAGTGTTAGAATTTCTTGTACGCCCCATTTTATATTATTTCACAATTTTAAATACAATATTATATTTTTGCACACTCACTACCTTTAGTAGTAACTTTGCTGGAAATATAAGCGAAACAAAGGATAAGGGAAATACATTTGCGCGCCAAAAGAAATAATATTATTGTTGTAATCAAATGTATTTATGTTTAAATAATTTCTTTTTATATATTTTCCGGCAGAAATAATCTTGTTTAGTGTAATAAATAATAAATAAAATATATTTGAATAATAAATAAATGTATGAATTGAAAGTTATCATTGTTGTAATCAATTTTATAAACAATTATTTAATATTAATATTTATTTGAATAATAAATTATATTAATATTCAACATTAAAACTGTAAAAAAAGTTATTAGTTTTTAAAATATTCGTGTTTTTAATGCCCTTTACATCTTCAAATTTTCTGCTATCACATTTTTTTATCGGAATCCATTTTCTATATTATTAAAAATAACACAACACAATACAATAAAATACTATAAAACAATCTTATAGAAAACCAAGGGGGACATCCGATTAGAGAAGAAAATATTTTATAAACCAGTGGTTCTCAAGTTACAACACAAAATTATATTTTTCAATTAGATGGTTAATATTTTTAGGCCAATTTGATAGAGTATTTTTTTCTGAAATCAACCATGTAATCATTTTATAATCTTATATAAATATTGAGAAAAATTCAATAGACCTTTTCAATTTAAGGGCTATCTCTTTCTATCGCTGCAAATATTCAGAAAATGGCGCGAACAACTGCCAGTTGGGCTGTCAAACGAAACGTCAAAAATATTGCAGTCATTAAAATACCTGTATTCTCAGTACAAATTTGCATCGTTAGACATTTTACCTTAAATAAAAGCTTTTGTAACTTATTTCGATAAGATTTTTTAAAGTTATCTTACATTTTACGTCTAATTTTTTTAGAATCAAACGTCATAGATCTCAGTTGTTCTTACTATGCGCAGATCCCCATTGCGCATATCTTCTATCTCTTTAAATTGGAAAGGTCCATTTAACGACTATCTGTATCGATCGCTGCAAATATTCAGAAAATGGCGCGAACAACTGCCAGTTGGGCTGTCAAACGAAACGTCAAAAATATTGCAGTCATTAAAATGTTCTCGGTGAAAATTTGCATCGTTAGACATTTTAGCTCCAATAAAATGTTTTTTCTCACATTTTACGTTAAAAATTTTTAGAAACAAACTTCATAGATCTCAATTGTTCTTACTATGCGCAGATCCCCATTGCGCATCTCTTCTTTAAATTGAAAAGGTTTATTGAAATTCAAATGAATTTTATTATTATACTTATTTTTCAGTAGGCTATGTGTGAAAAACAATTGAGTTTACATTAAAACAAAATAAAAATTTGTTAATAACAATTTCAGACAAGGTAAAAAAAGTAAACGAAATAATATTTGTTTGAATTTATGATGCCCGCCAGATAGAAACTACGTTTTGTTTGTATGAAAATAAATTCAAAACTTTGACAACTTGTATGATATACGTAGTTTTTTTATAATTATTTTATTAAATTGCTTATTATAATTTTGAATATAAATAAATGAAAGCGAAATAAAATTTTGCTATAAATTTTGTATTTTTATACCCATAATAATGTAATTATATTTTTTAGCGTAATATGATCGCCATGTTGTGACGTCAGCGTCATTATAGTCGTCCAGTTACCCAGTGAAAATGTCACTATACAGTGGACCATGCATATTTTGCTCATAAATTCGCAATTGGCTTTACACATACTTTAACATGCACATATCCGAGTAATTTTTTATTACGATCAAAAGAAAATTTACTTATTAAAAAATATATACAGGATGTTAATTAAAAAGCGGGCCATAGGCGTTTAACATGGGAAATCAGTTTTTCCTTGCGCAAAACTTACCATTTAATTTTAATCAAAAATGTTGTAGAGAATTAAATTCTACACCAGCATCACTAAACAGATTTTATTTTGCATGTTTAGTAACCTGTAAAATCCAATTTGAAATTTTATAAATATTACCCATTTGTAGTGATAGCCATGACATTTAAACAAAGTTACAAAGAAATGCATATCGTTTGAATTGTCAGAATTTCGATTTTGCAGGTTACAAAATAAAAATAAATAAAATATAAGCAATAATTTAGATGTAGATTATAAAAACAAAATAGTTTGAAGGACTTAGGATAGAATATAATTATCAGTAATTTTTGTTTAAATTCCATGGCTATCACTACAAATGAACAATATTTATAGAATTTCAATTCGGATTTTGCAGGTTACTAAACATACAAAATAAAATCTGTTTAGTGATGCTGGTGTATAATTTAATTATCTACAACTTTTATTTGAAACACTTTTGTCTAAAATTAATTGGGAACTTTTGCACAAGGAAAAACTGATTTCCCATGTTAAACGCCTATGGCCCGATTTTTAATATACACCCTGTATATATATATATAATTTATGATTTAATTATTGTAATCTCAACACTTGTCATTGTTGTAATCATTTAGTAAATACGAATGTAAATGTATTACTTTTTATTATCAACTATACTTTCATTATATACATATATATAATATATATATATATATATATATATATATATATATATATATATATATATATATATAAATATATAATATATATATACATATATATAATATATATATATATATATATATATATATATATATATATATATATATATATATATAAGAATACTGTCATTGTTGTATTAATTATAAATAGAAAATAGTTTAAATACTATTTTAATTATAATAATGGCTCTTGGTGAGTATAATAACCTTCAATATTATATTAAAGAAAGTCTTAAAGTCACATTAATTAAAGCTAATGATTAACTTGATTATGAAAACGAGCAAAAATTACTAATTTTACATACCTAATTTTTTATGTATAATATGTACTTTGGAAGTTTTTCATAAATTATCATTTAACACTACTTCTATACCTACTCATGTAAATAAATGAAACAATTACATAAATATATTTTGAAATGATATAAACTCGTTTATTACCATTAGCTCTAAAGATTTTTGATCACAGTTTGTAATGGATACGTATTATTATTCTTGCAACATTTATTGTGTATTATATTACCATTATTAATGGTAACGTATGTCGGTTCTGTCTACTTATGACGGAATGGCGCTGTCACAAGTTTCGCGCCAAAACTTTAATAATTATTTTAGGCGTTATTAAGCATAATTTCAAGAAAACAAAAATACGGAATTTCTATTTTTAGATTCAGAAAAAGTTGGACGGGCCCATTATTAATCATGAATGTTATTTGAAATATATTGTGTTGAAGTGTTGAAATAGATTATGTGCAATTATCCCACTTCTGAGAAAGAAATTGCGTGATAGAATATTAAAAAATGATTATGACTTAATGAATAACAATCAAGATAAAGTTTCATAAAAAATCCACAAGATATATCGCTTTTCAAAGTTAATATTTAAATAAACTAATTTGTATCTGCAATGATCCCACTTCTGAGAAAAAATGAATTTAAAATTTACGTCCTAGAATATTAAAAAATTATTACAGCTTAATGAATAACAATTAAGACCAACAAGTTTCATAAAAATCAACATTATGTTAAAAATATATCGCTTTTAAAGTTAATATTCAAATAAACAAATTTAAAAACTCACCTGTATTTCAATTTGAAGTTCTTTTTCTAGCAAAGCCCTTTTCTTCAAGATATCTTTCTTCAACATTTCCTTCTGGCGGAAAAGAGCAACCTGCAGTTTAGATCTTTGCGCCATTTTCTTCTTTTCTTCCGAATTGTCATTCCTCGGCTTCGGCGCTTTTGATTTTGGCGAAGCCAGTTTTTCTTCCGGAATTTCCGGACTAAAAAAAAACAGACATATAACAATTTATTTATTTTTTTATTATAACGTATGTAACAAATTTCTCACCTGCTATCTTCTTTCTTAATTTCAGTCTTCGCGAGTTTTCTCTTCGGAGTTTCTAACTGCCACTCGTCGTCTTTTGAAGTAGATAGTGTCCGTTTGTTCGAATTCGTATAAACTCTGTTAGTCGACGTGCTAGTTCGACTAACTCTAGGCGCAAGGTCTCTAGTGGGAGTTTCGGTTTGGGTTGTGACGGGTTCTTGCTTCATTTGCCGCTCTTGATATCGCTGGAGTTGAAGAAGCTTTTCTTCTATTTCTGGGTTGAGGTTTTCTTGCTTTAAGGCGTTTTTAATCGCTGGAAAGAAGAAATCAAGAAGGGGGAGGTAAATATTTGAAGATCTGTTGGATTTGGTGCTTGAATGGTACGGGAAGATCATTATTTATGGTTATATTTGGTGGTTGAAATGTCCTATAGGGGCGCTGCGTTCATTTAAAATCGGCGACTTAATTGGTGATTTTTTTGAGGTGTGATGGTTGCCGTTAGCAATTTGAAGGGTTCTCAAGTTTGCCGCTTGGTGGCTACGGGTTAATTTCAATTGCAAATACAGGATGTTAATGTCATATCTAAAAACGCACCGTTTTCGAACTACAGGCTCTTAAAAGAGTAATTATTACCTGAATTTTAGTTGGCTGTGACTTGTCACTTCAGTTATTATTTTGTTTATTATACCTTTAATAATATAAGGGCATACTTTGTGATTTTAAATGAAAGTTTATGCAATCATAGTAATTTAAAAATAATTTATTTTCGTAAATAATTAAATAAAAAGATAGACAGATAGAAATAGACATAAATTTTTACTGAATAGACCTTTTCAATTCAACGGCTATATAATAGTAAGAAAATGGCGCGAACAACTGCCAGTTGGGCTGTCAAACGAAACCTCAAAAATATTGCAGTCATTAAAATACCTGTATTCTATTAGCTTCAATAAAATCATTTGTAATTTATTTCGATGTTTTTTTTTTTTAAAGTTGTCTGAAACTTTTCTTAGATTTTACGTCTATTTTTTAAAAAACAAACGCCATGGATTCAATTGTTCTTACTATGCGCAGATCCCCATTGCGCGTTTTTTCTATCTCTCTAAATTGAAAAGGTCTATTCAACCATGTATTAGTTTTATATCCTTATACAGTGTGTTCAAAAAAATTCCTAACTTGGAGTAGGCTATGAACAAAGAAACGTATGTCAATTTAAAAATATTTAATTAAATGTCAGTTTGACATATTGTCAAAAATGTTATCTAAAAACATCGTATCTTATTTTAGATATGGAAACAAATTAGAAAACGGCGAATGTCAATATACTTTAGCCTTCTTTTTTGTCTTTTCTCCTTCAAATTACATTTCAAGATTAATTTTGATAACTTGACTTTTGAATTGAATAATGACCAGACACACGTTTCTCTGTTCAAAGCCTACTCAGAGTTAGGAATTTTTTTGAACACACTGTATAATAAAAATATTGAGAAAAATCCAATAGGGCGCGAGCAGACACGTGACACGAGCGTCTTTGACATGCTTGGAATCAGCTGATTTGTGTGCGCTTATCATTTTGACGAGAACAATGTCACTTTGACATGACCAATGTTTTGACTTATTTTAATTTCGAACTGTTAAGAAGTTATTATTTTTAATTTCATGTGTTTTACTGTCTGAAAATTGTACAATAACATTTTAGCAGTTCAAAATCAAAATAAGTTCAAACAATAGTCTTGTCAGAGTGACATTGTTCTTGTCAAAATGATAGGCACAAACCACCTGATTTTAAGCACGTCAAGGTTGCTCGAGTCACGTATCTCCTCGCGCCCTATTGAAATTTAAATAAATTTGATTTTTTAAGTTATTTTTCAGTAGGCTATGTAAGAAAAACAAAACTTGCGATTTTCAATTTGAATTATTTAGGATAGAAACTCAATTTTTTTTTCATACATAGCCTACTAAAAATTAACTATAAAAATCAAATTTATTTAAATTTCAATTGAATTTCTTTCAATATTTTTATTATGTAAGGATAAAAACCTAATACATGGTTGAATTCAGAAAATAAAATACGCCTTCGAATAGGCATAAAAAATTAGTATAATCCCATTTGAAAAAATATAACTTTGTGATGTATGTGGGATGTCCTCCTTGGTCTCCTATAACTTTGTTTTACAGTATTTTTTGTAACTATAAAAATAAAGAAAATAATGGCGGTGGTCGGTTTAGTGTAACACCCTGTATAGGCGATAGTTTGTCACATGTTAAGTGTATGTGCTCTGACGTCACGTTGTTTCAGATCACATGACTTTTTCAAAATATTATACAAATTTCAATAATTCATTGTAAAATATCTAATGGATATTTTTAAATTTAAGGCTATTTAAGGAAAATATTTTTTAAAATCGAAATTAACGTTTGTGGCGCAGATTTTCGAAACAAGATGGCCGCCATACGATGATTGATTTGACATATATCAGTTCACATTTCCCCTGCGTATCGTTAACTGTGTTTACAAACCGGGTTTAAAAACTTATTTATATGAAGGCGATAAGTTAAAATATTTAATTAATAATTACTGCACTCAGCTGTCACTTATTCAATATGGCGCTTATACGATTGCTTTTCGTAGTACTGATTTGCGCCACTAGAGGGAAATTTTTATCTACGATTGCGAAAATCGATTTGTCATAAAATTCGTTTCCAATGAAACAGTTTGTTACAAAAGTTAAAACCGACCGTTATTGAATCTTTAACCGTGTCTGTGTGGCAGGTAAAAATATGCGAAATGAGCCTATCAAGTCTTCCTATGAAAGTAAGGAGATTCAAAGAGTGAAACATCAGTCGCGATATTGACATTTTAAAACAGTTTTTACCTCTCGCTAAGAGAGGTATTGTATTCATGCTAAAAATCGCATATCCAGATTTTAGTGAATAAGCACGTTTTAAGGTCCCTACAATCCGATTATAACATTTTTACGATGATGTCCGTATGTATGTGTGTGTGTGGGTATGGATGTTGGATTCACGATAACTCAAATACTATAAGACTTAAGACATTTCTAACTACGGATTCTTCAATCTAACAATAATGGGAAGAGTTGATTAAGTTTTGGTAACAATTGAACAACCGGAAGTGGTAGTTACAAGAAAAAAATCATCTAAATATTATTTATCGAAAATTTATGTAAATACTTATATTAAAGAATGTTAAATTCTTTATTCGATAAATATAAATTCATTATTATATCTTCTATAGATTTAGAGATAAAGAAATGCATATAAAATAATTTGATATAAAAATTCTCAGATCAAACTACTTCAAGGCAAGAAATTCAAATGTTTGTAATTGACACATAAATGTCACTGTCAAAAATATTTGTATGCCGCTGTCAAAAATATTTGTACATTATTATGAAGATTATGAAAATAAAAAAGTCAACAACGTAAAAGAATATACGTAAAAAAGAATATAAGAGGAATTTGCGAAAAAATTACGAATATAAAGAAAAAGAAAAGGTAAGTAGAAAAAAAAATTCAGGATATTGAATACTTATAAAGAAAATGTATGTATTGTACATTATTTATATTAAAATATCCCATAGGTTTTGCAAATGTATGTGATAATTATTTTGTAGTGAGACAATGAACATATGTATTTGTATTTAAAAATATTTTTCGTTTTATGCGTACAACCAGGTAAAATATCTGGCGAGAGGTTATGTGCTGACCACATCAGATTTTTATTTCTTGTAATAAACTTAATAATTTAAATATTATTTAATTATAAATTATATTTTTTAAGAACATTTAGATCCACGAGGGAACAGGTTGAGATAAAAACTCATATTCGTGACGTCACATATATTATTTCAAACTTTGGGGGATTCTAATTCGCTCATTATTATTATTATTATTATTATTATTATTTTTGTTGTTTTTCATTATACCAAAAATAAAGGGTCTCTCGGTCTAAATCTGGACTAAAAGATGACCCTTAAAATACCGGTCGAACTATTATCCCCAGTCATTTGGCCCAAAAGAATTTTGTAGAAATTTCTAACCATTTGTGTATATTTTATAATTTGTTGAAAACTATGAATTTGGTCTCGTAGTTTTATGAATAAATACTGATCTTCCCCCATATATTCGATACTTACTCTGTTGAATGTAGTCGGGCGTAATAACAAATTTATTGCCCGGTTTCTGTTCCGTTGCCGGGCTCTGTTGCGCCGTTTCCTCTTTAGTTTGCTGTCCATTAACAACAACTTGTCTGGTTTGGTTCAAAACAGACTCACCAGCACCCTATAATTTACCCCACATATAATTCTGTACTTATAGCGATTAGTTTATTAGTAAAAATGATTTTCAATGCGTGTGAGTGGTTGGGTTAGATGAAAAAGCGTCTTGATTAAAATTAATTTATTAAAAAAATAAATAATCGCATAAGTACAGAACATATAAAAAAGCAAAAATTTCAACAAATTTTGTCAGCATTTCGAGAGGATTCCACGGTTAAAATACCTGAGTTGTATTGGAGGCTTGTTGGACGACGACTTTTTTCTGCGCGGGGGTCGAACCTGGGGGTTGCCGCACCGGAGCAGGCTGCACGGGAGTCAACGGAGGTGGTTGACTGCTCGTCGGTTGAGGATTTTCTGTTGTTTCGTTTGTTGAAGAGGACGGTTGAACGGCTAAATATATTTTTGTTGGGCCTAAAACTCCTTGTTTGCCTGTTGACGCTTGCGCTGTTTACAAAAAAAATGTGTTTGATTCTTCGAAAAAACTAAAAAGTGTTTGGCGTTCGTTTGAATCGAAATAGTCGAATAATTTCCACAAATTATAGTACAGATTGCGGCAGAGTAACCTCCCTAAATTTATTATAGAATTGTGAAGTACAGGTCGGCCAATATTGGAACTCATTTAGGTTGCACAAAAGATAACATGCGATAACACTATGAAAAGAAAGAGATAATCTTATAATTCTACGTAAATGGGGACTTATACAATTCAAATTTTTCATGTGCCATCAAAAAAGTTAAAAAGAAAATTCGGTGGCCATCTAATGAATAAAATAGTATTTAATAACTTATATAGTGAATAATATTTAGCTTTACAATTCCACATCCACCACGTTTTTATTTCCAGTTTTCTTCAAACCCCGGCATTCTAACCATCTTTTCAATTTTAAGAAGGAATGATCCTCAATTTTTACCTCCCGCTACCCTTGGTAAGGGAGATATAGGGATCGTGCTAAAAATCGCATATCGAGATTCTGGTAAATGACCACGTTTTAAGGTCCCTAGAATCCAATTTTAACATTTTTACGATGATGTCTGTGTGTATGTGTGTGTGGATCCTCCACTCTAACTCAAATACTATTATTTAGAAAACTTTGAAACCTTGTATTTCGAACTTTTTCTGTAATGGAAAGAGCCCATTAGCTTTGATGTAAATCGGATAACCGGAAATGGCACTTTACTAGAAGCTCAAAATAGTTTTTCTTCGAAAAATACATTTAAATGTTATTTTTTCGAGATTAATGTTATTATAAAAATTAAAGATTATTACATTTTCTATAGATTTGCATTAATACTTTTTCTATATATTTTATGGATAAATTTATAAAATTACCTATAATTTAAATGCCAGAGCTTACGCTTTAAACAAACAAAACGCAATTATTCAAATGTATGTAACTGACAGATAAATGTCACTATCAAAGAACTAATCATTTCAAAATAATATTAGTAACGTTTTAAAAAGAAAAAAGTAAATAGAACAATAGAAAAGGAATTCAATACAGTTTCCAGCATAAGTATATATGTAGGTATGTATTTAGATTAATAAAAATTAACTATTCACACAAATGTTTAAGCTAATTCTTATTTTTGAATTAGTGAATTCTATTCTATCCCGGTATTTAAAATTTAATATTCATTTTATTATGGCTCCGGTGGCTCAATGTTTAGAGCAAAGCCTCATAAGTCATCAGTACGCTCGGGGCTCTGGGTTCGAATCCCAATAAGGCATGGATGTGTGTGAATGTGAACTCACTCTGTAATTGGGATTTAATCTTGTCGAGGGATTTAAAAAAGGTAGTTATTTAGATTAGATTAAACTATATTGTAAATTTTAAGAAATAAACTGTCAAAATTAGAGTAAAATTCGCTAATCCAAAAATAAGGATTAACTTAATCTTTTTTGTTACTCGGGCTGTAAATGGCGGGAGGTATTGTGTTGACCACACCAGATTTTTTAAACATAAATCGTGCCCCCGGTACTTCATCTTGTGTCAAACTCATTATTTATTTGTGGACTTGGTTTTTTAGTGATATTTTAGTACAAGAGATAATTAATAACAGGCGCTACAGAAAATAACATAACCAAACTTTGCTCTTTCTAAAAATTTATCCTTTTCTAAATTGTGTGGAGGGAGGTTCGCCGCCGATCCACCGCGAAGACGTCAAAATAATAAGTTCCCATTATTGTAAATGAAGTTGAATGGCCGCTCGGGAACCTCCGCTCCTCTTCGTTCGAATTCGCACTATGCTTTATGCATAGAACTGGACCTCGATTTTATAACTTTAAATTCTGTTGAAATTGGGTTTTCCCCACTACGAATCCTACTGCTCCAGTAGAACTTGATATCTGACAGAATTGAGATTTCCCCAATTCTTTCTCCGGATAGATTTCAAATTCTACAGATCTGGAGCAGCAGTAGTGGAAAAACCCAATCCGACAGAATTTAAAGTTACAAAATCGAGGCCCTGTACAATATAAATTCCCTTTCACTTTGCCATTGCGCATGTAACCTTGAAATGAGTTCCTATATTGGCGCTACTGCAATCATAATGTGAACGAACGAGCAACGCGCTTTTGCCGTGGAAGCTTACATTTAAAAAGCCGCTGTCTAGCGCGTGTTTGGTACTTGGTTCCAAATATCTCCTCGCCAAGCAGTTCTGGTTCGAAAATCGATTACGTTGTTGGTAAATTTTAGGAGGAAAGAGAGCTGGTGGCAATTTCGGTATGATTTGATCGTCGCTAGTAATTTCAAGTAATAGTTTTGAAACTTGTAAACAGGATAAGCAAGGTGGCAAGGTCGGCTTAACTGCTTTTTCGAAAAAAACAATTTTGAAAATATTGAATACTCAAAAACATCGACGCAGGGAAATCGGGCTGTTACCATCAATTCTGACAGTGTGAGAGTTTGTCCCAGAACTTTTTTGCCCCAATTTTTGAAGAACTGGCCTGGAGAATATCTGGTTTTAGCAATATGGGGCCGCGGCCTACACAGCGCAATCATCAATGCAGGTTTTGAGAAAATATTGTCTGAGAAGCGATATCAGGAAGTTATCAATTCGGACGGTGTAAGTTAGTCCCAGAACCTTTTTGCCCCAATTCTTGAAAAACTAGCCTGGAGAATGTCTGGTTTTTGCGGGATGGAGCCACGGCACGGCCCACCCAGCGCGAACAACAATGCAGGTTTCGAAAAAATTATCAATGCAGGTTTTGAGACAATGTTCTCTGAGAAGCGGCATCAGGCAGTTATCAGTTCGGACGGTGTGTGTTTGACCCAGAACCTTTTTGCCCCAATTCTTGAAGAACTGGTCCGGAGAATGTCTGGTTTTAGCAGGATGGGGCCACGGCTCACCCAGCGCGAGCAACAATGCAGGTTTCGAAAAAATGGCGATATCCCTTGGGACGCGCGGTCGCTAGATTTAACACCGTGCGACTTTTTTCTGTAGGGTAATCTCAAAGCCGAAGAACCTGTAAACCCTAAATCAAGCAATCCGCACAGAAATCCGTCGAATATTCCAAGAAATGCCCGAAAGAGTTACGCGAAACTTCATACGTCGCTTGCAACAGTGTTTATATCGAGTATTTATTTTTTAATTCGCCTTAAAACTAGAGACGTTGTTCTGCCGCATCTGTACATATCTGGTTTTCTAAAATAAAGTGTTAACCTTTTAAATCTTTTTAATCAATCTGTTTATTTCTTATGTTAAAAAGACATGTAGAAAAAATTAAAAATGTTTGAATCGAAAAACCCGAATGATTTCCAAAAATTCCGAAAGATATATCCGTAATATTTCCTACCTTTAAGCAGTTGTTGTTTGACTTGTTGTTGGACAGCAGCCAATTGTTGTTGCGTGAAGTCCGTTCCCTGAAGCCCTTGCAAAACAATGCGCGGTCCTTGTGTTGTTTGGATGACTTGCGCAGTCACACATTTAATAACTGTTCCGGGCGGTTGACCGGCTAGAAGAGATTGCTCGATTGCCGGGTCTAAACCTGGTGTAGATTGTTGTTGCGCTGCAGGTTGTTGGGGTTGTATTTGTTGTTGTACGGGCTGAGGGGAGGGTTGGGGTTCTGGCTCGGCGATGGGTTGTGAGGGTTGTTGTTGTTGGACGAGAACCTAGGGAGAATTAATAACAATCATCATAAAATTTAAATAGAATTATTGATTTGTTTAGTGGCAGATGAAATAGGCGTTTGTTGCGATGGGGTCACCGAAGTCGTGCATTTGAAAAGTGAATACAAAAATAGGTGTTGACAATAGGCTACTTGCGTGGTTCTGAAAATCTGATATCTATCACTAAATACCTAAAATAAAGATGAAAACGAATGTAAAAATATAAATTTTATTTAAAAAAAATTATTTGTTTTTTAATAAATTAAGAAAGAAGATTTTCTTTGACGTCATTATTTTAAACTGGAGAAAGGGATGCATGTTTAAGAATGTAACCTGTAGATGGCGAGCGAATGCAAGATTTAATTTGATTTTGACATTAATTCATTTTTCTGTCACTGTCTCTCTTCTTTATTATTTACAATTTGCGTGGTTTCTGTTACTTTTATTACGTATTTCGATTTGTTAAGCACGATTTTGAAGGATTTTAACTTAGCTTATACTCGTACAAGATTAAAATGACAAACGAAAATATTAACCTCTAAACTATTATTCAAACGTCAAACAGATGATCTGTCATGTTTAAATTACCCGCACATGTCGTTGCTATTGGACGTACCGATGTTACTGCTTTACGGCCATTCATTGGTTCGGCGTAATTGTACGTCATACATGGCGGTAATTTAAATATTAAAATGTCATTAATTTTTTTCTGGCCAATTAATAAAAATTTTGCCAAAAGAAAAAATATGGGTAGCAAGTTTTTATCGTCTTCAAAAATATTAAATAAAAAAATGCCACGCAAGTAGCCCATTATTAATTTATTGAATAAGCAGTTGAAATAGGCGTTTGTTGCGATGGGGTCACCGAAGCCAGTGCATTTAAAAAGTGAATACAGAAATATCCTCTCATGAAGATGATAACTATTAACTATTTTTTAGTCAGTCTGTGTTTGTTTTTTATGTCAAAAAGACATGACAAGGAACGAAAATAATTATTTTGGGCAAATGTGCAATTTTTACCTCCCGCTACCCTTGGTAAGGGATGTATAGGGATCGTGCTAAAAATCGCATATCAAGATTTTGGTAAATGACCATGTTTTAAGGTCCCTAAAATCCAATTTTAACATTTTCACGATGATGTCTCTAACTCAAATACTATCATTCAGAAAATTTTGATACATTGTATTTCGAACTTTTTCTGCAATGGAAAGAGCCCATTAGATTTTTGTGTAAACCGGATAACCGGAAATGGCACTTTACTTGAAGCTCAAAATAGTTTTTCTTCGAAAAAAACCTTTAAATGTTATTTTTTCAAGATTAATGTTATTATAAAAATTAAAGATTAATAAATTTTCTACAGATTTGCATTAATACTTTTTTTATATATTTTATGAATAAATTTATAAAATTATCTATAATTTAAATCCCAGAGCCTACGCTTTAAACAAACAAAACGCAGTTATTCAAATGTATGTAACTGACAGATAAATGTCACTATCAAAGAACTAATCATTTCAAAATAATATTAGTAACGTTTTAAAAAGGAAAAAGTAAATAGAATAGAAAAGGAATTCAATACAGTTTCCAGCATAAGTAAATATGTAGGTATGTATTTAGATTAATAAAAATTAACGATTCACTAAAATGTTTAAGCTAATCCTCATTTTTGGATTAGTGAATTCTATTCTATCCCGGTATTTAAAATTTAATCTTCATTTTATTATAGTTCCGGTGGCTCAATGGTAAGAGCAACGCCTCGTGTCATGAGTGCCCTCGGGGCTCTGGGTTCGAACCCCACTAAGCCATGGATGTGTGTGAATGTGAACCCACTCTGTAATTGGGATTTAATCCTGTTGAGGGGTTTAAAAAAAGGTAGTTACTTGGATTAGATTAGACTATATTTTAAAAAATAAACTGTCAAAATTAGAGTAAAATTCGCTAAACCAAAAAACTTAATCTTTTTTGTGGCTCGGGCTGTAAATGGCGGGAGGTATTGTTTTTTTCTTACCTGTTTCAAAGGGCTGCTCATAACATTTCCAGCAGTCAAAGTCGGCGTCCCTATCGTACTGGGCGTTAATTGAGCAACAACTTGCGCCTGATTGTTGCCAGTCGGTCGTATTAAAACTTGTTGACCGCCTATAGTTGCAACTTGCACTTTTCCCTGCACTATTTGTTGTGCTAGGTTCGGATTACTCACTACTATTTGGGATGTGTTTAATATTTGGCCCGTTGCTGTCACCATCTTCAAAGAAAACGACAAATTGTAAAAAAATATCAGAAGTGGGATCAGCGAATATTATTTCTAAGAAAAATGTATTAATTATTTATTTCTACCTGTCCAGGGGTGGAAATAACTTGACTCCCGCCCACAACAAGTTGACCGGGGGCTAAAACCTGCCCCCCTGAGACAACTACAGTTGGGGCGGCGACTTTTTGAACAACTGGACTTCCCACGACTTGTTGTCGGAGCATAACTGGTGTTGAGCTTTGCGTTGAAGCCACAGATGTTGAGACTTTGGGTGTTGTTGGTGTAGGTGTAATTGGTGTTGGTTTAGGCTGAACCTACAGTAGATATTTTACGATTTATGACGGTGAAACCAAATTAGAAAAAAGTATTTATAACGAAGGAATAACGGACTTTAACTTATGGGAAACGCTTGCGAACATTAAGACGTTAATTGTAAATACAAAGTCGAAAGTATACAAACTCCAAACTTTTCACTTTTAATTTTTACCTCCCGTCATACCGTAGGTAAGAGAGGTAATGTAATCGTCCCAAAAATTCGATGGTGTTTTCAGTAAATAAGTACGAATTAAAGTCCCCACAACACATTTTGATATTTTACGATTTATGACGGTGAAACCAAATTGGAAACAAGTATTTATAACGAAGGAATAACGGACTTTAACTTATGGGAAACAACGCTTGCGAACATTAAGACGTTAAGTAAATACAAAGTTGAAAGTATACAAACTCCAAACTTTTGACTTTTAATTTTTACCTCCCGTCATACCGTAGGTAAGGGAGGTAATGTAATCGTGCCAAAAATTCGATGGTGTTTTCAGTAAATAAGCACGAATTAGGGTCCCCACAACACGTTTTTACTATTTTTACGATGATGTGTGTGTGACGATTTTTTTCGTCCACGATAACTCTTATAACAAACTTCCAAATATATTTATTTTCCGTATTTAAGCTTCCTGCATTCATATAACGAGTTGATTAGATTTTGGGTAAAATTGTATAACCGGAAGTGACTGTTTACTTGAAGCCCATAACAGTTTTTAATGAAAAACTATATTAAAATATAATCCAAAACTTTTCAATTTTAGTATTTAAGACTTTTATATCATGGGAAACAACATATTAGATTTTGGCTAAAATTAATCAACCAGAAGTGATACTTTACTTGAAGCTCTGAACAGATTCTCGTGAAAAATATATTATGATATACTCCAAAATTTGTCAAATTTAGTATTTACGACTTTTATATGAAAGGGAACAACATATTAGATTTTGGATACAATTGATAAACCGGAAGTGATACTTTATTTGTAGCTCGGAACAGATTTTCATAAAAAATAAATTGATACAATCCAAAACTTTTCAAATTGGCATTTAAGACTTTTATATTAATGAGAACGACATATTAGATGTTTTCTAAAATTGACAAACCGGAAGTGCTACTTTACAGGAAGCTATAAACAGATTTTCTTGAAAAAATATATTAAAACATGATCCAAAACTTCTCAAATTTGGTATTTAAAATAAGTGTATAATTTGAAAAAAACATTAGTTTTTGACTATACCTATATGATAAACCGGAAGTGGTACTTAATTTGGAGCTCTTAACAGATTTTCGAGGAAAAACATAATAAAATATAATCCAAAATTTGGTAGTACAGACTTTTCTATTTATTGGAACAACAAATTAGATTTTGAAATAATTGCGTAGGCTTCCACAGTCTGAGTCATGAGAAATATTCGTTTTCCGGGAATGGACTGTGTCATATTTTGAGTCAGAGCTCAACGTTTCGCCCGCAGTCGTATGGGGCATCTTCAGGAGCAAGAGGGATAGTATTGTCTTAAACACGGTTACCCGACGTGTCAACCACGCTAGAGGCCGAGTTTAAGCAACAAGGGGGAGACTCAGTTTACAAGGTTACCCGACGTGTAAACCACGCTAGAGGCCAAATAAACCAAGTGACGAAAGGAATGCCGAGAAGACAGTTATATACTAATCTAAAGATACGGTAGATGAGCAAAGCTAATGAGGACCAATGGGAATCGAGTTCGTAATGGTAGATTGGGCGTGTCGTGTTCCGAGAATCACCGGTTTCCACATGTGGCTCAAGAAATAGCCATCATCCCGATTGATGTTATTAGGATGTTTCCATATTTCTAAAGATTCCCTGTATTTACGTCTGTAAAACTCAGGGACAGGAGCTAATATGCGGGAATTTTCAAATAAGATGTTATGTCCTGTGTTGTGTTGGTGTTCTGCGACCGCAGATGTTAATACCATACCATTACGCAGACAGCGTTTGTGTTCTGACAATCTAGTGTGAACACTCCTTCCTGTTTCACCTATGTATACTGTGCCGCAAGAACAAGGAATACTATAAACACCGGGTGACGACAAGGGTTCGCGTTTATCTTTAGTTTGGGGGAGTATTTCTGAGATTTTTTGTGGAGATTTAAAAAAGACCTTAATATTGTTTTTTATTAAAAATTCTACCTATTTTATCCGAGAATCCTTTAATGTAAGGGATAGATGCAAATGTTTCGACCGAGGTATCCACGGGTTTTTTGGGTAAAGGGTTTAATTGTTTGTCTTGTTGCTTAAACTCGGCCTCTAGCGTGGTTGACACGTCGGGTAACCTTGTTTAAGACAGTACTATCCCCCTAGCTCCTGAAGATGCCCCATACGACTGCGGGCGAAACGTTGAGCTCTGACTCAAAATATGACACAGTCCATTCCCGGAAAACAAATTAGATTTTGTTTACGAACGATCAACCGGAAGTGATACTTTACTTAAAGTTCATTGCTATTTCAAACATGGAATTGACGGGAGGTCATGTGTTGGCCACATCAGATTTTTTTAAATTTAGATTATATCGGTTTTCAAATGAATAACGTATTTTGACTTATGGGAAACAACGCTTGCGTACACAGCGACAAAATTAAGACGTTAATTGTAAGTACAAAGTCGAAAGTATACAAACTCCAAACTTTTCACTTTTAATATTTTAACCTGTTTTAAATAGTGTTATATAATGCAGGATATTATAACAAATAAAAATGAAGAAAAGCGAAGAATTTACAACTGTTTAGTAAAAATTACTTCATTTTTTAAAATTTTGATTACTTTATCGGTTTATTTAAAATTTTAAACCGGTAGTTTTGAAATGATCAGCTAGTAATTTCAAACAACAAAATTATAAGAAGTGGGATAGGATTAGCACATAAACTTATGGTCTAAATTCAAGATACAAGAGGAATGGATGATGTTGGCACATAATCCCAATACTTTTAACTATTAAAAAAAGAAATTTATCACCAATGAAGACAATTGGCGCCAAAAAATATTAATAAATCTTTGTCTTACCGCGGGTTTGGGGTTCGGTGCAACCTTCGCCGTCTTTTGCGGACTTTGTATCGTTTTTTGCGGACTAGAAGCCTGTGGTTGTTGCGTAGTCTGAACTTGGTTAGTGCTCAAAACATGAAGTTTTCCGTCCGGCATTTGGACGAGTTGTTGACCAGGCATCAAACCCCGAACTTGTATTTTGCCGTCTGGACCTCTGAGAATTTGAACTCTTTGGGGGGCCTCTGCTTTCGGCGATTGCGATGTTGCACCTAAATATAACGTATTGAATAACAAATTTTAAAGAATTTACGGGTGTATTCTAAACACAATCCGTTAAAATATATTATGTAAACGGATTCCGTTAAAATATTTCGTATTAACGGATTCCGCTAAAAAAATCTATTTACAATACATTTCAACGGATCCGTTAAAATTAATATAATAAACGGATCCGTTTGCTATTGCAGGGCAGTGTTGTCAAATTGTAAATGCCAACATATTTATATTTTGATAATAACAATAGCTATTTGTGTATTAAGAGCGCAAAATAGGACATTGTCGATTGAGAGGTTGTTGCCGCGCGACGCAGGAGCGAGGCATTCTCTCGAAATCGACAATGTTCATTTGCGCTCGAAACACACACAAGATTTTTTCTACAGTCGCCACAATGGGGTCCTCCACCATAACAAAAATTTATTTTTTATTTATTTTTACTTATCGGTATATTCCATTCTTCTTGAGCTATTGCTTCAATCTAATGTAAGCATTTTATACTTTCGTTTTTGTAAATGAATGCCCCATTTTATTTTCACAGCAGTGCGGCATTTTGTTTGGTTATGTAAGTGGGTAATGTGTAACTACAGTGTCATTAATTCCTGACTAAACGTTTCCATTAAGAATGTAACCAAGTAACATTTCTCAACATTGTATAGTTAGAAATTTGAGGAGCGAGCGTTTTTTTACTTTGTCGCTCTAGAGCGGCAAAGTTACATTTTGCGTTGACAAAAGAGAGCGCAAATGGCTACTTTGTATATAGACTGTAGAAAAAATATATTAAGATCTAAACAGATATTTGTGACACATAAATTTAGAGATACTATTTAGTAATAAATTTAAATCAATAAATAATCACAATAATGAACATATTCTTCAAAATAATCTTTGGAATGTTGGTAGGTGAATACTTTGTTGTAATGTGGTTGTAATACATGTCAAAATTGTCAGTTTCATAATCTTTTGATGTTATTATATATTATTGTAAATTTGGAAAAAAATGGGCATAAAACAAAAAAATCTATAAAACCATAATTCGTCACTGGGCTGTCCTTAAATTACGTAACGTTTCAAGGGGGGTGTGGGGGTCAAGAGTAGCGTTACGAGGGGGTGGGAGAGGGTTAATGTGTGCGTTACGTAACGATAAAATATAAAAAATATTGCTAAACTTGCTTTAATAGATTTGAAACATTCAAATTTCGCGGTGCTAATTCGTATATACAGGCAGTCGTTTGTTTTCAATAACAGTCAACATAATATGTCGGGCACAGTTCAAATTCGGGCCAGTGGTCTTTCATTCGTGCAATGCAATTCATAGTAAAACATGAATTCAAGTAGTGTTGATAAGGAAAAACTTTTCAATAGTTTGTTAAAAGCATATGGAAATGCATATGCTTTAATTTCTGTGCTGTTATTTTTTCATCTTTATGTACATTAATTTAAATAGTTTCTGTTTCAAATTTTAACTGAATATTAAGGAGGCCATATACTTTTATATCCAGTAAAAAAAATTGGGGGGGACAAGTACTGCGTTAAGTAATATATGAGGGGGGGTTCATGTTCGCGTTACGGATGCGTTACAAAGGGGGGAGGGGGTATCAAAAATTTCCTAATTTTGCGTTACGTAATTTAAGGACAGCCCCATTGCAGCTAAAGTAATAATGAAGAAGGTCCCCAACGTCCAACCCCAACATTTATCTTGAAATTATAAACACCACCAAGCTAATCTACAGTATCTAGAAAATGAACATACGCGGGGCCACAATTAAATAAAGGCGCATGCACTTTAAAAACTACACAAATTATAAAACACAAATTATGAGCTTGATTCTTAATTCTTCGCAAATATTAATGAAATTTTCTTCATTAGATTCATTCATCTAATCAATATTATTCGAATATAATCAAAATATCCATTGTTGTAATCAAAATATTCTTTGTTGCGATAAAAATATCCTTTGTTGTAATCAATAATTATAAATAAAGGCACCAATAAAACATTTGTGTCTTGGGCCCCTGAAGATTAAATGCAGTCCTGAAAATACTCGAATATTTTTAAAACATTAGATAAAGTACAAGATTTGCAATGTACAATAAACTATTATTCACGAAAGATGACTATTCAAGGTCATTGACTTAGCTTGTAAACTAAGGAATAATAATTTGATTTAAACGTTAACGCCACTGGGTAAATATTAGCACAGAGGGCAGTGTAGTAGATAATTAGGTATCTGCAATTCTACGACATATGTCATTATTATTTATAGTGTGTTAGAAAGTAATGTCTCTATTTACGTATATCTGTCACACCACATAAATTAAATAGACATAGGTCAAATAATCTTTCTCTTTCTAATATAAAATGTTGCTAAGCTACTGCTATAAAGTGATGTGTATTCTTTCTTCGAACAAATGACCTTGAATAGTCATCTTTCGTGAATAATAATATAGAGTAAAATATCTGCTTGTTTCATTAGAGAAAGCAGTTTTATTTTTTTTTTTGAGAACGAGAAATGGATAATTTTTGTATTGTTAAAATCTTTCATCGAACCGATTTTTTATAGGTTATGTACGAGTATTATTTTGTTAAAAAATTATTTATTTGTATTTTCCTTTCAATTACATTTTATGAATCCAAGGGTCGGAGCAACGAGTAAAGGATGATAACGCCATTCTCTGCTTAAAATTTAGAAATTTCTAAATATTTATGTATTAAATGTCGTCCGTTTACAATTAACGGCTATGAATCATTCTCCGTTTAAATTTTATTTATAAACGGATAACATAAACGAATCTCCGTTTATATTATTAACGGATAGTGTCTTTAGAATAGCAAAATCTAGTTAACGGATATCTTAATTTTAACGGTCCGTTTATAAACAACGGAATGCCTTTAGAATACACCCATAAAAAAAGCTCAAATTAGTGTCAAAATATTCTTACCAGCTTGAGGAGACCCCTGTTGTAGTTGCAACGTCTGCATGCCCTGTCCCCCTGCTTGGAGCTTAATCAAACTCTGCTGGGGCGCAGCGCCTGTTTTCGGAAGAATACTAGTGGGCCCCGTGATCATTCTAGTTGTCCCGTCCGCCCCTTTAGTCATAAATATTCGCCTTGTCCCTATAAATGTCTTATTTGGCGTTCCATTGTTGTTAGCGGTTAACAATGAAGTCAAAGTTGATTTGGCATTTGAGGCTATTGTTGACGAAGGAAGGACGACTTTGTTGACTATTTTTACAGAGCCATCTGGCTGCGTGACTGTAAGATAAACACGAGAAATGTTGCGTAAGTTTTATGTAAAATATATTGTTTATTGAAATACAAAAATTTTGCTCTGTTTTTGTATTTACCTTTCGGTTTAATTGGAGTGTTCCCTGGTTTTGCTATCGGGCAAAAAAATTATTATTAAATAGCAACCAGGATAAATAACCGAAAAGTTAACGAATTTATCAAAAAATTAAATTGTAATTAAAGAAAAATTATTTTAAATAAAGTAATATTTATAAATCAATAATGTATGTTCAATAATCCAAACAAATGATAAAATAAGGATTTCTTTGTTGTAATCAACGAAACAGTGTTTTTAAAATACAGTTTTGACTGTTGTAATCAACAGAAATATGTTTAAAAAAATATTGTTGTAGACTGAATAAATTTAACAAAATATTAGTTTTTAGTGTAAAATTGTTAAAATAATCCAATTTACATGTTACTATTGTCAATAATGAATAATATTTCAAACACAATATATTTGTATATTTACAAAACAAATTAATATAATAATTTAATAATAAATCAAGAATAAATAAACAATGTACATTACAAAAATAATTATAGTTGAAATAGTTTATTTCGATTTTCAATTTGTCGGAAAAAATTCGATATATTTCTGTATATATAATTAATTCTTGTTTATAACGAGTAAATTTATGGATATAACGACTAATATTCCTCGTATTTTCAAGTCCATATTTCCATATAATAAAAGTTTATTTAGGCGAACAATTTTAAGCTGAATTTTGGACAATAAAAGTCGACATATTTATGTATATTTAATACTTGTTTGTAACGAGGAAATTCATGGATATAACGAATAATATTTACCGTATTTTTAGGTCCATATTTCCAAATAATAAAAGTTTATTTTGACGAGCAATTTTAAGCTGAATTTCGACTAAGAAAAGTCGAGATATTTCTACGCATTTATTGCTCGTTTATAACGAGAAAGTTCACGGATATAACGAGTAATATTTACCGTATTTTCACGTCCATATTGCCAAATAATAAAAATTTATTTATACGAACAATTTTAAGCAGAAAGTCGGAATATTTTTGGATATTTTTAATAATTGTTTGTAACGAGGAAATTTACAGATATAACGAATAATATTCGTCGTATTTTTACGTCCATATTTCCGAATAATAAAAGTTCATTTAGACGAACAATTTTAAGAAGAATTTTGGACAATAAAACTCGGAATATTTTTGTATATTTAATACCTGTTTATAACGAGAAAGTTCACGTATATAACGAATAATATTCGTCGTATTTTCACGTCCATATTTCCGAATAATAAAAGGTTATTTAGACGAACAATTTTAAGCAGAATTTTGGACAATAAAAGTAGGAATATTTTTGTAAATTTAATATTTGTTTATAACGAGAAAGTTCACGGATAGAACGAGTAATATTTGTCATATTTTTAAGTCCATTTTTCCAAATAATAAACGTTTATTTAAACGAACAATTTTAAGCAGAATTTTGGACAATAAAACTCGGAATATTTTTGTATATTTAATACCTGTTTATAACGAGAAAGTTCACGTATATAACGAATAATATTCGTCGTATTTTCACGTCCGTATTTCCGAATAATAAAAGTTTATTTAGACAAATAATTTTAAGCAGAATTTTGGACAATAAAAGTCGGAATATTAATGTATATTTACACTTGTTTGTAACGAGGAAATTTACGGATATAACGAGTAATATTCGTCGTATTTTCACGTCCATATTGCGAAATAATAAAAATTTATTTATACGAACAATTTTATGCAGAATTTTGAACAAGAAAAGTCGGAATATTTTTGTATATTTTTAATACTTGTTTGTAACGAGGAAATTTATGGATATAACGAATAATATTAGTCGTATTTTTACGTCCATATTTCCGAATAATAAAAGGTTATTTAGACGAACAATTTTAAGCAGAATTTTGGACAATAAAAGTCGGAATATTTATGTATATTTAATACTTGTTTGTAACAAGGAAATTCACGGATATAACGAATAATATTCGTCGTATTTTCACGTCCATATTTCCGAAGAATAAAAGTTTCTTTAGACGAACAATTTTAAACAGAATTTTGGACAATAAAAGTCGGAATATTTCTGTATATTTAATATATGTTTGTAACGAAGAAGTTCACGGATATAACGAATAATATTCGTCGTATTTTCACGACCATATTTCTGAATAATAAAAGTTTATTTAGACCAACAATTTTAAGCAGAATTTTGGACAATAAAAGTCAGAAAATTTCTGTATATTTAATACATGTTTGTAACGAGGAAGTTCATGGATATAACGAGTAATATTCGTCATATTTTTACGACCATATTTCCACATAATAAAAATAAATGAATCGTAGTATAATAGAGTTAAAATAATTCAAGAAAAATCGGCACATTTTTGTACATTTATTAGCTGGTTATAACGACTAAATGCATGGATATAACAAGGAATATTTGGCTTATTATTAATATTAAATAAATATTGTAATATTTTACAGAAATAATTACGATAAAATTTATGTATTACGATATTTTTCTAGAATTCCGACCATGCAAAATTTAGACATTTCTGCGTATTTATTCCACCGTTTATAACGATTAATTCATGGATATAGCGAGCACAAAAATATATTTTTCCACTCCCGATATTTGTAACTCAATATTTAATCTGTTTATCAATCCGACTTCTGATCCATTGTACAACAACTCCCTCAAGAATTTCCCTAATCAATATCCTACCTTTCATTTCATTGGTGACGACCTTCACGACTCCTTGCCCCTTAAGTTCGAGGGCTCGTTTCTGCTGGTGCGCAGCCCTTTGGAGTCTCAACTGCTGCTCCATCTTTTCCTTGATCTCTTCGGGGGTGGCCTTCCCCAGACTGAGCTTCTGGGGCTCGACGTCGAGCGCTCTAGCGGGCGGGAGGTTACCAGTTCGACTCCTAGTGATAACTTGGGCATTAGCCTTCTCTACCCTGGAAAGCGGGGGGTTAGTCAGCATGCTAAGGGATGGCTTCTCAACGTGATAGATAAAATAAATTGGTGAAAGGTGATTTTACGATGTAACAGAAAAGTTTACGACGTTGTAACTCTGTGATTGGTTGAGATTTTGTGGTGAAATTTAAGGTACGGAAATAGGAGACTTTAATGTGCGTTTTTACAAAATTGGGGCGCCCTAAGTTTTTTCAATTAGCTATAATACGAGTCCAAATTCATAATAAATCGGCTGGTTTACGTTTTCCATAAATAATAAAATCTGAACAAATGGTTAGAAAACTATTTCGGCTATTTTAAATATAGACTTAAAACTAAATGTAGGGACCTTAAACAAGGAACCCTAATGTGCATTTATGCCAAATTGTGACACCTTGGGGTTCTTCAATCAACTATAATTAAAACTTAATTGACAAGAAACTTTGCATATAAATTTACGACAGAATATGTCCATAACTGATTGTGCCATAGTATCGAGATTTAAGGTCCTTAAAGGAGAAAACTTAATGAAAATTTATGCAAAATTGTGTCGCCCTAGGGTTCTTCAACAATTTATAATACAGGGTGCGGCACTACGGCAGAACCAATTGAGCAGTTTGGAGGGGCAGGTGTTCAGGCGGTGGCGGGGGTAGGCAGCTGCACTAGGTCTCCTTTTGTTCTGTGGGCATCCCCATTTTAGTACCCAATGGTTTGGACCGGAGTACATCGTGGCTTTGGCGTGCGTGCGTTTTATGAAAACAACCGATCTGTGATTGCGACGCAAAGACTTTTCGGCGACATTCCGAATAATGCTGTTCCTACTGCGAACACAATTCGGTCCTGGATTCGGCAGTTGGAGGAAACTGGTAGCACACTAAGAATAGGTACACATGGCCGACGAAGATCCATCAGAACACCAGAAAATGTGGAGCTAGTGAGAGCAGCAGTCGAACAATCGCCAAGACGTTCTGCTCGAAGGCACGCTATTGCAATGGGGGTTTCAGACCGCAGTTTGAGGAGGATTCTGCATTTAGATTTGAATTTCCATCCCTTCAAAATAATGATGGTTCAGGAATTGAACCCAGCAGACTACGCCAACCGCCAAAATCTGTGTGAGGAAATTCTTGCAGCGATCCCTCCTGAGGCAGCATTCCTCAGCAGCGACGAATCACATTTTCCCCTAAGCGGGATTGTGAATAAACAAAATTCACAAAAGACTACTACATTCTTCGAAACTAACGGTGTGGTGTGCCGTATTACAATTTGGCGTTATAGGCCCGTACTTTTTTGAAGAGGGAGGCGTGACCGTGAATTTCGGGCGTTATGTTTCAATGTTGCAAAATTTTCTGCAGCCCCGATTGGAAGTGGTTTAGTGGTTGTTGAAGAAGAGGGATTAGGGGACTTTTGGTTCCAACAGGATGGGGCTACAGCCCACACAGCTCGAAATTCTCTAAACGCTTTAAGAGAAATGTTTCCTGGACGTCTAGTGTCTTTTAGAGGTGACGTGGGGTGGCCTGCGCGAACGCCCGATTTAAGTATATGCGACTTCTTTCTTTGGGGATATCTAAAGGAAAAAGTGTTTAAACGTCGCCCCCAAAACCTGCTAGAACTAAGGGAGCAGATTGTTGAAGAAGTAAACGCGATACCCCGCGAAATGTGTCAACGGGCTGTTCAAAACTTCAGAAATCGGCTCCAGCAATGTATTGCAACTAACGGCCGCCATCTTAAAGACATTATTTTTAAAATTGGGGCGCCCTAAAATTCTTCAATCATTTATAATATACTTCAGTGTAAGATTTGAACTTTGAACAAAAGTATCGTAAGTTAACGACACAATATTTCTGTAACTAATTGTGCCATAGTAGAGATTTAGTGTTGTTATCAAAGAGACCCTAATGCGTATTTGTGCAAAATTGTAGCGCCCTAAGGTTTTTCAATCTGCTATAAATATATCCATTATTGATTGTGCTATAGTAGTGAAATTTCAGGTCCTTAAAGAAGGACCCTTAATATGTATTTGCGCAAAATTATAAACAGTTACAATATGTCGTAAACTTTAATGACATTTGATGTGTATCAATCGCGTTAAAAGCCATCCAAACAGCACATTAGTGCACGAGATAACATAGAAATAGCAACACTGAATACTTTGCAGTGATTTATACATAAAAAGTGTTTCAAATATAGTTAGTATGTGTGTTGAATCGCACTGAAATAAAACATATACATCAAAATATCAACAGTGCAATTTATTTGTGCATAGAATTTAATCTAGTTGGTTATTATTACTAGCAATGAGTCAATTACTATCAAACGGCCTTGAATTTTTATGCGCATCTATTTGAATAAATTTATAAAAAATTCTATTATACAACACGGCATTTAAATTCATTACATTATTTTCGGAAAAAATACGCAAACAATTTCGTGTTATCCGAATATATACCGTGTTGTACAAGTGTCAAATAATAAAATAATGTCAATAATTATCTTCCTTCATGCTTATTCTTATTAGTAGTGAATCTGAAGATTAGTAAAGCATTTCAACCAAAAAAAAAGCGTGGCTTACTTTTCTCCATATTGCTTGATTTCCCATAATTCTAATTTTTCCTCGTCCACCCACTCTTCGGTAAGTTGTGGTTCGGTACTTTGAGGAGATTCTGGCCGTTTTCTTTTTCTTAATCCACTACGAATGGATGTAACTTCTGGAATTATAACGTGAACTAAAATATATTTCATTAACCTGAAATAACTTGAGAACACTACAAAAAAGAAATTATGTAATTTTAAAAGTCCGTAACTCGGAACCGGAAATTATTAAGCAATTGTACGATACATGAAATGAAAGAGAATTTCATGCTGAATTTAAATTTTCAGCGCCCGTTACTGTATTTTTAACCGTGTTTGTGTGGCAGATGAAAATAAACGAAAAGAACCGAATTGAAAGTTAATAAATTTCAGTGAAAAATCAAGTGATTTTAAATGTCAGTAACTCGGAACCGGAAATTGTTAAAAAATTGTACGATACATGAAATGAAAAAGAATTTCATGCTGAATTTAAATTTTCAGCGCACATTACTGTATTTTTAACCGTGTCTGTGTGGCAGATGAAAATAAACGAAATGAACCGAATTGAAAGTTAATAAATTTCAGTAAAAATCATGTGATTTTAAAAGTCCGTAACTCGGGAACCGGAAATGTTAAAAAATTGTACGATACATGAAATGAAAGAGAATTTCATGCTGAATCTAAATTTTCAGCGCCCGTTACTGTATTTTAACCGTGTCTGTGTGGCAGATGAAAATAAACGAAATGAACCGAATTGAAAGTTAATAAATTTCAGTAAAAATCATGTGATTTTAAAAGTCCGTAACTCGGGAACCGGAAATGTTAAAAAATTGTACGATACATGAAATGAAAGAGAATTTCATGCTGAATTTAAATTTTCAGCGCCCGTTACTGTACTTTTAACCGTGTCTGTGTGGCAGATGAAAATAAACGAAATGAACCGAATTGAAAGTTAATAAATTTCAATGAAAAATCAAGTGATTTTAAATGTCCGTAACTCGGGAACCGGAAATGTTAAAAAATTGTACGATACATGAAATGAAAGAGAATTTCATGCTGAACCTAAATTTTCAGCGCCCGTTACTGTATTTTTAACAGTGTCTGTGTGGCAGATGAACATAAACGAAATGAACCGAATTGAAAGTTAATAAATTTCAGTGAAAAATAAAGTGATTGTAAAAGTCCGTAACTTGGGAACCAGAAATGTTAAAAAATTGTACGATACTGGAAATGAAAGAAAATTTAATGCGTAATTTTAATATTCAGCGCCCGTTATTGTATTTTTAACCGTGTTTGTGTGGCATATGAAAATAAACAAAATGAACCGAATTGAAAAGTTAATAAATTTCAGTGATTTTAAATGTCCGTAACTCGGGAACCGGAAATTGTTAAAAAATTGTACGATACTTGAAATGAAAGAGAATTTCATGCTGAATCTAAATTTTAAGCGCCCGTTACTGTATTTTAACCGTGTCTGTGTGGCAGATGAAAATAAACAAAATGAACCGAACAAAAAGTTAATAAATTTCAGTGATTTTAAATGTCCGTAACTCGGGAACCGGAAATGTTAAAAAATTGTACGATACATGAAATGAAAGAATTTCATGCTGAACCTAAATTTTCAGCGCCCGTTACTGTATTTTTAACCGTGTCTGTGTGGCAGATGAAAATAAACAAAATGAACCGAACAAAAAGTTAATAAATTTCAGTGATTTTAAATGTCCGTAACTCGGGAACCGGAAATGTTAAAAAATTGTACGATACATGAAATGAAAGAATTTCATGCTGAACCTAAATTTTCAGCGCCCGTTACTGTATTTTTAACCGTGTCTGTGTGGCAGATGAAAATAAACAAAATGAACCGAACAAAAAGTTAATAAATTTCAGTGATTTTAAATGTCCGTAACTCGGGAACCGGAAATGTTAAAAAATTGTACGATACATGAAATGAAAGAATTTCATGCTGAACCTAAATTTTCAGCGCCCGTTACTGTATTTTTAACCGTGTCTGTGTGGCAGATGAAAATAAACAAAATGAACCGAACTAAAAGTTAATAAATTTCAGTGATTTTAAATGTCCGTAACTCGGGAACCGGAAATGTTAAAAAATTGTACGATACATGAAATGAAAGAGAATTTCATGCTGAACCTAAATTTTCAGCGCCGGTTACTGTATTTTTAACCGTGTCTGTGTGGCAGATGAAAACATACGAAATGAACCGAATTGAAAGTCAATAAATTTCAGTGATTTTAAATGTCCGTAACTCGGGAACCGGAAATGTTAAAAAATTGTACGATACATGAAATGAAAGAGAATTTTATGCTGAATTCAACTTTTCAACACCCGTTATTATATCTTTAAGCGTGTCCGTGTGGCAGATGAAAATATGCGAAACGAGCCGAATTGAAAAGTTATCAAGAGAAATATATGATTTTAAACGTCCGTAACTCGAGATCCAGCCACGGATATGTGGATTATAATGCCCTAATATTATCAAATATCTCTTTTGTAAATTTATTTTATTAGAATTAGTTAATAATTTTGTCAAAGCCCCACGTTGGGCGCCAATTTGCCCCACGTTGGGCGCCAATTATATAACAAAAATGTTACTTTAAAACTGACACCAAATATTTTAAATGGCACAAAATTGATCACTGTGACGCACTCTCCACGCCAGTAATGAGTGCCCGTGATGATATATTTATTTATTAAAAAGTTACGACACATGTCGCAAATATAAAAATTAAAAACTCACCTCTGACAGTTTTGGGCAGCTCCAGGGGTATCACCACCTTCCTCCTCAAATACTGCGTCCTCTCCATAAACCTCCCCAAATGTCTATGCTTCAACATCTCCATCGTAATAATATCCGTGTCTGTCGTAATTTGATGTTTTCCATCCGTCGTCATTGGCTTCGCCTGCATGTCGTCCCATCTTAAACACGACCACAATATCCGTAACTGTAGAGCGGCTGCCGCAAGGGATTTTAAATTCACCGTGCGATACAACCAGCAGGTTTTGAAGAGCGGCCTTGAGCAGGGATACGGCCAAACGGAAGAGTTAGCCTTTGCGAGGTTGTGAAAACCGGCGACTGTCAATCGGCCGGCGTGTCTAGCAAGCTTTTTAATATCATGTTGCGGGAGGATCATTATCGATCGATTTCCTCGTCGAGTTTGGAATGTGGAACACAGGGGATATTTTACGGGAATTCGCTTTTTTTTGCGGTCCAAAGTCGTTATTTGCACTTTTTTTAAATATATTTTCCCGCCGGTGGACACTGTTGAATATATTCTAGCAGAACCGTCTTCTGCATGTTCAGTTTTAATCGTTTTTTCCTCCCGTTTAACTGTTTTCAAACAAAATCTTCGATTTTGTTGACTCGTATAAGTTTTTGCGTTTAAAGTTTGTATTGTTTTACTCGACCCGTTTATTGTTGTTGTTGTACTTGTTGTACAAGTTGTTGTAAAAGTTGTTTCTTCTTTAAATTCTTGTTTAATTTCTTCTTCAGTTTTGGGTTTTTTGGGAATGAAAACATTTTTATCGTCCTCGCAATTCGTTGCGCTGGAAATTGCCGACTCCAAATTTTTTTGAATAGTGTCCGTCGATATTGTTTGTATTTTTGGAGCGGTTAATTTCTGCTCCAAAATGGAGGGTTTTTTAGGGGTTAACCCAGGAATATTCGCGAGTTTTATCGAATTAGAATTGTTGTTAAATTGTTGATTTGCTTTTCTTAATAGCAGAAATAATTCTTTTCGGACTTTTGCGCGTTGCATACAAAGTGGCGAGTAGCAATTACAATTTTGAGATGTTATAGTCCCCGGGTTTGAATTCGGACCACTCGAATTGCAATTTTTAGAGTAACACTGATAATCTTTTCCCAGTTTTGTTATTGAGTTGTATTGAATTTTCATCGACTGGATTTTTTTGGCGATTGCAGTTATGGCCTCGCGATTTGCTTGAGTGTTTTGAGAAGGAGATGGTAGACACAATTTACCAGAAATCATGTTTGTCAACTGCTTTTCAAGTGTTATATTGTCTGTGTCTATTTCATCATCGTTTTCTATTTCGACGTTTGTGTCTTCGTCGTCTTTTTGTGTCTCATCGGTTTTATTTGCCGACTAAAATATAAAATACAATAAATGTTTTGTACAAAATAATTTGACTATGTTTAAAGACACGTTAATGTGAACTGTAGACGCTAAACAAAATTTACATCAGTTTGACGTCTATACAAATCTATAGCGGTTTACATATCGACGCCAAATTTTGTAAAGATGTTTCCAGACGTGTCGTTTAAATATTTTCATTAAACATTTTTAATGTTCAGTTAATTTTATGTGTTTCCTGTAAATTTCAGTCGAATTCATAACCAAATAAAAGTTTTGATGTTTTGGAAAAATTGCGAAAAATTAACGACGCGCGTCGTTTTAGAAATATTAAAATAAAACTTAGTCCAAACGGTTTTAATATTTGGAAATGACTTAATTGATATTGTAAACTCCGTACAGCACGAATTTCATGTTAATTTGAAGATAATTTAAACCGTTGAGGAGTTGTGATCAAAATAAAACACATGTTTTTGAAACAATTCTTTTCCAAATTTCGACTCTATTTCCCGGAATCCCTAACGCCTTTTTGACTCTTTTAAAATATTAATATATCAAATCGACCCTCCAAAATTCGTTTTTGTATTAATTAACACTCTAATTTTAACCGAAATCGACATATTGAACGATTTTTAACCTCACATTTTAAGCCAAAAATGTACAATTTTTGAACCCGGGTTTCAGGTGTTTTCAACCAGAAATTTAACCACTTTTATACCGGATATATACGTATCAACCCTATAGAATACTAATTTTGTGTTAATTTGAACATAATTTAATCCGTTGACGAGTCGTGACCAGAACAAAATTCAAGTTTTTGGGACAATTTTTTTCCAAAATTTCGACCCAATTTCCCGGAATCCCTAAGGCCTTTTTGACATGTTTACAATATTAATATATCAAATCGACCCTGCAAAGTTCGTCTTTGCATTAATTAACACTTTATATTTAACCGTAATCGAGATATTCACCAATTTTTAACCTCACATTTTTAACCAAAAATATACAATTTGTAAACCCTGGTTTGAGAAGTTTTTAACCAGAAATTTAACCACTTTTATACCGGATATATACAAATCAACCCTGTAGAAAACTATTTTGTGTTAATTTGAAGATGATATAATCCGTTGACGAGTTGTGACCATAATAATATCCATGTTATTGGGACAATTTTTTCTAAAATTTCGACCCAATTTCCTGGAATCCCTAAGGCCTTTTTGACTCGATTAAAAATTAATATATCAAATCGACCCTGCAAAGTTCGGTTTTGAATTAATTAACAATTTATATTTAACCGTAATCGAGATATTGACCGATTTTTAACTCATGTTTTTAATCAAAAATTTATAATTTTTGAACCCGGGTTTGAGGAGTTTTTAACCGGATATCTAGCCAGTTATATACCGGAAATATACAAATCAACCTTCTAAAGCTAATTTTTCGAGAATTAACGCTCTAGCTTTAACCAAAATGGAGATGTTGACTGATTTTAACTTCACTTTTTTAGCCAAAAATAAACAATTTTTGAACCCGGGTTTGAGGAATTTTAAACCGGATATCTATCCAGTTTTATACCGGAAATATACAAATCAACCCTGTAGAAAACTAATTTTGTGTTAATTTGAAGATAGTTTAATCCGTTGAGGAGTAGTGACCAGAATAAAATGCATGTTGTTGGGACAATCTTTTTCCAAAATTCTGAGCTTATTTCCCGGATCCCTAAAGCCTTTTTGACACGTTTAAAATATTAATATATCAAATCGACCCTGCAAAGTTCGTTTTTGCATTAGTTGACACTTTATATTTAACCGTAATCGAGATATTGACTGATTTTAACTTCACATTTTTAGCCAAAAATGAAAATTTTTGATCTCGGGTTTAAGGAGTTTTTATTCGGAAATCTAGCCAGTTTTATACCGGAAATATACAAATCAACCGTCTAAAGTTCATTTTTCGAAAATAAACGCTCTAACTTTAACTAAAATGGAGATGTTGACTGTTTTTAATTTCACATTTTTAGCCAAAAATGTATAATTTTTGAACCCGGGTTTGAGCAGTTTTTAACCGGAAATTTAACCATTCTTATACCAGAAATATATATATCAACCTTCCAAAGTCCATTTTTCGAGAATAAACATTTTAGCTTTAACCAAAATGGAGACGTTGACTGATTTTAGCTTCACATTTTTAGTCAAAAATGTACAATTTTTGAACCCGGGTTTGAGGAGTTTTTGGCCGGATATCTAGCCAGTTTTATTCCGGAAATATACAAATCAACCTTCAAATGTTCATTTTTCGAAAATAAACGCTGTAGTTTTAACCAAAATGGAGACGTTGACTACTTTTAACTTCACATTTTTTGCCAAAAATGTACAATTTTTAAACCCGGGTTTGAGCAGTTTTTAACCGGAAATCTAGCCAGCTTTATACCGGAAATATACAAATCAATCTTCTAAAGTTCATTTTTCCACAATAAACACTTTAGCTTTAACCAAAATGGAGATGTTGACTGATTTTAATTTCACATTTTTAGCCTAAAATGTACAATTTTAAACCTGGGTTTGAGCAATTTTTAACAGGAAATTTAACCATACTTATACCGGAAGTATACAAGTCAACCTTCTAAAGTTCATTTTTCGAGAATAAACACTCTAGTTTTAACCGAAATAGAGATATTGGCCAATTTTTAACCTCACATTTTAAGCCAAAAATGAACAATTTTTAAACCCGGGTTTTTAGATTTTATCCGGAAATCTAACCAGTTTTATACCGGAAATATACAAATCAATTTTCTAAAGTTCATTATTCGAGAATAAGCGCTCTATTATTAACCAAAATGGACATGTTGATTGATTTTTTCACATTTTTAGCCAAAAGTGTACAATTTTTAAACCCGGGTTTGAGAAGTTTTTATTCGGAAATGTAGCCAGTTTTATACCGGAAATGTACAAATCAAGCTTTTAAAGTTGATTTTTCGAGAAAAACGCTCTAGCTTTAAGCGAAATGGATATGTTGACTGATTTTAATTTCACATTTTTGGCCAAAAATGTAGTTTTTAAACCCGAGTTTGAGCAGTTTTTAACCGGAAATTTGACCATTTTTATACCGGAAATATACAAATCAACCTTCTAAAGTTCATTTTTCGAGAATAAACGCTCTAGCTTTAACCAAAATGGAGATGTTGACCGATTGTTAACCTCATGTTTTAACAAAAAATGTACAATTTTTAAACGCGGGTTGAGTAGTTTTAAACCAGAAATTTAACCATTTTTATACCGGAAATATACAAATCAACTCTGTAAAGTCTACATTTCATATCAAACATTAACGTATCCATAAACACTTTCAAATAAACATGTAGCAATACCTACATCTTTTTTGTTTACCTGTTGACTGATTTTACGCTCTTCCAAAAGTTTCAAATGAGTTCTTCGTGTTAGAAAATCATCTAAACGAGACTTTTTGGCGATTTTTGGATACAATAAACGACCTGGAGTTGTCAACGCTTTGGTTACGTCAATTTCCTCAAATTCGGTTATGGGCGGAACTACTTTTAAGTGTTTTAATCCTGCTGGAACTAAAATTGGAGGATATAAAATTTAGTTAATTATATATTTTAAAAAAACTTACTGTCATCTCTGGCGTTATCCTCCGCGTCTTCGTTTTCGCTGGTGATAAATTTCTTTTTTAAATAGTTAAAAGTGTTGGGATCAAGTGCCAACATCTTCATTCCTCCAGTATCTTGAATTTGAACCATAATTTTTTGCGGCCCGGCTGCCAATCCCACTTCTGAGGATTTTTGTTGTTTGAAATTCCTCGCCGATGACAACCACAACCATCCTCCTTGGCCGTGGATTCTATATTCCTCCCCTTTTTGCTTCCAGACTTGATGCTTCAACCCTAGAGTATATTTCACGTGATTGAAGCATCGATTGCGTTCTTCCTCTTCCTCCTTTTCTTTCTTCTCGCGTTTTTCTTGCTTCTTTCGTTCTTCGCGTTCGTTAGCGGTGACTCGGAATAATTTTATGTGTCCGAGTTGGTCGTGCCATACGCTGGCGAAGACCACGGGCTTTATGCAAGCTTGCAGGACGATCAAAGCTCGGGCGAAGTCTTTTGGATTGACGCAAGCTCCGACTGCTGTCAGCCAGGGTTTGCGTAGGAGATGCCAGTTTGGATGCATGAAGGAAGCTTGAATTGAGCTTTCAAGCTGGAGCATTGTCTGGCGTAATGTGTTGATGAGGAGGGATTTTGATCCGTTCAAAGCTCCGATCCATTTGAATTCTGAAGCGGGCGTTAGGGAAAATTTGTGGGAAAGATATCGTTTTTTATCTCTTTCTTCGTTTCTTTGAGGTTTGTTTAACGCAATAACATTAGTTGTATATTGGTTTATGTAGTTTTTATATTGATTGTCCATTCCTAATTTGAATAAATATGTCCCCGAAGCAATTTGAGACGTTTTTAAACGCGTCATCCTCGGACTTTCTGTCCCATCCCTTTCTATTCTTTCCATTTCATCTTTTGAAAGTATTGCACTTGTTCTCTTCCGCATTTCTTCTATACTAAACGTTCTAGGAGTCAAACTCCCAGTTTTTGATCGAGTAACGATGTTTTTTCCATTAATTTTCTTCTCTTTTCCATCACAATCATATTCGATTTCCATTTCTTCATCGAGAAGATCTGTTTCGCTGACGGATTTCGTGGTTACTGTAGTGGTTGTTGTAGTGGTAATGGTTTGAGTTATTTCTGTGGTTGTTATGGTTTCTACAGTGGTTTCTAAGTCGGGAATGTCTGAAGATTCTTCGTGCATTTTAGCGACCATGTCTTCGGCGTTTTGACGTTCTTTTTCGCGCTCTTCGCGGAGTTTTTGTTCCTCGCGATCTTTGCGAAATTTCACGATCGCAGCTGGAAGAAACAATTATTTTTACAATAATTAAGGTGTGGGCAAATCGTATCTATTGGGATTTTTAAGTATCAAGAGATGGCGCTGATCGCATTAAACAATGGTACACTTTTTGTTGACATTTGTCAGCGTAGCATTACTGTCAATTGTGTTTCTTTAGTTTTCTTAATATTTTCTCATTTATTAGTATTTTTTATTTATAATTTAAGTATGTATAATAGAGTTTTTGTAGTCATATGGTTGTAGTTTCATGTAAATGTCAAATGTGTACCACTGTTTGTAGTTCTAATATTCGCCGCTAGTTAGCGTTTTCTTATTTGAAAATCCCAATACTCTATCCGTTTTAACTATAGACTATACCTTGTTCCATTTAAGCCATTCAGTATTGCAAAGCATAGGCAATAGTTTTGATCTCTCTGATTGGCTGAAATTGGAGTCAAGAGACAAGTTTACCCAATGTAATTTCGGCTACTTCAAGTTTGCGCTGTTGCCAGCTCCATCTACTGAATGGCTTAAATGGAACAGTGTATAGATGGCGTTTTGAGCGCAGCCGCGTTTACATGTATTAAATAAAAAATTCAAATTTTGGTGCCATTCCTGAATTTTAAAAAAATCTTTCTAATTGTCATTTTTTCAGTAACTTTGTCTTGTACTAATGTGCTAATCTATATTGTGTTTTTATGCATATACTTAGGTACTTATAATCTCCGTACCTTTCTCTACATTTCGGCGAAAGGGGCATGCATAAATGAAAACCACATTATTCAAATAAATTTTAAAGAAAACGTAAAATAAAAGTATAATTCACCTTTGAAATAAAATATTTACACTCTAAATTTTATACATTATTTGTATAAATTATATACACCGTTAAATATGAACAAAATGTTCTAAACAAATTTCTTTGTTCCTGGGATGATCCGAATGACCCTTTTTCCTCATGTTCTTTTATAGCTTTCCAAATATTACATCGTCCTATGCCCAGTTCTGATGCCACAATTTGGACAATTTCTAATTTGGAATATGCATTCGTGGCACGATATGTGCAGATAATTTATACGCCACTTTTTTGCCCGCTTCGGAGGGCCTTTCCTTTTGGATATTTAAAACACTGGCAGAGCCAGGTTCAGGATTTTTTTCCATAATATTAACGAAGAGAACAATAACAAAACTAACGAACTACTAACTAAAAACTAAGAAAACGCGCACAATGAAAACTATGTAATATGAAATATAACGACAAAACACCATGAAAATTATATAAACAAAAAAAAACAAACAAACAGAACTGTACAGAAATTGATAATATGTAATAAATCGTGTACTATTAACTTTTTTGACATTTATATATTTTGTCAGACGGCAAAATAATTGATACAGTTGTCAAGCAAATTTAAATTTCGCGTTAGTTATTTTACTGTGTAAACTCGGTTCACGTTTGAACCAATCAGAGAGCTGGAATCTTAAGCCCTATCTCACCCAATGTTCTATAGTTAAAACGGATAGAGTATAGTCGTTATTAAAAAGTGTCCCCCAAAATGTAACATGAAACTTTATTGACACTCCCTAAATACGGAGAAATGTTAAATAAGTGTCGTCGTGTTATATCACGAAAAGACAAACTTTTAAACGTGAAGATTATGTTTGGAAGAGACATTTTAATGAAGAGGACATTATAAAAGAATGGAAATCTGAAGATGTTAAGTTAAATAAAACATTTAATTTCCTATCGAGAGTTTTGATTAGTCTGAATGTCACCAATCTTTGACAGATATGTGTTGATATGTCTTGAAATCATTATGCATACATGCGTGGCTTTGGATGCCCTACGCTTTGATGCCCTTTACCCTTTATCCTCTAGCCACTCACGGAAGAGAAGATAAGATTTTTTAACAGTCGGGTTAGTACTCTTATGGAGTATACATGAAAAGGGTTTAGTTTGTCAGGTCGAGAAGATGTCTGTATTCTTATGTAAACATGTACACGCTTATTCAGAAACAAAAATTTAAACAGTGTGTAACTTAAACACTGTTTAAAATAATCAACGTTGATTATAATTTTGTTCATTCAGAAACATGGTAACTAATGGGTCGATTCTGTTCACATCTGTAATTCTTACATATCTGTAAATCTGTAAAACCGAGACAAAAACGCATCTATTTTTGTTGATTAATATAAAATTATACATAAGAGTGCAGAATTCGTTGCGATTTTGTTCATTATTTACAAATTTACAGATCTGTAAGATTTATGGATGTATTACACTTAACAATAAATCGTCCAATTTATTGACGGATAAATCGATCAATGTATCGTAGAAATCTTGAGAATTTAAATACAACGATTTTCTATCAATTTATTTTTGTTGGAATCAAGGATACCAACCTACCAACTTCTCGCGCCTTTTATAAATGTCAGTAAATGTCTGACTTCAGTCGTTTTGTTTATTATTTTTGTGCATTGTTATTAAAAATTGCCATTTCTTGATTAAAACTTATAACCTTAATGCACACGTCAAATATAGTTTGAAATGTCAAATATTATTGAGTTGGCACTAGAAAAGTAACTAAAAATTAAAATCGACGGAAAATCGCGGAAAATAGAACTCGTTCTATTTTATCAATTTACCTTCGTAAATAAAACGATAGATTTTTCTATTTTACCCGTACCGATAAATTGAAGATCGCAGTCGATCAATAAATCGGTCGATTTATCATTAAGTGTAATACTGCCTTTACATATGTGAACAGTATCGACCCATAAATATTTAAACATCGTTTAAAATAAACACTGTTTAAAAAAATCAAGACCGTAAAAATACAAATTGGGACGCAAATTCAATTATTATATCCGTCATACTGCTGTTATAATTGGTCAGATACATGTTGAAATTAAATATGAAACAGAAATTAAAGATAAATAGAAGAGAATTTTCAAATTTTAATAAAAAAAAAATTAGAAATGGACACACGCTAAAATAGAAAACGGTCAGAAAATTTGAAGTTGGAAGATAATTTTTAGTTATTAAAGATAAAAATGTGGGGAGATATCAACAAGAAGAAAAGTTCATGCTGAGAATTAATATATCTAAATATGCTCTAAAAAGAAAATAACCGGTGGCGAAAAATCGACAGACAGTGAGGCCTATTCCGTATCTCAGTGGTTATTATTTAACCAATCAAGTATATTGACGATAACAAAAAAAGGATTTTTAGTTGTCAAATCAATAACTATTGGATAAAAATTTTAACCATTGGTTAAAAACCACCAAGTTACAAAATAGGGCCCATTAACTGGCAAATTTTAAAAGATCAGTTTATGAAAGACAAATTACTATGAGGACGATATGGACATAGACGTTTAAGTTTTGGCTCGTGTTCCGCGAACGCGAGTATTTGGCCTAAAGATGCATCGGCATCTTTAGTTTTTAGTTGATTAGTTATGTGTAATTTAATTTATAATAATAATAAGTTGTAAACATGTAAATAAATCTTTAGTCAGTAAATCTCAAGTATTGTCCATGTCTATAAATTCAAGTGTTCATCAAATGTAAAGTGTAAAGGTGTGTGTGTTCTTCTTTATCACCGGGGACGCCAATCATCCAAGCGTCCACTAGTCATAAAGTGTGTATCGTTGGAAAACAAGTAAGCAGTATTAATTTTATAAATTTCTGTAAATTAATTACTAGATATTAAGAAATAGAAAAATAAATATTGAAGAACAATCTATAAAAAAAAATTAGCGATTTCTTTAGGGTCTTAGTTATGGACTTCTGTCGGACCGATTTTTATGATTCCAACTTGAACCTTATACACCAGCACTCCATTATACACACACACATACACACTCAGCCGCGCATCTTTAAATAAGTATAAAAGCATTATTTCTTACAATTTTCAGCGTCCAAGTAAGTCTTCTTGTTGCCTTTGGCTTGATTTGTGATTTTTTCGGTCAACTCCATCTGCCGAATAATTTCATCTTTGTAATCATTCATTTCTCTGAATAAGGCGGCTTCCATTTCGTCCTTATCCAAAATGTCCAAGAGTTCTTCCAGTTGGACGACCGTGGAGTAATACCAGATCTCTCCGTCGTCGCTCTCACTGAAGATGAAATTAGTTTTGTAGATTTTATTCACAATTTTTCGATTTCAAATAAAAATTATTATTTTAGAAGAGAATAAATATTAAATGATATTTTAAGGATTGTTACGAAATGCGTCCTACCTGTTAGGAAAAGGTAATTGTTGTATGACTGTGGATGGTTTTGGAGTTTGTAGGAATGGAAAAATATGCCAATTTACCCTGTGTCCGAGTGGTTTGATCTATACAGGGTGTTTCCTTTAAAACAACCAGCGCTTTTTTGGGCGAACTAACAACTTTAGAGAAAAATGTTTCATACCAAAAATGATCAAGAATAAGGGGATAATGTATCAATAGTAACAAACCGAATATTGGACCAGTGGTTCTCAAACGCTAGAACAAAATTATATTTTTTTAAATGGCACCCTATACAGGATGTCTCTATAAGCTTGCTCACTATTGGTAACTTCTTTATTTGAAGAGATACGAGTTTGGTTAAATGAGCAAAATTGTGCCATTTTATATTAGAAAATTGATGATGTCGACAAAAAAAAAATTGTATCTGCGGTTCCCAAAATTTGGGACAAAATATATTTTTTTTAAATGGAACCATATATATTTTATTCTTTTATTGGAAAGAGTATTTTTTTCTCTTTTCAATAAGGTAATGTTGTTTATGTACAATTTTTTCAAATAATCGAGTTATTTACGTTTAAAAATAATTTTTTGTAAAGTGTGTTATTAGTTTATTTAGTTAAGTAAGCCATGGAAACAATTGTTTTTTTTTTATAAAATTATTATTTTATTAACTTATTTAACATTATTTTAACTTATTTAGCATTAACAAATAATAACAAAACAATTAAAGACAGTATTCAAATTGAAAGCCATCATTTCTTAGGCACATTTCAGCTCTTTTGGGAACAGAGCGGACCGTTCTACGTAACTGGTGTCTGGAAATATCTTGGCAGGCCTGTAAAACTCTTTCTCGTAAATCTTCAACGGTATTTACTGGGTTAATGTAAACACGATCTTTAAGATGTCCCCATAGAAAAAAGTCCATTGGAGTAATATCAGGTGACCTCGCCGGCCAAGAAATAGGACCGCATGAGTCTCAATCCAGGAACCAGGATAATTTAGGTTCAAATAATTTCTAACAATATTAGAATTATGTGCGGGAGCTCCGTCTTGTTGGAAATATTGTAAACTTTAAAGGAGGAATTATTAAATGTCAAACAAACAAACAAATAATTATTTGTTTCCATGGCTTACTTAACTGAATAAACTAATAACACACTTTACAAAAATTTATTTTTAAACGTAAATAACTCGATTATTTGAAAAAATTGTACATAAACAACATTACCTTATTGAAAAAAGAAAAAAATACTCTTTCCAATAAAAGAATAAAAAATATATGGTTCCATTTAAAAAATATATATTTTGTCCCAAATTTTGGGAACCGCAGATACAATTTTTTTTTTGTCGACATGATCAATTTTCTAATATAAAATGGCACAATTTTGCTCATTTAACCAACCTCGTATCTCTTCAAATAAAGAAGTTACCAATAGTGAGCAAGCTTATAGAGACACCCTGTATAATTTTTTTTTAGTATAAATATAGCATAGGGTTGTATAACAATTATTTCGAGAAAAATGGCATTAAAAACTAGAAATAATGTAATACAAAATGGGTTTACTACTAGCGTAACTAGGCAACAGACGTATACCTGTGTATTACATAGCCTATTGTAATATTATAACATTTTTAATACCATCTTTCTCGAAATAATTGTGATACAACCCTATACCATATTTATATCGTTGAAATCAGAAAAAAATTCTCTATCTAATGGGCTAAAAAAATATATAGGATACCATTTAAAAAAATATAATTTTGTTCTGCCGTTTGAGAACCACTGGTCGAATTTTCGGTTTGTTATTATTAATAAATTAGCCCCTTATTCTTGATCATTTCTTGTATATAACATTTTTTTCTAAAGTCATTAGTTCGCCCAAAAAAGCGCTGGTTGTTTTAAAGGAAACACCCTGTATAGGATCGCAAGCTCATAATATTTCGACCGGTTTACATTTTCGACATTGGATTAGAAAATTGTAGGTAAATAAAATATATATTTTGTTTTTTACTCACACAAAAATCCTCCTCGCAAGAAACCAATACTTCCTTCCATGTCTGTCACACCCAAGGTGTTCTTGCCGGCAGAGAAGTCCCTGTTTTTCAACATCCATGATGCAGTCGACAACACCAGAGACCCGGTGGGACCTGCAGATCCCACACTGCCAGTCCTCCTCGGGCACGTCTTCCAAGGGGGGCTCCACGCATTCCAAGTGGAAGACTGCGGGGCATGTCTCGCAACATAGCAAGTCGCCGAGTTTGTGGCAGACTCGGCAGTGGTCGTCATAATGCATCGGGACTGTAAAAGATACATTTTCAAGACGGGTTTTTAAAATAGTGATAATAATATTAAGCCTAGTACAGGATGCAGTAGAATAACCTCGCTAGTTTTACTATGACATTGTGAGGCGAGTAATGGTCGTAAAAGGGTGGGGGTGGTGTCTATGGAGGAAGTTGTGGATAAAAAACTTTAGGAAAACAGGATCTGTTGTCAGAAAAGAACGTGGACAACCATGGACTTCTCGAAAACCCGAAAACATCGACGCTGGGATATCAGGCAGTTACCATAATTTTTTGCCCCAGTTCCTAAAGAACTTCGCTTGGAGAATATTTTATTTCAACAGCCTGGAACTACGAACACGCGTCGCGAGTATCAATTAAAGTTGTGAGAAATTGTTTATCTCCCTGAGAAACGATATTCCCTGGCCCGTACGCTCGTCAGATTTAACACCGTGCTACTTTTTTCTGTGGAATAATCTCAAAACCGAAGAATCTGCGAACCATAAAGAGGCAATCCGCACAGAAATCAGCCGTATACCCCAAAAAATCTGATGTGGCCAGCACATTACCTTCCGTCAGTTATATGAGGCATTTACGAAAATTCTATCAGTGAACTGTTACCGGTAAACAGCTTTTTATTAGGTTATAGTTACCGGAATCGATATTTTAAGAACACAAGTGGTAAACAGGTTAGAAATTTGATATAGTTAAGAAACTTAACGCGCGCGCTTCGCTTTGCATCACTACCTTATTTGAGATTAGATTCTTCATGAATCCGGTAGATGGATCTGGTAGATATTGTAACTTTTTACCACTCGTGTTTTCAAACACAGTCAGTAGATGCGGTATCTACCGGTAGAATTTTCGTAAATGTCTACGTATTTTCTATAAAATCCATACAGAAAGTTCCTTGCAAAAGATTCTAAATTTCTTGTATGTACATTACCTTTCGACAGTTGTATGTATTTTATACAAATTCCATACAGAAAATTTCGAGCAAAAAGATCCTTATACTTCGAATAAAATTATAACACAAATATATTACGAATATGTCAAATGCACTTGACACTGACATCTTTCAATCAGAATTTTCTTAATATAGTAGCTATTTCTATCATAGCTAGCTAATTTATGAAATTTAATTTCTTTATAACTCTATATCCATTTAATATGAAGTATAACATGTAGTCAAATCGTATAGAGAATACAATGTTCTTTAATATTTATAATAACATTAAATGTGAAAAAATGATATTTAACATAGTTTTTTCAAGAAAAACTGTTAAAATCTTCAAATGGGGGTACTTCCGGTTGACCAATTATATGGATACAACCAAGAGGAATACGAAAGAATTATAATTTTTGGAATTGTAGTATTAGTTATCGTAGACGAAAATTTTGTCACACACAGACACACACATCGTAGAAATAGTAATATCGTATTCTAGGGACCTTAAAACGTGCTTATTCATTAAAAACTCACCACCAAATTTTTTGACCAAATACCTTCCTTACCTAAAGGTGACGGAATGTAAAAATGTTCGACAGACTTGGCCGATATTATTTTCAAAACCACGAGTTAAAACTTCCCATATTGTAAGTTTAGGATATGAAAATATTTTTTTTTATCTCGACTATTATTTTTTAATTCCCCTACGAAACTAGGAAAGTTGTTCTGCCGCACTACGTACATATATTATATTAAATTAATTGTATGTTATTTTAAACCATTTGATGAGCCTAGTACTATATTTTTTCGTTGCTTGATGGCAGCACAAACTTGTCCAAATTCGCAATTTTTATAAATAAATTGAATTGAATAAAATATTAATAAAATTGTGCATTTATTTCAGCACGCGTGAACATTAAGGTGTAGCAAACTTGTACAAACCAAAGTTCTATATTTAGATTGTTACTTGTTACTTATTGTTTGAAATTGAAATCTGTAGATCTACTTTATTTAGCGTAGAAAATATATTTAATTAATATGTACAAAATCACTACGCGATGCAGCAAGATTTTGCACTATTTTCTAACAATTTTTAAATATGAAATAAATGCAATTAATTCAGAAATGAACGCGAGATGGTACTAGAAGTTTAGTTTTTATTTTTAAATTAATTGGATTGTTTTTTCTATCAATCGTTTATAGATTATTTTAAAGAAAAATACTTCAAATAACAATTATAGAAAAATTAATTGTATACATTTTTTATTTGAAGTATTTTTCTCTAAAATAATCCATAAACGATTGACAGATCTCTAATCAGTTGTTTGTACCATTAACCATTGGAACGATTAAAAAACAACTGAATTTGTTATTTTAATCATAAACAACCCTAAATAAGGCCTGGTATTTTCATCTCTGGTTAACTGTTTGTTAGTATTGACTGTCAGTTACAAGAAAAATGTACCATGGAAAAATTTATACATGTTTAATTTTACAATTTATGCTATAATACCCCTGCAATATTTTTCTTTTAACTGATTGTTAACAGACAATTTAATCATCGTTTTTGTTGTAAATACACATTTAAAACTGTCAAATCTAAAATTAATAATAGGGGACTACAGCGCAATTGATTTAAGAGAAATTAGGAAAAATATTGAAAGTATATGCTTAATAATAAATATTAATAAAGAAATAAAACGACATAATTGAAATACTTCGGAAACAAGGGGATTTTTGTTATAGCAACTCGTCCCTCATATGAAATCCATATATATTATTTTGATTGGCGACTCAAAGACTGCCTATAAATATATAACGAATACCCAGTTAGGGGCGCAGCCTACTACCAATGAAAATAGAGAAATTCAAATAGCGGAGACGTGGCAATCAGTCCAGTAGTGCAATTCTCAAACAGTTTTTATTTGAATATAAATATTTTGCATTAAACTTAATAATTTAAATACATTTCCAATTATAAATCATGTAGACTTGTACAGTATAATAATATTCATTAATTTTTTATAAATATAATTTAGAAATAGCATATATTTCAAGAACATTTAGATTCACGAAGAAAATAGTTTGATATAAAAACTTATATTCGTAACGACACATCTATATTTTCACAGTCTTAGTTTTACTTATCCGTTCAGATAAAATTATATTTAAAAAATGGTGGAATCCCCTATTGAATTGAATTAGTGGATTGTTTTTTTACAACAGGTTATGGGCCCAATAAGTAGTTTTCATGTTATTCATTCAATTATTAATTTTAGATTTGACAATTTTAAATTTGTGTAATTTCTACATAATAAAATATAATAAAGTGAATTGAATTAATGGATTGTTTACTGCTTTATTTACGTTTTAACCAGAGATGAAAATAATGGGCCTTGTGGCCGTAATCTGTACAAAACTGCAAGTCTTACAGATCTGTAAATAATGACGAATATTACAAACCAATGTTTGAAAGTTGTCACTCTTATGTATAATTTTATATTGTTCTAAGATTGTGTAAAATATTTTGGCTCATATAAACCACAAAATTTTAAATGTTAACTGGTGACGTGGTTGATATTTAACACAACTGGTGATTTGGGGTTTCTCCGAACCCCATTAAATTCATTTTTGGAACTCTATTTGCTTTAAATAAATACAGTTATTATTGTAATATTCAGAACTGTGGATGATTCATTTATTTAAAAATTTAAATACGAAAGATTTTTGTGAAAAATTTATTATCTTCTTCGGGATTCGAACTCAGAGCCTTCCTAAGTCTAGTTGGATGTTATTATAGTTCATTTGGTAGACATAGGAAGGTCCTGGGTTCAAATAATTAGCTTCTAAAAAAAATGTAGAACATTCAAATAAATAGTTAGGAATGATTCGACTGTAGAAATTATTAATATAAGGAAAAATAACAGAGCTGCAGTCACTTCTTGTAGAAATTTTATTGAAAATTAAACATATACCAACGTTTCGATCACAATTTGAACTAATAGTTTTATATGCAATGTTGATATGTACGCACGTTTTTTTATTTATTTATTTATTTATTGTAATTTTAACAAAAGTTTCGACCTTAAAAACTTTTTCATTTTCATGTTTTTCTAAATTTATCCTTAAACGTTACCCTGATGATGATCAAATTGTGATCGAAACGTTGGTATATGTTTAATTTTCAATAAAATTTCAACAAGAAGTGACTGCAGCTCCGTTATTTTTCCTTATATTAATTCAAATAAATGATTGGTGTTAAAAAACAAGTGACATTAGATTGGTGGGACCACGAATGGCACCACGCCATCAGTTAAGGATTAGAAATAAATGTATATACGTACATATTTGTATAAAAAAGTTGCAGTTTTCGTTATTATACCGTGCAACTTTTTGTTGTTTTAAAACATAAAAATGGCACTTAGACCTCTTTAAATTTAGATATTTCAGTTTTTTGGCTCAAAAAAACATTAAAAAGTTATTGAAACGATGGCTGGCAAACGGACAAAAAAAAATGGTGTTGATAAATACTCGAAATTTTAGTAATACAACAATGAATTTTACAAAACCGACGTTTCGGTATACATTTATACCTTCCTCGGAGTAAAAATATGTAAGATCTTACCCTGAAAAAGGTGTAAATGTAAACCGAAATGTCGGTTTTGTAATAAATGCTGTGCATTTCAAATAATTTTACAGAAAAATTATTCATTGTTAGGTGTTTACAAGATCTCACGGACACTCAGAGCTAGAGTGGGAAGTATAATATAATTTATTGAAACAACTATGGTTAAAAATATATGTATATAAAATGTTCTGTGAAATTTTATGGCATTTTTTGTGTTCTCCCAAAGTTCAAGCATTTATTTGTTAAAAAATCACCAAGATACCCAACCCTCATTTGTTTCAAGTTTGTTTTCTACCGTAATTTGTTTAAGTTCTGTACCTAATGAAGAAATATTGTGAAATAGAAACATTGCATCATATAAGTAACGCTTAATTTACAATTTTTACCTTCACTCAATAAGTCTTCTCTTACAGGGTTCGTGATCAAAAACTGATCGGTCAGAAACTGTAAGACTTTTATCCTATCTTCAACGCAAGTAAATGGATAGTCAGAGTTGCTAAGGAGGTTCAGAACATTACTGTCAAATGAATTGTCACTTTCAACGTAAGATCTGAGCACTTCTGGCCATGTCATATAGTCTATAAGAAACAGTGAGACATTCACGCTGTCTTTCTGGTCCAGAGGACCAAAATGGGTCTGTTGGGAATCCTCCTCTCTCAACAGAGCCTTCAGCAGCATTATGTGAATTTCTGCAAACAAGCTCGTTTGATCTTCACACATTAAAACCGCACAAAAGTCTTCAAGTCGGAACGGAGACAATCTGACTAAATTTCGGAAATGTCTGAGCACTTCATATACACATAACACAGGCATAATCATCTCTCGAGGGACCAGAAGGTCTTCGGACGTCCGCGGTAATTCAAGAAGCGGTATTTCTCGATTCTGCAGCCATAAAGGCTCAGGGCTCGGTGCACGATTCGCGTTGCTTCCAGGTTTTCTGGGAGTCCCACTCAACGTACTATAACTGCTCAGGGAAAAGTCACTATCACTTGTTGGATCCTCACCGACAGAATTGTCACTTTCGCTTTCACTAAGCCCAAGATCGTCATCAGGCTCGGTTTTGTTGTCGCTGGAATCGTCGCCGAAATCTGAGCCGTAGTGGTATTCGGAATCGTGGTATTCAACAGCTGAAGGATTGTAACCTCGCCGTTGGTATGCCGAACCGGAGTATCCACCGCCTCTTCGGCCGGATCTGTGGCTTTCTCGTCCACGTATTCGCGTGCTGCTTCTTCTGCTAGCATCGCTTCCATGCGGAGATGATGCCCGGGATGCATTTGGAGTACTTAACTGAGAATCTGAGCCTTTATTTAAATTTAATAGGTATTTTGGTTTTTTCAAGAGATGATACTGAAACTTTTTGGGTCTATCTCCCACTGAGACCTTCGGTGGGCGACCCCTCTTTTTCTGTCCTCTTGCCGACATCTTTACTTGTCAATCACAACTACACGTGGTGTCTATGAAAACAATCTTGTATACAAATACGAATGACACAACAGCTTTAAAAACGATTCCATGTTCGCTTCCGATCTTTGCGCCATTCTAAAGCTATAGTCACGTGACAAACAGCCAAATACTCATTTTAAACGTAAATATCGTACACATGTAAAATAAAACAGCTTATGTATGCACTGAAATTCGATATATAATCGAGGGATTATCGATAAATTACACTATAAAGACGCACAGAATACTCAACTGACGCGAATTGTACAGCGAAAAGTACGGCCAATGCACGAATGTAACAAGCGTTTCTATTGGTCGTTCACATAGCCGCCATGACAACTTGCAAAAGTATTGTATTGAAAACGACACTGTCGTCAAACAAATGGATCACTTCTTCACTCACTAATCACTTGAACATAATTCCACACTTAAATTTAATAATTGTCACTATTTTCTGCAAGAAATACAGCACATACTTTACTAATTACTAATACACCATTACGGCCAATCGCTGAGCTTGTATCGAAATGTCCTTGCTCTTGTAGCGGGAGAGGGCAGCATCATCATAATTATAACATTTGTTTTTTAATAATACTTTAACCAAAGAAAACTTCTACCATCATTAAAATTTATATTATTACATATAAGCCATGATTTCACACCGAATTTTCGCGTTTCAACTAATTTTAACACAAATCAATAATCAGCTTTATTATATAAATGCATGGCCGCTTCCGTTTTGGCGGGGAAGTCTACACAAACTTGTTTCAAATAATCGCGGAAGATAAAACATCAAGAAAAACGAATTCTAAATAAATATTTTTATATTACACCTTGTAACAATCATCAGAAAAATATATTCCATGAGAAATACATGAATTTAATACATTTATTTTAAATATAACAAAGTGTACAAATTTGTTTTTTCGTTTTAAAAATTCATTTGAGCTTCAAAAATTCTTTACTGATTTTTAAAGTATTGTGAACTATTTTTTATAATGATTTTCATTAAAATTACAATGGCGGGACTTTCTTTTGATATCTTATTTTACCGATATGAGTCACCACAGGAAAATTGTTCATTGTTCCATGCGCAAACTTCAAAAGAATGGTGCGCATACATCATTATCGACTCGTCAAATACGAATAAAACTTCACATATACTCTAACAAAACCTTACAATCTTTATAAAACACAAATATTTTATTGTAATTCATTGTAACTAACATAAAAATTAAATAAAAGTGAACGTTTTTGAGGAATAGTTTTATGTAAAATCCTTTTTAACGTACGACACTGGTTACAGTAATGTCGGTGCCGTCGAATGGAAACGATAATTAATTAAAAGAAGGTGAAAATTCCGTAAAAAAAGTGTTGTATCTATGTAATATTTCGGCGTAATTTCAAAATGAACGGGCCTAGAAAAATGTACCAAACCCGACAAATCATCCACCACGATAGTCCCATCGAAGTCCCCAACTGCATGTACAAAATGAAAAATCTGCTATCAGGTCACAAAATCCAGTCAAGTGATCACGTTTTGCCAGCCCAGAATTTGGACATTCGAGAGCAGGTTAACAAACTTTTAAAGGTTTCAATCATCAATTCTTTTTCAAGTTTGATTTGTTTGTGCTTTGAAATATAAAAATCGTACTTACGGAATTATTTTTCATATTTACAACAACTGATCTAAACACTTTGACTTTCTATCCTGTACTAATCAAAGAATGTCCTTAATGGTTGCTAGTAAATTTTATAATTCCTCTGATGACTAATTTTTTATTTAATCTTAACCATACTCATTTTTCAACATATGTGTGATTCTTATACGAAAATTGTGGCAAAATTAATAAATCGCTTCATTTTACGAGAAAATCGAATGTGTGTTAATTATTTCTATTTTATTTTTAGAAATACGAAATGCACCCTGAAATGGCCGAATTGCAAATTCGACAGGAAAATATTTTAAAACAATTAGCAGAACTGAAAGACCAAATGATGTCTTTAAAAGCTACTTTAAAAGTTACGTCTTCCACTGATTTTACTTGCAGTACCACCTCAACTGTTTCCAAAGAAGTAAGTTATTTTTTAAATCTAGTTAACCATGAGAAAACAAATTAAACATCGAAATTGATTGTCGCTTGTTATTTGTATGGCAAGTTTGATTACATCAGCTAGCCATGGAAGACAACAAATGAACATATAATACAACAAAATTTCACTAAAATGTATAATTTTTCATCACTCATTTTCTTGTACTCAAACTTCTGCAGTGTTTTATTTACATTGTCATTTGTTATTTCCATGGCAAGGTTGATTACATCAACTAGTCATAAAAGAAAACAATTGACAAAATCTTACTGTAATATATATATATATATATATATATATATATATATATATATATATATATATATATATATATATATATATATATATTTTTGGTCTTTTTTGAGAAAATTTTACGAATATAATTCACATCATTTATTTTCTTGCACTCAAACCTCTACAGAAACTGCAGTCTTTTATTTCGATTGTCACTTGTTATTTCCATGGCAAGGTTGATTAAATATATCTAGGTAGCCATGGAAGACAACAAATGAACATATAATACAACAAAATTTCACTAAAATGTATAATTTTTTATCACTCATTTTCTTGTACTCAAACTTCTGCAGTGTTTTATTTAGATTGTCATTTGTTATTTCCATGGCAAAGTTGATTACATCAGCTAGCCATAAAAGAAAACAATTGACAAAATCTTACTGTAAAATATAAAATATATATATTTTTTTGGTCTTTTTTGAGAAAATTTTACGAATATAATTCACATCACTTATTTTCTTGTTCTCACACCTCTGCAGAAACTGCAGTCTTTTATTTCGATTGTCACTTGTTATTTCCATGGCAAGGTTGATTAAATATATCTAGGTAGCCATGGAAAAAAACAAATGAACATATAATACAACAAAATTTCACTAAAATGTATAATTTTTCATCACTCATTTTCTTGTACTCAAACTTCTGCAGTGTTTTATTTAGATTGTCTTTTGTTATTTCCATGGCAAGGTTGATTACATCAGCTAGCCATAAAAGAAAACAATTGACAAAATCTTACTGTAAAATATAAAATATATGTTATTTGGTCTTTTTTGGGAAAATTTTACGAATATAATTCACATCACTTATTTTCTTATTCTCACACCTCTGCAGAAACTGCAGTCTTTTATTTCGATTGTCACTTGTTATTTCCATGGCAAGGTTGATTAAATATATCTAGGTAGCCATGGAAAAAAACAAATGAACATATAATACAACAAAATTTCACTAAAATGTATAATTTTTCATCACTCATTTTCTTGTACTCAAACTTCTGCAGTGTTTTATTTAGATTGTCATTTGTTATTTCCATGGCAAAGTTGATTACATCAGCTAGCCATAAAAGAAAACAATTGACAAAATCTTACTGTAAAATATAAAATATATGTTATTTGGTCTTTTTTGGGAAAATTTTACGAATATAATTCACATCACTTATTTTCTTATTCTCACACCTCTGCAGAAACTGCAGTCTTTTATTTAGATTGTCACTTGTTCTTTCCATGGCAAGGTTGATTAAATATATCTAGGTAGCCATTGAAGAAAACAAAAGAATATAGAAATTGTTTACAATAAATTTTCACTGTAAAATAATTTTCCAACTACAACTGTTAGATTTTACTGATTTACTTTTCTCACACCTCTGCAGAAACTGCAGCCTTTTATTGCGATTGTCACTTGTTATTTCCATGGCAAGGTTGATTATATCAACTAGCTATGGAAGAAAACAAATGAACATGAAATACAACACAATTTCACAGTAAAATATAAAAATTTTGGTCCATCTTTTATCAAGAATTTTACGACTATATTTGCATTTATTTTCTTGTATTTAAACCTCTACACAAACTGTAGTCTTTTATTTCGATTGTCACTTGTTATTTCCATGGCAAGGTTGATCAGCTAACCATGTAAGAAAACAATTGAATATTGTAATTGTTTACAACAAAATTCGACGGTAAAATATATAATTTTCTCAAAAATTTATCAAATATAAGTTTTATTTGATCTATATTTTTTTCTCACACCTCTGCAGAAACTGCTGCCTTTCATTGGCACTTGTTATTTCCATTTCCATGGCAAGCCTGATTAAATAAAAATGTCTCTATGTATTTTGTTTCATGGCACACTAAGATAATGTGCTTAAGTGTTAACAATTACTCGAAATCTCAGTAATACAACATTTATTCATTCTTTAGGATAAATAAGATTTTACAGATTCTTAAATATAATTTTGTTGTAAAAGGTATAAATGTATACCGAAACGTCGGTTTTGAAAAAAAAATACTCAAATTTGTGTACTTAATTTTAGGTTGAGGAAATGGTAGATTTAGTTATAAATGCAAGTCCGTCAAATCCACCATATTCTTTGGTAGTTCTTCAAAAATTATGGGCGAATAATTTGCGATTAATAATAGACATACATCTGCACTCCAATGTTATTAACTCCTCAAGAATTGCGCAAGAATTCATAGGACAAATAAAAAATGACGAAAAAAATCTGAGCCTACCAAGATTATTAATTCGTCTTATATGGAAAGACGGTAAGAAAGTATAAACGTAAAATATTTTTGAAAACTTTTGTTACATTATTATTATTAATATTGTGAACGATTATTTATATTTTTGTTTGTTTAGTTGAAGGCAATATGGAGTTAATAACATCATCTTCCCTAAATCTCCCAATTTTCGGTGAGGTAAACATTTTGCGATACCTGTCCCGAATCGGCCCGTCAAATTGGAACTACGAAATTTTGGGCAATTGTACAGAAATAGATTCGGCCTTAGATATTTGCTATTTGTTGGCGAGATCTCGAACGAAGACTGAACGATCAGGTTTATTAGTAAACTTGAATGCTAGATTAGGAAAATCGAATTATTTGTGCAGTAGAAACGAACCGAGCATAGCTGATATTGCAGCGACTTCTGTTATCAAACAAGTAATGAATCCAGCTGATATTAATGTAAATCTGACCAAATGGTTTCAAAGATGTGAACAATGTTGTTAATGTCAATAAGGTTTTAATATTTTACATGTGAACAATGTTGCTAATTGTCAATAAAAATTTAATATTTTAATTGTTGTTTCATTATTTCCTTAATATCTTATGTATAAAAGTGAAAGTTTGACGACTATACAAATCTGCACTGTTTTAAATATCGACGCTAAATTTTATACAGATGTTCTTTCAACTTCCGGACGTGTCGTAGAAGTAGTTACAGTTCAGAATTTCAACACGAAACCTCCCGCTATTTAATTTTTATTAATTTAAATATACATACTTACATATTTAGTTATTGCGGAAACTGTATTAAGATCCATTCCATATAACTAGGGTTCTATTTACAATTTTCTTTTTAAAACGTTTTGCTTGTTTAAAGCGTAGGCTCCGGGATTAAATTTATAGATAATTTTATAAATTTATCCATAAAATATATAGAAAAAGTATTAATGCAAATCTGTAGAAAATTTAATAATCTTTAATTTTTATAATAACATTAATCTCGAAAAAATAACATTTAAAGGTATTTTTCAAAGAAAAACTATTTTGAGCTTCTAGTAAAGTGCCATTTCCGGTTATCCGATTTACACCAAAATCTAATGGGCTCTTTCCATTGCAGAAAAAGTTCGAAATACAAGGTTTCAAAATTTTCTGAATGATAGTATTTGAGCTAGAGTAAAGGATCCACACACACACACAGACATCATCGTGAAAATGTTAAAATTGGATTCTAGGGACCTTAAAATGTGGTCATTTACCAAAATCTCGATATGCGACTTTTAGCACGATCCCTATACCTCCCTTACCAAGGGTAGCGGGAGGTGAAAAGCATTGGCATGGTTTCATGTTGTAAATCAACCGAATGTTTTTGAAACGTATATTATTTTTAACCACACTTTTTTGCTGTCAATTAAATATTTTCATTAATAAATCAATATTTTCGACTAATTTTAAATATAAGTAAATGATTTTTAGTTAATTTTATGTGTTTCCTGTAAATTTCAGTCGAATCCTGAACCAAATAAAAGTGTTGATGTCTTAGAAGAATTGCGAAAAAATCGCAACTAGCGTCATCTTACAAATATTAAAATAAAACTTTGTCCAGACGGTTTTAAAATTTGAAAATTAGTTAATTTGTATTTTAAAACTCGTAGAACACGAATTTTGTGTTTATTTGGAGATAATTTAAACTATTGAGGAATTGTGAGCAAAATAAAATGCATGTTTTTGGGGCAAACTTTTTTCCAAAATTTTAACCCTATTTCCCGACATACCTGTCTTTTCGATACTTTTAAAATATTAATATATCACGTCAACCCCCCAGAGTTCGTTTTTGCAATAATTAACGCTCTATCTTTAACTGAAATAGAGATAATGACCAATTTTTAGCCAGCCAAGAATGTACAATTTTTAACCCTGTTTTGAAGTGTTTTTAACAGAAAATTTAACCACTTTTATACTGGAAATATACAAATCAACCCTCTAAAGTTCATTTTTTATAAGAATAAACACACTGGCCAGTATTACGAACACACTTTTATAATAAAATTGCTTTTATGGAATGCGCTTTTACATTATATTCTTATGGAACGCGCTGTGTGAGGAGTGTGCTCCATAAAAGTGCCATACGGGCATTTATCTTTAACCGAAATCGTGGGTATAAGTTAGTTTTATAACAAAGTTTTTATCTCAAAACAGTCAAGAGATACTATTTTCAACATAGACAAAGTAACAAAATATTTTGTTACTTTGTCTATGTATTTTCAAAACATCGCAGCTGATCACGGCGCGCGCAATTTGTCGTGAGTTTGTTTAGATACAATTTATTGTGCGCAAAATATGTAAAATTTCTCCGGAAAATATGTGTTTCATATATTAATTTGTTCATAAAACAATACGTACACGAATATTCAACAATATTTATTAATAATTATTTAAAATATTGTCAATTTTCGAAGATTTTCCGAAAACGTTGCTCAACGAACATTTTCCCAACCTAACTTTTCACCTTCACGATGTCTTTAGCCGACGAATTACTGGCAGATCTCGAAGAAAATGACCACGAAGACTTCGACGAAGCCTCCGAAGCAATCAAAACAGAAATCAAGGAAGAAAACATTGAAAATGAAGCAGAAATTCCCATGGAAGTTGATACAACACAGATAACCTCAATTCGAGAACTCGCACAACTCAGAGATTCAGAAGAATTAAAAAGTATCATGCAACAAATTGATAGTTACGGCGGTAGGATCAGAAAAGCTGAGGAAATAATAGGTCCTGTGGAAGCTGATCCTGAATATCAACTTATTGTTGAAGCTAATAATATAGCTGCGGATATAGACAGTGAAATTGGGGTTATACATCGGTTTACCAGAGATAAATATCAGAAACGGTTTCCAGAATTGGAATCTTTAGTTGTTGGCCCTTTGGAATATGTCTGGACTGTTAAAGAATTGGGAAATGATTTAGATCAAGCAAAAAATAATGAAACATTGCAACAATTTTTAACACAAGCTACTATTATGGTTGTTTCTGTTACTGCCTCCACAACACAAGGGTAAGAAACAGGGCTGCTTTGTAGGTATAAGGCGCCTTGTGCAAAGTAATTTTAGTGCCCGGCCCCTACCTCCCATGATGTAAAATTTGCAAAATAAAGTTGAAACTATACTTTTTATTCTCCAAAAATTAGTATATTGATGAAATTTTCTTAAATTCATTATTGTAATCAATAGGATAATCAAAATAGTTTGTTGTAATCAACAATTTTACAGTTATAGTTTTCAATATAACAATGAGAGAAAGTTCTTTTACTTTTTAATTTTTAATAATAAATAAGGGAGATTGAATATCGGTAGAAAATAAAAATAAAATTATTTCACTAAGATTGCAGAATTGTATGTAAATCATAAATCGCAAAATGCTAGTAGGTATTTAAATATTGGATTCATTGTTGTAATCAATATTCTTGAGTTATAATCAATATATTCATTGTTGTAATCAACAGTTTCACGGTTATTATTTCAATATAACAATGCTAGAATAATAACAAACCGATTGGTACGATAATAGACCTTTTCAATTTAAAGAGAGAATATGTGCGCAATGGGGATCTGCGCATAGTAAAAACAATTGAGATCTATGACGTTCCAAAAAAATTAGACGTAAAATGTGAGAATATCTCAAATAACTTTTAAAAATCTTATCGAAATAAGTTACAAAAGCTTTTATTGAAGTTAAAATGTCTAGCGATGCAAATTTTCACTGAGAATACAGGTATTTTAATGACTGCAATATTTTAAACGTTTCATTTGACAGCGCAACTGGCAGTTGTTCGCGCCATTTTCTTACTATTTGCAGCGATAGAAAGAGATAGCCGTTAAATTAAAAAGGTCCATTATTTTACTTAAAACAAAAGCTCTAATGCAAACAAATTAAAAAATATATTGTTCACTTCTACCACGTTAATTTGTAAGATGCATACTAATTTTGTCTTTACGGATAAGAGCATTTTATAAATATTTACAATTATTTGCTTTATTGTCTTGAAACGGCGCCCCTCAAAGTCAGGCGCCTTTGTGCGGGGCACAACCTGCCCACCCGCACGGAGCGGCTCTGATAAGAAATCTGATATAGTCAGCACATGACCTCCCGCCAATTCAAACTCAACTGTTCAGAGCTTCAAGTAACGTATCAATTGTCCAATTATACCCAAAATCTAATCAACTTTATTTGAGAGTTATCGTGGAAGAAAAAAATCGTCACACGCATACAGACAGGCATCATTGTAAAAATAGTAAAAACGTGTTGTGGAGATCCTAATTCGTGCTTATTCACTGAAAACACTATAAAATTTTTGGGCCGAAAACATTTCCTCCCTTACCTATGGCGGGAGGTAAAACATCCCCAACTTAACGTAGCACTTAACACAAACCAATAGGGGATTCCACCATTTTTTTTATAATTTCATCTGAACGTATAAGTAAAACTTAAGACTGTCGGTGAAAAAATTCCTATTAATAAGCGAGTTACAGTCCTCCGAAATTTGAAAATATAGATGTGACGTCATGAATATAAGTTTTTATATGAAATTGTTTTCTTCGTGGACCTAAATGTTTTTGAAATATATGCTATTTCTAAATTATATTTATAATAAATAAATAAATAATATACTGTACAAATCGACATGATTTATAATTGGAAATGTATTTAAATTATTGAGCTTAATGCAAAATATTTATATTCAAATAACAACTGTTTGAGAATTGCACTACTGGACTGATAGTCACGCCTCCGCTATTTGAATTTGTCTACTTCCATTGGTAGTAAGGCTCCGCCGCTAACTCGGTATTCGTTATATATTTATAGGTGGTCTTTGAGTCGCCAATCAAAATAATATATATGGATTTCATATGAATGACGAGCTGCTAAAACAAAAACTCCCTTATTTCCGAAGTATTTCAATTTTATCATTTTATTCTTTATTAATATTCATTATTAAGCATATACTTTCACTATTTTTTTACTAATTTCTCTTAATTCGATTGAGCTGTATTCCCCTATTATATGTTTCAGAACCCATTTAACAGATTTCGAGTTAAAACAAATTGGCGAATCATGCGATATGGCCATAGAACTCAACAATTTCAAACAAAAAATATTCGAGTATGTGGAAAGCCGTATGGCTTTTATTGCACCCAATATTTCTATTATTGTTGGCGCATCAACAGCAGCGAAAATTATGGGTGTAGCAGGTGGATTAACGAAGCTGTCCAAGATGCCGGCTTGTAATGTTTTAGTCTTAGGACAGCAGAAAAAAACGTTGTCTGGTTTTTCGCAAGTCACGATGTTACCACATACAGGGTTTATATATTATTCTGAAATTGTACAAGATACACCACCGGTATGTTGATTTTGTAATATTTATATTCTGAATATAACTATAATTTTTTGCCCCACGTTGGGCGCTATTACGTCACACTTGCTTTGGCGCCCAACGTGGGACAAATACAAAATACAGGTTGCGGCAGAACCAATTGAGTAGTTTTGAAAAGTTATAAAAAAGAGCCATTTTATACCCATTAATTTTTTAAAATAAAGTCTTTAAGATGGCGGCCGTTAGTTGCAATACATTGCTGGAGCCGATTTCTGAAGTTTTGAACAGCCCGTTGACACATTTCGCGGGGTATCGCGTTCTTCAACAATCTGCTCCCTTAGCTCTAGCAGGTTTTGGGGGCGACGTTTAAACACTTTTTCCTTTAGATATCCCCAAAGAAAGAAGTCGCATATGCTTAAATCGGGCGATCGCGCAGACCACCCCACGTCACCTCTCAAAGACACTAGACGTCCAGGAAACATTTCTTTAAAAGCGTTTAGAGAATTTCGGGCTGTGTGGGCTGTAGCCCCATCCTGTTGGAACCAAATGTCCCCTAATCCCTCTTCTTCAACAACCACTTCCAATCGGGGCTGCAGAAAATTTTGCAACATTGAAACATAACGCCCGGAATTCACGGTCACGCCTCCCTCTTCAAAAAAGTACGGGCCTATAACGCCAAATTGTGATCCGGCACACCACACTGTTAGTTTCGGAGAATGTAGCGGTCTTTCGTGAACAATTTGGAGGTTGTTTTTAGCCCAGTAGCGAAAATTTTGTTTATTCACAATCCCGCTTAGGTGAAAATGTGCCTCGTCGCTGCTGAGGAATGCTGCCTCAGGAGGGATCGCTGCAAGAATTTCCTCACACAGATTTTGGCGGTTGGCGTAGTCTGCTGGGTTCAATTCCTGAACCATCATTATTTTGAAGGGATGGAAATTCAAATCTAAATGCAGAATCCTCCTCAAACTGCGGTCTGAAACCCCAATGCAATAGCGTGCCTTCGAGCAGAACGTCTTGGCGATTGTTCGACCGCTGCTCTCACTAGCTCCACATTTTCTGGTGTTCTGATGAATCTTCGTCGGCCATGTGTACCAATTCTTAGTGTGCTACCAGTTTCCTCCAACTGCCGAATCCAGGACCGAATTTTGTTCGCAGTAGGAACAGCATTATTTCGCGGAATGTTGAATCGTCGCTTTCATAAAACGCACGCACGGCAAAGCCACGATGTACTCCGGTCCAAACCATGTTGGGTACTAAAATGGGGATGAGAAATATTCGTTTTCCGGGAATGGTCTGTGTCATATTTTGAGTCAGAGCTCAACGTTTCGCCCGCAGTCGTATGGGGTATCTTCAGGAGCAAGGGGTATATTACTGTCTTAAACAAGGTTACCCGACGTGTTAACCACGCTAGAGGCCAAATAAACCAAGTGACGAAGGAAGGCCGAGAAGACAGTTATATACTAAATTAAAGATACAGTAGATGAGCAAAGCTAATGAGGACCAATGGGAATCGAGTTCGTAATGGTAGATTGGGCGTGTCGTGTTCCGAGAATCACCGGTTTCCAAATGTGGCTCAAGAAATAGCCATCATCCCGATTGATGTTATTAGGATGTTTCCATATTTCTAAAGTTTCCCTGTATTTACGTCTGTAAAACTCAGGGACAGGAGCTAAAATGCGGGAATTTTCAAATAAGATGTTATGTCCTGTGTTGTGTTGGTGTTCTGCGACCGCAGATGTTAATACCATACCATTACGCAGACAGCGTTTGTGTTCTGACAATCTAGTGTGAACACTCCTTCCTGTTTCACCTATGTATACTGTGCCGCAAGAACAAGGAATACTATAAACACCGGGTGACGACAAGGGCTCGCGTTTATCTTTAGTTTGGGGGAGTATTTCTGAGATCTTTTGTGGAGGTTTAAAACAGACCTTAATATTGTTTTTATTGAGAATTCTATCAATTTTATCCGAGAATCCTTTAATGTAAGGGATAGATGCAAATGTTTCGAACGAGGTATCCACGGGTTTTTTGGGTAAAGGGTTTAATTGTCTATGAATTACATAATTGATTAATTATACGTTATAGTTGTTCTGGATAAAACTATGTCTGATGTGGTCAAGCTCCTGCTGTAGGATATCAGGTTCAGAGATTTTGATGGCACGGTGTACGAGAGCGTTGACTACTGAGAGTTTCTGCGAGGGATGGTGGTGAGAATTAAAATTGAGATACCTATAAGTGTGGGTGGGTTTTCTATAAACAGCGTATATAACTGTCTTCTGGGCCTTCTTTTCGTCACTTGGTTTATTTGGCCTCTAGCGTGGTTTACACGTCGGGTAACCTTGTAAACTGAGTCTCCCTCCTTGTTGCTTAAACTCGGCCTCTAGCGTGGTTGACACGTCGGGTAACCGTGTTTAAGACAGTACTATCCCCCTTGCTCCTGAAGATGCCCCATATGACTGCGGGCGAAACGTTGAGCTCTGACTCAAAATATGACACAGTCCATTCCCGGAAAACGAATATTTCTCACGAAATGAACTGCTTAAAATTATAGTTCTTCTTTGCTGTGTCAATAAGGTTCACTTTAAACGATGTGTTTACCGGTAGGACAGTAGTTTAAATGAAGCGCGCCGCGTATTACTGATTGGTTCTGCCGCACTCTATCAAAATTTTAGTTATTTTTACACTACTATCTAGAAAATATTTCAATATCACAGGATTTGCGTCGAAAGGCAGCCCGCCTGGTCGCCACAAAATGCACCTTGGCCGCTAGGGTTGACGCTTGCCACGAAAGCACCGACGGCCATATTGGCAAGATGTTTAGGGACGAAATCATGAAAAAATTGGACAAATTACAAGAACCACCACCGGTAAAATTCGTAAAACCTTTGCCAAAACCGATAGAAGCCAGCCGAAAAAAACGGGGCGGCAAACGAGTTAGAAAAATGAAAGAAAGATACGCTATGACGGAATTTAGAAAACACGCCAACAGGATGAATTTCGGAGATGTAAGTTGTTCCCAGTTCATTATTATATTTATTTTTTAAAATACCTTACAGATTGAAGACGACGCATACCAAGAAGATCTCGGCTACTCCCGCGGTACCATCGGCAAAACAGGAACCGGAAGAATCCGATTACCGCAAGTTGATGAAAAAACCAAAGTTAGGATATCGAAAACTCTGCAGAAGAATTTGCAGAAGCAACAGCAGATTTGGGGAGGTAGTACCACGGTTAAAAAACAGGTTTCTGGTACTGCCTCAAGTGTGGCCTTCACCCCATTGCAAGGGTTGGAAATTGTCAACCCTCAAGCAGCGGAAGTCAAAGTAGAGGAAGCAAACGCAAAGTATTTTTCGAATACGAGCGGGTTTTTGAAATTGAAGAAGGATTAATAAAATTTGTAATATGTATAAATGCATTTTTTTGTTTGTGTATTTAATTTAGTGTTTAATAAATATTTTCTAATAAAAATTTATTACTTATTATGATTTTATATTATTTATTTATTTATTTATTTATTACATTAAATGTATTTCCTTCTGAACTCAAAACGTGATGCAGGTTTAAAACTCGGTCCGCTAACAGAGTCAATAAAAACAACTATCAAACAATAAAGTATTTACAAATTTTTATATCGAAAACAGGTCCGATCCTAGCAGGTGTTCATTTTGTTCCCAGAACAAAGGTGGCCAAACATGGGGGCGGCAAAACCATCTTAACTTTTTATATAAAAAAAAAAATTAAGAATTTTAAAAATATCAACAATTTATGAAATAAACATATTAATAAAGCATTATTTTTTTAAATACTTGGTTTGGCTGACTGATAACATATCTATCCTAATAGGTATATAGTTTATTTTATTAAAAGACTGAGTATACCTATGATTTCAATCAGTGGCGTAACTAGAAATCTTGTGCCCCTATGAGAAAATTTTCTGGGCCGCCTTGATTTACAACGCTCCAAGATAAAATTAAAAGTAGAAAAAATATATTAATTTTTACATTATACGGTGACAGTAATATGATAATCGTTTTTTACGTAATGATAAATTAATTTTTTTCATTATTGTAAACAAAATTTTATTGTTTTAATCAAGCTTTTCATTGTTGTAATAAAAAAAAACCCCCTAAGGGATATAATCAGTGTAGCATATTGGTAACACTGAGCTGATGTGGCTTGAAGCTAACTTGAGAGGGACGCCAGAGGTTCACAGATGATAAGTAATGGCGGATGTGAAATATTATTGTAGCCCACGTTGTTTATAGTTTAATTAAATAAATATTTGTAATTAACATAAAGTTTATTATTTCGTAGTAAGTACGAATAATACAATCAGAGTAACATATTTTCATTAAATTACCCAACTCTTGATACAGAAATACATAGGTACGGGGTGTTAATCAAAAAGCGGACCATAGGCGTTTAACATTGGAAATCAGTTTTTCGTTGCGTAAAAGTTTCCTATTAATTTTAGACAAAAATGTTTCATATAAAACTATATATAATTAAATTATACGCCTAATTCACTATACTTGTTTTTCAACATAGTATTAGGTAGACGATTTCATTTAAAATTCATTGTGTGCTATTGTTTAGAACTGTACTCTGTTCTATTTAAACCATTCAGCAGATGGTGCTCGCATCAGCGCCAGTTTTAAGTAAACTTGTCTCTTGTCTCCAATTTCAGCCAATCAGAGAGCTCAAAACTATTCCCTATTCTCTGCAATATGAATGGCTTAATTACCTGATGAAATAAAATGGGGGGGGGGGGCGGCATTTTTATATAAGAACAAAGGCGGCTGATAGGTTAGGATCGGCCCTGATCGAAAATCAATTCAAAGAGATAGACGATATGCGCAATGGGGATCTGCGCATAGTAAGAACAACAGATCTATGGCGTTTGTTTCTATAAAATTTAGACGTAAAATGTGAAAATATCTCAGATAACTTTAAAAAATCTTATCGAAATAAGTTACAAAAGCTTTTATTGAAGGTAAAATGTCTAACGATGCAAATTTTCACTGAGAATACAAGTATTTTAATGACTGCAATATTTTTGACGTTTCGTTTGACAGCCCAACTGGCAGTTGTTCGCGCCATTTTCTTACTATTTACAGCGATAGAAAGAGATATCCGTTAAATTGAAAAGGTCCATTGAAATAAATAATTTTTCAGTTTAACAGAAATTACAAATAATAAATATAAATTAAACTAGCTTGACATAAATCGCTAACATATTTTTAATTTCAAATCCATGGCTATCGCTATTGTTGGGGTGATTTTCGATATTTTCATACCTAATTTCTACAGTTACAGAGCATATAAAAAAATTACCTGACTGCCAGTAATGGTTTATCAAAAAATTACAGAATTTCAAAAAAAGTTTTGAACAAACCCTTAATTATTTGTAATTTTGAGTCATTCTCTTCAAATAAATGTTTTTCAAAAGTGTGTTATTTAGCCGGAAAATGATTTTTTTAAAAATTGTAATGAAATATGAGACCCCCACTGCATTCTGTAGGTAAAAATATACACTACATACTTGGGAATTTTTATAAAATATTAATAATTACTTTTATGCTTATTAACATATTCAGAGAGTATAAATATATTGTATTTTAAAATATTTTTAGGATATTTAATTTTTTAGTTGAGAAAAATCTATAAATCGATTGATTTTGCAAAAGATTAACAAAAATCAATACCGGTTGTGACATCCATAGGCAATAACCTGAACTAATATTTTTATAAACAATTTATAAATAATAATTTTTAAGTAATAAAATTATGTTTTTGTTTATTTACAATGAAATTGGCTTTAAAAATTAATTACAGTTAATAATTTGTTTATAAATATGAACAATATTTATAACCTTAAATGTCAAATGACATTAATTGATAAACAAATGCACATTGGAGGAACAGGAAAATAAGTCCATTTTTTTCAGGTTTTATTATTTTTTTCAGCTATATTTGTTAAGAAAATAATTGTTTAAAATTCAGTAGTTTAATAGTAATAAAGTAAACCGGTTGTTGATGTACCGGTTTAAAATCTTCGAGAAACCAGTTTCTTACTATTTGCAGCGATAGAAAGAGATAGCCGTTAAATTGAAAAAGTCCATTAATATCCAAAATCAATTATTTATACAGGAAAATTAATAAACAAACTCACCAAGTAAATTGTTTATAAAATGGCGCCAACCGGCATAGGAACACAACACTATATACATTAAAACAAATTATCAGTTAATTATATAAATATACAACAGAACCAGACAAAATTATATTAAAATGATCATTCGACATTCACGAATCGATTTATATATAAATTATATTGATACCAACATTTTAATCACTAAAAACTTTAATAATTACAGACCACAACAAATCACTGAAAAATTATCTTCAACATTGTTGAAACAATCGCCAACGATCATCGTGAATGTAGTCTCGTCGTTGTCATGACAACGAGGCGGGCGATAGATTTAATTTAAATTTAAAAATTATATTGTTTTATCTTGTTTATAATTATAATGTATAAAATATATTCGTAAAGTTTAAAAACTGTGATAAACGTGTAAAACTTTAACAATACCGGTCTGTCTTTTTTGGCAGGTTATGTATATTATATTAAAGGTGGACAGTTGTTTTTCAAATGTGCAATCTTCGTTTTTAAATTCAACAAAATCAATATCAATCTTCGTGCATAATCAATTTTATTGATTTTTGTATTTCAGCTCACTTTAATAGTTTAAATTATTGAATACAGTTGTCAGCACATGTTTGACTTTGCCTAAATGTGGCACTATTCGATTTTATATATTTTCTTATATAAGTATCCCAGTTTTCAAAATTTTTGATCTACTGGTCTAATAGCTATGAATAAATAATGTAGCATTCAAATCGTTTATTTACATTAAACAATAACAGTAATTTAAATACGTTTATTTTTTTTAAAGACAGATGGCAGCACACCAAAATAATTATTTTTTTCCAGTGCAGGCGTTTTTTTAAGGGGCTTGATTTTAATAAGCATTAAAATGCTCATATAAACAAATATTCCCATAGCAAAAAAATTGTATCGACAGGTATGGAATGGATCAGTTCGACGAGCCACGATCGAAAAATCAATAAAACCGATCATGCGCAGTAGATCAAAATTTGTGGTATGCGGAAAATAAGCGCCGGCGCCTAAATACCAAACGAAAAATATTGGATTTTCTTCAAAATATCACTATATACTATGATTTTTCAATTCAATATTGTTATTACATGTATTTTAGATGTTTAATAAATGTTGTATTATACATATTATCCGTTTTTATTGTAATAAATATCACATTTTGTTATATACAATATACAAAATGTGCAACGAACCGCGGAATATAAAAGTTTAACATAGGAAATTGGGCTTCTTGCACATTTTAGAGCAAAAGTATAAGAATAAAAAGTTGTTTAAAATTAATTTTTATTTTTAAGAAGTACATATTCATTTAATGCAACAGAATATCTGTGTCACTAGATATTTAGAAAATTATTTAATATATAATACTGACATGACACCTCCTGCCATAGATAAGGGAGGTAATATTTTCGTTCCAAAAATTCGACAGGTAGTGAGTTTTCAATAAATAAGCACGAATTAGGCTCCACACACACGTTTTTACTATTTTTGCAATGATCAATAATCAAATATCAAACTTCCAAAAATTTATATTTTCCGTATTTAAGTTGTCTTCTTTGATGCTTTCCCGAGTCTTCGTATTTAATTAGGTAACTTTTTACAAAATTGCCTGCGTCGCATATTAATTTTGAGATACCTGCAGGTCGTCTTCTGTGTTTCCCAAATATCTAAAATTCTAGAACTAGAATAAAAGTCATGTTTGTAATAAATGAACAATCGGTTTGAACAAATGCATTCCTTATTATTATAATATATAAAATACTTACCCCACACGCTCCATAGGAATTAAAAAAACTTGTCTCATACCCGAACCTGATCTAATTTTGTCTTAAACTGGTTTCTCGAAGATTTTAAACCGGTACAGCCAAACCGGTTTATTTTATTACTATTAAACTACTAAAAACGGTAAATAGCACCTAGAAATGCATTTAATCGTATATTCATTGTTTAAACAATTATTTTCTTACCAAATATAGTTGAAAATAATAATAAAATCTGAAAAGAATGGATTTGTTTTTCTGTTCCTCCAATGTACATTTGTTTATCAATGAATGTCATTTGACATTTAAGGTTATAAATATTGTTTATATTTATAAACAAATTATTAACTGTTATTAATTTTTAAAGCCCATTTCATTGTAAATAAACAAAAACATAACTTTAATAATTAAAAATTATTATTTATAAATTGTTTATAAAAATGTTTGTTGAGGTTATTGCCTATAGATGTCACAACCAGTATTGATTTTTGTAAATCTTTTGCAAAATAAATCGATTTATAGATTTTTCTCAACTAAAAAATTAAATATCCTAAAAATATATATATATAATAAGCATAAAAGTAATTATTAATATTTTATAAAAATTCACAAGTATATAGTGTATATTTTTACCTACAGATTGCAGTGGGGGTCTCATATTTCATTACAATTAAAAAAAAAAACATTTTCCGGCTAAACAACACAATTTTGAAAAACATTTATTTGAAGAGAAAGACTCAAAATTAAAAATAATTAAGGGTTTGTTGAAAACTTTTTTTGAAATTTTGTAATTTTTTGAAAAAATATTATTGGTGGTTAAATGATTTATTTACATACTCTGTAACGGTAGAAATTAGATGTGAAAATATTGAAAATTATCCCTAAAATAGCGATAGCCATGGAATTGAAACTAAAAATGAAGAAATGTTAACGATTAATCTGTCAAGCTAGGTTAATTTATTTTTATTATTTGTAATGCTGTTAATGTGAAAAATAATTTATTTAAATTAATTTTAATTCCACGGCTATCGCCATTTTGGGGTATTTAATTTAGTGTTTAATAAATATTTTCTAATAAAAATTTATTAGTTATTATTATTTTATATTATTTATTTATTTATTTACACTAAATGTATCTTCTGCTGAACTTAAAATGTGATACAGATTTAAACTCGGTCCGCTAACAGAGTCAATTAAAACAACCATATAACAATAAAGAATTTACAAATATCTACTAAACTTTCTAAATCTCGGAATTTATATCCAAAATCAATGATTTATACAGGAAAATTAATAAACAAACTCACCAAATAAATTGTTTATAAAATGGCGCCAACCGGCGTAGGAACACATACACTATATACACTAAAACAATAAATTATCAGTTAATTATATAAATATACAATAGAACCAGACAAAATTATATTAAAATGATCGTTAGACATTCACGAATCGATTTATATATAAATTATTATTGATTCTAACATTTTAATCACTAAAAACTTTAACAATTACGGAGCATAACAAATCACTGAAAAATTCTCTTCATCATTGTTGAAACAATCGCCGACTATCGTGAATGTAGTCTCGTCGTTGTCATGACAACGAGGCGGGCGATAGATTTAATTTAAATTTAAAAATTATATTGTTTTACGCTTGTTTATAATTATAATCTATAAAATATATTCGTAAAGTTTAAAAACTGTGATAAACGTTTAAAACCTTAACAATACCGGTCTGTCTTCTTTTGGCAGGTTATGTATATTATATTAAAGGTTGACAGTTGTTTTCAAATGTGTAATTTTCGTTTATAAATTCAACAAAATCAATATCAATCTTCGCGCATAATCTATTTTATTGATTTTTGTATTTCAGCTCTCTTTAATAGTTTAAATTATTGAATATAGTTGTCAGCACATGTCTGACTATCTAAATATGACACTATTCGATTTTATGGATTTTCTTATATAAGTATCCCAGTTTTCAAATTTTTTAATCTACTGGTCTAATAGCTATGGAAAATTAATGCAGCATTCAAATCGTTTATTTACAATAAACAATAACAGAAATTTAAATACGTACATTAAAACACTTGTCTTCAAAGTTTAATTTGTTTTAAGACAGATGGCAGCACACCAAAATAATAATTTTTTTCCAGTGCAGGCGTTTTTTTAAGGGGCTTGATTTTAATGAGCATTAAAATGCTCATATAAACAAATATTCCCATAGCAAAAAAATTGTATCGACAGGTATGGAATGGATCAGTTTGACGAGCCACGATCGAAAAATCAATAAAACCGATCATGCGCAGTAGATCAAATATTTGTGGTATGCGGAAGATAATAAGCGCCGGCGCCTAAATACCAAAAGAAAAATATTGGAATTTCTTCAAAATAACACTATATACTATTATTTTTCAATTAAATATTGTTATTATATGTATTTTAGATGTTTAATAAATGTTATATTATACATATTATCCGTTTTTATTGTAATAAATCACATTTTGTTATATACAATATACAAAATGTGCAACGAACCGCGCAATATAAAAGTTTAACATAGGAAATTGGGCTTCTTGCACATTTTAGAGCAAAAGTATAAAAAGTTGTTTAAAATTAATTTTTATTTTTAAGAAGTACATATTCATTTAATGCAATAGAATACCTGTGTCACTAGATATTTAGAAAATAATTATTTAATATATAATACTGACATGACACCTCCTGCCATAGATAAGGGAGGTAATATTTTCGTTCCAAAAATTCGACAGGTAGTGAGTTTTCAATAAATAAGCACGAATTAGACTCCACCCACACGTTTTTACTATTTTTACAATGATCAATAATCAAATATCAAACTTCCAAAAATTTATATTTTCCGTATTTAAGCCGTCTTCTTTGATGCTTTCCAGAGTCTTCGTATTTAATTAGGTAACTTTTTACAAAATTGCCTGCGTCGCATATTAATTTTGAGATACCTGCAGGTCGTCTTCTATGGTTCCCAAATATCTAAAATTCTAGAACTAGAATAAAAGTTATGTTTGTAATAAATGAGCAATCGGTTTGAACAAATACACTCCTTATTATTGTAATATATAAAATACTTACCCCATACTCTCCATAGGAATTAAAAAAACTTGTCTCATACCATGTACCTGATCTAATTTCGTCCTAAACTGGTTTATTTTATTACTATTAAACTACTGAAACTGGTTAATAACACCTAGAAATGCTTTTAATCGTATATTCATTGTTTACACAATTATTTTCTTACCAAATATAGTTGAAAATAATAATAAAATCTGAAAAGAATGGACTTGTTTTTCAGTTCCTCCAATGTGCATTTGTTTATCAATTAATGTCATTTGACATTTAAGGTTATAAATATTGTTTATATTTATAAACAAATTATTAACTGTTATTAATTTTTAAAGCCGATTTCATTGTAAATAAACAAAAACATAATTTTCTTACTTAAAAATTATTTATAAATTGTTTATAAAAATATTAGTTCAGGTTATTGCCTATAGATGCCACAACCGGTATTGATTTTTGTTAATCTTTTGCAAAATCAATCGATTTATAGATTTTTCTCTACTAAAAAATTAAATATCCACAAAATATATTAAAATACAATACATTTATACTCTTTGAATATGTTAATAAGCATAAAAGTAATTATTAATATTTTATAAAAATTCACAAGTATATAGTGTATATTTTTACCTACAGATTGCAGTGGGGGTCTCATATTTCATTACAATTTAAAAAAAAATCATTTTCCGGCTAAATAACACAATTTTGAAAATCATTTATTTGAAGAGAATGACTCAAAATTAAAAATAATTAAGGGTTTGTTGAAAACTTTTTTTGAAATTTTGTAATTTTTTGAAAAAATATTTTTGGCGGTTAGAAGTTTTATTTACATACTCTATAACGGCAGAAATTAGATATGAAAATATTGAAAATTATCCCAAAAATAGCGATAGCCATGGAATTGAAACTAAAAATTAAGAAATGTTAGCGATTAATCTGTCAAGCTAGTTAATTTATTTTTATTATTTGTAATGGTGTTAATGTGAAAAATTATTTATTTAAATTAAATTCAATTCCACGGCTATCGTCATTTTGGGGTATTTAATTTAGTGATAAATATTTTCTATAATAAAAATTTATTAGTTATTATTATTTTATATTATTTATTTATTTACACAAAATGTATCACTTAAAACGTGATACAGATTTAAACTCGGTCCGCTAACAGAGTCAATTAAAACAACCTTATAACAATAAAGAATTTACAAATATCTACTAAACTTTCTAAATCTCGGAATTTATATCCAAAATCAATGATTTATACAGGAAAATTAATAAACAAACTCACCAAGTAAATTGTTTATAAAATGGCTTCAACCGGCTTAGGAACACATACACTATATACACTAAAACAAGAAATTATCAGTTAATTATATAAATATACAATAGAACCAGACAAAATTATATTAAAATGATCTTTAGACATTCACGAATCGATTTATATATAAATTATTATTGATTCTAACATTTTAATCACTAAAAACTTTAACAATTACAGAGCACAACAAATCACTGAAAAATTGTCTTCATCATTGTTGAAACAATCGCCAACGATCATCGTGAAGGTAGTTTCGTCGTTGTCATGACAACTAGGCGGGCGAGAGATTTAAATTAAATTTAAAAATTATATTGTTTTACGCTTGTTTATAATTATAATGTATAAAATATATTCGTAATATATAAAAACTGTGATAAACGTCCAAAACTTTAACAATACCGGTCTGTCTTTTTTTGGCAGGTTATGTATATTATATTAAAGGTTGACAGTTGTTTTTCAAATGTGCAATCTTCGTTTTTAAATTCAACAAAATCATATCAATCTTCGCGCATAATCATTTTTATTGATTTTTGTATTTCAGCTCTCTTTAATAGTTTAAATTATTGAATACAGTTGTCAGCACATGTCTGACTTTATCTAAATATTCGATTTTATGGATTTTTTTATATAAGTATCCCAGTTTTCAAAATTTTTGATCTACTAATTATATTATAAGATACTGTCAGACGACCGGAACCAGCAATTTTAATATTAATTATAAAGGTCAAAAGTCGACAGAATATCGGAATTTAACATAGCCAAGTTTTGGAATTGGTAAGAAAATTTTATTTCCTGCTTATAGTTTCATAATATGATAGATTTTGACTATGATTTCTTGTCTAAAATACTCAAAGCGATTTTGAAGAAGAAGAAGATTTTTGATTTGATTCACGCGGAACATTGGTTAAAAATTTCACCTGTTTTAATAAATATTATGAAACTAAAAAATAGTATAGGTTGTATTTAAATTTACAAAGTTGATGTCACTTCCGGTTATAGAAAGGGTGTATTCACTTTTTTGTAAAAAATATCGAATATCTCGAAAAAGAAAAGAGATATCGACCTGTGGTTTTAAAATCTTAAATCTACACTCTTCAAACTAATTAAATAGAAATTTTCAGAATTTTTAATTTTTAAAAAAATTCGACCATTTTTTAAACCACACCACCCTCCATACCTAAAAATGGGTGTGCGGTACACCTTCAACGACCTCATCAGTAAATTCCTCGTACCAAAAACCATAAGTATACCAATTTTCATAAAAATATTCCAACGGATACATTTATTATTAAACATTCTTTCAAATCGTCAAAAACTGAAAAAATCGCAAGGGGTACACCTTAGATTTTTTGCGATTTTTGGCCATTTTCAGACTTTTCCTTCTGGAGATTGTAATAGTTGTTCAAAATTTATGAAAATTGGTATGCTTATGTACTTTTGCTCGTAGAATCTAATGGTGATATCGCCAGCGGTGTATAAGTGACCATTTTTGGGATATGACCCAAAAATGGGCATTTTTGAGCAAAGTTTTGAGGACGAATATCTCGGACATGAAAAGAGATATCGACCTGTGGTTTTAAAGTCTTAAATCTACGCCCTTCAAACTACTTAAATACAAATTTTCAGAATTTTTTATTTTTAAAAATGAAAATGTTAAAATTGGATTCTAGGGACCTTAAAACGTGGTCATTTAGCAAAATCCCGATATGCGATTTTTTGCACGATCCCTATACCTCCCTTACCAAGGGTAGCGGGAGGTAAAAAATAATAAAATCTGAAAAAAATGCATTTGTTTTTCTGTTCCTCCAATGTGCATTTGTTTATTAATTAATGTCATTTGACATTTAAGGTTAATATTGTTTATGTTTATAAACAAATTATTAAGTATTATTAATTTTTAAAGCCAATTTCATTGTAAATAAACAAAAACATAATTATATTACTTAAAAATTATTATTTATATATTGTTTATAAAAATGTTAGTTCAGGTTATTGCCTATAGATGTCACACCCAGTATTGATTTTTGTTAATCTTTCGCAAAATCAATCGATTTATAGATTTTTCTCAACTGGGGGGGGGTCTCATATTTCATTACAATTTAAAAAAAAAATCATTTTCCGGCTAAACAACACAATTTTGAAAAACATTTATTTGAAGAGAATGACTCAAAATTAAGAATAATTAAGGGTTTGTTTAAAACTTTTTTTGAAATTTTGTAATTTTTTGAAAAAATATTGTTGGCGGTTAGAAGATTTATTTACATACTCTATAACGGCAGAAATTAGATGTGAATATACTGAAAATTATCCTAAAAATAGCGATAGCCATGGAATTGAAACTAAAAATTAAGAAATGTTAGCAATTACTCTGTCATTTATTTTTACCTCCTGCTACCCTTGATAAGGGAGGTATAGGAATCGTGCTAAAAATCGCATATCGAGATTTTGGTAAATGACCACGTTTTAAGGTCCCTAGAATCCAATTTTAACATTTTCACCATGATGTCTGTGTGTAATCTATTATTCACGAAAGATGACTATTCAAGGTCATTTGTAAGCCGTCTGATATAATATTACTTGCAGATAACTTCATTGCATTTCGTATGAATAGGCGTGCAACATGAAATATTTATGGACATTTTAACTGAAAAAATAAGAGTAATTTATTTAAAAAATATGTTTCTTTCTAAATAATGCCTTTCTGAAGATTTATATTCTTCACTTATGTTGTTGCAAAATACAAAATCATAGACTTAACTTATAAACCAAGAAATAATAATTTGATTTAAACGTCAACGCCACTGGGTAAATATTAGCACAGAGGGCAGTGTAGTAGATAATTAGGTATCTGTAATTCTACGACATATGTCATTATTGTTTATAGTGTGTTAGAAAGTAATGCCACTATTTACGTATATCTGTCACAGGACATAAATTAAATATACATAAGTCAAATAATCTTTCTCTTTTTAATACAAAATGTTGCTAAGCTACTGCTATAAAGTGACGTGTATTCTTTCTTCGAACAAATGACCTTGAATAGTCATCTTTCGTGAATAATAGTGTATATGTGTTTGTGTGTGTATGTGTGTGTGTGGGTCCTCCATTCTAAATCAAATAACTATCACTCAGAAAATTTTGAAACCTTGTATTTCGAACTTTTTTTTGTAATGGAAAGAGTCCATTAAATTTTGGTGAAAATCGGATAACCGGAAATGGCACTTTACTAGAAGCTCAAGATAGTTTTTCTTGGAAAAATACCTTTAAATATTATTTTTTTGAGATTAATGTTATTATAAAAATTAAAGATTATTAAATATTCTATAGATTTGCATTAATACTTTTTCTATATATTTTATGGATAAATTTATAAAATTATCTATAAATTTAATCCCGGAGCCTGCGCTTTAAACAAGCACAACTCCTTGGTTATACAGTTCATATCTGAAATGTATGTAACTGACAGATAAATGTCACTGTCAAAGAACTAATCATGTCAAATTAATAACAGTAACGTTTTAAAAAGATTAATTAAATTAAATTAAAAAGATTAATACTTTTTCTATATATTTTATGGATAAATTTATAAAATTATCTATAATTTAAATCCCAGTGCCTACGCTTTAAACACACAAAACGCAGTTATTCAAAAGTATGTAACTGACAGATAAATGTCACTATCAAAGAACTAATCATTTCAAAATAATATTAGTAACGTTTTAAAAAGGAAAAAGTAAATAGAACAATAGAAAAGGAATTCAATACAGTTTCCAGCATAAGTAAATATGTATGTATGTATTTAGATTAATAAAAATTAACGATTCGCAAAAATATTTAAGCTAATCCTCATTTTTGGATTAGTGTATTCTATTCTATCCCGGTATTTAAAATTTAATCTTCATTTTATTATAGTTCCGGTGGTTCAATGGTTAGAGCAACGCCTCATGTCATGAGTGCCCTCGGGGCTCTGGGTTCGAATCCCACTAAGGCATGGATGTGTGTGAATGTGAACCCACTCTGTAATTGGGTTTTAATCCTGTTGAGGGGTTTAAAAAAGGTAGTTACTTGGATTAGATTAGACTATATTTTAAGAAATAAACTGTCAAAATTAGAGTAAAATTCGCTAATCCAAAATAAGGATTAACATAATCTTTTTTGTGACTCGGGCTGTAAATGGCGGGAGGTATTGTGTTGGCCACACCAGATTTTTATTAATTGTAATGCTGTTAATGTGAAAAATTATTTATTTAAATTAATTTCAATTCCACGGCTATCGCCATTTTGGAGTATTAATTTTGCTTATCGATTAAAACGCAGAACTTTTATTTGAATCATTTTTACCTGAAATGATTAGGGAAGCAAGAAATTATGAAAATATGATAGCAAACAGCTCTGTGTAATCTTCCGTGGTTCCGGAGTTTTCATTTGAATTTCCGATGATTTTCCATAACGCATGCGCTTTGAACTTGCGTAAAGCACTGCGGCGTCGTTAGGAAAACGTGGTAGTAAAAATACGCAAAACGTAAGATGATTCTCTGTCAAAATAAAAGATACCGGTCATAACAACAAAAGATATTTTCATTTGTAAATTGTGGTGAAGTGTATGTGTATTTAAAATGAATAAAAAGGAACTTGAAATTATAAAAACATGTTCTTATTGCGGAATTTACGAACAAGGTAAGTGTTGTAGAAATTGTGTGTAGTAGACAAACACCCTGTATAAGTGTAATTATCGGTAACGAACAGTAGTTTTACCGACCGAGTTAGCGAGCAATTTTTGATTGTCAGATGTTTTGTGTTTTAGTAGTCAATCATCGCTGTAGCCATTTTTGTTCCAGTGTGAATCAGTTCGTTCAGTTTGTAGTTGTGTTTTTTATATGATTTTCCCCAATAATAAATGTCCTTTTCAATTAAATATATATGAAATAAAGTGTGCAAGTGTTTCTCTTTCTCATAAATCCAACATTTGGCGACCGTGACAGGACTTAAAGTATAATGGATAGAGCAAGAAAAGCACGTGGAATCTCAAGGACTTCGTTCACAAAGATTTCTAACCAGATCAAGGCGTTGCTGAAAGAAGATGAAAAGGACATACGTGAGATTAAATCACAATTCGAATTATTGGAGAAAAGGTACAGTGACATTTTAGAATTAGATTCTGAAATAAATAATCTGTTACTAGACAACGATAACACAACTGAAAAGGAGTTCGAGGACGAACAAGATGTAGCAGACCAGTATGCTTTAAATTATTCCAGAATAAAAACTGCTATGTCGGATTTAGAAGAGGATAGAATGTCAGTGGCTGCTGGAAGTGACAGAAGTGTTGCACAAGCAAGCAGCAACAGCAGCTGCAATCAAAAACGTTCTTTCAAACTACCTCTGCTAGAACTGAAGAAGTTTAATGGGGACATCAAAGAATGGCTTCAATTTTGGACACAGTTCAAGAAAATAGACGAAGATGAAACCATCGGAGCAGGTGACAAGTTCCAATATCTTTTACAAGCTACTGTCGCTGGGTCAAAGGCTAGAGAATTAGTAGAAAGTTTTCCTGCAACTGAAGGTAACTATCCAAAAGTTATAACTGCTCTTAAGTCTAGATTTGGTAGAGAAGACTTATTGGTTGAAGTCTATGTCAGAGAATTGTTGAGTTTAGTTTTACAAAATACTCTTTCATCAAATACAATATCTTTGGCCTCTCTTTATGATAAACTTGAGTGTCATTTAAGGGCACTAGACACACTTGATGTTACTACTGAAAAATGTGCTTCCATGCTTTTACCATTAGTAGAATCATGTTTGCCCGAAGATGTTTTACGTATGTGGCAAAGAAATAGTGCTGTAATGCAAGTTGTACAGGCTCAGTCTATTGTAAAATGTGAAGAAACTGGTATTAATACTGAAAACGTTGAAAACTCTTCAAAGAATCGATTGGATCAACTAATGCAGTTTATTTCAGCTGAGGTTGCAAATGAACAAAAGGTAACTTTAGCTAAATCTGGTTTTGGAGTTACAGCTAACAGGAATACTAGGAAGAAAGAACGCGGTTTCAAGCCTGTGAATTCTATTGCGGAAGATTTACCTACTGCGGCTGGTTTGTTAACGACCTCAACAAAGGAACAACGTAATGGTTGTATTTTTTGCAATGGCGGCCATAAGACTACCAACTGTTTTAAAGCTCGAAATATGTCGCTAGTAGAAAAACGTAAAATGCTAGAGAAAAATAAGTGCTGTTACCTTTGTTTTAGGCCAGGGCATCCAGCAAGAGCATGTACGAACAGACCGACATGCATAGTATGCCAGAAAAAACATCATGTCCTAATGTGTGATAATTTACCACAAATTCCTGAAAATAAAAAGGAAGACATTCAGTCACCAGAGTTGCAGAGCAAGGAAGATAAAGGTCAGTCGCAGTCTTTAGCAAGCTTCTCAAGTGCTCCCGATGTATTGCTACAAACTCTGCTAGTTAAAGTGAGAGGTAATGGAGTAACTGCTGTTGCACGCGCTATAATTGATTCAGGCTCACAACGTTCCTACATTCTGAAAGAAACAGCTGAAAGATTCAAATTTAAACCTAAAAGAGAAGAACATATTCAGCACTCTCTTTTTGGCGGTACTACCACTAACATTTGTGATCACAATGTGTTTACTTTATATTTGTCAAATCTGGGTGATACATATAAATGTAATTTTGAAGTTTTAGATCAAGATGTTATTTGTGGCCGGATTCCACCTGTGAAACCAGGACCTTGGATACAAGAACTGAAAAGCAATAATATTAAATTAACTGACATGCAAGAACGTCCTATAGAAATATTAATTGGGGCTGACGTTTCAGGAAAATTGCTTACCGGTGGGTACAGAATTCTCGATTGCGGACTAGTGGCTGTTGAAACTAGACTTGGATGGACGTTAATGGGTAAAATTCCAAGTCAACAAAATAGTGAAAGCGCAGCGCTAGTTGTGACATCGATGTTAATCACAGAAGCAAATGTATCAGACCTGTGGAAACTAGATATTTTGGGTATCAGTGATCCAATAGAGAAGAAAACGAAAGACGAGTTACATTTAGCAGCAGTGAATCATTTTCTCAAGACAGTTAAAGTTAATGAAGAGAACAGGTTTGAAGTTCATCTGCCTTGGATTGAAAACCATATTCCACTGCCTAGCAACTATAATCTAGCACAAAAACGATTGAATAACACAGTAAAAAAGTTAAAAGTTGACAACTTGTACGATGAGTATCAAAATGTATTTGATAACTGGATACAGGAAGGTGTGATCGAAGAAGTACTAGAAACAGAACTCGATAAGCCGGGACATTATTTACCGCATCGACCCGTAGTGAAAGAAGGTAGTACTACCAGGATACGCCCTGTATTCGATGCTTCTGCAAAAGAAAAACATAGCCCATCGTTAAACAATTGTCTAGAAAAAGGTACTAATCTAATAGAATTAATTCCTTCTATTTTATTACGTTTTAGATTAAAGAAAATAGGAGTTATAGCAGACATTAGAAAAGCTTTCTTACAAATCAGTTTGTTCCCTAACGACAGAGATTTTCTCAGATTTTTCTGGTTTGATAAAGAGGAAAATCTTAAAGTTTATCGACATTGTAGAGTGGTATTTGGTGTTTCGTCAAGTCCATTTTTATTGGGTGCAGTATTAAAATATCATCTCAATTCTGTTTTGACACAATGTGAGGAAAAACAATTGTCGTTTAACAAGGAAATAGTCATACAACTAATGGAAAGCTTCTACGTAGACAATTGTGTAACCAGCGTAGATACTGGGCAAGATTTAAAACAATTTGTAGAAGAAGCCACTGCAATATTGAATATTGGAAAATTTGAACTTAGAGGGTGGGAGTATACTGACCTTCAACACTGTCCAGAAGAAGAGAAAATATCCAATGTGTTAGGTTTGTTGTGGAATAGGCAAGAGGATACGTTGGAGATTAACTTGGAAAGTTTAAAATCACCAAATTTAGAAAAAGTTACAAAACGAACGATTTTGTCCGTGGCATACAAAGTGTTTGATCCTGTAGGAGTAACAAGTTGTGTTACTCTGTTACCAAAATTACTGCTGCAACAAGCTTGTGACTCGAAAGTAAGTTGGGACCAAGAAGTAAATGAAGATATTAAGTCTCAATTTTTAAATTGGGTAAGTGAATTGTCGTACTTATCTGATATAAAAATCCCTAGATGGTTAATAGGAGTAAACAGTGTTGATAACTTAACGCTTCATATATTTTGTGATGCCAGTAAGGTATCATATGCAACGGTTGTATTTTTAAGAGCCGCAACAGACAATAATGTTCAAGTTCAGCTAATACAATCGAAGACACGAGTATCTCCTATAAGTAAAGGTAAGAAGAAGATTTCTATTCCGAGGTTAGAGCTGTTAGCAGCTACAATTGGAGCGAGGCTATATTCTTCTATAGTAAATGAGTTGAGTGCATACAATCTAAAGACATTTTTTTGGTGTGATGCTACAACAGTCCTAGCATGGATAAATCGAGCCGAACAATGGGATGTATTCGTAGCAAATAGAGTTAACGAAATCAGGCAACTTACCTCAGGTTGTGAATGGAGACATGTACCAGGAGCACTAAACCCTGCTGACTTACCCTCACGTGGATGTAGTGCAAGGAAACTTGTTGAATCCAAATGGTGGGAGGGTCCAGATTGGATTAGAGATCCACCTAATTTATGGCCTTCTTATAACATTAAGTATGATGAAGATGAAATCAATGAAGAAAAAAGGAAAGGTGTTATTTCATCTTTAATAAATACGACAGGTAATACTGACTGGTATTATGTATACTTTTCGAAATATAGGCAGATTATTCGATTAATTGGTTGGCTGTTAAGATTAAGAAATAACATGTCAACTAAACAGAAACGATGTAGCGGAGATCTCTCTACCGAAGAAATCGTTACAGCTGAAATTAAGCTAATTTATTTAATCCAACAAGATTCATTTACAGGAGTAAATGATCCAAAGTTAGCAACTTTGAGTCCACATGTAGACGGAGAAGGTATCATTCGTTTGACGACAAAGATTTCAAATCGTGAGGATATTTATAACTTCTGCTATCCAGTAGTTCTGCCAAATCATACTCATCCAGTTGTATCTAGACTGATCATGAGCTTACACTGTGAGTCGTCTCATGCAGGTATAGAAATGATGATGACTATAGTAAGGAAAGAATATTGGATCCTAGGTGGCAGGCGTACTATAAGAGCAGTTATAAATAAATGTCAAAGTTGCAAGAGACAGAAAGCTAGAAAAATAGAAGTTGTACCAACACCTTTACCTGAAGATAGAGTGAAGGATGCTAAAGTTTTTGAGGTTGTTGGAGTGGATCTAGCCGGACCCCTATACGTAAAAAGCGACAAAGGGAAATCTAACAAGAAAGTATGGATATGTTTATATACTTGTGCCATCTATAGGGCTGTACATCTTGAATTAATTTCATCTTTATCAACTGATCGTTTCCTACAAGGTTTTAGAAAGTTTATTAGTAGAAGAGGCCGACCATCCGTAATCTACAGTGATAATGGCACAAATTTTGTAGGAGCAGCAAATGCGTTCCAGAATTTGGATTGGGGGGAAATTAATAAATATAGTACTGTTAGGAAAATAAAATGGAAGTTTAATCCTCCTACAGCGGCATGGTGGGGAGGCTGGTGGGAAAGACTAGTTGGTGTAATAAAACAGTTACTTCGTCGAGTACTCGGTAAAACTTCTTTAGATTTTGAAGAGATGCAAACAGTATTATGTGATTGCGAATCGGTCATTAATCAGCGGCCACTGACTTACGTCACTAATGATCCACACGATCTAGTACCTTTAACTCCAGAAATGTTTTTAAAAGATTTAGATGAATCTGGTGTACCTGATATTGACCAAATAGAAAAATATGATCCTAACCGAAAGCTACGTTACCGACAAAAATTGAGGGAAGATTTACAGCGTCGTTTCCGTGATGAATACTTAGGACAATTGACGCTACATTATAATAGTGACAAGTGTTCAAAGAAAATAAATATTGGTGACATAGTGTTAGTTGGAAAAGATGGCACCAAGCGAATCAACTGGCCCATCGCAAAAGTTGAAGAGCTTATTCCTGGGCGCGATGGAGAAGTGCGTTTGGTGAGATTGAAGACGGCGGGCGGGGAACTACTCCGTCCAGTGCAGAGACTCTACCCCTTGGAGTTAGACTGTTCCAAGAAGATTGAAGATAATCTTCAACCAAGTGAACTATGTGAAGGTGTCGCGAATGATGTGAAAATTCCCGTGTGCAAAGCAGAGCATAGTGATAGTGCCGAATTTTCACGTCGCGGTAGAAGAATCAAGAAACCAAATAAACTTAATCTGTAATTTAGATAAGTGAGAATTGTAAACTATGTGCAATTTCTATAATTTGTTTGTGAGTTCACTTAAATATAATTTCCGTTCACTCAGGTGGGAGGATGTTGTAGAAATTGTGTGTAGTAGACAAACACCCTGTATAAGTGTAATTATCGGTAACGAACAGTAGTTTTACCGACCGAGTTAGCGAGCAATTTTTGATTGTCAGATGTTTTGTGTTTTAGTAGTCAATCATCGCTGTAGCCATTTTTGTTCCAGTGTGAATCAGTTCGTTCAGTTTGTAGTTGTGTTTTTTATATGATTTTCCCCAATAATAAATGTCCTTTTCAATTAAATATATATGAAATAAAGTGTGCAAGTGTTTCTCTTTCTCATAAATCCAACAGTAAGAAATAAATAAATAATTTTTTTGGTTGCTTGGATACGGAGTCAAATGCTGTTTATTTATTTATTTATTTATTTATTCCTGGTTTTTAAATAGAATAACCTATTTTACATATTGTTTTGATATATTTTTGATTACAACAATGTAAAACAAACAAATTATGCTATATTCTAATGATTATAATGAAAATTACTGTTGTTTATTGATTGTTTAACATATTTAACCCTTTCAAGTTATATTTCTGTGCAGCCTTGAATATTTTTTAATCAATACATATAATACAAGGTTAGAATGAACAATGGGTAATGTTTTGGTCCTATGCCAATGTGTTTCTCATCCGGAAAACGGAAATTTTGTTCTCTAAATATTTATGTATTTTTATATTCGCAAACACAAATTGAGAACAGTTATTTTTGAAATAAAGTAATTATCTTCTAGTTTAGACTATTTATACGTACATAAACAATGAAACAATTTTTTCGTAAATATGAAGAAATATTTTCACCTAAAACATTTAATAAATTTACAGTTTTTGTTACACAATAATTATTAATTGATTTGATTGTTAATATCTCAAAAGTTAAAAATCTGGTGTGGCCAACACAATACCTCCCGCCATTTACAGCCCGAGTCATAAAAAAGATTGAGTTAATCCTTATTTTTGGATTAGCTAATTTTACTCTAATTTTGACAGTTTATTTCTTAAAATATAGTCTAATCTAATCCAAGTGTCTACCTTTTTTAAAAACCCCTCAACAGGATTAAATCCCAATTACAGAGTGGTTTCACATTCACACACATCCATGCATTAGTGGGAATCGAACCCAGAGTCCCGAGGGCACTCATGACATGAGGCGTTGCTCTACCCATTGCACCGCCGGAGCTATAATAAAATGAAGATTAAATTTTAAATACCGGGATAGAATAGAATTCACTAATCCAAAAATGAGGATTAGCTTAAACATTTTTGTGAATCATTAATTTTTATTAATCTAAATACATTACCTACATATTTACTTATGGTGGTAACTGTATTGAATTCCTTTTCTATTGTTCTATTTACTTTTTTCTTTTTTAAATGTTACTAATATTATTTTGAAATGATTAGTTCTTTGATAGTGACATTTATCTGTCAGTTACATACATTTGAATAACTACGTTTTGTTTATTTAAAGCGTAGGCTCTGAGATTTAAATTATAAATAATTTTATAAATTTATCCTTAAGATATATAGAAAAAGTATTAATGCAAATCTATAGAAAATTTAATAATCTTTAATTTTTATAACATTAATCTCGAAAAAATAACATTTAAAGGTATTTTTCGAAGAAAAACTATTTTGATCTTCTAGTAAAGTGCCATTTCCGGTTATCCGATTTACACCAAAATGCAATGGGCTCTTTTCATAATAAAAAAAAGTTCTAAATATAAGGTTTCAAAATTTTCTGAGTGATAGTATTTGAGTTAGAGTAGAGGAGCCACACACACATACACACAGACATCATCGTGAACATGTTAAAATTGGTATCTAGTGACCTTACAACGTGGTCATTTACCAAAATCTCGATATGCGATTTTTAGCACGATCCCTATACCTCCCTTACCAAGGGTAGCGGGAGGTAAAAAAAAGATATCGGCATAAACTTTGCAAAATTGAAATTAAAAAATAATCTGTAAGGACTATAAATTTATTAAATATAAGGTACTGATCAAAATGAATAAAAAAGCTTAGACAAAGACAACATAGTTCTGATCTTCAACTATTTTGTATTTTAATCGAAGAAAAAAAAAACATTTTGTTACTGCAGTTAGCAATATAAAAACTTTTATTATTTCCTTTAATTATTATGAATAAATGGAGCATGTTATATGAGCAGCGTAAAACATTCTAGTAAAAGTGAATGAATGATTCTTGGAATTATATTTTTTTTATGTGGACTGAGAAAAAGTTATATTCTTATTCGTATATTGTTACACCTGTAAGTTAATTTTATTACAACAGAACTAGATATGTTATTCTGACAGAGCAGGACTTAAAAAAAATATTTATTACAAAATATTTTTTAATTATGTACATACATATCTTTAACTTAATATATTAAAATATGTACCAAATTAATATTGTATGAACTATTTGAAATTTTTAACTCATGTCTCTGATTGGTTACTACCTTCCCCCACCACATTCTCTAGTACTGCAGGGGTATAAATTATATAGTATTATTCACGAAAGATGACAATTCAAGGTCATTTATGAATCGTCTGATATAATATTACTTCCAGATAACTTCACTACATTTCATAACGATAAACGTGCAACCGAAATAACTAAACGAAATATGAATATTCAAGGTCATTTGTTCGAAGGAAGAATACACATCACTTTATAGCAGTAGCTTAGCAACCTTTTGTGTTAGAAAGAGAAAGATTATTTGACCTAGGTCTATTTAATTTATGTGGTGTGACAGAAATACGTAAATAGTGGCATTATTTTCTAACATACTATAAATAATAATGACATATGTCGTAGAATTACAAATACCTAATTATCTACTACACTGCCCTCTGTGCTAATATTTACCCAGTGGCGTTGACGTTTAAATCAAATTATTATTCCTTGGTTTATACGTTAAATCTATGTTTTTGTATTTTGCAAAAACGTAAGTGAAGAACATAAAACTTTCAAAAAGGCATTATTTAGAAAGAAACATAATTTTCAAATGAATTACTTTTATTTTTTTAATAAAATGTGTCCATAAATATTTCATGTTGAACTCCTATGCATACGAAATGCAATAAAGTTATGTGCAAGTAATATTATATCAGACGACTCACAAATGACCTTGAATAGTCATCTTTGTGAATAATAGTTTATTTATGGATACATTGTAAATGAAAAAATAAACGTAATTATTATTATTATTATTATTATTATTTGAAAATTTTGTTTGTTTTTAAATAATTCTTTTCATGAAGTTTTACCTTCTGTCACAATGTAAGTTAACTTATTTGACGTTTCTGACAATTTGATAAAATGTCAAGCATTTATTTATTTTTTGTTCAATTCCATGGCTGTCGATATTTTCAACGAAATTTTCGAATTTTCATATTTAATTTCTATCGTCACAAAGCTTGTAAAGGTAATTCTGTTTATTGATTTACACACAGAATTTTATGCCCTAAAACTTTTATTTGACGCATTTTTGCTTAAAATAATTAGGTGAGCAGGAAATTGCAAAAAACTGATTTCCCATGTTAATCTCCTATGTACACCTTTAAGACAGACACACGGTATATGGGTTTTTGTTTCATGTATTGATATGAGTGATACATTTTCGATCTTCCTGTATATTACTTTAACATTTATTTATTTAAATCTAAAATGTACATTTCCTGTATCAAAACATTGAGTTTTTTTTGTCTGTTTTCCTGCATTTTTTTCTAATACGACACCTATGAAATTCCTGGCCAGTCAATGTCCTTCTATAACATGCAACCAGATAACCAGAATCAGAGACTGTTGTGCCATCAGGGTCCAGCAAACAGCATAAGAACAGGTTCTCGTTTCTCCGGGTTACCACAATAACACTCCGTGACAACTGCCGTGAAAAAATTGCCAACTGAATGAAGAGAAACAATAAAAGAAAGAAATTACATTTCATTAGGTGCAATTCAAAACACTTTATTATAGTATATTAATCATTTGTAATGAGTGCCCGTGAGGTGACGCCTGGTAAACTCCCACAAGGTATAAATATGTCATAATCTTTACTAATGTCTGTGTACAAAGCAGATTGGCACACCCAGCAATGGGTAATATGCCGTGATGATATAATTATTTATTTATTTTTTTTAATTATTTGTTTATTGATTTAAAAAGAGGATTGTGAATAAAATACTGTACATACCTCGGTGGGAATTTCATCATATCCTCGCGCTGTATCTCACCTCGAGGCTTCGCCTCTCGGTAATATACATAAATCCTCAGCTGTAATGAAACATATTCCATCTTGGATGTAATATACTATTTCTTTTTACCTTCCGTCACCTTTAGGTAAGGAAGGTATTGTCTTTGGTCAAAAAATTCGGTGGTGAGTTTTTGATGAATAAGCACGTTTTAGGGTCCCTACAATACGATTTGACTATTTTTACGATGATGTCTGCATGTGTGTGTGTGTGCGTATGTATGTGTGTGTGCGTATGTATGTGTGTCTGTGTGTGTGTGTAACAAAATTTTCGTCTACGATAACTTCCATACTACAATTCTAAAAATTATAATTCTTTCGTATTTCTCTTCATTATATCCATGTGAAGAGCTGATTAGATTTTGGTTAGAATTGGACAACCGGAAGTACGCTCATTTGAAGATTTTAACAGTTAAATGTTAATATCATTTTTTCACATTTAATGTTATTATAAATATTTTATTCTCTATACGATTTGACTGTATTTTATACTTAATATTAAATGGATATAGAGTTAAAAAATTATAAAGATATTAAATTTCATAAAGTAGCCATAGCTATGGAAACAGTTACTATATTAAGAAAATTTTGATTGAAAGATGTCAGTGTCAAGTGAAATTGACATACTGTGTTTGTCTTATAATTTTACTGGAAATATAGGATCTTTTGCTATTAATTTTCTGTATGGAATTTGCATAAAATACATGCAACTGCCGGAAGGTAAAGTACAAGAAATATAATCTTTAGCAAGGAACTTTCTGTAAGAAATTTGTACAAAATACATAGAACTGACGGAAGGTAATGTGCTGGCCACATCAGATTTTTTCCGATGTCTTAAATAGCTATTAGGAAGTTGTTTGTAGGGATATATAGGGCATCCAGCCATTCAATGGGTTTACGTCATCGTTTAGGGATTTTTCAAATTTTCTATATATTTTATTAAGGGTATTTTATTGGTTTTTCTATTATTATTAGGCATTTGAAACCATTAAAAAAAACAATTACATTTGGAAATATTATTAAGTAAAATTTTGTTAATTTTTGTAAAATGACGTGTCTACAATATACTTCTCAACCTATATTGTGATTAAGTTTTCGTGATTTTAGGGCAGTGCCAACTTGAGACATTTTACCGCCCAGGACTAATTTTTAAAAACCGCCATTCTCAACAACAAAAAAATAGTTTTTCCAACATCAAACTGCCAAGAGCCAAAGGAAAAAAGATAAATGTTGTAAATTTTGTTTTTCCATTATGCGAATTTTAAAGTTTGAAACCTCATCTAATGTTTTTGGAAAGACAAAGTGTATTACTCTTATTTTGAAACTCAGATTGGTCATTTCTTAAAATTATTATACCCACAGATGGGCCAAGTTTCAACTTATGTGGGACCTAATATTTCTCCGTTATTTTTGCCGGTTTACGGTTTTTGATTCAGCTCCGGTTCGAAGTCCTGGTTTAATGAAAGGTCTCGTGGAATAGACTGTAGGTAGAAATTATGAAAGTCCATGAACTCCCATATTTTTGAAATTCAATGACAAGTTATTTTCGAATTGATTCTGAAACGTTGGTTAATAGAACATTTCAAATGTTCACAGGAAAAATCTTCACCAGTTTCACGACTTTGCATTCGGAGCTTTTTCGCTACATCAGTCACTCGTCCAAACTTTTTGCGTCGTTTGATGATTAATTAATTGTGTAATTCAGGTGGTTAATTTTTAGCAACTGGTTAAAAATTGTATCCAATTGTTTATGTTATGTCAACATACGTACTTAACTGGTTAAATTTTTAACCAGTTGCTAAAAATTAACTACTGAGTTACAGAATCTCATCAGATAGCTACTGACACCGCTCCTAGCTTAACAAATTTCTGTTCAGTACGAGTACTGAACAAAAATCGGCTGACCAAGTTATAATTTGCGCATATCGCTGTCGAACTATCATCTTTTTATACCCTGACGCTTGGACCGTCATCCTTTTTAGATCTTGTCTTGCAATAACTGAGACCTGTATCTTAGGATTGTTACCGTTTTGCCTCCTTTACACATACCATTTAAAAGCGCCCACCTTCAATCTATAAGTACCAATCATCTCATATTGCTAGAAAATGGACATTCATCCTTTTTCCCGTGGCTCTTAAATTTGCTTTAATTAAAGTTTTTATTTATTATCCCTTGGGCCAAAGGCCCTCGGGCTAGATCCTCGTCGCCCTTCTGGCATTATCATCATCGTAACGCCCTTGGTACATAAAATACTATAAATTCTAAATATTTTATAGGTGTATATGTTTTTGCAAAACTATGATACATATTAGCATAATACATCACGGAATGTCAAAATATCTTAACGATAATGTTTCAGAAGATACTAACTTATATAATAAGAAATTCTTCACAGTTGAGTAGTTTCTAATACAGCGTATAACGTTCTGTTCTCTTAAAATTCTTCTCACATTTGTGAGACATAAATTCGGTGTCGAAATTTCGTGCATGATTGGAATTTTATAGACGTGGCGTGGAAACGTTTAACAATACATTGTAACATTAAATTGTATCGTATTTAAAACGCCGTAAAGAGTAAAATAAATCAACTACAGATATCTATTGTTGGGAGTGGCGAAAGCACTACAGGAATTTTTGTCATTGCGACCTGTAAGATTTGCCCTATCTTAGTTTTTGTGGAAGTAGTCTCAGAGTTCTAATGAAACCAGTTACTGCCACAGGAGACATTTGCCGTGAGGTACCTTTTACCTAGATGGTTAAGTCTTCTTACGGCCACAGCTGGATATTCATATACAATGTGTTCCGAAGTTTCCTCGTCCTCTTTGCAGGGTCGACAGATATTGTTTTCAGATTGCATTGTATTCTTACATGGATGGTATTTCAAGGGACAATGACTAGTAAAGTTACCTGTTATATACGAGCCTAAACTCATATTAGTTGGGCCGGTTTACATTTTCAACAAATTATAAAATCTGCACAAATGATTAGAATTTTTTTTGGCTACTTTAAAACAGGTTTATTCTACTAAAAATATGTATAACGATATTGTTACCATACGACTGTCGCTAAGCATTTAGTTGAACGACTTTAATAACGACAAATGCCAAAAAGGTATTCTACTAATCATATCGTTATCGAGTTATCGTTATGATGAGTTTAACGATAATATCTAACTTCATGTTGATTTTGACGGAATAAATTTATATTTGTTTTTCAATTCAAATTTGACATTGATTCAAATTTGAAATTTTCATCGTACATAAAATTATCTATTATTCGCACCCTCGTTTTACAGTGTACATATCTACTTGCGCCGTATGAAATTTGATATAGGTATATGTCTATAAAATGATCAACAATAATATTGCAGATTTCTATTAATAATATGATTTGATTTAATACCACATATGAATCCTTTTCTACTAATATCCTCCTTGCTACTGATTTCTGATATAGCTTCCATGAGCAAAAAAATGCAAAGCTGCCATCATCTGAATTGAAAACAAAATATTGATGTGCATTCATATGTAATGTAATACGCAAAAATAATAATTTATAAATAATCTAGACATTTTTGGCATACCATCACTTCAACGATTTACTCATATATGGTAATATTTACGTAAATAAATCTCTACATGCTTCCTTACTCATCAAAAAAATATTCTCAAATTTTCCTCCGGTACAGTAAAAGGACGATTATATAAAATGTCATATTAAAAAATGTAATAATAATACCTTGCTCAGCTACAATTATTAATAAAATATCTTTTTCAGCCATTTTTACTTTTGTTTTCAAAATATATCTAACATTACGACTTCAACGAGGTATGTGAACTTGTCGTTCATAAACCATATAAAATAACGATAAGTAACGATACGTACCGACAAATAAAATAGTAGAATAGAGTTTTGGCGAAAATCGTTATTATAACTACATGCCGCCTGGTAACGACTCGTAACGATACTTTTTTTTTTAGTAGAATAGGCCTGTACATATAGACTTAAAACTTAAAAAGAACGGTGGGATCAATGACTGGTGGTAATTGTCGACCAATATTTAAGGGTCATCTTCTAGTCCAGATTTAGCTTCTACCCAGACCTTTTACTTTTGGCTCAATGAAAAGCAACTTCGTAAAAATTCAGTGCGTACAGTAAAATCTACGTCACAAGACATATGGGACAATACTCACAGGAAAATGTGCAGGACTTAGGGATTCAATGCCTAATAGAATTAAAGCTGATAGTGGAAATACTAATAAAGGCGATGTAACCCAATATTAAAAGGCCGAATACTTGAATAACGAATTCAGTTTTTCTAAGTTTAAAATTTATATTTTAAACTAGTCGAAAGAAATTTCTCACCATTTGCGTATGTTTGATAATTTGTTTGTTAAAAATGTTAACCGGCCCAACTAATATGAGCAGTGCCGGCCCGACACTTTTAAGGGCCCCAGGCGAAAATTGTAAATTGCGCCCCTCATTATTACAATTTTGTTTAGATTATATAGGTACAAAAATTAGAAAAGAAGCAATTTGTGTCCATAACTCGCGAACAATCACAGAATCTTAATCTGAATGAAATTTTTTGAAAATATTTTGTTTATTTAAAATACAGAGATATTTTTCTTTTGAGTTTTATAGAGTCACTTTATTTTTGTCTAGTACCATATACATGATTAATCACGGAAGAGTTCCTTTCAAAGTCCGTTTGTGTGCAACCCGAAATACAATTTACAACAGCGTCTAGCTTCCTCTCTTAAAAAAATAGAATATTTAATTCAACACTGCTTTGATTGTCTAGTAATGATTCTGTCAATATGACATTAAACAATTAACTATAGTATGTTGTTATTATTATTTTGTGTTGCAAACAAACGGACTTTCAAAATAACTCTTCCGTGACTAACCCTGCATACAGGGAAAGAAAAAATATTTCTCAGTGTAGGTATAAGTCTCGGTATAAATACTTTTCGTTATTTTGCAATTCGGAAAATCTAATTTAACTCTTTAACGGTTTATCCTAGGTAAAAATATAAGAATCTTGTTTTGTATAAAATTTCGATACGGATCACCGTTTTCAAGAAAAATAGCAAAAACCAAAATATGTCGCTTTCTTCCAAATTGGCGAGAGGCTGTTGCATCAGTTGCTTTTGTTGCAATTTATTTTTTGATGTTGGGGGTATTTTTCAGTAGATTTCCTGAACAACAATTACTTCTTCAGTATTTGATATGACAATGCTTTTAATTGATATGATCGCCAACGAATTTAACCTTCTTCTTTCTTAATATAACGTAAAAAAAATATAAATAGAATTTAATTAATATAAGTTTTCTGCAACTGGTATTGTCAGCATTATGATTAAAGAGTCAATAAACTTATAATTTGATTTTTAATTTATTTTGCAAAAAAATAGTCGCTTGGCTTGCCTGTAGCTTGGGCCGGCCCTGAATATGAGTTTGGGCTAGTAGTTCTAAGGTCCTATTTGCTGAGAGCTAAAGGTCTTTGGCGTTGTCGAATTGTCGACGACGCAATGAATTTGTTCAACTGACTAAGGCACGGAAGTCTCTCCAGTCACTGGGTTTACTTATTATTTTATTATTTATTTATCCGTTGACTACTGTAACATGCTTATGGCTATTTTTTCATTTAGATGTAAATTACTTACGTATTGAAAGTTAAAAAAGCAAAACAAGAAGCTGTAAAGGAAATTTAAAATTAATGAAAGTAAATTTGAGGACCGCAGATGCCAATAAATGATTTCCAGACCGGCAGACGAAAGTAAAATCGACATGTTCGAATTTATGTTCACTTCATTCAGACAGTACCGTATTTAACTAAAATTTAGAAAGACCTCAACAAACTTTTTGATAATCCCTTTTCAAGACTTACATACCCGTAGCGTAGAGAAACGTTTTTAGAGGGATTTTTTTATGTACTTATTTTGGAATCATGAACTTGTTTATTCACCCTCAAAGCGGGCGTACTTTGGTTTTAATGCCCGAGGGCCTATAAACTTGCCAGGTAACAACTATTCACAACAAATTCGATAAATCACATTTTTTGAACACCGCCATTCGCGAATCTTCCATATTCTTTTTCGTATTCCTCTTCGTTACATCCATATGAAGAGCTGATTAGATTTTGGTTATAATTGGTCGACCGGAAGCACTCTCATTTGAAGATTTTAACAGTTATTTAATTTTATTTAATGTTATTATAAATATTAAAGAATATTTTATTCTCTACACGATTTGATTACATATTATACTTCATATTCAATGGATATTGAGTTAAGAAATTATAAAGAAGTTAAATTTCATAAAGCAGTCAGCTATGCAATAAAACTGGAAACAGTTAATAATTAAATAATTCTGACAGACAGGTGTCAATGTCAAATGTTATTGACATAGTATGTTTGTAATTTTACTGCAAATATAGAATCAATTCTAAGAAACTTTCTGTATGGAATTTGTACAAAATGCATAGAACTGAAGGAAGGTAATGTACCTACTGGAAATATAGAATCTTTCGCAAGAAGCTTCTTCATATGGATGTAACGAAGAGGAATACGAAAAGAATTATAATTTTGAGAATTGTAATGTTGGAGTTATCTACGGAGAAAAAATCGTCACACACACACACGCACACACATACACATACACTATTATTCAAGGTCATTTATTTGAAGAAAGAATACACATCACTTTATAGCAGTAGCTTAGCAACATTTTGAATTAGAAAGAGAAAGATTATTTGACCTATGTCTAATTTATATGGTGTGACTGATATACGTAAATAGTGACATTACTTTCTAACACACTATAAATAATAATGACATACGAGTATGTCGTAGAATTGCAGATACCTAATTATCTACTACACGGCCCTCTGTGCTAATATTTACCCAGTGGCGTTGACGTTTAAATCAAATTATTATTCCTTGGTTTATAAGTTACGTCTATGTTTTTATATTTTGCAAAAACATAAATGAAGAACATAAATCTTTCAGAAAGCATTATTTAGAAAGAAACATAATCTTCAAATGAATTACTCTTATTTTTTCAGTTAAAAAGTGTCCATATATATATAATGATGCACGCCTATGTATACGAAATGCAATGAAGTTATCTGCAAGTAATATTATATCACACGGCTCACAAATGACCTTTCATAGTCATCTTTCGTGAATAATAGTTTACACACATACACACAGACATAGTAAAATCGTATTCTAGGGACTCTAAAACGTGCTTATTCGTTAAAAACTCACCATCAAATTTTTTGACCAAAAACAATATCTTCCTTACCTGAGGGTATGACGGAAGGTAATTAGAGTGGAGGACTCTTTAAGCTAGAGATTTTACCTAAAATATATTATTATACAGGGTGTTTCCTTTAAAACATCCAGCGCTTTTTTAAGCGAACTAACAACTTTAGAGAAAAATGTTTTATACCAAAAATGATCAAGAATAAAGGAATAATGTATCAATAGTAACAAACCGAATATTTAACCAGTGGTTCTCAAACGGTAGAACAAAATTATATTTTTTTTAAACCCTATATAATTTTTTAGCCCTTTAAATAGAATATTATTTTCTGATTTCAACGATGTAAATATAGCATAGGGTTGTATAACAATTATTTCGAGAAAAATGGTATTAAAAACTAGAAATAATGTAATAAAAAATGGGTTTACTACTAGCGTAACTAGGCAACAGACCTGTGTATTGCATAGCCTATTGTAATATTATAACATTATTTTTAATACCATTTTTTTCGAAATAATTGTTATACAATCCTATATACTATATTTATATCGTTGAAATCAGAAAAAAATCTCTATCTAATGGGCTAAAAAATTATATAGGATACCATTAAAAAAATTTATAATTTTGTTCTGCCGTTTGAGAACCACTGGTCGAATTTTCGGTATTTAACATTTTTTTCTAAAGCCACTAGTTCGCCTAAAAAAGCGCTGGTTGTTTTAAAGGAAACACCTTATATATTTTGAAAAAGTATTCATAAAAAATGTCTCTGATAAATATTTTACCTAGCTTGATTTATAATCGAACTTAAATGCGTTTAAAATAATTTTCTATAATCTTATCACTATTAAAAATGTCCTATAATATATGCAGGCGCCATTATACTTATACAGTTTACGATAATTTTAAATTGAAAATTACACGTTTTCCAATAGAGAAATTATACACATATGTCCAGCCCAGCTTATATCTATTACATAACGCTATTAGTACTTTAACCATACACCATAAACCGGGAAGATTTCTATTTCTCGTTTGTATTAATTTGTAGTTTACATTTCTTACATAAACGCTATAAATTTTACACACTTTCAACGATTGAATATGCAAGAAAGATAAGACAAATATTACAATGTTATATAATATATTTGCACTATTTATTTTATTTTATATATCACCGTGGGATAAGTTATATCATATCGTACTCATTTTAGTTATGTAATGGCCTTGTTAGCCCAATGAGTGCAGTAATGAAATTCTAGTGCGGTAATAATTTTCATTAAAGCACTCAATGGGATAAGAAGGCTATTAAATATCTAAAATGAGTTCGATATTCGGTGATAGATAAAATTTTGTACGATATTCGTGACATAGGTACTACATTAATAACGCACTATGGGCCCTATTCTGTAACTCGGTGGCTAATTTTTAACCACTGGTTAAAATTTTTATCCAATAGTTATTGATCTGACAAATAAAAATCCATTTTTTTGTAATATGTCAACATACTTGATTGGTTAAAAAATTAACCAGTGGTTAAATATTAACCACTGAGGTACAGAATAGGCCCCTATGGGTCCTATTCTCAAACTCGGTAGTTAATTTTTAACCACTGGTTAAAATTTTTATCAATAGATAATGATTTGATAACTAAAAATCCCTTTTTTTACCTCCCGCTACCCTTCGTAAGGGAGGTATAGGGTAAAAATCGCATATCGAGATTTTGGTAAATGACCACGTTTTAAGGTCCGTAGAATCTAATTTTAACATTTTCACGATGATCTGTGGATCCTCCGCTCTAACTCGAATACTATCATCCAGAAAATTTTGAAACCTTGTATTTCTACCTTATTCTAATATAGGAAGAAGACATTAGATTTTGGTGTAAATCAAATAACCGGAAATGGCACTTTACTTGAAGCTCAAAATAGTTTTTCTTCGAAAAATGCCTTTAAATGTTATTTTTTCTAGATTGTTATTATAAAAATTAAAGATTATTAAATTTTCAACAGACTTGCATTAATACTTTTTCTGTATTATGGATAAATTTATAAAATTATCTATAATTTAAAACCCGGAGCCTACGCTTTAAACAAACTTGGTTACACAGTTCATATCTCAAATATATGCAACTGACAAATAAATGTCACTGTCAAAGAACTCAATAAATTAATAATAGTAACGTTTTAAAAAGAAAATAGTAAATAGAACCATAGTTTTATGGAATAGAACTTAATACAGTTTCCAGCATAAGTAAATTTATAATTAAAATTAATAATAAATAAATGGCGGAGGTATTGTGGTGGCCACATCAGATTTATACCTTCCGCTACCCTTGGTAAAGGAGGTATAGGAATCGTGCTGAAAATCGCATATCGAGATTTTTGTAAATGAGCACGTTTTAAGGTCCCTAGAATTCAATTTTAACATTTTCACGATGATGTCTGTGTGTATGTGTTTATATTTTTGGATCCTCTGCTCTAACTCAAATACCTTGTATTTCGAACATTTTCTTTTATGCAAAGAGCCCATTATATTTGGGTATAAATCAGATAACCGGAAATGGCACTTTACTTGAAGCTCAAAATAGTTTTTCTTCGAAAAATATCTTTAAATGTTATTTTTTCGAGATTAATGTTATTATAAAAAATAAGGATTATTAAATTTTCTACAGATTTGCATTACTACTTTCTCTAGATATTTTATGGATAAATTTATAAAATTATCTGTAATTTAAATCCCGGAGCCTACGCTTTAAACAAACAAAACTCGTTACGCAGTTATTCAAATCAAATGTATGTAACTGACAGATAAATGTCACTGTCAAAGAACTATACTCATTTCAAATTAATAATAGGGCGCGAGCAGACACGTGATTCGGGCGTCCTTGACGTACTTGGAATCAGCTGATTTGTGCGCGCATGTCGTTTTGACAAGAACATTGTCACTTTGACAAGACTGCTAAAATGTTATTAATGTACAATTATCATGCATTAAAACACATGAAATTAAAAATAATAACTTTTTTCAACAGTCCTAAATTAAAATAAGTCAAAACATTGGTCTTGTCAAACTGACATTGTTCTTGTCAAAATGACAAGCGCACACAGATCAGCTGATTCCTAGCACGTCAAGGACGCTCGGGTCACGTGTCTGCTCGCGCCCTATAGTAACGTTTTAAAAAGGAAATAGTAAATAGAACAATAGGAAAGGAAATCAATACAGTTTCCAGCATAAGTAAATATGTAGATATGTATTTAGATTAATAAAAATTAACGATTTACAAAAAAGTTTAAGCTAATCCTCATTTTTGGATTAGTGAATTCTATTCTATCATTGTATTTAAAATTTTATCTTCATTTTATTATCAAAAAAGGTAGTTACGTGGATTAGATTAGATTATATTTTAAGAAATAAATTGCCAAAATTAGAGTAAAATTCGCTAATCCAAAAATAAGGATTAGCTTGATATTTTTTGTGACTCGGGCGGTTAATGGCGGGAGGTATTGTGTTGGCCACACCAAATTTTTATCCATTAAAATGCAAGTAAATCTTGTTCAGAAATTGGTGAAATTCATATACAGGGTGGTGGCGGTTAGGGGTGAACATAGGGATTTAACATGGGATTTTAGTTTTTTGCAATTTCCTGCTCTCCTATTCTTTTTACGGCAAAAACTGTAGAGTACAAAATTGTTCAGAATTAAAAATTGCATACTAAAATGTATTTACATTTATTATTATGTTTTTGGTTTCTCCACAATTTTAAAAAGAAATTTCAAAATTTCTGTTATTTTGTAACAATAGCCATGGAATTTATTTTTTTCTGGTTGTCAAAAATTATTTATAAACGTCAACCATGCGTTAATCTAACTTAAAAATTAATAAAAACAAACAACTTTTAATTTTAATACGCATTTTTTATTAGGTACCTATACCATTTAATAATAAACCAATTCCAAATGTATCAACTACGTAGAATTTTGATTTATCATAGCCAATACCATTTCTTCATTCACTTCGTTATAACGTCTTCTGTTATTATTATTTCCTTCATTACCTTTGTTCACAGCTACAGTAGCTGTGTTCTCGTGTGTTCTCAATGTTTTTAACAAGTTTAGAAATTGTTGCTATAATAGGAATTGGCGTATTTTCGTACTTTATGGAAAACAAATCACGTACCTATTCTTCTAAAACTATTTCCACCATAATAATTTTTTATAATGAAAACTCGTTGCTTATTCGAATAAACATTCATTAAATTAACTTTTTATTAGAGAAAATTTCGAATATTTGACAGAAATTGAATGATATTATTATGTTTAAACATTTGAGTTGTAAGTCATGGCTATTGCTACAAAATAACAGAAATTTTTAAATTTCTTTTTAAAATTGTGAAGAAACCAAAAATATAATAATAAATGTAAATACATTTTTGTATGCAATTTTTAATTCTGAACAATTTTGTGCTCCACAGTTTTTGCTGTAAAATGAACAGGAGAGCAGGAAATTGCAAAAAACAAAAATCCCATGTTAAATCCCTATGTTCACTCCTAACCGCCACCAGCCTGTATATTCGTAAATGAAATAAAAATTTCGTAGCAGGAGGTATTGTGTTGGCCACATCAGATTTTTTGGGTACCAAACCGTGATGATACACTTATATCATCACCAAATATCATCCAATTTCACTCTCAATGAAGACGACAAGTTCACATCTTTTTCTTAAGGTCAAACTCTTCGCTTCTTATTGGCTCAGACTTTCTTGTGGCTGCTTCAACCTGCACCAGCTCACCAGCATGGTAGCTGGTAGCAGGCAGCATATGTGTTAGTACACAACGTCTCGTTGACCGGTACTGGTATTCGAATTCTGTCTCCGTGAATGGTTTTAAATATGATCGATCTATAACATAAACTGTTTTTGTTTTTTTATTGGTGATCTTAAATTAGTGCCATGGCAACCTTTGAGGACCTGCAGTTTGATTGGTCGGCCCTATGTCAGGAGTGCACGGAATGCTGGACCCAGGAAGGTAGAAATGATTTTTTTAAATATATTCCCATAGAATATCTTAAATTTTCTTCAAATTTTAATACCAATCTCTTCCTTTAATACTTTAAGGATTATAATGATTACGAAATATAACCGGAATTCTCTGGTATCTAGTGGAATTCTACCAGTAATCCTGGAATTCCTGCAAAACTGTAATACCTATAAAATTATAACATTTATTCCCGAAATTTGTTATATTTTACTATACAAATTTTGTGTAGAAAACACGTGTTTTCAAAACAAGTACAAACTTTAAAAAACACCTGTTTATAATTGTTGATTACTGTGTTTATAGGTGTAGATTTAAACGGTTTATAAATACAAAATTGTAGTATAAACATATCTTACAAATATTTTATTTATGTTTTAATATACAACTATATTTACTGTGGAATCATTATTGCTTTTAAGTGATACAAAATTCAACACAAACTTTGCTTTTTATCCATTAAAATGCAAGTAAATCTTGTTTAGAAATTGGTGGAGTTTTTAATCAATCTATGTGCGTATGTATGTATGTGGGTGTGTGTGTGTAACAAAAATTTCGTCTGCAATGACTCTAATATTACAATTTCAAAAATTATAATTTTTTCGATTTTGGTTACAATTGGTCAACCGGAAGTACCCTCATTTGAAGATTTTAACAGAAAAAACTATGTTAAATATCATTTTTTCACATTTAATGTTATTATAAATATTAAAGTATATTTTATTCTCTATACGATTTGACTGCATTTTATACTTAATATTAAAGGGATATAGAGTTAAAAAATTATAAAGAAATTAAATTTCATAAAGTAGCCATAGCTACTATATTAAGAAAATTCTGATTGAAAGATGTCAGTATCAAGTGCAATTGACATAGTGTGTTTGTCTTATAATTTTACTGGAAATATAGGATCTTTTGCTAGAAATTTTCTGTATGAAATTTGTACAAAATACATATAATTGACGGAAGGTAATGTGCTGGCCACATCAGATTTTTTTGTATTTTAATATATTTTTTAGGTTCTTTATAATATAATTATATATTTCTCTTTAAATATAAAATTATAATAAAATAAATAAACTGTTGTTTTCTACTGATACAAAATTTGTAATGAACTGCTGATTTTTAGCTTTAAAATGTAAGTAAACTTATGCTAAACAAGTGGAATTCTTGTATGTAGAACTGAGCAGGAATTCCAGTTGTTTTATGTAAGTTTTACTTGCATTTTAGCACAGGAAAAATGCAGTTTATTATACTTTTTTACCTCCCGTTACACTTGGTAAGGGAGGTATTTAGAAAATTTTGAAACCTTGTATTTATACCTTATTCTAACATAGAAAGAAGCCATTAGATTTTGTGTAAATCAGATAACCGGAAATGGCACTTTACTTGAAGCTCAAAATAGTTTTTCTCCGAAAAATACCTTTAAAGATTATTTTTTCGAGATTTATGTTATTATAAAAATTAAAGATTATTAAATTTTCCATTGTTTTGCATTAATACTTTTTCTATATATTTTATGGATAAGTTTATAAAATTATCTATAATTTAAATCCCGGAATCTACGCTTTAAACAAACACAACTCCTTGGTTACACAGTTCATATCACAAATGTATGTAACTGACAGATAAATGTCACTGTCAAAGAACTAATCAATTAATTAATAATAGTTTTAAAAAGAAAATAGTAAATAGAACCATAGTTATATGGAATGGATTACTGTTTCTAGTATAACTAAATATGCAAGAATGTATATTTAAATTAATGAAAATTAAATAGCGGGAGGTGTTGCGTTGGCCACATTCGATTTTTATATTTAATATTTACTTTGGGGTCTCGTGGCTGCGTGCCTGAGTGTCTGGTCGCGAATCTGGGGAACCGGGTTCGATCCCGACCGACGCCAAATATTTCGAATTTTAAATGGCACAAAATTTACCCCTGTGGTGCACTCTCCACGCCAGCAATGAGTGCCCGTGAGGTGACGCCTGGTAAACGCCCGCACGGTACAAATATGTCATCAATACCGATATCTGGATACAAAGCGGATTGGCACACCCAGCAATGGGTAATTTGCCGTGATGATATATTTTTTTATACTTTATGCAAATATATTTTAGCATCAAATTATTAATAAATTAAATAAAAATTTCCCTGTTATCAACTGATATAAAATACATAATAAACTGCAAATTTTCAGTTTTAAAATGCAAGTAAAACATATGCCAATCAACTAGGATTCTAGTCTAAATTACATATAAGAATTCCACAATATATTGCTGATAATTTTACTTGATTTCCAAGTAAATTTTACTTGTATTTTTATACTATTTCCAGCCTACAGAACAGACTGTAAATAATAAATATAATTACAAATTTTAAACTGTCATATACTGTGGTATATTTTATATACAATTAATTGTATGCTTTTAAATATTATCGAAAGTACCTATTGTTGATATTAAGGCTGATAATTGAGCAACAATTTCATAGAATACTAATAATAACATATAGTTTGGTATTATAATATTTTTATTTATGCATAGTTAACTAGATATTGCACAGTTTCTTATTTATATTTATCACATACTTGACTCATAAAGTACAACAATAATTTTTTTTATAAGTTTTATGTATTATACAAAAAAAGATAATGTCATATATTTGAAATATTACTATATGTTGTTTATCAAAAATTAAATTTATAAAATACGAGCCCGAACTTATTTTAGTTTGGTCATTTTCAACCAAAAAAATATAAAACCAGTACAAATGGTGAGATATCTCTATATTAAATTATCAAGTGTAAAATGTAAACATAAACATGTGGCTGTGTTTTACTTCTGTCTCTTTCTATAAAGCACGTTTTGGGCACGTATGTCGAGACCTAATTCGCACATGTTATGTACGCCGTAATGGCGGGAAGAAAATACTGCAAAATATCTCCGGTATTTTTTAAAATTTTATAAAATATAAAAGTAAAAATCTGACGGGGGCACCACACGACTTCCTTGTATGCAAGACTAATATGAAGTATAGACCCAATTATAAAATTGCACGTATTTGACGTAATTTGACATTAACATCTATTTTTTATTTTTTTGTTATTTTTTGTCCTAATCCATAGCAAGCTTCATTACAAAAACCAAAAAGTATATAAGTTTTAAATTTATATATCTCGCTTTTACAAAGGGCTAAGTTAATAAAACTTGATGTGCTAGACGCAGAATTTAATTCTCTAAAACTCTTATTTGAAGCATTTATTTCTAAAATCAAAATGAAACCATTTTATCCAAGAAAAAGTGTTATCACCTTCAGGTAATATATCACTTCCGGTTAGCCTGTTTTAACCAAAATCTGCTATGTTATTCCAATTGACATAAAAGTCTTATATACCAAATTTGAAAAGTTTTGGATTATATTTTAAAATAGTTTTTCATTAAAAACCAAAAAAGGAGGTGCACAACTAGATCTTATAGGAGTCCTAAATACAAAATTTCAACTTTCTACGGCTTGCCGTTTTTGAGTTAAGCGAGATACGTACGTATACAGACGAAATTAGGCAGAATGGATTCAGGGATGGTCAAAATGGATATTTTCGTTGAAATCTGAAAACCGAAATTTTTCGCGATTACAATACTTCCTTTACTTTGTACAAGGAAGGAAGTCAAAACGCTTTAGATGTAAAAATATTTTAACATAAAAAAATGTTGTTTTTCATTGTGCCAAAACTATATGGTCTCGGTAGAAGCTAAATTTGAACTGGGAGATGACCATTAAAATACTAGTCGAACTATTATTACCTGTCATTTGAAACACAGTTTTTAAAAGTTTTAAGTATTTATTTAAAGTAGCCAAAATAATTTTGTAGAAATTTCTTCCCATTTGTGTAGATTTTAAAATTTGTTGAAAATATAAACCGGTGGAATTATTATGAATTTGGGCTCGTACGAATATTTGTTTATGAACTATTAGAACACTTGATATTTTCTAAACAACTTGTGTTATGTATATTCTTTAAGGCTAAATGAAAGGAGCGCATACCATACTTGGCTTACGTGAAATGAAAACGAATTTTGCAATACCATTTATAATTAATAAAAAAACTGCATGTCCAAATGTTCTAAAACACTACTTTTATAAATTGTACTTGTTTTATTTGGATTATAGCTTAATAAATACCTGTACCAATAAAATGCAAGCAAAATTGTCTACAAAATATAAGAAAGGACATACGAGGAATTCGTTTTTCATATTTCATAAAAAATATAAAAGATCTGATGTGGCCAACACAATACCTCCCGCCATTTAATTTTTACTAATTTAAATACATAGGTACTTACATATGTACTCACGCTAGAAACTATATTTAGTTCTTTTCTTTTGACCTATTTTTCAATTTACTATTTTTTTAAAAAACGTTACCACTATTAATTTAAAGTTATTAGTATTGTGACAGTGACAGTTATCTGACAGTTACATTAATTTGAGATTTGAACTATGTAACAAAGGAGCTTAAGCTCCGGAATTTGATTATATATTATTTTATACATGTATCGTTAAAATATATTTATATTAAAAATTTAATAATTTTGAAAAAATAACATAAATATGAACGATGTATTTTATTCTTAATAATTCTAGCGTGACCTTGGTTATAATAATAATACATTTGTAGTAGAATAATATAAGAGTATATAATACTACGAAACAAATTTCTATTTCAATAATCTCTGTATATATTAATATTTAATACAACTGTAAATATAGTTATAAAAATACTGTTACTTAATATGTGCTCCAAATTTTTAGCCTACATAATACAGGCTTATAATTATCATATAAAACAAAAATAATATTTAATTTTATGATTATGATCTAAAAAAATCTGATGTGGCCAGCACATTACCTTCCGTCAGTTATATGAGGTATTTACGAAAATTCTACCGGTGAACTGTTACCGGTAAACAGCTTTTTATCAGGTTATAGCTACCGGAATCGATATTTTAAAAACGCAGGTGGTAAACAGGGTAGATCCATAATCTATGAAAAATTTAAAAATTTAGAACAGGTTAGAAATTTGGCGTAGTTAACAAACTGAGCAGAGTCCTTCTTACAAATTTCCACTTTTAACGCACACGCTTTGCTTTGCATCCCTACCTTTTTTTGGGATTAGATTCTTTATGAATCTGGATCTGCTAGATATTGAACAATTTTCGAACACGGTAACTTTTTACCCCTGGTGTTTTCGAACACAGTCGGTAGATGTGGTATCTACTGGTAGAATTTTCGTAAATGCGTATGTATTTTCTATAAAATCCATACAGAAAGTTCCTTGCAAAGGATTCTAAATTTCTTGTATGTACATTACCTTTCGACAATTTTATGTATTTTATAAAAATTCCATACAGAAAGTTTCGAGCAAAAATATCCTATATTTCGAGTACAATTATAACACAAATATACTACGAATATGTCAATTGCACTTGACACTGGCATCATTCAATCAGAATTTTCTTAATATAGTAGCTGTTTCTAGCATAGCTGGCTAATTTATGAAATTTAATTTCTTTATAATTTTATAACTCAATATCCATTTAATATGAAGTATAAAATGCAGTCAAATCGTATAGAGAATACAATGTTCTTTAATATTTATAATAACGTTAAATTTGGAAAAATGATATTTAACATCGTTTTTTCAAGAAAAACTGTTAAAATCTTCAAATGAGGGTTCTTCCGGTTGACCAATTATAACCAAAATCTAATCAGCTCTTCATATGGATGCAACGAAGAGGAATACGAAAGAATTATAATTTTTGTAATTGTAGTATTAGAGTTGTCGTAGACGAAAATTTTGTTACACCACACGCACGCACACACTCACACACACCCTTTGGCCGATGTAAAACGTAAACCCCGTAACTTATCCTTTACACGTGGACATCATTAGGTGCCAGATCTGGACTATACGGCGAATGACCCTTTATTTCAATGTACGTAAGGAATACGGCTTGTCGCCAAACAATCGATGGAATTCCTCAAAATATTCTTGATGGTTTAATCCACGCTTGAAATTATAAAAATCACAGCTCAATAATGCTCTTTGCTCAATTCAAAGATTTCTTGGGGAAAGGATTTCTTAAAAATTATGTGTTTAAACAACATTCAATTATATTTAACAACCGTTACTATAATTAACCTTGTAAACAACTAGATTAAAATGTCAAAACAAAATTTGTTTGAAAATATCATAGCTTGCTAGATAGGCTCAGTGGAAAGAGAACAGCCCTCGTATTAATATATTAGGGCAGGGATGGCGAACCTTTACGTATCAACGTGCCATTTTTCTAAAGAAATAAATGTTTAATGAGGTCATAGACGTGCCATCAAATAATTTTGACTTTGTGATTATTGGGAAAATAATAATGATAAATACTATCAACTCAAAACTCTTTATTTACTACAAAAATATAGGAACATTTTGCAATGTTTCAATTATACGCGTAATTTAAATTAAAGTAAAATTGGTGTGACTTCTGTTGTTGCAGATTAGATGACAAATAACATATGTGAGGGTTGTAAGATGTTACTTTTAGCAGAATGCATGCTGAACTGGAGTCATCTGTCAAACGGTTTCTAACCGAGTCTTTAATGTTATTCATCTCTGAAAATAATGACTCGCAGGCATAGGTTGATGAAAATATTGCTAAAATAGCATGAGCCAGCTTCTTCAAACAATTAAATGTGTCTGGTAACGCATTCCATGTTTCCAAAATTTTGTTATTAGCATTTTCACTTATATTACTTGTCAATCTTTCTGTTTCAATTAATTCTAACTCTTTCCCTGTTTCAATAAATTTTTGAATCCATATTGAACTAGACTGGAAATCAATCAGCTGCATTTCAAATTCTTCAATTTCCAACCAATCGAATTGGGACAAATTCAGTTTATCAAATGACCCGCGCACCGCACCCGAACATTCCGTAGCGTAGGGATCACTCGCGTTCGCTCGTCATATAATACCTACTTCACACTTTTTTTCGTAGTGCATCATAATAAATTTTGTGATCAGTGACGTGCCCAAAATATTGTGACGCATGCCATTAATGACACGTGTGCCAGTGGTTCGCCATCCCTGTATTAGGGGGTGCCGTGGCACCCATGGCACCCACCGTGCGCACGCTTATGCTCATCAAGCCCACTTAAGAAACCACCCGTTGCTTAAGTCGGTACGTTTGCAAATATCTTGAAACAAACTATAACGAATTTTCAGCGTCACCCGGTATACTCTCAAGGCCAATATTAATATTATTTGTTTACTACTAGAACACCAATCCTTAAATATTTAGATCAAAAATAGTTGCTCCACTTTTTTAGCAATAAATTTGCAAAGTAATTTCTTATACACAGTTTATAATCTGTATTGGTAACAAATAATAATAATTAACTCTGCTTGTGAGTAGGAGTATATAAATGAAAAAATTCGAAAGGAAATTTTTAGCCCGGGGCGTTAACCATCACTTTCTTTCACATCCTGTGAAGTTTAATAATTTGTTGATGACATATTACCTTTTCCTCTGGTTTTAATTATTTGTAAGGAAGATTTTTGATGAAACAAACAATAAAAATAGAAATTTATTTGTATGACAAATATGTATGTATAAAAAATGTGATCTTATATTAATTTATTTATATATTTGTATATTTTTTGTACTTCTCTCCGGGAAATTGTCAAAAATAATGATTTGTTTCTTAATTTAATAAATTTAGTTTCTCCATTTTTTAATTTCACCATATCCAGATACGTTGAGTCATCTTTAAATTAATCATATTTAATTAATATATTAGAAGATTTTATATGCTAATTTACACATATGTTTTTAATGACAAAGTTGATGGCCGTCCATAAATCTGATTTTGGAGAGATACTCTGGGCCTTAGTCAGTCGAAGAAATTAATTTCACCCTCTTTTTGGGGAAAATGGATGTAGCTGACTATATCTGTAAAAGGAATGACTGCACATCCTTATACTTTCACTTCCCTCTCGCTTGTTGACTGATGAGGGATGCTGATGAACACTGACATTGACAATAATACTTGATTCAAACTAAAGTTTTATATTTACATATTGTTATTTATAGTTTTACACTAAACATTAGATCTTAATTAAACAAATACTAAATAGTTACATTTGTAGACAATAAAATAGACGTGGCAAGAGTCCCGAAAGCGAGTCTATGTTCAAAAAATTAAAATCCCGGAGAGGCGTGGCGGGGCCTTAGTTAGCTCGTATATTTCCCTAAAAACAACAAAAACCTATACCTGACGCACAAATCTCGGCCTTAGTTTTGCAAGCATGAATTTATGTTATTAACATTCAGAATTCTATTTTTACCTCCAGCTACTCTTGGTAAGGGAAGTATAGGGATCGTGTTAAAAATCGCAAATCGAGATTTTGGTAAATGACCACGTTTTAAGGTCTCTAGAATCCAATTTTAACATTTTCACGATGATGTCTGTGTGTATGTGTGTGTGGATCCTCCACACTAACTCAAATACTATCATTCAGAAAATTTTGAAATCTTTTATTTCGAACTTTTTCTGTAATGGAAAAAGCCCATTAGATTTTAGTGAAAATGATTATTAAATTTTCTATAGATTTGCATTAATACTTTTTCTATATATTTTATGGATAAATTTATAAAATCTATATCTATAATTTAAATCCCAAAGCTTACGCTTTAAACAAACAAAACGCAGTTATTCAAATGTATGTAACTGAAGATAAATGTCACTATCAAAGAACTAATCATTTCAAAATAATATTAGTAACGTTTTAAAAAGGAAAAAGTAAATAGAACAATAGAAAAGGAATTCAATATAGTTTCCAGCATAAGTAAATATAGAGGTATGTATTTAGATTAATAAAAATTAACGATTCACAAAAATGTTTAAGCTAATCCTCATTTTTGGATTAGTGAATTCTATTCTATCCCGGTATTTAAAATTTAATCTTCATTTTATTATAGCTCCGGTGGCTCAATAATTAGAGCAACGCCTCATGTCATGAGTGCCCTCGGGGCTGTGGGTTCGAATCCCACTGAGAAATGGATGTGTGTGAATGTGAACCCACTTTGTAATTGGGATTTAATCTTGTTGAGGAGTTTATAAAAGCGTAGTTACTTGGATTAGATTAGACTATATTTTAAGAAATAAACTGTCAAAATTAGATTAAAGTTCGTTAATTCAAAAATAAGGATTAACTTAATTTTTTTTGGGACTCGGGCTGTAAATGGCGGGCGCTATTGTGTTGGCCACACCAGATTTTTTCTCAACGATCCCGCGTTCGGGACTGTAGTCACTTTCAAATAAATATGTTTTTCAAAAACAGTTTTTGTACAGAGCCAATTTAATAATCAACAGTAACATTGAAATATGTTATTATTTTAAAAGCAGTCATGATCACATAGTACACCTTTAGAATACATAATTGATGTTTAAGGTTTTTCATTACTAATTTGATTAACACATCACGTACATACATATACACATACGTATATACATAGGTGAACTAACGGAATTATAGCAAAAATACAGTTCTTTCTTGAGGGTTCTTAGCAGGCGTCAGGCGTCACTTCACGGGCACTCAAAGCTGTTGTGGAGAAAAATTATACAGGCTGTCTCACAACTCGCGCCCCAGAGCGAATGAGGAAACAGGAGACTGCACTCGGATGTGTAATTTCGAAGAAAAAAATCTAGCTTAAAAGATATTCGAGAAAAGACGTCTTAAAATTGACCAATCAGAGACCTACACCTTTAACGTGTGTTTGCCGTAAATTTACGTTACTAGGGTTTTATACAAATCAAATCTTCTTTAAAATGTATGGGCTACTAAAAATGTCAATGTCAAATTAAATTTGACAAGGTGAATAAAAAAAGGCAAATTCTTACCATGTATTCAGCCGCTGATTACTTAGAAATGATTATAATTTTCGGAGAATGTGTACGTAACGCCAGAGAGGCAGCACGAGTCTATTCGGAACGTTTTCCGGATAGAAATCTTGTGGATCATAAAGTGATATTGGGAACCATTGGTCAATGACAATAATATTTTCGTTTAACACATTTTACACAGCTGCTACAACACGTTGCACTGTACGATATAAATGATCTCGGATGACACCTTCGCTAACTTAAATTTGTTGACAGTGAAAAGTCAACTCTAAAGTGTCAAAATTACAGTAAGTCAAACAAATTTTATAACTCACTAGTAGTATTTTTAAAACCTAGCAACCAGTTTTATTTTGTAATAATATCATCTCACCTCAAGATATCCTTTCGGGATTGGTGGATTAAAAAGTCTTGTAACTCTGTTATGCAAGCAGCCGCAAATTATTTTCTTCTATTTGTTGGCAACCTATTGTCGTCGGCAAGTGTCAGTTTCGTCTGGGGTGCGAGTTGTGAGACACCCTGTATAGTGTCCACTAAACATGAAATAGTCAAAAGTTTAAAATTAATTTCTTTGTCGAAACTTTAGACTTGTTTGTTTCGCTATGGGTCTACGTACGGTTTATTGCCGCGTCCATACAAAGTATACGGCCGTAGACGTAAAGTAGAGAAACGAATAGATCTACTCGTATTATTTATGCATGTTTTTATTTTGTTAGTTGAACATTATTTTATATCTTCTAAATCTTTGGAGGCAAAAAATTTCAAAACATATGTAAATTTCTTACGTCACTTGCAAAAACTATAAAACTTTCCATTTCTCAAAAATTGATTTTAAACTTTATCTCGACTAGACTATAAACTTCACCATAAATGTTACATAAATTCCTTTAATGTTTCATATGTAATAATACAGTACATTATTCTTTCGCTACAGTATATAATATTTAATATAAGTAGTATACAGTGTAGTAAATGTGGTGTATCATAATTACATTTTATACAATAATAAGCGACAATAGTTATCGAGAATAATTTATTGTTTATTTGACCCGTATTATCAAGTAGAATTATTAATATTATTATTCCAATTTTCAAGTAACATATAAGTGACTCCTGTGGTGCTTTCTCTACTCAGCTTAGAGCTTAGAGAATTCGTGAGGTGAGGCCTGGTATGTACCATTATCAGTACAAAAGTATTGTTATTATTACTCGTACAAAGTTTAATATATATATATATATATATATATATATATATATATATATATATATATATATATATATATATATATATATATATATATATATATATAAATACCGACAATAATTAAATATGAAAATGTCGAAAATTACTTTGAAAATATCGACAGCCATGGAATTGAATAAAAAATAAATAAATGCTTCAATTACTGTCGTTACAAAGCACGTAAAGGTAATACTGTTAATTGATTTAGATGCAGAATTTTATGCCCTAAAACTTTTATTTGACGCGTTTCTGCTTAAAATAATTAGGCGAGCAGGAATGTGCAAAAAACAGATTTCCCATGTTAATCTCCTATGTACACCTTTAAGACAGACACACGGTATATATACATATATATATATATATATATATATATATATATATATATATATATATATATATATATATATATATATATATATATATATAAAGGGTGGTGACTTGGAAGACGCAGCTTAGGGTTTCAATGGTATACTCTTAATGTGCAGTTATTTGCTTCCCTAATTATTTTGGGGCAAAATTGCATTTAGGTTTTTGCTACAGAATAAAATACTGCATCGGAATATGCTATTGTTTATAATTTTTCAAAAATCATTGATACCATTGGACAAAAATTGAAACAAAAGCGAAAACATTACTACTTAAAGAAATCTTAAATTTCATTCTCGTCAAATTACATTGTTGTAATCAACTATTATATTGTTGTCATCAACTACCTACAATAAAGGTGTTTTCATTTTCCTCGTTTTAGACAAAAGCGCAAATATCTGTCATAGATTCTTGACGTTTAAACTTATTTTACTTTCTTGAAGTGGTGACAACAATATAATAGTTGATTACAACAATGTAGTTTGATGAGAACTAAATTTAAGATTTCTAGTATCAGATGTTTGCGCTTTTGTTTAAATTTTTGTCCCATGGCATCAATGATTTTTGTAAAATTGTTATTATTGTTTTCGATTATTTTTACGGTTCCGGATATCGAAAAACTAATAATAGCATATTCGGATGCAGTATTTTTTTCTGTAGCAAAAACCTAAATACAATTTTGCTCTAAAATAATTAGGGGAGCAAATAACTGCACAATAAGATTTTACCATTGAAACCCCAATGCTGCGTCGTCCAAGTCACCACCTTGTATATATATATATATATATATATATATATATATATATATATATATATATATATATATATATATATATATATATATATATATATATATATATATAGGGTGTTTCTCGGATACGGGACACCCCGATTATTTTCTTATTTATATAGTTATATTTTTTTAAATGGGATGGTACCTATATATTTTTAGACCCACTCGATAGAGTTTTTTTTTCTGAATTCAACCTTGCGTACATTTTATATCCTTACATTATGAAAATATTGAGAAAAATGCAATTGAAATTTAAATAAATTTTATTTTTATAGTTATTTTTCAGTAGGCTATGCTTGAAAAAAATTGAACCTGGATTAAAACGAAACATAAATATTTGTCTGTACACTGGCTTGCAAAATAATCGCGTACACCTACTTTTTACTGTATTGAGTCGATCTTGATTTTTAATTTGTCAATATCACTAATGCCAATTAAGATAAAAAAATTAATAGAAAATTAAATACATACTTTGTTGTTCTTTCGTTTTTCTGGAATATATTTGTAATTTAATAGTAGGTAAATTAAACACAATGAAGAACTAGCTTCATAATAGATCAAATAGTGATGACAGTGACAACATTGTCAGTTTTTATATTATTTACAGAGCTAAAAAACTACAAAAACTCGGTTACTTGATTTTTAAGGTGTACGCGATTATTTTGCAAGCTAGTGTATTTTTATAAATAGCAAGAATAGGAATTATCGAGGGAATTATACACTAAATAATTCAAATTGACAGATAACAGTTTTGTTTTTCATACATAGCCTATTAACAGTCAAGTAATACCAATAAATTTGTAAATAATTAAATTTCTTTGTCATGTTGATGAAATCTGCGAATACTATCAGATTGGCACATCCAGTAATGGGTAATAGACCATGATGATATATTAATACACTTATTAATTATATATGAATGCTATATTCACATTCAATATATTTTAAACGATATAAAATGACGAAATAATTACAAAATCTTTTCTAATACATCATTCTACTGAATGGAATCAATCAAGTATTGATTAATGATTTCTATTTCTAATTTTAAATTATCTGATAAATCATTTATTGTAAACAAGGCTCAAACACACCTTATACAAGTGGTATTTCATAATCCTACTCTCTAAAGTTGTATAGTTTTCATCGTTCATCATTAAATCACGCAGTACATACATAGTTTAGTTTGTATATTTGGATGTTCGAAATTTATAAATTTTCTCTAATTATCATACTGGTATGTAGAAAAGACATATACAATGATATATGATATAAATTTTGTTTAAAAGTACCAATAGTGATTGTGAAAATATATACTAAACAATTATTTATTTTTGTAACGCACTGATTTTTTAAAATATATTTCAACAACTTTCTTAACTAGGAATATATTAGTGTGTCATATATTTAATGCATAAAATATGTTTTACATATAATTATTTGTTAAAATAAACACAATGGAGCACGGGACATAAATTTACTTATTTTATGCATAAAACTAAAGACAGTGGATCCAATCCCGGCAGCCGGGATTTATCAATTCATCTGAGTGTCAGGTCGCGAATCTGGGGAACCGGGTTCGATCCCGACCGACGCCAAATATTTTCCAATTTTAAATGGCACAAAAATGACCCCTGTGGTGCACTCTCCACGCCAGCAATGAGTGCCTGTGAGGTGACGCCTGGTAAGCGCTCGCACGGTGCAAATATTTCATCATTACCGCATCTGTGTACAAAGCAGATTGGCACACCCAGCAATGGGTAATAAGCCGTGATGATATATTTATTTATTTTATTTAAAAGTTCCGGCAGTCTCACTGATGACGGGAAATATTTGCAAATCAAGAGCATAAACGAAACACATAATCACCCATTATAGGGTAAGAACGATTTTTAATCCCACTTCTGAAACAAATTTTAATTGAATTATTACTTGTACAGGGTGCGGCAAAACAATTTCCGTAGTTTTACTAGATTAGATTCGATCATATTTATTCTTGCTAGATTGCCTTAGAATGTACATTTATATTTTACAATTGGTGATATCATAAATTACTTTTTGAATTGGCGCCAAATTACATTGCTCGTGACGTCAGAAAGACATTAGCCAATGACAAAACTGGAAAGATGATGAAAAAAAAACACAAATGTGTGATATATCAACGTCAATGATTGCTTTAATGACAACTGTGTGACATAAGGTCTGACTTATAGTGCAGCGTGATTTTTGGTTCTTTAGCGTAGTTTTTAATTATTTATTATTATATTATAGCGTTTAATAGTTTAATGCCCAGTATGAATAAGTAAAGCATTAGCAAAGTAAAATTTACTTTTGAAGTAAAATAGTTTATTCAAGAGATTTTCGTCAAAACAAGAATAAAAATACTAGCTAAGTAAATCTACAGAATAAATTACTCCACCGATGTTCGACGAAGTATATTTTATTCTGTAAAATAAATTTGAGAGATGTCAACATTAATTAAATTAAATTCATTATAAATTTGATCCCATGTATTTTTTTTTACATTTATTTATCTCCAACATGTTTGCTTTGTCTATTTCTGAGTAATTTTTTCCCCGTTTTCTCTTTTTTCCATATTAGTTGACACCTGACACTTTATGACACACACACACACACACACACACACACACACACACACACACACACACACACACACATACACACACACACACTTTATTTTTTATTTTGACTTTTGGATTTATTTCGTGTCAGGAATATACAGAATACAATATTATTAATGCATATATAAAACATATTCCAGCGACACATTGTTTGGAATAGATCCTCTTCAGTTGGAGATTGACATTATCGTCAGTAGTGCAAAGATTAGCCGTTATAAGAAACCGTAGCCTGAGTGCATCATTTTCCAGCTAAAATATAAATGTATTCAATAGTTCTTATTATTATTATTATTATTATTATTATTTATATAATTATAAAAATATCTATATTTTATTTACATTAAAATGATCTTTACAACAAAGAAGTTTTGATTTTATGTTTTTATCTTTACTTGCGACAACCATTTCATTCTTCTTTCTTCGTTTGGAGGCACTACTAGAAATATTTTTCCCTATTAGTTCTATTTGGGCACACTGCACAAAACACTTTTTTACAACCATGTTTGATTATTACCGAATACAAAAATCTGATGTGGCAATGGATGTGGCCAACACATAACCTCTCGCCAGATATTTTACCTGCTTGTACGCATAAAACGAAAAATATTTTTAAATACAAATACATATATTCATGTCTCACTACAAAATAATTCTCACATATATTTGCAAAATCTATGGGATATTTTAATATAAATTATGTGCAATGCATACATTTTCTTTATATTCAATATCCTGAAATTTTCTTTTTCTACTTTCCTTTTCTTTATATTCGTCAATTTTTCGCAAATTCCTCTTACATTCTTTTTTACGTATATTCTTTTACGTTGTTGACTTTTTTATTTTCATAATCTTCATAATAATGTATAAATATTTTTGACAACGGCATACAAATATTTTTGACAGTGACATTTATGTGTCAATTACAAACATTTGAATTTCTTGCCTTGAAGTAGTTTGATTTGAGAATTTTTACATCAAATTATTTTATATGCATTTCTTTATCTCTAAATCTATAGAAGATATAATAATGAATTTATATTTATCGAATAAAGAATTTAACATTCTTTAATATAAGTATTTACATAAATTTTCGATAAATAATATTTATAAGATTTTTTTCTTGTAACTACTACTTCCGGTTGTCCAATTATTACCAAAACTTAATCAACTCTTCCCATTATTGATAGATTGAGGAATCCGTAGTTAAAAATGTCTTAAGTCTTATAGTATTTGAGATATAGTGAATCCAACATCCACACACACACACACACACACACACACACACGCACGCACACACACACACACACATCCACACACACATGGACATCATCGTAAAAATGTTATAATCGGATTCTAGGGACCTTAAAACGTGCTTATTCATTAAAATCTGGATATGCGATTTTTTAGCATGAATACAATACCTCTCTTAGCGAGAGGTAAAAATCAGTAGTAGTTGACAGCTGTCATGACTGTCACTCGTTTAAATTCCGTCGGTGGCAAATGTGAGTCACATCCTCATTGGTTAGCTCCTTTCGAACGTCATCAGGCGAAAGGGGAAGCGGAAATTCAAACATTATAATTTCAAAGACAATCTTCTCATGAATAAAATATAATACGAAAAAAATAAGGGTAAATATTTTTTCTTATTCTTTCGATTAAAGCAAAGAAAAAAAACCGTGCAACACCTCATTAGTGGTACGTAACGTACTCAATATCTTTGCACCTACTATACATGGGAGAGCCGGGATTTATCAGTACCTTTAAAACTTCCGGCAGCCGACTAAAGGCCTATTCAGAATAAAAAAAATTAGCGGTAGTGTAAGAATTAGTGGCATCGGTAGCGTAAGAAATTTATAGTAAAAATTATTTCCGTTCACAATGAAAAATTATTGAAATTATAATTTCCAGGATTTTTTTATTATAAATTACTAGGATGCAAGGTTGACAGTTATAGCTGTCATTTTATTTTTGCACAAAAAGCAACTGACAGATGATGACTTATTAATTACACTTATCCACAAGCAGTCCATTGCGTGAGATAAGCGAAGAGATTAAGGGAGTTTAAAATTATTTCAAAAAAAAAGAAAATGCATGGGCACAAATTGCCTTTAAAATAAGCGAAAATTGTAAGTTACGTGTTCACTTTTAATTGTGCAAAGTTTATTAATAAGTATGTTTGTTTATATAGCGCAACGTCTGAGGCACACCACAAAATGATCCTTTTTACCTTCCGTCACCTTTAGGTAAGGAAGGTATTGTCTTTGGTCAAAAAATTCGATGATGAGTTTTTAATCAATAAGCACGTTTTAGGGTCCCTAGAATACGAATTTACTATTTTTACGATGATGTCTGTATGTGTGTGTGTGTGTGTGTGTGTGTGGATGTGTGTGTGTGTGGATGTGTGTGTGTGTGTAACAAAATTTTCGTCTGCGATAACTCTAATACTACAGTTACAAAAATTATAATTTTTTCGTGTACTTCTTCGTTACATCCATATGAAGAGCTGATTAGATTTTGGTTACAACTGGTCAACCGGAAGTACCATCATTTGAAGATTTTAACAGTTTTTCTTGAAAAAACTATGTTAAATATAATTTTTTCACATTTGATGTTATTATAAATATTAAAGTATATTTTATTCTCTGTACGATTTGACTGCATTTTATACTTAATATTAAATGGATATAGAGCTAAAAATTATAAAGAAATTAAATTTCATAAAGTAGCCATAGCTATGAAAACAGCTACTATATTAAGAAAATTCTGATTGAAAGATGTCAGTGTCAAGTGAAATTGACATAGTGTGTTGGTCTTACAATTTTTACTGGAAATATAGGATCTTTTGCTTTCTGTATGGAATTTGTATAAAATACATACAACTGCTTTAAGGTAATGTACAAGAAATAATAATAATAATAAATCTTTTATTTCTGCAGATACATTACACTGTATATAGAAAACGTCACAAAATAATAATTTTCTGTATGAAATTTGCATAAAATACATGCAACTGCGGGAAGGTAATGTACAAGAAATAGAATATTTAATTTAGCAAGGAACTTTCCGTATGAAATTTGTACAAAATACATAGAACTGACGGAAGGTAATGTGCTGGCCACATCAGATTTTTTATTGCTCATTTTATCTAATGAAATCAGAAATCAGATGTCAATAAACGTCAAAACTGTCAAAAAAATTAAGCGGTAGCGTAGTGGCAACGTAGAAGTTTGGAGTTTGCAAACTCCTACCGCTGCCATTGCCACTGCGCTACTACTAATTTTCTTAATTTTTGGTTGTGAACGAATACATTTGCTATAACGCATTCAATCTTTTACCCAGGCCACTACCACTGCCACTAATTCTACCGCTACGTTAATTACCTTCCGTCACCTTTAGGTAAGGAAGGTATTGTCTTTGGTCAAAAAATTCGGTGGTGAGTTTTTGATGAATAAGCACGTTTTAGGGTCCCTAGAATATGATTTTACTATTTTTACGATGATGTCTGTATGTATGTATGTGTGTGTGTATGTATGTATGTGTGTCCGTGTGTGTGTGTGTGTGTAACAAAATTTTCGTCTACGATAACTTCCATACTACAATTCTAAAAATTATAATTCTTTCGTATTTCTCTTCGTTGCATCCATGCGAAGAGCTGATTAGATTTTGGTTAGAATTGGACAACCGGAAGTACCCTCATTTGAAGATTTTAACAGTTTTTCTTGAAAAAACTATGTTAAATATCATTTTTTCACATTTAATGTTATTATAAATATTAAAGAATATTTTATTTTCTATACGAGTTGACTGCATTTTATACCTAATATTAAATGGATATAGAGTTAAAAAATTATAAAGAAATTAAATTTCATAAAATAGCCATAGCTGTGGAAACAGCTACTATATTAAGAAAATTTTGATTGAAAGATGTCAGTGTCAAGTGAAATTGACATCGTGTGTTTGTCTTATAATTTTACTGGAAATAGGTATATGATCTTTTGCTTTCCGTATGAAATTTGTACAAAATACATAGAACTGACGGAAGGTTACGTGCTGGCCACATCAGATTTTTTTTTTGTTGTGTATGATACTTAACAGTTTAGTTTTAGAAAGATTTGTCTGATTGTCTGTGAACATATCTTTCGAATTTCGCATTCAAAATATGAAAGATAACATGACGAAACACTTATTTATTTTACAAGTGTATGCTAATCTACTGTTTACTTCTCCCATCGTCTCTTCTGCAGTGTACACTTATCTAAATATTGTAATAACACTCTCCTCCACAGTGTAAACAATTCTTCGGAACTTTATCTCGGTAAAGTGTGTTAAATAGACAGTAAACCGAGGATAAAATCATTGGAAATGAATGATGCATCAAAAATTCAACTATGCGGCCTCTTTACAATGCGTGATACTTCATTTAATATGTAATTGTACTCAGAGAAATTGTATGCATTTGTGAAAGGAAGTTACTGTCATATGCCTCAAAAATCCATTGTCTAAAGATAAGAATTCTCAGAGTAGGACGTAGTAAGATAAATTTAAATTAGGAAAATGCCTACTAACTCTATTTTCTCTTATGCGAAGGTCGTTTGAAAAATTCATGAAGCTAAAATCTTAACAGGTATGTAACAAAGGTTTTGAAAAAAAAAACACTGGTAGGGGACTATAATCTGGAATGTGACGCAGATTTCTCATATCTTGATTCATTTTCTCTGGAGGATATTAAATGTTCTAATTGAGTTCCCATATATTTTTTACCTCCCGCTACCCTTGGTAACGGAGGTATAGGGATCATGCTAAAAATCGCATATCGAGATTATGGTAAATGAACACGTTTTAAGGTTCCTAGAATCCAATTTTAACATTTTCACGATGATGTCTATGTGTATGTGTGTATGTGTGTATGTGTGTATGTGTATATATGTGTGTATGTGTGTGTGGATCCTCCACTCTAACTCAAATACTATCATTCAGAAAATTTTGAAACCTTGTATTTCGAACTTTTTCTGTACTGGAAAGAGCCCATTAGATTTTGGTGTAAATCGCATAACCCGAAATGGCACTTTTCTAGAAGCTCAAAATAGTTTTTCTTCCAAAAATACTTTTAAATGTTATTTTTTCGACAATAATGTTATTATAAAAAATCTGATGTGGCCAGCACATTACCTTCCGTCAGTTCTATGTATTTTGTTCAAATTTCATACGGAAAGTTCCTTGCTAAATTAAATATTCTATTTCTTGTACATTACCTTCCGGCAGTTGCATGTATTTTATGCAAATTTCATACAGAAAATTATTATTTTGTGACGTTTTCTATATACAGTGTAATGTATCTGCAGAAATAAAAGATTTATTATTATTATTTCTTGTACATTACCTTAAAGCGGTTGTATGTATTTTACACAAATTCCATACAGAAAGCAAAAGATCCTATGCTTATTTCCAGTAAAATTATTAGACAAACACACTTTGTCAATTTCACTTGACACTGACATCTTTCATTCAAAATTTTCTTAATATAGTAGCTGTTTCCACAGCTATGGCTACTTTATGAAATTTAATTTCTTTATAATTTTTTAACTCTATATCCATTTAATATTATGTATAAAATGCAATCAAATCGTATAGAAAATAAAATATTCTTTAATATTTATAATAACATTAAATGAGAAAAAATGATATTTAACATAGTTTTTTCAAGAAAAACTGTTAAAATCTTCAAATGAGGGAACTTCCGGTTGTCCAATTCTAACCAAAATCTAATCAGCTCTTCGCATGGATGTAACGAAGAGAAATACGAAAGAATTATAATTTTTAGAATTGTAGTATGGAAGTTATCGTAGACGAGAATTTTGTTACACACACACACACACACACACACGGACACACATACATACATACATACATACACACACACACACACACACACACACACACACACACACACACACACACACACACACACACACACACACACACACACATACAGACATCATCGTAAAAATAGTAAAATCGTATTCTAGGGACCCTAAAACGTGCTTATTCATCAAAAACTCACCACCGAATTTTTTGACCAGAGACAATACCTTCCTTACCTAAAGGTGACGGAAGGTAAAAAGAAAGATTATTAAATTTTCTACAGATTTGCATTAATACTTTTTCTATATATTTTATGGATAAATTTATAAAATTATCTATAATTTAAATCCCGGAGCCTACGCTTTACACAAACAAAACTCCTTGGTTGCGCAATTATTCAAATGTATGTAACTGACAGATAAATGTCACGGTCAAATTAATAATAGTAACGTTTTAGAAAGAAAAAAGTAAATAGAACAAGGAAAGGAAATCAATACAGCATATGTTAGGTATGTATTTATATTAATAAAAATTAACGATTCGCAAAAAAGTTCAAGCTAATTCTCATTTTTGGATTAATGAATTCTATTTTATCCCGGTATTTTATTATCAAAAAATCTGATGTGACCAGCACATTACCTTCCGTCTGTTCTATGTATTTTGTATTAATGTCATACAGAAAGTTCCTTGCAAAAGATTCTATTTCTTGTACATTACCTTAAGGCAGTTGTATGTATTTTATACAAATTCTATACAGAAAGCAAAAGATACTATATTTCCAGTAAAATTATAACACATACATACTGTCAACTGCACTTGACACTGACACCTTTCAATCAGAATTTTCTTAGTACATCAGCTGTTTCCAGAGTTATAGCATAGCTAGCTAATATATGATATTTAATTTCGTTATAATTTTTTAACTCTATATCCATTTAACATGAAATATAAAATGCAGTCAAATCGAATAGAGAATAAAATATTCTTTAATATTTATAATAACATGAAATGTAAAAAAATGATATTTAACATCGTTTTTTCAAGAAAAACTGTTAAAATCTTCAAATGAGGGTATTTCCGGTTGACCAATTCTAACCAAAATTTAATCAGCTTTTCACATGGATGTAACGAAGAGGAATACGAAAGAATTATAATTTTTTGAATTGTAGTATGGAAGTTATCGTAGACGAAAATTTTGTTACACACACACACACACAGACACACATACACACACACACACACACCCACGCACATACAGACATCATCGTCAAAATAGTAAAATCGTTTTCTAGGGACCCTGAAACGTGCTTATTCATCAAAAACTCACCACCCAATTTTTTTACCAAAGACAATACCTTCCTTACCTAAAGGTGACGGAAGGTAAAAAGATAGGTACTTGGATTAGATTAGACTAAATTTTAAGAAATAAACTGCCAAATTTAGAGTAATATTCGCTAATCCAAAAATAAGGATTAGCTTAATCTTTCTTGCCACTCGGGCAGTACATGGCGGGAGGTATTGTGTTGGCCACACCAGATTTTTTAAAAATTAATTTAGATAAGTATTAACAAACATACTGGTACATATTAACAACAAAGCAAAATATATAAAAGTTCACATAGACTAGACTAGTATTATAGATACACAATATTATGTCCATTATTGGACATGGAGAATATAATTTGTAGTTGAATTTGCGCAAGTAGATTTCATTCATAATTTCATTTATTATTTTACTTGGTTGCTATCGAATTTCAAATTAGATGCCTTCGCATATATTTTATTTTTTGAAAAATTAGTAAAATTGAAGTTTGGCGTTTGTAAACTAAACTTTTAACTTTAGCCACTAATTTTAAATGAACATATCAGCAATACAATAATTTACACTTATTCTTGAGAGAATGCAGTGTCCGCTCCTTGCGGGTGGGCAGGTTATGCCCCACACAAAGGCGCCTGACCAGGGGCGACATTTCAAGACAGTAAATAATAGTAAATAAAAGTAAAGAAAACATACTAAAAATAATAACTTACACAATAAGTGGATAGAAGTGAACAATATTTTGACTCGCTGCCTCATAGTCGTAAGTATTTGAATAAAACGACAAGGATATTATTAAAAGAAGTTACAGCAATCGTAATTATTTTGATGAATAACAGATCTTAGTTGATGATATAGTTTAGTAAAGCAATTGGCATTTAATAGTTGAAGGGTGTACCAATTGAGAATCGAATGTACTACCTACATAACACATCTTAACGGGAAATTGTGCGTAGATATTTAATAGTAAAGGCTTGACTTTAATCATAAACAACTGTAGAATCATTGAAATTAATGAGCTTCTCAAGATCTTTCAACTGTGAAGAAATATAAACGCTTGAGAAATTGCGAGAATTCTTCAATTCTTCTTGTTGTTATATATTTTGATAAAGTCAAGCAACGTGTCAATAATTATAACCTTACCAAAACAACAACTCATAACGCCCTTGGGTGTTATTTGTTATATAACAACCCTGAAAGCATGCTTGTTATGATAATAATTATAATATGCTAGTTGGACGTTAATGCTATTAATTTTATATTCCACGGCCTACCTGTTTTCCTATTCTCAATATTTCTATTCTTATTATATGCAACTTATAGACAGAAAATGCGATATATGATATACAGGGTGAGTCTGGGAAGACGCCCCCCCCCCTTAACTTTTTTATTATAAGTAATAGAAAAAAATGGCTCATATAAAAGTTTTATTATTTTACATATACTATTTGATGGCAGATGTAGATATTTTTTATAAAGTCAGGTTTACAAGATACGACTATCAACTTTTATTTTTCAAAGGCAACCTATAATTATTTTAATAAAATTGAAACCGCCATTTTTTTCTCTTTTCAACGATGTATTATTTTTTATTAATGTATTTGAAAAATTTTGAGAAAAATGGGATAATTTAAAAATATTAGAAATAATTTTTAAACAAATATTATAGGTGGCTATGTGAAAATAAACAAAACGTAACAATGTAAAACAATTAAATTAATGTCAAAAAAGTATACATTTGTATGTTACTTAATTTAATTTATTTTGTAAACAAAAAAAAAAAACATTTTGAAATGTTTACGAAGAACGAATTAATTGATATGATTCTAATAATTGGTGAATCGACTGGAATCATAAGAAGAGCAAAAAAAATTACCGGGAGCGGTTTCCTAGACGTCGGCAACCGAGTTTAAGAACACTGAGACGGATTTTTACCCGATTTCGAGAAACAGGTTCAGTTGAAAAACCAAAACGAAATACAGCTAATGTTATAATAAATGAAGAAACGGAAATTATGGTTTTGGCTTCTGTATATGAAAATCCTCATATATCAGTACTAGGAATTTATCAAATTTAATTGATATTAGTCAAAGTTCTGCGTCCAGGATTTTAAGAAAAAATAAATTTCATCCGTATTCCTACAGATGTAGAAGACATGAAAGAGCGTATTCGAAATGCTTTTCAGAATATTTCGCGAAACATGCTGGCAGATGTTCGAACACATCACGTTCAACTCTTGAATTTTTGTATTACAGATCATGGTCGTAATTTTGAACATTTGTTTTAAGTTGTTTTTGTTACTAAATTTGTTGTTTTAGTTTGCTAAGTTGTATAGCACTGTTACGTTTTGTCTATTTTCACATAGCCACCTATAATATTTGTTTAAAAATTATTTCTAATATTTCTAAATTATCCCATTTTTCTCGAAATTTTTCAAATACATTAATAAAAAATAATACATCGTTGAAAAGAGAAAAAAATGGCGGTTTCTATTTTATTAAAATAATTATAGGTTGCCATTTGAAAAATAAAAGTTGATAGTCGTATCTTGTAAACCTGACTTTATAAAAAATATCTACATCTGCCATCAAATAGTATATGTAAAATAATAAAACTTTTATATAAGCCATTTTTTTCTATTACTTATAATAAAAAAGTTAAAGGGGGCGGGGCGTCTTCCCAGACTCACCCTATATATAGGTATGAAAGAAATTGCAATATATGACGTCAATTAGTAATTTTTATACGTATTAATTAATTCCTGTCAATTTTGTATCTAATTCAAAGTAATGAAATATTAATATGAAGACTTCATATTCAATTAGCTGAAGTTCCGGTGAATCTGATAATTAATAGTTTTAAAATGTGAAAATTATGGTTGAAATTAATTCATTTTTTAATTATACATTGGTGGTTTCAAATTGTTAACACCTAAGGCGTTCGTTTAATGTATTATGGAAATGAATATTTTTCCCATATGAATATAAAATAAAGTTAATAATATGTTCTTAATGTTACCGTAAAGGAAATGTAGAAATACATATAGCATTTATCATTTGCATAAGATAATAATTAGAAATATTTAAAAGATTTTGTATATTTTATTATATGAATATTTATTTTTAACAACAAATTTTTCTTGATAATATCTCATGCTAATGCTTACAATACTGATTTTTGGTATTACTTAGGAAGTAATACCAAAAATTCTAGCGATAGGTAATGTAATACTTTTTAATGAACACCATTTTTAGATTTATTTCATTTAAATTTGTATTTTAAGTGCTCATAGTAGTGATGCACGACGAGGCGAGAGTACTCTCGCATCTCGTCTCGTCTCGTTGCATTATGCGAGACGAGAACGAGTGCGAGATTGCAGTGTAAAATTCAAGGCGAGATCGATATAACAACTGCGAGAAGCGAGAAATCTCGTAATAAAAAGTAGTTGTAACTTTATAGCTTTGATTCATAAATTCAATGAAAAATGCACTATACAAGGAGTAGAGTCAACGTTAATTCATGTATAGAACACGTAAATTTGAAAATTATATGAATTCACAATATTTTTTGAGTCTATTTAGAGTCGATTAGTATCGGTCTCTGAGCGAAAAAATGCAAAAAGACATAATCGGTATTGCATCCAATAGAACTAGTTTTCTCTAATATTTCAGCCCCTAATTCACCCCAGTTAAAACCAAGGATGTTATATTAAGCGTCGATGGAAGCCAACAGGGAGCGAAGCGGAGTGATTGGTTGCCAGCGGGCTACCAGTACAGCGGTTTTTTATGATTTAATTTTACTTAAATAGTGGCACATATTTAATGAAAAAGTGTATGTACTTTTAGTTACAAAAAATAATTTTTAAATGTTTAATTCGTTTTACTGATAACAGAATGTGTTCTTAATGAAATAGTTTAGAGATCACAATTCACAATTTGATGATAAATTGGATATCGTAGAGGTAAATTTAATTATTCATTAACTTATCACATTTTGTGGTGACCGTAAATGAATAAATATGGTGCCCCGAATTTAGTGTTTCGTCACTTTATTATAGTTATACGACTGCAAATACATGGAAGACTGTGCGATTGGTGCGAACTTGTCTCTTGTAGTTAAATAGTTACGTGAATACGTAGTGCGCAAGCGCTTATTTTTATAGCGAGACTCTCGTGCGAGAACTAGATGAGACCCAAAAAAATGTGCTAGAACGAGAGCGAGATCGAAATTACAGATCCGAAAACGAGACGAGATCGATATTTTATATTTCTCGTCTCGTCTCGCCTCGCGTGCATCACTAGCTAATAGTATTATATAGGAATATAACTATTTTTTATTACATTTACAATTGTACAATTAATGTCCGTTTGAACGAAGCAGACAATGTTGCGTTTGAAAAATTGACACTATTCTGGACTTCCATTGTCTTTATTTTAATAAAAAGTAATAATGTACAATTAATGTTATTCGTGTTATTTAAAAATCTTAGTCATTCTAGTTAAGTATAATTTAAATTTTCTTCTTTGTAATTAACATATACATTACTAGTATAATACAAAGTTCGGAATATAGGTACATCCGTACATCAGACATATGTATACATATAAAAGTATGACTTGTTTTAATAATATATATATATATATATATATACGGTTAACATTTTAAACAAAAAAAAAAATATACTTATATAAAACCTGCGCAAAAGGTGAGAAATTTCTATAAAATTCTTTCGACTAGTTTAAGAAACAAAAACATAATTTGTTATTCAACTATTTCGCCATTTAATAATTTATGGTCCTAAAGTTTTGAAAAATTTTTTAGATACTGATAACTTTGTTAAAACTCTTTTACTTTTTAAACTAATTATTATAGCTATTAATATTTAATATTCGAATTATTGATAACGGACCATTATCTTCAATGGCCCTTTATTTTTTTCTGAGTTGCCCCATCATCCTCTGGACAACATCTGGATCGATTTCTCGCATCTTTTGGTAAATGCGACGTCGTAATTGTTCTTCATTTGCAGCTTCTTATCCCCTGCACACTTTTCTGGTCAATATTGACCAAAATTCTTCTATAAGTCGAGTTTGAGGTACATTGGGAGGATTGTCCAATTTCGGAACAAAGTCTACGTTGTTTTTGTTATATGTACCAGTCTCTAGTTATTCTGGTGAATGGCATGAAGCTAGATCAGGCCAAAACATTATATCATCATTGGCGTGATGTGTATTTAAAAACTGAAGCAATTTAGAGAGGCATCTTTGAATATAAAGTTGTGCAGTTAAGGCTTCTCCTCGAACACGACCAATGTACGGTTGCGAGATATACCCGGCTTCATACTAAAATTTTATCCTCAAATTTAGATGTACCTATGAACTTGAAATTGTCTGGTGTGTTTTCCATGTCATTAATATAAAAACCATTGTTTTCTTTCATCTCTGAACGGGACAATAAAATATTTCTCGTCATCCATTACAATAAGTTTATTGAGAAAATGAATGCGCCTTAACGCTCGACAACATCTAGGGATTCTTTCTAATTGGGCCACGGTATATTTTGGTGTCTTTCTTCTTTTTCGAAACACCACGTCATTTCGAGAAAGTGTTCTAAAAATAAAAACAGTGGTCTTCGAAACATCGAATCTTCTGGCTACAATTTTTTATTTATTAGTAATACCAGCTTTGATTCTATTAGGCATTGGATCCCTAAGTCCTGCACATTTTCTTGTGAGTATTGTCCCATATGTCTGTGTTTTATTGTACACATTGGATTTTTATGAAATTGTTTTCCGTTGTGCCAAAAGTAAAGGATCTCGGTGGAAGCTAAATCTGGACTAGAAGATGACCCTTAAAATATCGGTCGAACTATTGTCACCAGTCATTCAGCCCTCAGTTTTTTAAGTTTAAAGTCTGCATTAAAAGTAACCGAAATAATTTTTCAGAAATTTCTAACCATTTTTGTAGATTTTATAATTTGTTGAAAATGTAAATCGGCCCAATTATTATGCATTTGGGGCTCCTATATTAGGTACCTATGTACTACGTACGTATTTCGAGAACAATGTTCTCATCTTCAGTAAGAGAAATTAAGCCTACTCAATATGTCAACCATGCCAGAGGTCTTAACAGCCCTTTTCTCTTAAAATAAAGGATACTCATCAAAACAATACTGTTATTAACTACGTTTTTCTTTTTGTTCTAGGTATGTACCAAGTCTTTTCCATATCTACAGAAACGTAAGTTTATATTTTCTGAATAAATTAGTACAAGTTCGGATTAATAATATTCTGCCTTCTAATAGTAAAAGGAAAAACTTGATATAGGTCTAAGAGAAAGGTTAATTTGTAATTTATAATTTGTATTAAATTCTAAAACTTAATACTTTGAATGTTACTTTTCGACACACCTTGAAAATGATATCTAAATTTGAAATGTAATATTTTTATGTTTCAAGTATCTGAAATACGTTTTAGAAATCTGAAGATGTTACATTTATTTTGTAAATATTTAAAAATACATTTATTAAAGGCGATTAATTATAAGTAAAAATACATTACTTTTACTTTTCTGTATAGGTATGTAAATTTGCAAAAATACTCCAAATATAGCTTCTTTTAACTTTCTATAATTTGTCAAACCGAAATGAAACTTTAATTATCATTATTATTCATTTACAACAATTAATCATAGTAATTAAGCAAAATGTAAACGATACATAATTTGGCATACATTGATCTCTCTCATATTTGAACTGACAAGAAGGCGGCGTGATAATGATGGGAATAACACTCTTGTCTTTTAAAAATTCATATTGTTTCGACGAAGTTAAGGGTAGGATATAGGCGATGTGCACATTTTGAGCGTCAGTGCCTCTAACGGCTACATTGGCATTTTTGATTACCGAATCAATTTTGACATTTCGTGGAAGTGATACAATTTATAATTTTATTTTCAGTTGTTGCTATTGTGTATAAATATTATGCATCATAGTATATTGGAATGAATAAAGAAAATATTTAAAATGCTATATATGTGATGTGATAATCAAAAAAGTCAAAATACCAGCGAAGGTACTGTGGCAGAAAATATAATTTTTCTCATAATATGTGTGATTTCTGTAAACCATTTTATCATATTTAAATTTATATTATAATTTATATTATTAGTTAAATGTTAACAAGATGTACAATACATGGAAATTGAGATTAAAAAGTTGGAAAACTAGAATGATTAGAAACAAGAAAATTTCTACATATCACGATATCAGTGTATGATGTTAGCACCTTTCTTTTATATTCGCAATAAATGAAGAATATTCTTCATTGAAAATATACCAGGCTCTAAGTGGAATCATTTGCACAAGCTCGGAAAAGAAAATACACCAAAAATACGAACCATGTGAATTTCTATTTTTAACATTAACATTACATGTACATAATCTATAATAAATAAATAAAATTTTATTCATACGATAAGTATCTTGTACAATGAGAAAATATGTATATCTAAAAGATTTTTTTATGTTAGTAGAAGATACCTATTGAAAAGTTATTTTCTTACAATCTGTTCCTTATATAATCTTCTATGAAATTTATAAAATTTGATACTTCAATCGGTACTTTTGTAAGAATTATTACATCCCCCACTGCATCACATAATATTTCACGTCCTATCATTCGCATTCATTGCAAATATTTTAGAAAATAGAAATTGCAAAATTATTCTGACATAAAACATAAACTGGCCATGTTTAATTGAGTAACCATTTTGTCAATTTTGTCCGCTGTCGGCGCTGACTACTTTTGTGCACACCGCTTATACAGGTGAAAATACATAAGTATTCCGATTTTCGTTCCAATATTCTTATGTATACATGATTTATTGAACATTTTGTGGTACCAAAATTTTCAACATTTTGAAATCCACTGTTTTTCAATTACATCTAATGCTCGTTCACCTATGAAGCTCTGATTGCTGTAACAATTGACTATCATTCTAATGCGAACCCTGAAGCATCTAATTAGAACAAAACACGGTGTACGCATAGATCTGAACGGTTTTTCTTCAATGATTTGCTCAGATTTTATTTTGTTTTGTTGCTATGGTTACGCTCGGGTGCATGTATGTAATGATATGTCATAGTTGAGATATTTATGTTTGTTATATGCTGAATTACTTAATCCATTGTGATGATAAGAATTATTGAATGATTTTCTTGCAATTTGAAACCGTTACGTATGTAAATAATTTGTTTATTTTACAAGATATACGAGCTGGCTTATTTGTTTATTTTTTGTTCAAATGTCATGGCTATTGGTATTAATAAGAAATTGAATAATTTATTTACTAAAATATTATACAGGGTGTTTTGGAAATAGGGGGACATGGCTTAACCACAGATTCCTGGGACCAAAATAAGACGATTTAACTAAACTTACCTATATCCAACAGGGCACCGTTTAGCCAGTATTCTGCTTTAAAGTCCTTCTAAAAAAAATTAATATTGCTTATAATAACGAAACGCTTTGTTCGATTTGAATGAAATTTAGTATGACAATCCATTTCGATATAATTTATCTTTTAAGATGGTATTTGTTATTGTTAGTGAACCACTAGTGTATGAAACTTGGGTGTCGCGATCATGATTAAACCATAAATTTTTAATGTCAACGCCAATAATGTATATTTACTGTTTTTCAGAAAGATACATTCAATAGTAAACTTTCGTGTCTCTGCGTAAGTTATGATATCTGTAACGATTTAGTCAGAAAAAAATAAAATGTAAGTGACTGCACCGTGTAATTTTTAAAATAAATTTTATCTAGCAGTCTATCCAAATGATAAACTACTAATTTTTAATGACAGAAACAATTGTTTATGAGTTGTCAATCTTCTAAAGTTGATTCGGAGTGAGCTAACATTATTTAATCGTCTTATTATAATAATAGCAATAAAATACTAAGGCCGAACAAACGGATATATGTTACTAGTTTTAAAATATGGCAAAGGAAATTTTTGACAACCTATATACAATTGTTACTGCCATTAAAAATTAGTTGTTTGACATTTGGAAAGACTGCTAGATAAAATTTATTTTAAAAATTACACGGCGCAATCACTTACATTTAATTTTTTTCTGACTAAATCGTTAGAGATATAATAATTTAGGCAAAGACATGAAAGTTTACTATTGAATGTATCTTTCTGAAAAACAGTAGATATACATTATTGGAGTTGTCATTAAAAAGTTATGGTCTATTCATGGTCGCGGCACCCAAGTTTCATACACTAGTGGTTCACTAACAATAACAAGTATCATCTTAAAAGATGAATTTGTTCCCCATGGAATGTCATACCAAATTTCATTCAAATCGAACAAAGCGTTTCGTTATTATAAACAAAACTAATTTTTTTTAGAAAGACAGAAGCAGAATATTGGCTAAGCGGTGCATTGTCGAATATAGGCAAGTTTAGTTAAATCGTCTTATTATAAGCCCAGGAATCTGTGGTTAAGCCATGTCCCCCTATTTCCAAGACATTCTGTATAATTTACAAGTATTTGGTGTCATTGATGCAGACTTTTTTTATTTTTTTGTTGATACTAACCATTGTTGTTAGTCAAAACGGGAAGGGAAGGGGGGGGGGAGGGTTGCAGTAGCCTGCAAAAAATGATATCCCATGTTAATCTACTATGTACACTTTCAAAAAAACGCACGGTATGTACCTATAAATATATGGAGATTTTAATTCGTAGTAAAGCGATGAACTAGAAAAATTCATTGATGAATTTTTTATTGTTATATTCTTTACACCTATTTTAAACTATAAATCGTTTAACAAAAAAAAGTATTTTAAATGATAGTTTATGGCATATTGTTTATATAATAAAAAATCTGATGTGGCCAGCACATTACCTTCCGTCAGTTCTATGTATTTTGTACAAATTGTATGCAGAAAGTTTCTATATTTCCAATAAAATTATAACACAAACTTATGTCAATTGCACTTGACACTGACATATGTCAATCAAAATTTTCTTAATATAGTATATCTTGTTCCATTCAAGCCATTCAGTATTGCGGAGCATAGGGAATAGTTTTGACCTCTCTGATTGGCTGAAATTAGTTAATTGACAATTCATTTTAATAATATAATGTCGAAATTATTATTATTTTTACTTCCTTGTACAAAGTAAAGGAAGTATTGTATTCGCGAAAAATTTCGGTTTCCAGATTTCAACGGAAATATCCATTTTGGCCATCCCTGAATCCATTTTGACTAATTTCGTCGTGACGTCTGTACGTACGTACGAACGTATCTCGCATAACTCAAAAACGGTAAGCTGTAGAAAGTTGAAATTGTGTATTTAGGACTTCTATAACATCTAGTTGTGCACCTCCCGTTTTGGTCATTACATAATTTCCAGAAAAGGTACTTTATTTGAAGCCTATAATAGCTTTTAATGAAAAACTATATTAAAATCTAATCCAAAACTTTTCAAATTTAGTATATAAGACTTTTATATCAATTGGAATAACATAGCAGAATTTGGTTAAAACAGGCTAACCGGAAGTGATATATTACCTGAAGTTGTTAACAGTTTTTCTTGAATAAAATGGTTTCATTTTGATTTTAGAAATAAATGCTGCAAATAAGAGTTTTAGAGAATTAAATTCTGCGTGTAGCACATCAAGTATTATTAAATTAGCCCTTTGTATAACCGAGATATGTAAATTTAAAACTTATATACTTTTTGGTTTTTGTAATGATGGATTAGGACAAAAAATAACAAAAAAAAAAAAAAAAAAATAGGTGTTAATGTCAAATTACGTCAAATACGTGCAATTTTATAATTGAGTCTATACTTCATCATATTGGTGTTCCGTACAAGGAAGTCGTGTGGTGTCCACATCAGATTTTTTTTTACTTAGGGACAATTTTAAGGAATGTTTAATAATTAATGTATCCGTTGGAATATTTTGATGAAATTGGTATACTTATGTTTTTTGATACGAGGAATTTACTGGTGAGGTCGTTGAAGGTGTACCGCACACCCATTTTTGGGTATGAGGATGGTGTGGTTTAAAAATTTTGCTCGAAAATGCCCATTTTTGGGTCATATCCCATAAATGGTCAATTATACACTGCTGGCGATATCACCATTAGATTCTACGAGCAAAAGTACATAAGCATACCAATTTTCATAATTTTTGAACAACTATTACAATCTCCAGAAGGAAAAGTCTGAAAATGGCCAAAAATCGCAAAAATTCTAAGGTGTACCCCTCGCCATTTTTTCAGTTTTTGACAATTTTAAGGAATGTTTAACAATTAATGTATTCGTTGGAATATTTTGATGAAAATTGGTATACTTATGTTTTTTGGTACGAGGAATTTACTGGTGAGGTCGTTGAAGGTGTACCGCACACCCATTTTTGGATATGAGGATGGTGTGGTTTAAAAAAGGGTGGAAATTTTTAAAAAATTAAAAATTCTGAAAATTTGTATTTAAGTAGTTTGAAGGGCGTAGATTTAAGATTTTAAAAGCACAGGTCGATATCTCTTTTCGTGTCCGAGATATTATTTTATTATTATTTTTTATTTAGGGAAGATTATTTACATGAAAATGTACAAATGGTTATAAATATAATCACAAATTGAATAAGTAAATGTTATTGTAGAAGGCGCAAAATATAAAAAATAGTATAAAGAACTCATTTTATAAGACTTTCTTCCGCACTTGTCAATTTTGACGCGTGCGAAAAAAACATGTCTTATAAAACACGTTCTTTAATATACTATTTCTGTTCTGTAACTATCAATTCTTTTAAAATTTCAACACCCGTGTTAAAATTAGGTGTTAAAACAGTATATTTTAACGTCATTCAAATCGATGCCTTTAAAATTTTAACATATGTTTATACAATAAAGTTATCACAGCATTTGAATATGTTGCACTTCTAATTAATGAAAATGTAATAGAAAACGAAAGAAAATTACCATGGATGAATATAAAAAATATCTAGGTGATATTTAATAAAATATACAACTGTTTTACAAAGTATTTTATTTAATAACGATCACCCGTTCCATCGTATGTCTTCGTGTATCACAGCTTGATGCCAGTAGGAATATTTAATTAACAATTCAAGAAAGATTCACAACTAAACCTTTGAAGGTATACCGAGAGCACGATTTAGATGTATCGTAGAACATAGTTCTTTATTATAATGTAGGTATTAAATGCAGTTAAAATTGCTTATTCCTGTCTTGTTCGTCAAACCAACGTAACTTACCATTTTGGTTTGTCAATTCTGAAGATCAAGAAGAAAAAATTTTACGTACCTAATGATGACTTAATAACTTACAATTTTAATATAATTCATTTTTAATACGGAACCTAAAATGATATATGATTATGAAGCAGATTTTTATTTATTTTCCGAATCATTTCTTCCATTCGTTATTCTAAAATTTCAAAGTGACAGATTCGTTTTCTAAAATTTCAAAGTGACACATAAACTGACAGTTATTTACACTTTTTATTATGTTTATTTATGTTATGGTTACTAACTACATGACTTTAGTAAAGACGTGCTTTTTTACTTCCTTGTACAAAGTAAAGGAAGTATTGTATTCGCGAAAAATTTCGGTTTTCAGATTTCAACGGAAATATCCATTTTGACCATCCCTGAATCCATTCTGACTAATTTCGTCGTGACGTCTGTACGTACGTACGTATCTCGCATAACTCAAAAACGGTAAGTCGTGGAAAGTTGAAATTTTGTATTTAGGACTTCTCCCTCGCGTAGAGAATACCAAAAAATGTATTTATTGTTAACAGTCATGTTAAAATATAATTTTTTAAAGGCATGTTAAAATATTTTTTTTTTTAAAGAATACACCCCAATGTCATTTTATTTGTCATGTTAGTTTTAGAATGTTATGTGGTAGAGCACATTGTATAGAGGCGATACATGTAAGGTTAGAATATCGGCCTGGGCCTACTGATCGCCGACATCAATCTGTCAACAAAAATTGATGAGTTGTCACACCTTCTATATTTATACACCGTAGTAGTGGATCACATAACTCCAATATCACCTTTCCAAAAATTATAATTTTTGTATATTCCTCTTCTTTACATATGAAGAGCTGATTAGATTTTGGTTATAATTGGTCGACCGGAAGTACCCTTTCTTGTTAAATACCATTTTTTCATATTTAATGTTATTATAAATATTAAAGAATATTTTATTCTCTATACGATTTGATTACATTTTATACATTATATTCAATCTTTTACTACAAAAAAATAAATTAAACTTTTTGTGACTACTGCAATAAACAATATCAATAAACCCAACCTACAATCAAAGACATACACATATGATTACTATATCTTCCACAACACAATTCATTAAGCTTAACAATAAGGTTAATTGCAATATACTCTTATTCTGTATCTCTGAATTGCGTAGCAGCAGTAAACACGTTTGTATCACCTAGCAACATTCTATCTCCATTCTTTTCTAAGTTTATAGTGATTGTGCTTCTTGATTAAATCTCAGAAGAGACAGATAGATGATAGAAAAATCGGAATAGATAGTAAGAAGTACATTAGACTTTCTACTAGAATGAAAGATAAATATTAAGTATTACTACTGAAGTAGTATTATCAGGTACGTAACAAATATTTTAGTTAAGCATTAATAAACATATCTTGAGATTTCGAATAACGTAAGTAACAAAAGTTTTCTTCATGAAATGGAAACAAATTTTTACCTTCCGCTACCCTTGGTAAGAGGGTTTAGGGATCGTGCTAAAAATCGCTTATCGAGATTTTGGTAAATGATCACTTTTTAAGGTCCCTAGAATCCAATTTTAACATTTTCACGATGATGTCTGTGTGTACGTGTGCATGTGTGGATCCTCCACTCTAACTCAAATACCATCATTCAGAAAATTTGGAAATCTTGTATTTCGAACTTTTTACTTCCTTGTACTAAGTTAAGGAAGTATTGTAATCGCGAAAAATTTCGGTGTTCAGATTTCAACGGAAATATCCATTTTGACCATCCCTGAATTCATTTTGACTAATTTCGTCGTGACGTCTGCACGTACGTACGTGCGTATGTATCTCGCATAACTCAAAAACGGTAAGCCGTAGAAAGTTGAAATTTTGTATTTGGGACTGGTATAACATCTAGTTGTGCACCTCCCTTTTTGGTCATTACATAATTTCTAGAAATGGTACTTTATTTGAAGCCTCTAATAGATTTTAATGAAAAACTATTTTAAAATATAATCTAACACTTTTCAAATTTGGTATATAAGACTTTTATGTCAATTGGAATAACGTAGTAGATTTTAGTTAAAACAGGCTAACCGGAAGTGACATATTACCTGAAGTTGTTAACAGTTTTTCTTCAATAAAATGGTTTCATTTTGATTTTAGAAATAAATGCTTCAAATAAATTTTTGCGAGAATTAAATTCTGTGTCTAGCACATGAAGTATTATTAAATTAGCCCTTTGTATAAGCGAGATATGTATATTTAAAACTTATATACTTTTTGGTTTTTGTATTGAAGCTTGCTATGATTAGGACAAAAAATAACAAAAAAATAAAAAATAGATGCTAATGTCAAATTACGTCAAATACGTGCAATCTTATACTTGGGTCTATACTTCATATTGGTCTTGTGTACAAGGAAGTCGTGTGGTGTCCACATCAGATATTTTTGTATTGGAAAGGGCCCATTAGATTTTGGTGAAAATCGGATAACCGGAAATGGCACTTTACTTTCTTCGAAAAATATGTTTAAATGTTATTTTTTCGAGATTAATGTTATAAAAATTAATGATTATTAAATTTTCTACAGATTTGCATTAATACTTTTTCTATATATTTTACGGATAAACTTATAAAATTATCTATAATTTAAATCCCAGAGCCTACGCATTAAACAAACAAAACGCAGTTATTCAAATGTATGTAACTGACAGATAAATGTCACTATCAAAGAACTAATCATTTAAAAATAATATTAGTAACGTTTTAAAACGGAACAATAGAAAAGGAATTCAATACATTTTCCAGCATAAGTAAATATGTAGGTATGTATTTAGATTAATAAAAATTAACGATTCACAAAAATATTTAAGCTAATCCTCAGTTTTGGATTAGTGAATTCTATTCTATCCCGGTATTTGAAATTTAATCTTAGCTTTAATATAGCTCCGGTGGCTCATTGGTTAGAGCAACGCCTCATGTCATGAGTGCCCTCGGGGCTCTGGGTTCGAATCCCACTAAGGCATGGATGTGTCTGAATGTAAATCTGTAACTGGGATTTAATCCCGTTGAGCGGTTTAAAAAATGGTAGTTACTTGGATTAGATTAGACTATATTTTAAGAAATAAACTGTCAAAATTAGAGTAAAATTCGTTAATCCAAGAATAAGGATTAATTTAATCTTTTTGTGACTTGGACTTAAAATGGCGGGAGGTATTGTGTTGGCCATACCAGATTTTTTATACATTCGTTAAACATAGAATCTATACAACAGTCGAGAAATTTACTCAATTACTCATATTTAAAAAATGTAAGTCTGTTCAGAATATAGATTGATTTGCAATCATTAGAAAGATAATTACTTCAGGCAATCCTATGCCCTTTAAATGTTATTTATTATCACCCACATATATTTTAAACTGATTGGAGTTAAAATGAAAGTGAACAGTTCATGTTTCCTGCAATTTTAATTGAAGACAATGTTCCCCATTTACTTTAGTTCATAAATATCGCATTTTTAAGATAAGTTGCTTTACTTTCTTGTGTTTATTAGTAACAACATTTGTTACCGATACTACAACAAGTACCTGATAATTTTATGTTCAACATTTTGATTGGAGTAAAAGGAACATTTACTTTAATAAAGATTAATGCAAAAATAAATATAGATCAACACGGCTTATTTTTGTTGCACAAAACATGGAAACATGGATCGTAACTAGGCGATGAGAATAATGATGAAAAAATCTGGTGTGGCCAACACAATACTTCCCGCTATTAGCAGCCCGAGTCACAAAAAAGATTAAGCTAATCCTTATTTTTGCGAAGTGAAGATTAAATTTTAAATACCAGGATAGAATAGAATTCACTGATCTAAAAATGAGGATTAGCTTAAACTTTTTTTGTGAATCGTTAATTTTTATTAATCTAAATACATACCTACATATTTATTTATGCTGCAAACTGTATTGATTTCCTTTCCTATTGTTCTATTTACTTTTTTCTTTTTAAAACGTTACTATTATTAATTTGAAATGTTCTTTGACAGTGACATTTATGTGTCAGTTACATACATTTGAATAACTGCGTAACCAAGGAGTTTTGTTTGTTTAACGCGTAGGCTCTGGGTTTTAAATTATAGACAATTTTATAAATTAACAATAAACAATTGTTATGTCATTAAAAATTAGTTGTTTGACAATTGGATAGACTGCTAGATAAAATTTATCTTAAAAATTACACGGCGCAATCACTTACATTTTATTTTTTTCTGACTAAATCGTTACAGATATCAGTGGCGTCGATAGACCATTTCTGAGGGGGCTTGCGCCCTCCCTGTTTAATTTTGCGCCCCATTTTCGTGTTTTTATTTAAATAAATTATTAAAAATCAATCTGATTTTTTTTACTATTTTATTATGCACTTATTTATCTGCAATAAGCAGCGAGACGATTATGTACCTACGACTTTAGCCGAAGAGGAAAGGTTACCGCTGCTCTAAAATATGAAGCGAAAATTCAAATGAATTATTCCTGTATTAGAACTATTAACGCATTAAAAAATTTAACACACGACAAGCATCCTTCCGATACTAACCTGCATTTTAAAATAAAAATTATTGAAATCTATTAATACTGGACTTTTCTCGTTTTGCCATTAAAATCAAAGTCAAATACTAATAGATTTCAATAAAATTTTTTTAATTCAGGTTAATATCGGAAGTATGCGTGTCGTGTGTTGAGTTTTTTAAAATGTTAATAGTTCGAAACAATTAATTGAATTTTCGCTTCATATTTTAGTACAGGGGTAACCTTTCCTCTTAAGAAAGGTACTATAAGAAATAAAAATGATGCACCATTCAGGCTCTAAAAGAGACGAAATTATTTAAGGCTTTCCCATTGCAAGGACATAATGAAATTAAAAATTCAACAAATAAGGCCAATTTTATAGACTCTAGTTATTTAAAAATTTGATCCTTTTCTCCAGAATTACAATGTACCTCAAAATGCACATTATTGTTCACTACGTCACAAAATCATGTTATAGAGAGTAGTGCAAAATGTATAATACGCAAAATAACTCCGGAAATTAATAATTGTGATTATTTTGCAATAATAGTAGATGATTCTCGGGACATCACTGCAGAAGAACAGATAAGTATTTGTGTTCGCTTCATTACATCTGAAAATCTTCCAAAAGAAATATTTTTATGTTTTAAACATGAAAAAATTTAAATGCAAAATCAGACTGTCAAAAATGATTTCGTTCTAAAGGTGCGCCCTGTTGCGCCCTCCCTGTTAAAAGCACCTAGCGACGCCCCTGACAGATATCATAACTTACACAAAGCCACGAAAGTTTACTATTGAATGTATCTTTTTGAAAAACAATAAATTTACATTATTGGCGTTGCTATTAAAAAGTTGTGGTCTATTCATGGTCGCGACACCCAAGTTTCATACACTAGTGGTTTACTAACAATAACAAATACCATCTTAAAAGATGAATTATATCCATATGGGTTGTCATACCAAATTTCATTCAAATCGAACAAAGCGTTTCGTTATTATAAGCAATATAATTTTTTTAGAAGGACTTTAAAGCAGAATACTGGCTAAACGGTGCACTGTCGGATATAAGTAACTTTAGTTAAATCGTATTATTTTGGGCCCAGGAATCTGTGGTTAAGCCATGTCCCCCTATTTCCAAGACACCCTGTATATACCCACTTATGGATAAATACCTGGGTAACTTGCATCACTAGTTATGATTCTACGATAACAATTAAAATAAATCATCCTGCATCTAAACACAAGTGTGCAAGCCGTGATGATATATTTAATGTTACTTTCGGATCCTCTTCTATTTTTCCTCCTACTTTGAATTCTTCCTTTCACATATGTCTTAGTGTAGAATCTGTACCATCCTTAGTAAAGGAATTCGGTTACTAGGTCCACTGTAATTTACACCAGCCGTGCTTAGGAAGCGAAGGTATAAACGCTAAGGCGGCACATGGTCTTAAGAAGTGGATGGATGCAGAACAAATCGTGATCAGAGAATCGTGCAGAAAGCGTAATACACTTGTAGGAAGAAAGATACAGGATAAATATATCAAAATATGTAGGATAGTAAAGTGAACATTAGTTTTAATTATTACTATAAATTAAATGGAAACTTGAATACTATGAGGTGTTGCAAAAAAAATTAACATATCTTTTTACTTCCTTGTACGAAGTAAAGGAAGTATTGTATTCGCGAAAAATTTCGGTTTCCAGATTTCAACGGAAATATCCATTTTGACCATCCCTGAATCCATTCTGACTAACTTCGTCGTGACGTCTGTACGTACGTACGTACGTATCTCGCATAACTCAAAAACGGTAAGCCGTAGAAAGTTGAAATTTTGTATTTAGGACTTCTATAACATCTAGTTGTGCACCTCCCTTTTTGGTCATTACATAATTTCCAGAAATGGTACTTTATTTGAAGCCTATAATAGATTTTAATGAAAAACTATATTAAAATATAATCCAAAACGTTTCAAATTTGGTATATAAGACTTTTATATCAATTGGAATAACATAGCAGATTTTGGTTAAAAAAGGCTAACCGGAAGTGATATATTACCTGAAGTTGTTAACAGTTTTTCTTGAATAAAATGGTTTCATTTTGATTTTAGAAATAAATGCTTCAAATAAGAGTTTTAGAGAATTAAATTCTGCGTCTAACACATCAAGTATTATTAAATTAGCCCTTTGTATAAGCGAGATATGTAAATTTAAAACTTATATACTTTTTGGTTTTTGTAATGAAGCTTGCTGATTAGGACAAGAAATAACAAAAAAATAAAAAATAGATGTTAATGTCAAATTACGTCAAACACGTGCAATTTTATAATTGGGTCTATTCTTCATCTTCATATTGGTCTTGCATACATGGAAGTCGTGTGGTGTCTACATCAGATTTTTTCTTCTGAAATTCGAATAAGTACGTTCTACAGTGTTATTAAATATGATTGTCTGTTCAAATTTCTGTATAAATTAAGCACAGTAGCAGTTTAAAAATATATTTTTTGAATTGGCGCCAAATTACACTGCCTGTGGCGTCAGAAATACATTAGCCAATGACAAAACTGGAAAGATGACGAAAAAGAAACAAATGTATCATAATACATCAACGTCAATGATTGCTTTAATGACAACTGTGTGACATAAGGTCTGACTTATAGTGCAGCGTGGTTTTTGGTTCTTTAGCAGCGTAGTTCTCAGTTATTTATTATTATATTATAGCGTTATATTTCATAGTTTATGCCCAGTATTATAAAAGATGGATAAGTAAAGCACTAGCAAAGTAAAATTTACTCCTGAAGTAAAATAGTAACGTAAATCTACAGAATAAATTACTCCATCGATGTTCGTGGAAGTAAATTTTATTTTGTAAAATATATTTGACACATGTCAACATTAATTAAATTAAATGTATTATAAATTTCATGCCATGTATTATTTTTACATTTATTTATCTCCAACATGTTTGCTTTGTCTATTTCTGAGTAATTTTTCCCCGTTCTCTCTTTTTTCCATTTTAATTGACACCTGACATTTTATGACACACACACTTTATTTTCTATTTTGACTTTTGGATTTATTTCGTGTCAGGAACCATTCCAGCGACACATTTTTTGGAATAGATCCTCTTCAGTTGGACACCTGTGCGCCGTGAAACTGTCATTCGCTTGGCATTATTGGTTATATTTCAGCAATTAAGTTATGACAGTCTCCATGTTCTTCTCGCACTTGTTTAAAAAGCCGAATCCACCAAGTGGATACTAAATAAAGATGGGTTTATATATTTATATTATTTCAGACTTGTTCTCGTTGGTGAAGTTTGTGACGTCAAACTAAATCATAAACCTAAAGTTTGGACCTTGCAATGTTTAGTTTTTGATTTGGATTTAGAGACCCTAAATTTTGAAGTGTGAATGGAGTCATTACATAATATGCGGCCAAAGTCTTTAAATCTAAAGTAAAAACCATAAATCTAAACCTAATTTTCATTTGTGAATGCACCTTAACTAATGGGAAGAGCTGAAAAAAAATTTGGGAGCTTTTAAGAAATTGAAGAAAAGATTGGTTGTGTGTATTATTGTTAAAGGGAACTTTGAACATATTTAATATGAAATTCTAAAACATATGAACCTTGTGTCTTATATACTCAATAACGGTATACTCAAAATTTTTGACTCTGTCGGGTCTAGTAATAAAACTATAAATATCGCAATTATGATAAAGCGGCATATACCTTACTTTCTGCAGTATAATACTGTTTGACATCGACCAATATTTTTGAGCCGCTTTATCCATACACTGAATCTTTCGTCTACCTGGTATGCATAGGAAAGTAGCCTTACAGTCCTTTAACATAAATTCTATTTTTGTTAGAAATAATCTCTTATGGGAATGAAAACTGTAGTCCCAAAAATGTTCTAAACAATTTGTTGTACAGTGGTTTTGAAATTTCCGTCATGATTCACACGATATTCACTGGATATTGAACTTACTCCAAGATCAATGTATAAGTAAATAAATTAAATATTATAAGATAGCTGTACTTTTATACTATACATTTGTAGAGGGATGATTAAAATAGCGAGAAATATTAAATACAAAAATTAAATCCGCCCCCAGGTTTAAAATCCAAGACGCAGATTAGTTATTCTGTATAGTCATTAGGTGCTAAATATTTCCTTGCAAAATATAAATTAACTTAAATTAATTAAATAAATATACAATACTGATGATAAATATTTGTTAAAACTTCACAGTTAATTACATTAAACGAAACCGGATATTTATGTTATTGTACAGTTATTAAAATATTTTTTTTAAATCATCCCTTCTACAGATGTACAGTATAAAAGCACAGCTGTCTTTAATGACAACATAGAATATCTAATCTGCTTCTTGGTTTTTAAACTTGGGAGCAGATTTAATTTTTGTATTTAATATTTCTCGCTATTTTAATCATCCCTCTACAAATGTATAGTATAAAAGCACAGCTATCTTATATAATTTTATTTATTTATACATTGATCTTGGAGTAAGTTCAATATCCAGTGAATATCGTGTGAATCATGACGGAAATTTCAAAACCACTGTACAACAAATTGTTTAAAACATTTTTGGGACTACAGTTTTCATTCCCATAAGAGACTATTTCTAACAAAAATAGAATTTATGTTAAAGGACTGTAAGGCTACTTTCCTATGCATACCAGGTAGACGAAAGATTGTGTATGGATAAAGCGGCTCAAAAATATTGGTCGATGTCAAATAGTATTATACTGCAGAAAATAAGGTATATGCCGCTTTATCATAATTGCGATATTTATAGTTTTATTACTAGACCCGACAGAGTCAAAATTTTTGAGTATAGCGTGACTTTCGTATTACAAATTTCATGAATGAATGGGTTTAGAATACTTAGTAAAATATATTTTTTTGTGGGAATCATCTGATGATATCATTCACGTTCACTTTTCTAACTCTAGTTTTTGCTGCTTTTACTTTTTATTGTGAAGAGCATACAATGAAAATTAGTAAGCCGCTAGTAAAAGTTTTTATTGAGACTTTTTCGGAAGTAATGTAATTAAGTGATGACTTTTTTGCTTGGAAAGTCACATTCTTACAACTTGAATTCTTTTATAATGAGATTACAATGGTCATTTATCTTTCTCTATAACGTTTTATTAGACAGATGAAATTAATACTTTTTGACGTTTTATCTAATGTAATTTTTATTAATGATATTCGTTAATAAATACCTGTACAACATAGATTTCCTTTTTAAAAATGTATGTAGGTATATTTTACAATTTGGTGGATAACTGGCTAGTCGTCTATAGGCATTTTATAAAATAACGAATTAAGCTTACTTATTTAGCATGTGTATGTGTACAAGATGGAACTAAAGTCAACATCTCAACATCTAGACATAACCCCGTAGATATGTATCGCACCACAGTAAACACGCAATACTACCTTATTTTTTTTCCGCACTTAACGTGTTAAAATACCGGTCGAACTTTTATCACCAGTCATTTGGCCCTCATTTTTTTTAAAGTTTTAAGTAGCCAAAAAAAAAAAAAATTTGTTGAAATTTGTAACCATTTGTGTAGATTTTATTTGTTGAAAATATAAAATGGCCGAATTATTTAGAATTTGGGCTGATATATTGTAAATTATTAAATCATGATAATATATGTACATACAGAAGCTTTTAAATATAAATTAATGTACTTACAAAATCTAATAGCACTTTCATTTTACTTATATAAATAATTGCAGACCATCTATATCTGTCTGACTGTTTTAGAAAGATAGTGTTAGGCTATAAGGTATATTTTAAACACTCTCCTACGCATTCAAATACGTATATATCTATACTGCAAAGATATAATTTACCTATCGTAGATCTATCGATAAATACATGTACAGATATCGATAGAAAAATATAGACTATAATAAGAGTGTTTTCACTCTTATAAATTTAAAACGTTTTATGAGCCAAGCCCAAATGTTTTAGAATAAATCTGGTGTGGCCAACACAATACCTCCCGCCATTTACAGCCCGAGTCACAAAAAAGATTAAGTTTTTATGGATTAGCGATTTAAACCCCTCAACAGGATTAAATCCTAATTACAGAGTAGTTTCACATTCGCACATCCATGCTTTAGTGGGATTCGAACCCATAGCCCCGAGGGCACTCATGACATGAGGCGTTGCTCTAACCTTTGAGCCACCGGAGATATAATAAAATAAAGATTAAATTTTAAAATACCGGGATAGAATAGAATTCACTAATCCAAAAATGAGAATTAGCTTAAACATTTTTGTGAATCGTTAATTTTTATTAATGTAAATACATACCTACATATTTACTTATGCTGGAAACTGTATTGAATTCTTTTTCTATTGTTCTATTTACTTTTTTTAAAAACGTTATTAATATTATTTTGAAATGATTAGTTTTTTGATAGTGACATTTATCTGTCAGTTACATACATTTGAATAACTGCGTTTTGTTTTTTTGTTTAAAGTGTAGGCTCTGGGATTTAAATTATAGATAATTTTATAAATTTATCCATACAATATATAGAAAAAGTATTAATGCAAATCTATAGAAAATTTAATAATCTTTAATTTTTATAATAACATTTCGAAAAAACAACATTTAAAGGTATTTTTCGAAGAAAAACTATTTAGAGCTTCTAGTAAAGTGCCATTTCCGGTTACCCGATTTTCACCAAAATCTAATAGGCTCTTTCCATTACAGAAAAAGTTCGAAATACAAGGTTTCAATTTTTTCTGATGATTTGAGTTAGAGTGGAGGATCCACACATACACACAGACATCATCGTGAAAATGTTAAAATTGGATTCTAGGGAGCTTAAAACGTGCTCATTTATCAAAATCTCCATATGCGATTTTTAGCACGATCCCTATACCTCCCTTATCAAGGTAGCGGGAGGTAAAAATAATAATAATATAAGTTCAAGTACAACATGAATACATTTTAACAAAATTTATCTCTACGGAAACAGTATTTTCTTATTTAGTTGACATTTATTATAATTATGCGTTGTATTTTATGTTCACATTACACATACATAAAGAGTGGGAGTATATACAAAAATCCTGTCTAACCACTTGTGTGAAATAATTTAAAAGATTGCGTAGGTATTCCAGCATGACAAAAAGATATCCGTTAGGTATGCGAGATGCCAAGATGCCAGATATAAATAAATAAACAAACACGGTTTATAATGTTGTGATATGATCTTTGGATGAATGAAATGGACAAATGTGTTGGTTGGTATTCAGAGAATGGCAAAGAATGTATGATTTTACAATGAACATTTAATAATTAAATGTTATTATTATTATTAACGTATGTATCAAAAGTTTTCAGAAAAATTTTATGCTCCAAATTTAGTTAGTAAATAAGATCTAATTTAGTTGCCACTGGATATATTATAGTATTTTATGTACCAAGGGCGTTACTATGATGATAATGCCAAGAGGGCGACGAGGATCTAGCCCGAAAGCCTCTGGCCCGAGGGACAGATGTCGCCCGATGGGCATTATCATCTAGTAACGCTCGTTGTGCATACAAGATTTTATGTCTCACTAGATTATGTGAAATAAGTTTTCATTTATAATAATTTTGATTACAATAATGCTTAAGCTTTGACGTTGCTAAGGATGTTGTTTAATTGTTTTGTTTATTATCAACATTTATTTATTTTAAAACACCAACGTTTTAAATCGTTGGAGATGGTGGAATGGGTGAATTTGATGTTTCGGAAGATATTTTGTCGAAACGGTGTAAAGAATTTATTTTGAATGTTTCTGTAAACTTTGAGGAAGACAAACGTATAAATGATCTTCTAATTATTCCATTGGTACTTTATTTGAAGCCTATAATAGATTTAAAAAAAAACTATTTTAAAATATAATCCAAAACTTTCCAAATTTGGTATATAAGACTTTTATGTCAATTGGAATAACATAGCAGATTTTGGTTAAAACAGGCTAACCGGAAGTGATATATTACCTGAAGTTGTTAACAGCTTTTCTAGAAAAAAAATGGTTTCATTTTGATTTTAGAAATAAATGCTTCAAATAAGAGTTTTAGAGAATTAAATTCTGCGTCTAGCACATCAAGTATTATTAAATTAGCCCTTTGTATAAGCGAGGTATATAAATTTAAAAATTACATACTTTTTGGTTGTTGTAAAAGCTTGCTTTGTATTAGAACAAAAAATAATAAAAAAACAATGTTATTGTCAAATTATGTCAAATACGTGCAATTTTATAATTGGATCTATATTTCATGTTGGTCTTGCGTACAAGGAAGTCGTGTGGTGTCCACATCAGATTTTTATTAATACAGAACAAAGATTTTTTGTGAAAAATTCTTGAACTTCACCGAGACTTGAACTCAGGACCTTCTTATACCGTTGAGGGAGTTTACCAGACGTTACCTTACAGGCTCTCAAAGCTGTCGAGCAGAGACCACCACCGCAATTAATACACTCATCACTCATCCAAGTAATAAATATCATATTGTTCACTTTACAATTATAGTAACTTCATAATAGATGAGTGAGTGTGAATTTTAGATAGCTATTACCAATTTTCTATCAACTTTCATTTTCTTTAATAAAATAGCAATATATCACAATTTATGTGCATCTTCCTTATTTCTCAAATAGTTTTCAATTTGCAAGAGAACGTCTTTCCATACTTTAATTATTTATTGGTAATTTACTTGCGAAATTCCATAGCAGTAGATATCATTATATTCTCCACTTGTAATTAGTGAGTTTTCTTAGAGATTTTCCTCGTGTACGCCACTGGAAAATGCACAATGCAATTTTGTAACATCTGCTTGATAGGATGATAAAAAATCAGGATGTATTTTAGTAATCACGACGGATATTGAAAATCTATAATCTTTATGATTGGAATATCTAACCATCTACATTCTTGAAGATATCTGCAATATGTTGTTATCTATATTTATCTAGATATTAAGCGTATATTGTAATGTTGTTTACTGTTAAGTTGTTAAGATTATCGCACGGTAAACAAGAAGATACGAGTTCAAATTTCATATTTAACAAAGGTTGTGAGCAAATAAATACAAAGGGATCTATACGGGTAATAAAATTTCAATCAATATTTCTAAATCTCGTTACTGACGATGCGTTAACATCCCTAATCTTATCGTAAAAAATTCACGTTCTTCTGGAATTGATGAAATTTCGAACAATTTACTGAAAAATTGTTATGAAATGATGTTATTATATTAATTTGTCTTTATTAGAAGGTAAATTTCCAGATCTTCTAAAACATGTTAAAGTTATAGCTTTGCATAAAAACGGAGACAAAGAATTGGTATTATAGACCAATAACTTTGGTTTCTACATTTCATAAAATTTATAAAAAAGTAATACTGTCAAGAATTCTCTCATTTCTAGAAGTGAATAAGGTACCTACTAATTGGGGAGCAACACGGCTTCCGAAAAGGGCAGCACAACATCTGCCTTAGTGAATTTTTTCGACCATGTTTACAATGCAGATGACATAAGTAATAATATATATGGACTTTTTATAGATTCATCAAAAGCTTTTGATTGTGTAAATCATAGCACTATGATAGAAATTTTAAATTTTTATGGCTTTAGAGGTATATGTGCAGATTTGCTTTTGTCGTATCTACAACACAGAAAACAAGTTGTGTTTTACGATAATCAAACTTCAGATTCTCAGACTGTTACATGTGGAGTACCTCAAGGGTCTATACTTGGCCCTATATTGTTCATCTTATATATTAATGGCATAAAAAAAGTTTTGGAATCGCATAACTTCATTGCCGATGCAGATGACGTTTTTTTATTATCGGATGCTAATGAAATATCAAAAACAGCCACAAGTTTGTCTTCTTGAATTGATGCTTTAAATTTATCGTTAAATATCAGTAAATCATGAGTTTCTCAAACAGAAAGAAAGATGAACTAATGTCAATTTTTACCTCTCGCTAAGAGAGGTATTGTATTCATGCTAAAAATCGCATATCCAGATTTTAATGAATAAGCACGTTTTAAGGTCCTTAGAATCCGATTATAACATTTTTACGATGATGTCCGTATGTGTGTGTGGATGTGTGTGTGGATGTTGGATTCACTATATCTCAAATACTATAAGACTTAAGACATTTTTAACTACGGATTCCTCAATCTAGCAATAATGGGAAGAGACCAGTCAGTTTTGGTAACAATTGGACAACCGGAAGTAGTAGTTACAAGAAAAAAATCATCTAAATATTATTTATCGAAAATTTATGTAAATACTTATATTAAAGAACGTTAAATTCTTTATTCGATAAATATAAATTCATTATTATATCTTTTATAGATTTAGAGATAAAGAAAGGCATATAAAATAGTTTGATGTAAAAAATCTCAGATCAAACTGCTACAAGGCAAGAAATTCAAATGTTTGTAATTGTCACATAAATGTCACTGTCAAAAATATTTGTATGCCTCTGTCAAAAATATTTGTACATTATTATGAAGATTATGAAAATAAAAAAAAGTCAACAACGCAAAAGAATATATGTAAAAAAGAATATAAAAGGAATTTGCGAAAAAATGACGAATATAAAGAAAAAGAAAAGGAAAGCAGAAAAAGAAAATTTCAGGATATTGAATATAAAGAAAATGTATGTATTGTACATAATTTATATTAAAATATCCCATAGATTTTGCAAATATATGTGAGAATTATTTTGTAGTGAGACATGAATATATGTATTTGTAATTAAAAATATACCAGGTAAAATATCTGGCGAGAGGTTATGTGTTGGCCACATCAGATTTTTTGTAATGGTCAACCGTTACCTCAAGTATCAAGTACTGAAGTGTTGGGCCTTAAAATCCATGAAAATTTAGTATGAGATCAGCATATTGGTATATGTAATACTCTTGCCACCTTATGTTATCTTATTAAGATACTAAGACTACTTTCTGATGTATTTACTGTAAAAAACTTTTTATTATGGTAAATTTCATTCCGTAGTAAGTTACGGTATAATTTTCTGGGGGTGCTCTCCCATGGCAAAACGCATTTTTAAACTACAAAAAACAGCAGTACGTAAGATATATCAACTTGACAGAAGAGCATCTTGTAAAGATATTTTTAAAAATTAAAATATTATAAACATCCCTTGCCTTTATATTTACACTGTTATCTAGTTATCTTATATATTTACAATAATAAAATTAATTTCACGATACATAGTGATATACACAATCATAATACTCGCGGTAAAACAAACTTCACCGTTCCTAATATAATATTGAACAAAACAAGAAATAATCCCAATTACTTCGGATTAAAATTTTACAATAATCTGTCACAAAAATTTAAAACGTTAAATCAAAATTACAGTTTAAGCAAGGCTTAAAAAACCTATCTTCTTAATAAATACATGTATTTATAAATATTGTATTTTTTATGTAATATATGACTTTTCCTATGCCATGTACTTATTTTGGTGTCTGTAATAAATATTATTATTATTACGTGAATTAAACCAAGTTTTGATTTTGTGTTAGTAGTGCAATTGGGTATAAGAAAATTTGTATGTATTATTTATCTATATTAACGAAAGCGTTTGATAGCATATCTCACGACAAATTGATAGAAAAACATTTTTGGATTAGTGAATTCCATTTTATCCCGGTATTTAAAATTTAATCTTCATTTTATTATAGCTCCTGTGGCTTAATTGTTAGAGCAACGCCTCATGTCATGAGTGCCCTCGGGGCTCTGGGTTCGAATCCCACTAAGGCATGGATGTGTGTGATTGTGAACCCACTCTGTAATTGGGATTTAATCCTGTTGAGGGGTTTAAAAAAAAGGTAGTTACTTGGATTAGATTAGACTATATTTTAAGAAATAAACTGTCAAAATTAGAGTAAAATTCGCTAATTCAAAAATAAGTATTAACTTAATCTTTTTTGTGACTCGGGCTGTAAATGGCGAGAGGTATTGTGTTGGCCCCACCAGATTTTTTGTTTTAATTCCATGGATAGCACTGTCAAAAATAAATTTTCAAAATTTTCATATTCTATTGCTGGAGTTATTAAACATACGAAATGAATTTTGTTTACTTATTTACATGCAGAATTTTATATTCTACAACTTTTATTTGAAGATTTTTTTCTAAAATAAAGTGGGGGAACAACGCGCCAAGGAAAACGGTTTTCTCATGTTAAATGCCTATGTAATGGATTTCGAGTGCCACCCGGTATATATATATATATATATATATATATATATATATATATATATATATATATATATATATATATATATATATATATATATATATATATATATTATATACAGGGTGTAAATGAAATAAGTGCATTAAATTTAACCAGTAATGTAACTCGACGAGAGCAACAATATATCTTAATAACTTTTTTTTCTAAGTCTTTTAGATTTTGAGTTAAAATTCTTTAAAGATTTGCTGCATATTTCGTTACCCGCCTATGGAGAACAAAGAGAACAAATGGCTGCTGCCGTGTTCAAGTAAGATAGGAACAGCTCAAAAATTGTCGGTTATCGGTTACGCTTACAGTCACAGTAATTAATAAACGAATCAAGGGAAATAACATTATTATTAATTAATACGTAATAGCACAATTTTTAAAATAAATAAATTTAAATTTTGGATAACAAAAGTATAAAGTTGTGTATTGAACCAGGCTTTTAATCAACTGTGAATAGTGGAAGACAAGGAGAAACGAGGTAACGAGACGAAGAGCAAAAGCATAGTTATTAGGTTATGAGATGATTATTTATCGTCGATAAATCATAATAGTTTAAATACGTTATTCAAAAAATGTAAGTACAAACTTTTGTCCATTTAAAAGAGGTACATGAGTACCAATAATTAGTCGTCCATTTATTGTTCCCTAAACATATTTTAATGAAAATTTTTACAGAATTTTTGTCTGTTGAGATGTGTATTGTGCATAATAAATACACCTTCCCAAGTAAATTCAGTCTCATTAATGAACATTATGAGCCATTCCCAAAATTGAAGTCTGTTATGTGCTGAAAACAGAAATTTTGCACATGTTATATATATATATATATATATATATATATATATATATATATATATATATATATATATACAGGGTGGTGGCGGTTAGGGGTGAACATAGGGATTTAACATGGGATTTTAGTTTTTTGCAATTTCCTGCTCTCCTGTTCATTTTACGGCAAAAACTGTAGAGTACAAAATTGTTCAGAATTAAAAATTGCAGTTAAAAATGTATTTACATTTATTATTATGTTTTTGGTTTCTTCACAATTTTAAAAAGAAACTTCAAAATTTCTGTTAATTTGTAGCAATAGCCATGACTCATAACTCAAATGTTTAAACATAATAATGTCATTCAATTCTGTCAAATTTTCGAAATTTTCTCTAATAAAAAGTTAATTTAATAATGAATGTTTATTCGAATAAGGAACGAGTTTTCGTTATAAAAAATTATTATGGTGGAAATAGTTTTAGAAGAATACGTGATTTGTTTTCCATAAAGTACGAAAATACACCAATTCCTATTATAGCAACAATTTCTAAACTTGTTAAAAAATTTAAAACACAGCTAGTGCAGCTGTGAACGAAGGTAATGAAGGAAATAATAATAATGATAATAATAATAGAAGACGTCATAACGAAGTGAATGAAGAAATGGTATTGGCTATGATAAATCAAAATTCTACGTAGTTGATACATTTGGAATTGGTTTATTATTAAATGCTATACCTAATAAAAAATGCGTATTAAAATTAAAAGTTGTTTGTTTTTATTTAATTTTTAAGTTATATTAACGCATGGTTGACGTTTATAAATAATTTTTGACAAGAAAAAAATAAATTTTGAAATTTCTTTTTAAAATTGTGAAGAAACCAAAAACATAATAATAAATGTAAATACATTTTTGACTGCAATTTTTAATTCTGAACAATTTTGTACTCTACAGTTTTTGCCGTAAAACGAACAGGAGAGCAGGAAATTGCAAAAATCTAAAATCCCATGTTAAATCCCTATGTTCACCCCTAACCGCCACCACCCTGTATATATATATATATATATATATATATATATATATATATATATATATATAACTGTTGCTTTTTTTAAAATTGTCATATGTGACACTCCGTATTGTGATAAAGGTGTACAAGATTAACAAATGTGCGAATTAAGAACAGAATGATTTGGTGATGATTTGGAAACGCTCCGTCTAAATGCGTTGGCAACTCCATGACACTGTCTTTATGTCAACCGTGATGTCAAGTAAAATGTAGTACAGATACGAGTAAAAAAATAAATATATAAACCATAGATAAGTAATTACAATGTCTGTGTACTCGCATTTTGACAGAATTTTACCTTATAAACAAGTTTATTACTAATGTGTTCCTCCTTGACTAATGTCAAAATTTAATTGCAACAATTGACAGGAATGTCAATTGCTAAAACAAAATTTTTCATAGCTATTGTTACTGCATTCAATTATCACAAAAATATTTGGAACGACTCGTCAATTTACGGGGTGGTAAAAATGCTAAAAAAATATGCGATTTCGAGAAAAAGTTATTAAGAAATATTGTTGCTCTCGCCGAGTTATATTACTGGTTAAATTTAATGCACTTATTTCATTTACACCCTGTATATATATATATATATATATATATATATATATATATATATATATATATATATATATATATATATATATATATATATTTGAAGAATACTAGAAGTCACTGGACTTCAACGAAGCTATCACTTAAGACTTATCTAAAACATAATTCGAATTAAATTCTTCTCTAATGTCCTTTTCCTGTCACGCCGTTCTTACATCTTCACAAAAAGTTAAAAGTAGTTCAAGAAAAAATCACTTTCAACGGCGAATCGGCAAATCAACCAAAGAGACAATTCCACCAACAATTGAAAGAGAAAGTCTGCATCTTCAGGTCGACGGGCAAGTTTTTCGACAGATATCTGCTGATATCCGGTCAGGTATTCCAACATTCGTCATATATAATGACGAAGGTATCCAGATTTCCTGATATGGATTGTCTGAGTTTTTGTTGTAAGAAAGTTGGTGTCTGTGGTGCTTTTGTTGGAAATAAGTGAGGTATGCAATGTCAAGTTCAAAAAGAGTATAATAGAATGATATAGATAGTCATGAATTGCACAGCTATTCAATTTTCTACAATAATACAAGGTCTGGCAGTGGAAACGCATGGTTTCCAATTAAGCGTTGCACAAAATGTATTTAGTATTAAAAGAAATTATTTATATCGCATAATAAAGTCTATGCATTGTTGGACTGTAAACTTTTCCATGATTAATAGGGGATTACAGCTTAATCGAATTACGAGAAATTAGTAAAAAAATCTGATGTGGCTAACATATGACCTCCCGTCAATCCCTTGTTTGAAATAACAATGAGCTTTAAGTAAAGTATCACTTCCGGTTGATCGTTTTAAACAAAATCTAATTTGTTGTTCCAATAAATAGAACAGTATATAATACCAAATTTTGGATTATACTCTGTTCCATTTAAGCCATTCAGTAGATGGAGCTGGCAACAGCGCAAACTTGAAGTAGGCGAAATTGCATTGGGTAAACTTGTCTCTTGTCTCCAATTTCAGCCAATCAGAGAAGTCAAAACTATTCCCTATGCTCTGCAATACTGAATGGCTTAAATGGAACAAGGCATAGGTATATTTTTTATGTTTTTCCTCGAAAATCTGTTAGAGCTCAAAATTATATTTTATTATTTTTAGCAAGAAGTGCCATTTCCGGTGTGTCATATAGGTATAGTCAAAATCTAATGTTGTTTCAAATTATACACGAGTTTTAAATTTGACAAGTTCTGGATCATGTTTTAATATATTTTTTCAAGAAAATCTTGTATAGCTTCGTGTAAAGTAGTACTTCCGGTTTATCAATTTTAGAAAACATCTAATATGTCGTTTTCATTAATATAAAAATCTTAAATACCAAATTTGAAAAGTTTTGGATTGTATCATTTTATTTTTCACGAAAATATATTCAGAGCTTCAAATAAAGTATCACTTCCGGGTTATCAATTGTATCCAAAATCTAATATGTTGCTTTCCTTCATATAAAAGTCTTAAATACTAAATTTGACAATTTTTAGAATATATATTATATTTTTCACGAAAATCTGTTCTGACCTTTAAGTAAAGTATCACTTCCAGATTATCAATTTTAGCCAAAATTGAATATGTTGTTCCCCTTTATACAAAAGTCTTAAATACTAAATTTAACAAGTTTTGGAGTATATCATAGTATATTTTTCACGAAAGTATGTTGAAAGCTTCAAGTAAAGTATTACTTCTGGTTGATTAATTTTAGCCAAAATCTAATACGTTGTTTCCTTTGATATAAAAGTGTAAAATACTAAAACTGAAAAGTTTTGGATTATATTTTAATATAGTTTTTCCATAAAAACTGTTATGGACTTCAAGTAAAGTCTCACTTTCGGTTATCCAATTTTATTCAAAATCTAATGAGCTCGTTATATGAATGCAGAAAGTTTAAATACGGAAATTAGATATATTTGGAAGTTTGTTGTAAGAGTTATCGTGGACGAAAAAATCGTCACACACACACACACAGACATCATCGTAAAAATAGTAAAAACGTGTTTTAGGGAACCCTAATTCGTGCTTATTTACTGAAAACTCACCATCGAATTTTTGGCTCGATTACATTACCTCCCTTACCTACGGTATGACGAAGTAAAAACTGAAAGTAGATGCTTAATAATGAATATTAATAAAGAAATAAAATGATATAATTGAAATACTTTGGAAATAAGGGGGTATTTGTTTTAGCAGCTCGTCACTCATATGAGTTCCATATATATTATTTTGATTGGCGACTCAAAGACCACCTATAAATATATAATGAATACCGAGTTAGGGGGTGGAGTCTACTACCAATGGAAGTGGACAAATTCAAATAGCGGACACGTGACTACCAGTCCAGTACTGCAATTCTCAAACAGTTTTTATTTGTATATAAATTTCTTGCATTAAACTTAATAAATAATTTTGATACACTTGCAATTATAAAGCATGTAGACTTTCATTCAGTGTTACAATATTAATTTGTTTTTTATAAATATAATTTCAAAATAGCATACATTTCAAGAATATTTTAGATCCACGAAGAAAACAGTTTTATATGAAAACATATTTGTGACGTCACATCTGTATTTTCAAACTTCGGGGGACCATAACTCGCTTATTAATAGGAATTTTTTCACCGGATTTTCACCAATAGTCTTAGTTTTACTTTTACTGATGAAATTATAAAAAAATGGTGGAATTCCCTATTGTCAAACAATAATGAATGTGTCTGTCAATTCAGATATTTAAAAATTCTTAGGGTTGCTGGACAAGAGCAATTTAAAAATCGGACATACGATTTGAAAAACCCTGTATTATGAAAGATATTTAAATAATTTTTTGTAACATGTTATAACTTTCTTTCATTAAATCAAACCATATAAACTAACGTTTTATTTTTGACAAACGTAATTTGATTTCTATGCCGGAAGTGTTGTAAACAACAACAAGAAAGAGAGATGAATTGTAAAAGGTCAGGTGAGAAAGGAATTTGGGTTCATTAATTGACAAGACGTGATATTTGAAACACAAACAAGAGCATTGTTACACCTGCAGAAATTCTGTAGCAGAACTGATCGAAGTTAATTACCTAATAGTTACAGTACTTGCAATACTACACTACAACAATGAGAATTAGATGGCATTTAAGATATTTGCTATATTTCCTATATAACATTAACACTAGCTAACTTTGCTTTTACTTGTTTAGATAATATTATATATATATATATATATATATATATATATATATATATATATATATATATATATACAGGGTGTTAATTAAAAAGCGGGCCATAGGCGTTTAACATGGGAAATCAGTTTTTCCTTGCGCAAAAGTTCCCAATTAATTTTAGGCAAAAGTGTTGCAAATAAAAATTGTAGATAATTATATTATACACCAGCATCACTAAACAGATTTTATTTTGCATGTTTAGTAACCTGTAAAATCCGAATTGAAATTCTATAAATATTGCTCATTTGTAGTGATAGCCATGGAATTTAAACAAAATTACAAAGAAATGCATATCATTTGAACTGTCAGAAATTCGATTTTCAAATAAAAATTACTGATAATTATATTCTATCCTAAGTCCTTCAAACTATTTTGTTTTTATAATCTACATCTAAATTATTGCTTAGATTTTATTTATTTTTATTTTGTAACCTGCAAAATCCTTATTCCGACAATTCAAACGATATGCATTTCTTCGTAATTTTGTTTAAATTTCATGGCTATCACTACAAATGAGTAATATTTATAAAATTTCAAATTGGATTTTACAGGTTACTAAACATGCAAAATAAAATCTGTTTAGTGATACTGGTGTAGAATTTAATTCTATACAGCTTTTATTTGAAACATTTTTGTTTAAAATTAAATGGGAAGTTTTGCGCAAGGAAAAACTGATTTCCCATGTTAAACGCCTATGGTCCGCTTTTTAATTAACACCCTGTATATATATATATATATATATATATATATATATATATATATATATATATATATATATATATATATATTTATTCATATGAATTTTTCGCAAGAAGAATTATCAACACCTAACCGCACAAATATTAATAATAAACAGTTTTATTTATTGGGTAATGCAAACTACTGTCCATTACCTATTGCAATTGTTTTTTAATAAAAACACAATTTCCATAGTATACTAGATTTAATTTAAATAAATTTAAACAAAAATAGCATAGGATATCCTTAATAACATAAAAAGCTAACATATAAAAAGAAACCCAACTAAATAATAAAATATAGGGTGTTCCATTTGAAAATGACGAGTTATAGTCATTTGAAATTGAGTAAATTTGATTGGTTTTATTGAACACCCTGTATAATTATATTTTTAAAAAAATATATGAGAACATAGAGTATAGTTATAGTTGTAGAGAAAAATTTTTTCTTAATTTTTACTATTAAAATAACTTTAGTACCCCTTTATAAAGCAATGCGTGTATTATGTCATTTTTAGAGAAAAAACGGAATAACTTAACAACGTTGAGGAAAATTTAAAAAAAATACATGTGCGTATAGGTGAATAAAATACAATTCAAAATATATGAAAATATATAGGGTGTTCCATTTAAAAAAAGAGAAACAATTATATATATATATATATATATATATATATATATATATATATATATATATATATATATAACGTTTTTATTTATTTGGGTGAAGTGTAAATATTAGACAATTATTATTGATTAAAATAAAAGTTTATTATAACGATCAATAGATATTAAATATAATTAAAAGACGATAAATATAACGAACACTATGATTAAACAAATATTAAACACTAATTAAGACTAAGAATATTAACATACTGAAACACTAAGATTATTTATTTAAACAATTTATAACTCATTTATTTATACAATTATATTTATATATGTACACTGTCGACTATCTGGTTATATCACCAACTATTCAATACGCAACGCTTATTTATATCAGACTGTCTAATGCTTTCGCTAACTGTGCTTATATACTCTGGCATTTGTATTCGAGAACTTACTAGAACATTATTGCAGATAAAAACTCGAACACAATAGATTTCATCATCCGCGTAATTAAGCAGGTTCGGACAAGTCTGTTGCGTCATCGGCGGCGACAGTGGCGGTGACAGTGGCGGCGACAGTAGCGGCAACGGCGGGCGCTGCACATTACAATATATATATATATATATATATATATATATATATATATATATATATATATATATATATATATATATATATATATATGTAAGAGAAATAAATTTGGAAGTCAGGATGCAATTACAAACAATATATTTTGGGCTTTTAATACAATACAGTCGGAAGTCTTAAGTCGGTTTCCTATATTCTATATTTGTCAAACTCGTAATGTACATAACAACCATATCTATGGTAACTACTTAACAATATTATACTATTACAATTCGGCCTCTCCTGACAAATAGTCGTCCTCGACTACAGAGTCTGATTCGACATCGGAATCAGAATCTGCATCCGAAGGCCATAACTTTAAATTTTGAGGAGGACTGCAGTACTCAGATCGACTATACCGTATTGTGTTTTCTTCTGGTGACGGTCCTTTTGAGACATCTTCATGCCAGCAGGCAAAAAAGATACTCGTCCAAGACTCTTTATATTCTTCATCCCCAAACCAGTGAACACCTGATAGTCCGGTTCTACACATAAATTCGATTTTTGAACCACGTTTTCTCGAATTATATTGACAGTACTACCACTGTCAATTAATACTGGAAATTCAAAATTTTTGATTTTGACAGAAGTGACAGATAAATGTTTTATTAAAGGCAGTTCGGAAGTTTCGGAAGTTCGGCAACGGAAGTTCGCTAAGAGTGGCTTGCGAATCATACCACTCTTTGGCAGTTCGGAAGTTTCGGAAGTTCGGCAACGGAAGTTCGCTAAGAGTGGCTTGCGAATCATACCACTCTTTGGCAGTTCGGAAGTTTCGGAAGTTCGGCAACGGAAGTTCGCTAAGAGTGGCTTGCGAATCATACCACTCTTTGGCAGTTCGGAAGTTTCGGAAGTTCGGCAACGGAAGTTCGCTAAGAGTGGCTTGCGAATCATACCACTCTTTGGCACGGTGTTCTAATTTGTTGGTCGCTAAAACTGAAATGACAGAGTCGTCAATTTTGTATAATGTCGATTTTTCTTATCCATTTGTCTACGTCTTCTTTATGGTCTCCGCTGAAATAGCTAAATTTTAGGTAATCCCACTTCTGAGGTTGTAAGAGAAATAAATTTGGAAGTCAGGATGCAATTACAAACAATATATTTTGGGCTTTTAATACAATACAGTCGGAAGTCTTAAGTCGGTTTTCTATATTCTATATTTGTCAAACTCGTAATGTACATAACAACCATATCTATGGTAACTACTTAACAATATTATACTATTACATATATATATATATATATATATATATATATATATATATATATATATATATATATATATATATATATAAATTGCAGATCTAATTGGTGTGTAGTAATTAACCTGTTCTATGAAAATATTAAAAATATTTACATGGTGTTTCCTTTAAAACAACCAGTGTTTTTTTGGGCGAACTAATGACTTTAGAGAAAAATGTTATATACCTACAATATATGATCAAAAATAAAGGGCTAATATATCAGTAATAACAAAATCTGGAAATATATGCAAAATGCATATTAAATGCATGCTTGCATATTTTAAGAAAATATAAGTGTTTATTATGCGAATTTTTGACAATTGATAATTTTAACTCGGGAAAATTAAAACCCTCCGCTACGCGTCGAGCTTTAAACACTCCCCCGTACTATAATCTGTTAATTATGCCTTTAGTACAGAAATAATTATATTTAAACCAATAAACCATGTCTTTCCTTTGCCGGGCTCTCTATAATTTTTTAGTCCCTTAGATAGAGAATTTTTTTCTGATACCAGCGATATTTGCATTACATTACATTAATAGTAATTTCATGTACTTTGTTAAGTAGTAATAAATAAACTTGATCATTATAATTTAATCTTTATAAAATATTATCACAGTCACACCTTCTTCTCTTATGGAGAGAATGGAAAACTCTTCGAGATTTAAAAGAATCTACGTTTGCTAAGAAAATATTTATTCTATGTCATTTATATTTACTTTCATAACTGTATAGTTGACATATTCAACAAAAAAATGAATTATTTTTATGTGGGTGTCGAAGGACATTCTTCTTATGTGTATGCTTTTATTTATTTTAATAGAAATATTATTGAATGCAAGATTTTCAAAGTTGAACTTCTTAACGGGGCAATGACATATAATAAGATTATTCCAAATGCTTAAAGCTTGCATTATAGTCAATGCATACGAGTGCATACATACATATACATACATACATACATACATACATACATACATACATACATACATACATACATACATACATACGTACATACATACATGCAATAAGCTGATTACAGTATGTATTCATTGATTTATAAAATACTATACTCTTTCAAATGCATTTTACTTGTATACGGGTAAGTTTCCGTACATTTTAGATTAAAAGGTGGCTTTAAACGATGAAATAAATAGGCTACTTGCGTGGTACTGAAAATCTGGTATCTATCACTAAATACCAAAAGTAAAGTTGAAAAGCTTTGTAAAAATATAAATTGTATTTAAAAAAAAAATCTGATGTGGCCAGCACATTACCTTCCGTCAGTTCTATGTATTTTGTATAAATGTCATACAGAAAGTTCCTTGCAAAAGATTATATTTCTTGTACATTACCTTAAGGTAGTTGTATGTATTTTATACAAATTCAATACAGAAAGTTTCTAATAAAAGATCTTATATTTCCAGTAAAATTATAACATAAACATACTGTCAACTCCACTTGACACTGACACCTTTCAATCAGAATTTTCTTAATGTAGCAGCTGTTTCCAGAGTTATAGCAAAGCTGACTAATATATATGATATTTAATTTCTTTATAATTTTTTAACTCTATGTCCATTTAATATGAAATATAAAATGCATTCAAATCGTATAGAGAATAAATAATTCTTTAATATTTATAATAACATCAAATGTGAAAAAATGATATTTAACATCGTTTTTTCAAGAAAAACTGTTAAAATCTTCAAATGAGGGTACTTCCGGCTGACCAATTATAACCAAAATCTAATCAGCTCTTCACATGGATGTAACGAAGAGGAATACGTAAGAATTGTAATTTTTGGAATTGTAGTATTAGAGTTATCGCATTAGAAAATTTTGTCACACACAGACACACACACACACACACACACACACACATACACACACACACACACACACACACACATACAGACATCATCGTAAAAATAGTAAAATCGTATTCTAGGGACCCTAAAACGTGCTTATTCATCAAAAACTCACCACCGAATTTTTTGACCAAAGACAATACCTTCCTTACCTAAAGGTGACGGAAGGTAAAAAATATATGCTTATTAATAAATTAAGAAAGAAGATTTTCTTTGACGTCATTATTTTGAACTGGAAAAAGGGATGCATATTTAAGAATGTAACCTGTAGATGGCGAGCGAGTGCGAGTTTTAATTTGATTTTGACATTAGTTCATTTTTTGTCACTGTCTCTCTTCTTTATTATTTACAATTGGTGTGGTTTCTGTTTCTTTTATTACGTATTTCGATTTGTTAAGCAGGATTTTGAAGGATTTTAACTTAGCTTATACTCGTACAAGATTAAATTAACAAACGAAAATATTAACCTCCAAACTATTATTCAAACGTCAAACAGATGATCTGTTATGTTTAAATTACCAGCACATGCCGTTGCTATTGGACGTACCGATGTTATTGCTTTACGGCCATTCATTGGTTCGGCGTAATTCTACGTCATACAAGGTGGTAATTTAAATATTAAAATTTCATTAATTTTTTTCTGGCCAATTAATGAAAATTTTGCCAAAAGAAAAAATATGGGTAGCAAGTTTTTATCGTCTCTTTAAAAATATTAAATAAAAAATCTGATGTGGCCAGCACATTACCTTCCGTCAGTTCTATATATTTTGTACAAATTTCATACGGAAAGTTCCTTGCTAAATTAAATATTCTATTTCTTGTACATTAGCTTCCGGCAGTTGCATGTATTTTATGCAAATTTCATACAGAAAATTATTATTTTGTGACGTTTTCTATATACAGTGTAATGTATCTGCAGAAAAAAAAGATTTATTATTATTATTATTTCTTGTACATTACCTTAAAGCAGTTGTATGTATTTTATACAAATTCCATAGAGAAAGCAAAAGATCCTATATTTCCAGTAAAATTATAAAACAGACACACTATGTCAATTTCACTTGACACTGACATCTTTCAATCAGAATTTTCTTAATATAGTAGTTGTTTCCACAGGTATGGCTACTTTATGAAATTTAATTTCTTTATCATTTTTTAACTCAATATCCATTTAATATTAAGTATAAAATGCAGTCAAATCGTATAGAGAATAAAATATTCTTTAATATTTATAATAACATCAAATGTGAAAAAATTATATTTAACATAGTTTTTTCAAGAAAAACTGTTAAAATCTTTAAATGATGGTACTTCCGGTTGACCAATTGTAACCAAAATCTAATCAGCTCTTCCTATGGATGTAACGAAGAAGTATACGGAAAAATTATAATTTTTGTAACTGTAGTATTAGAGTTATCGCAGACGAAAATTTTGTTACAGACACACATCCACACATCCACACACACACCCATCCACACACACACACACACACACACATACAGACATCATCGTAAAAATAGTAAATTCGTATTCTAGGGACTCTAAAACGTGCTTATTGAGTAAAAACTCATCGAATTTTTTGACCAAAGACAATACCTTCCTTACCTGAAGGTGACGGAAGGTAAAAATGGCACGCAAGTAGCACATTCAACTTTTATTGGACAAATATTTAGAACATAATTTTTGATCAAATGGTTATGCTTTACACGTTCAAATTACGATAGCTGCGTTCGATTTGACAAAAACTCACCTCAGTTGGTCTCGAAGTGAGCTGAGATACTGAAGTGAGTGCGTGGCCATTTGCCTGCAAATAGAACGAGTTTTACGTGTTGGTAAGCTTAGTAGATCACGTGGTGCAGACGGCAGAATTTCATTGGTTTAAAAATCGTAACAAGCACATGTTCGCAGTTGTTTACATTTAAGATTAAGCAAAGTCTTAGTTTATCATAGGAGTAAACATGACTGAAAATATAAAATAAAAATATTTTCTGTAATCATTTATTGATATAATTAACGGCATTCACATACCTACCACTACAATGTCATCTATGTCTGCGTATTTATTCATGTTTTTGTTAAAAATATATGTATGAATCATTCGAAGAACAGCGAAAACACATGTCATGTCAAAACTAAATACCCCTACAATCAAGTGAGTCAAAATCTGAACAAGCACCTGCATTCGCTTTATTGAACATCCTGTATAATTATTTTTTTTTAAATATATGAGAACATAGAGTATAGTTATAGTTGTAGGTACAGGAAAAAAAATTCTTAATTTTTACTATTTAAACAACTTTAGTATGCCTTTATAAAGCAATGCGTATATTAGGTTTTTTTTAGAGAAAAAATGGAATAAGTTGACAACGCCGAGGAAAACTAAAACAAAATTTATATGTACGTATAGATGAAAAAAAAATACAATTCAAAATATATGAAAATATATAGGGTGTTCTATTTAAAAAAAGAGAAACAATTCTCGCCGAGCCGTAATGCAGCACCCTGTATATTTGGGTGTGCCAAACTGCTTCTATTTGCTTATTTCGTTCACGACCTCTCAAAGCTATCGTGGAGAAAACACCTCAGAAATTACTTTTATGCTTGTTTTAAATTATCTTACAATTCTTTTAATTGTTATACCGATATTACCTTGTAATAATTTTTAAATTGCTTAGGAAATCATCAATTTTCTCAACAATAAAAACATAACAAGTCTTCATAAACAATCACTCTGTTACCATGGAAATGGAAATAGAAGTGTGATGTTATTTCTCAATTACAAGATAATTAAGAAATTTACAAGAAATAGGCGTTAAACATTAACCAACCGTAAAATCTGTGTTGTATTATATTACATATGTTTGCTAACAACTCAAGCGTTACATATTGTAAGTCTTATCGCGATCTTCAATTACATACATATTTTATATATTAATAAGTGTTACTTTGTATATTCGTTCAAAAAATTGCAAATAATATTGTTTTACTAATTTATTCCATCAAATTAAAATGGTAGAGTAAAAAAATCTGGTGTGGCCAACACAATACCTCCCGCCATTTGCAGCCAGTGTCACAAAAAAGATTAAGTTAATCCTTATTTTTGGATTAGCGAATTTTACTCTAATTTTGGCAGTTTATTTCTTAAAGTGTAGTCTAATCTAATCCAAGTAACTACCTTTTTTTAAAACCCTCAACAGGATTAAATCCCAATATATAGCCTATTTTTCGAAATTATCATCCATTTATAAGCGATCCACTTTATGGAGTAATAACTCTATGCTCCGACCTAGGATATACGTCATTAAGAATGTGGATATAAGTAAATTTACCAATCTTATTGCATTCTTAAAAAGAAAAGCTAGTGAATATAAGCCTAAAAAATCAAAAATATTCACTAAGCAAGAGATAGTTCGTTTCATGAAAGAAGCTGATGACAAGGATTATTTATTGGCAAAGGTTGTGTTAATTGTTGGAATCTGTGGGGCATGTCGCCGGGAGGAACTTAGGTTTTTACGTGTAGGAGATATTGAAGATTCTACTTCTTTCATAAAAATTAATATTCCAAAAACTAAAACGAATATTTTACGATTTTTTATGATAACTGAAGGGTTTATCGATGGAATGAACTGTTTAGCAATGTTTCGCAAGTACGCACAACTTCGACCTACTCATACTGAACATCAACGGTTTTTTTTAACCTACAGAAATTTTAAGGGTTGCACGCTTCCTGTAGGTATAAATACCATAGGTGGTATACCTAAAAAAATTGCAGAGTTCCTCGGCCTCCCAAATGCTAAAGAATATACCGGGCATTGCTTTCGGCGGTGTTCTCCAACATTTTTGGCTGATTCGGGAGCAGACATTACAGTGCTCAAGCGACATGGAGGGTGGCGTTCAAGTTCTGTTGCTGAAGGCTACGTTGAAAATTCTTTGGAAAATAAGAAAGATATTTCACAAATAATTTTGGGAGAAAAGGAAACAGCAAAAAAAAATTGTCGACAAAGAATGAGAATCCAGCAGCACATCTGCTTCAGTTTCTACCCACATTGAAGTTAACCAAGAAGAAGTATTAAGAACGACATCAAATGTTCAATTTAGTAATTTAAGTAATTGCGTTGTAAATATTTATCATAAATAAACAGTTATAATAGGTATTTGGTACTTTTACTTTTACGCATTAAACTGTCATTTTTAAGCACTAGTGCTTAAAAGTACTTCATTTAACAACGGAAATGACAATCGAAAAGTTGTTATAAAACTGTTTTCCAAGGGTGAATGCCTATGGCCTGCCTTTCGTGTTACACCCGGTATATGTCCCGAAGATATTTGCAATAACAGACACCAACCAAACTATCCAAAGCAATATCAAAAACATATACTTTCTCTAGTCTAAATTCTACTCCTTTGAGCCTATCCTTACAAATATCTCTAAACTTTTTATCTCCTTTAAAGTGCAGAATCACTTGTTATTGCTGTGCGATGAATTATTTATTATCCAAGCTTTGTGGGCGTATTCTCTTGATTGGCAGCTCGACTGACCGGTCACGAGGCACTGTAGGGCACACCTGATCTTTCTACGAGACTACAAGAAGTTCTAGTTTTGCGAGTGACAAGGAAAGTCACTTTAAACCGGTGTAGATAGATTGAAAACGAAAGGTAGTTGATTAGATTTTTTGTACTTTTATGGAGCAATCGTTCGTTAGACGATATTTGATGTTTGTGAGAAAAATGAGAGAGAATTTCTTTGTATTTAATGGTACATGTTGTCAGATGGATAAACCGGTATGGGTACAGAGAAAACGAAAGATATTTCATTAGATTTTTACAATTTTTAATGAAGCAATTTCTTTATTAAACTGTTGTTGATATTTGCAATCATTTATATTAATTCAAGTCACTTGTGCCTGGATGAGATGAGTTGACAATCACCTGACAATCAAGTGACAGGGACAGGATCGATATTTGATCGATTTTAAATTCAATGTAAACATGGACGATGTCAGTACTGCTACCGTTATGATATGAAAATTAACTACAATTATTTCAAATAATTTTATATTCCCTAAAAGGAATAAGGATTGATTTTGATATGAAGGTAAATTTCATTAATACAGTCGAACTTCCATAACTCAAACCATGACTTGCCACAAAAAAAGTTCGAGTTATCAAGACTTTGGGTTATTAAATAAAATGCGTAGGTATAAATATTATTTATTTATGTATGTATGTATTTATTCGAGTAAAAATCACTTACCTTATGATATATACAGATTGATATATGTATACAGATCAAAGTTATAAACATTATTTTAGTGTAAAAAAGTCAGTTATTTAACCCCTATACAGGGAATTGGTTGAATGTTCATTGGTTTTTAAATATGAACGCAAAACGCTCAACGAATTTTCAACCAACTCGTTTGAAGGTGGTTGCTGCAAATCATCCTCCATTATATCACTTTCGCTGTCATCTGTATTGTCGAGCTGTACAGATTCGGATTCAGATTTGTAGAGCTCGACAATATCTTCATCTGTGGGAAACTCCGAAGTAACAGTATCATCATCCACATGTATAAAATCATTTAAGATGACACCTTCTGGTGTCATTTTGACATTTTTCCAAGCTTCATATTCCAATTGCAATTGAATTTCTTCCTCATGTTTTTCATTCATTCGTTCACTTATGAAAATCAAAGGAATTTTATCCTCTTCGTCCCATTCAGAATACTGACCAAAGCCGGCTTTTTAAAACAATTAGAAATTGTCTCAGGCTTAACGTCGATATTCCATGTATTGGTTATATCATCAACACAGGTCATTAATGTAATGTTTGTTTGTCTTCAAAACATTTGATAGCTTTTTTGAAAATTCTGCGGTGATAATGATATTTTACATTTTGTATGACACCTTGATCATGTGGTTGCAACTTAGATGTCATATTAAGGGGAAAAAAGCAAGTTTGATAAATTTTAATTCTTGTTGGATGTCTTTAATTAATAAAGCATATGTATGAACTTCAGCAGTGCAGAAACCGAACTGCCTCCATCATCATGTTATAAATATTCAGTTTGAATTATAAAGATATTCGAGTAATCGAAGTTCGAGTTATCAAGTAAAAATTACGCATAATTCTCACTCTTGGCGCTATTACCAACCAGTTTGATTCGAGTTATCCAAAATACGAGTTATCGAAGTTCGACTTACTGAAGTTCGACTGTATATACATTTCTTAATACTAGTATTTTTTATTCTTTCTTTTTTAAAAAATAAATAACACCCAATAATTTCTATAAGTTATATTTCATTTTATAAGGTTTTTTCAGGTCGATGACGTGAGTCTTCTGCTTGTTCATTTTTAGTATAATTCATTTTGAAACATTTAAATACAGGGTGGGGCAAAAAAACCTCCCTAGTTTTCAAGGTGAATTAAAAAATAAATACTCAAGATATTCCGTATTTACAACATGGGTTTTGAAAATAATCGGTCTAATTCTCTAAGCAAAGTTGTTAAAATTAACAACTATTTTCAGTTATTAAATTAAATGTCAGTTGCTAAGTTCAAAATCCCAATTCACTATTACATCAAGTCGCTAAAATTTAACAACTAGTCGTTACGTGGAGTTGCTAATCTAACAACTGCGTTTCGCCTGTTGTTATTATTGAACAATCGTTGCTAAATGGTATTTCTTGAAAATTTTATGTTATGAAATGAACTTTTATTGAAAACAGAGACCAATTTTTTAGACAAGATTTTAGAATGTGTTGCACGCTTTTTTTTCTTTGCTTCAACCAAAAGAATAAGAAAAAATATTTAGCCCCTATTTTTTATTTTTTTCTTATTATTCTTTATTCATGAGAAAATTGTCTTTGAAATTATAATGTTTCAATTTCCGCTTCCCCTTTCGCCTGATGACGTTCGAATAAACCTAACCAATGAGGGTGTGGCTTACATTTGCCACCGACGGAATTTAAACGAGTGACAGTCATGACAGCTGTCAACTTCTACTGATTTTTGTATTTGGAAATAATCAAACATGGTTGTAAAAAAGTATTTTGTGCAGTGTGCCCAAATAGAACTGATAATAGAGAAACATAAAACATAGTGCCTCAAAACGAAGAAAGAAGAATGAAATGGTTGTCGCAAGTAAAGATAAAAACATAAAATCAAAACTTCTTTGTTGTAAAGATCATTTTGTTGTAAATATAACTATTTTTATAATTAAATAAGAACTATTGAATACATTTTTTTTTAGCTGGAAAATGATGCACTGAGGCTACGATTTCTTATACCGGCTAATCTTTGCACTATTGGACCATAAGAGAGATTGATAAATCCAGGATAAAATATTACTAGACGGTATTGCTTAAGACCACTACTGACGATAATGTCAATCTCCAATTCCAAACAATGTGTCGCTGGAATATGTTTTATATATGTTTTAATAATATTGTATTCTGTATGTTCCTGACACGAAATAAATACAAAAGACAAAATAGAAAATAAAGTGTGTGTGTCATAAAGTGTCAGGTGTCAACTAAAATGGAAAATTACTCAGAAATAGACAAAGCAAACATGTTGGAGATAAATAAATGTAAAAATAATATATGGGATTATATTTATAATGAATTTAATTCAATTAATGTTGACATATGTGTCAAATTTATTTTACACAATAAAATTTACTTCCTCGAACATTGGTGGAGTAATTTTTCTGTAGATTTACTTAGCTAGTATTTTTATTCTTATTTTGACGAAAATCTCTGGAAACTATTTTACTTCAGGAGTAAATTTTATTTTGTAGTGCTTTACTTATCCATCTTTTATAATACTGGGCATTAAACTATGAAATATAACGCTGTAATATAATAATAAATAACTAAGAACTACGCTAAAGAACCAAAAATCACGCTGCACTATAAGTCAGACCTTATGTCATACAGTTGTCATTAAAGCAATCATTGACATTGAAGTATGATACATTTGTTTCTTTTTTTTCATCATCTTTCCAGTTTTGTCATTGGCTAATGTATGTCTGACGCTACAGACAATGTAATTTGGCGCCAATTCAAAAAGTATATTTTTAAACTGCTACTGTACTTGAAATTTGAACAGAAAATCATATTTAATAACACTGTAGAACGTACTTATTCGAATTTCAGAAGAAAAAAGATGTTAATTTTTTTTGCAACACCTCATTGTCTTATTATTTATTATACATATACAAGACCGTGCCATAGTTTGGTGATATTGGATCGGAAGTAAGCTAGTGGAGTTGAAGAGAGTTCAGAAAATGAGTTGAAAGAAGTGAATTCTGTCCGGGCAGTTAAGTATACAGACGTTGTGGAATCAGTTAAGAATACAGACGCTGTTGAGGTCGGAGGTCGGACAATAGGGTCCTATACCATTTTTTCTTTAATTTTTTTTCTGTAAGAACAGGATGAAATAAGAATTTTAGTGCAAACGCGACTTAAAAATTTTACGTAATAAGCGAGATATGAATTTTTAAAGTTAAGAATTACTTGCGTGACGTAGCTGGTACTTCCAATGGTGTTAGTTAGTTGAGAGAACAGATTTTTTTCATGTTTGCATAGCTGAAATATTTTTATATAAAAACTTGTACGTTATATTCACAAAGAAATTATTATTTAACATAAATAATAAGCATTTTTTCTTATTAAATTATAGTACATTGAAACAGTTTGACATTATTATGACACACAGTTTGACGGCGGATGGCGCTAGTGTTTGTTTGTTTGTTTTGATTAGTTAACATTATTATTAATTTAATTAATACATATTACAATTTGATTTAAGTATAAATATATTATTATTGTTAATATTACTAGATATTATAATTAAACAAATTCATGAAACATGAAATTGTAAATTCTTTGTTAGGTTATATAACAACGTGACAGTTCATAATCTTTCAAAGGTGACCGCAGCAGACGCGCGAATCTCGTTTTTAAAATCAGGCGACCAATCAAATTCTTAGGACCTACCGCGTCATACCTAATTAGTAACCAACTTTAATCGCTTGTAGTTTGCGACCTAATCAATATTAAAACAAATTTTTTTCACTAATACTCATTGATTTATGTAAATTTTCGTTTTCTTATTTAAGATAGTTAAAATTTGACTATGGTATAGTACCCTATTGAATATGATCTATGTAAATAGTGACATAAATAGTGATATAAATATATAGTGACATAAATATCGTGAAAATATAGAGTCGTGTTAATTGTTTAAAAAAATAAATAACTTTGTGTCTAAGTAATTAATTATATTTTTTGTCTTAAATTAGTATTTAATATTTCAATATTTTTTAATCATAGTAATCGTTGTTTTTATTATCTTTCTAATATTTATTTATCATTTTAATAAACATCTATTTAATTACCTGATAATAATTCTCTGATTTTTACGCTTCACCCAAATAAATAAAAAACGATACATTATATTATAAAACAAGTTGTTATTCAGTAGTCGCTACAAGAAATATTTTCTCCTCTTTCACTTAAAGTCTTAAAGCATTGATAATTAATTTCTTTCTACAAATCAATTATTTTAAGCAAAACAACTATAACGGTTGGAAGAAGATTATATCCTCTCTCTAATTTAGTATGTATTTGAATTAGTAAACATGAGAAATTGACGACTCCAAAGATTTAAGACCATAGTTAATGCAGGTACTTTACGATGCAATCATAAATAGTTTTCTATACGCCCTTTTGCGAAGAGTTCTCAGGATTTAAATGCATAAACACACCCAGTGATATAAAATTATAAGGAGATATTAATACTACTACAATTATAATGATACACATAAAATATTGTTGATATATTTATTTACAATTATAATTTGGGACAATGAAAAGTAATATTCAAGCACTTCAAATGTGGCAAAAATAAACTAAGTACCTACTTCAATTACATTTGTCGTCGAGAATCATACTTACACTTCTTCTTGCGCAATGCCATTTTTACCTTCCGTCACCTTTAGGGCGTGCGTGCGTGCGTGCGTGCGTGTGTGGGTGTGTGGGTGTGTGGGTGTGTGGATGTGAGTGTGTGTGGATGTGTGTGAGTGTGTGTGGTGTGTGTGTGTGTGTGTGTGTGTGTGTGTGTGTGTGTGTGTGTGTGTGTGTGTGTGTGTGTGTGTGTGTGTGTGTGTAACAAAATTTTCATCTGCGATAACTCTAATACTACAGTTACAAAAATTATAATTTTTCTTGTACTTCTTCGTTACATCCATATGAAGAGCTGATTAGATTTTGGTTACAATTGGTCAACCGGAAGTACCATCATTTGAAGATTTTAACAGTTTTTATTGAAAAAACTATGTTAAATACAATTTTTTCACATTTGATGTTATTATAAATATTAAAGAATATTTTATTCTCTATACGATTTGACTGCCTTTTATACTTAATATTAAATGGATATAGAGTTAAAAAATTATAAGGAAATTAAATTTCATAAAGTAGCTATAGCTATGAAAACAGCTACTATATTAAGAAAATTCTGATTGAAAGATGTCAGTGTCAAGTGAAATTGACATAGTGTGTTTCTCATAATTTTTACTGGAAATATAGGATCTTTTGCTTTCTGTATGGAATTTGTATAAAATACATACAAATGCTTTAAGGTAATGTACAAGAAATAGAATATTTAATTTAATAATAATAATAAATCTTTTATTTCTGCAGATACATTATACTGCATATAGAAAACGTCACAAAATAATAATTTTCTGTATGAAATTTGCATAAAATACATGCAACTGCCGGAAGGTAATGTACAAGAAATAGAATATTTAATTTAGCAAGGAAATTTCCGTATGAAATTTGTACAAAATACATAGAACTGACGGAAGGTAATGTGCTGGCCACATCAGATTTTTTACATTACTATAGGTACTGTTGAAGGAAATTCTAAAAAATATGAACCATATATATCTATTCTCAATAATTTTACCGTGAACGTTATAATATTAACGTTTGAGAAATACGGAAGTATCAACAAAAAATCAGTAGATCAATAGATAATCATTGTCAATTAGCTCTTCATTGGAAACCGATATTTATACATGTATATGGGTCAATAATTCTTTAATAAGCCCTTATACATCGATACATCCGTAAGAAAATGATAAGATGTTTCATACATATTAAGTAAAGTAGAACATACATACCGTCTACAACTCTCAATTAAATAATTTCATTCTAACACATAGTAATCTTTAATAAACACTAATGCATTCGTGTACAAGTTTCATAGGACATTATTGGTGTGTTAGTGCCCGTGTACCGTGAATTCTTCAATGGACAAACATTATACCGTGTGTCTATTTTAAAGGTGTTCATAGGAGATTAACATGGGAAATCAGTTTTTTGCAATTTCCTGCTCGCCTAATTATTTTAAGCAAAAAAGCGTCAAAAGTTTTAGGGTATAAAATTCTACATCTAAAACAATAAACAGAATTACCTTTACATGCTTTATAACGACAGAAATTAAATATGAAAATGTCGAAAATTACGTTAAAAATATCAACAGCCATGGAATTGAACAAAAAATAAATAAATGCTTGACGTTTTATCTGTCACAACGTAAGATAACTTATTTGACGTTTCTGACAATTTGATTTGAACAAATATCGTTAATTATGGCAATAAAAGAAATATAAAATTAATAAATAAAGTTAGGAAAATACAGTTTTGTTTAAATAATATGAATATATCAAAAATTCAACATTGCGTAACAAAATTATGTATGATGCTGTTATGTACTCTCAACTCATTTCCAATACATCTATCTTAGTACTACAGAAGGGGTCTACGCTTATCATTCCTAACACTCTTTCTTAGAGTAACGCATGTTCTGCTCGTCCTATATTCTAATTTCGTGGCTCACGTATATTTTTTGAAGACACATGAGCAGTCTTCAAATTTTATCACGAATTTAGCTCTTCTTTCGTATAAATGTTCATTTTTTAATCATTTCAGACAATAAAACTAGAGACAAAATCAAATTGTCAGAAACGTCAAATAAGTTAACTTATATTGTGACAGATAAAACGTCAAGCATTTATTTATTTTTTGTTCAATTCCATAGCTGTCGATATTTTCAACGTAATTTTCGATATTTTCATATTTAATTTCTGTCGTTACAACGCATGGAAAGGTAATTCTGTTTATTGATTTAGATGTAGAATTTATGCTCTAAAACTTTTATTTCGCGCATTTTTGCTTAAAATAATTAGGCGAGCAGCAAAGTGCAAAACACTGATTTCCCATGTTAATCTCCTATGTACACCTTTAAGACAGACACACGGTATATATTGTAGGGATGATGAGAAATAATTGGAGATGTGCCAAACAGTGTTTATTAAATAGTAATTTAATTAACTTTCCTACGTTTCGATTCCAAATGAATCATCATCAGGGATAGTTAAAGTACAGTTGGAAAATAAGATCATTACATTACAAAATCAAAAATGTAAGGATGAAAATGTCGTCAAAAAATATCAGAGGTGATAAAATACGTGCATACATCAGAAACAACTAAAGATAACTAATCTACCTTAATTCTTCTTCCTGTTCTTAGAGCAAAAAATTCGCAGCATCGGTAAGCAGGTTCGGATTGGCCAATCGGGCCGCGACTTTTTGAGGCCGCCGCTCGGTGACTACAAACTAAAGAGTACGTAGCATCATGTAATTACTCGTAACTTCACCGGGTTACCGTTCTTATTTAGATCGTTTTTAATATTTTCTAATTCTTGACGAAATTTCTTTTGGTGTTTCAGATATAGTCCGAGCTCGAATAAATGAGGTTTTGATAATTTCCTACTGTGTAGATTTTGAATGATTGGAATTATAGTTAAGGTATTGTCCGGTGTTGGTGTGTTGGTTTACGGTAGGGTAGACTGATGTTATTAATCCATGGTTCGTTTTCTCTGTTGAAATATCCAAGAACGGAAGGACTCCATGAGATTTTTTCTCCGTTGTGAACCTAATATAAAGTATTATCGACATATCTAAGCCAAAGTTTAGGTATATTGGTTGTATCTAGTGCTAATTCTTCAAAAAATTTCATGTACAAATTGGCTATAACAGAGAAGAACCCATCAGCAAATTATCTTCTTGTTCTGTTTCTTGAAAATATGAGTTCTGTAGGCAGCACTGCAAAAGTTCCATAATACCATCAAGAGGCAAGTCGGTTCTATCTTTTAAGTTGATATCTTTTTCAAGCCTTGTTTTAATGATTTCTAAAAATTTGTCGTAAATAAACTTACAACATCAAAGCTGACAAGAAGATTTTGTGGTTGTGATTGTATTTAGCTCAAAGTTCTACAAAATGTTTTGAATTCTTCACATATGATGTTCTTTTACCTTGAAGTGGCTGAATGATTGGTAATAGAAATTGTCATAGTTTGTAAGTAGGAGAATTTATGGAACTTTTGACGGGATTCTGAGATGCTTATGGAATTTTAGAAGTCCCCTGTAAAGGTGTGGAAGCGTGCTAAAATAAGGAGTGAGGCCAGTTCTTGTTCTAAACGGAATATAATTCTTTATATTTCTTAAGAACACGGTACACTTTGTTTTCTATAAACGTAGTAGTTTCTTATAATTTCCTTGATTCAAAAGCTCTTCTATTTTCTTGTCATATAAATTGGTATCCAATATTACTGTAACACTTCCATTATCTGCGGGTAGAATCTTGGTTATGTTATCTTTCAATGCTTTATTTTCTTCGTTTTCAAGATTAGGTTTGATTAGAATTTTTTTTTTTTGCTTCAGAATTTTCCTCACTCTCTATTTATTAATAATTTAATATTGTCTACAACTTTTAAACGAAACTAAATGTTACTTTCTTAACTACAAAATGTTCTATATTCTAAATACTATTTTTAGGACCGTTTTTTATATTTCAACATCTTTTATAAATGTTCAATTTCTATGTAGGCAAAAAATTCGCATTATCCAACACCAAAACTAATTTATTACTTTGTGGCAATATGGTTAGGTGGAAGATCAGCCTTGGCTGAACCTCGCCTTTGAGGTATTTCCCTCAATAAAGTTTATTATTATTATTATTATTATAATTATACATTTAAAAAAAAAAAACTGGAGATGAGGCTGGTCATGCTAGAATTTCCCGGGCCGATAAATCTTCCCAATCCGGCCCTGTCGGTGAGGGTGGATGTACACTCAGTGCCGCTCAGCTCAGTTAAGCCAAAAAGAACAACAGTTTATCTGAAGTTAGCTGAGACGAACTGAGTTTTTGACTAAAAGGAATACAGCTGATATATATGTGCCGTTGAGGACTTTTATCAGGCGTCACCTCACGGGCTCTGAAAGCTGTTGTGGAAAGAGTACCACATGGGTCACTTTTGTACTAATGTATGCCCCATAAGTCTTGGCACAAATTAAGACGAACTTCAATGCAAAATATACAGGTAAATGTCGCTCAAAACCCAGTGCTAGATATCCGTAGAAATTGCACCTTCTGGAAGAAGACGGCTCTCTAAAAATTGTTGAAATTTGTGCCAAAACTTATGGGACACACGTTATTTAAAAATTAAAAATAATAACAACAAGTCAATTACCAGATACGCTTTCGAATCTTAATAATGATTTTTAAATTCGAATACTATTTCTAGTTTAATAATTGGTAATAGTTGCACAATACAATTCATTAATTGTCTATAGAATAACTGTAGATAGACTAGCATAATTAGACCACCCAGTATTATTGCATTAATTATTAATAATGTCAAAACAAAATAGTTCAAATATAGATACAAGATTAAGATACAAGATAATAGTATGATTAACATAATATTTGTACTGTTTCAAATACTACAGTCATCATTAGAACTGTAGAACGAGATTTAGATATTGATTAGTGCAGAATATAGTTCACTGTTGATATTTTTTTATGAAATAATTTTTACTTCGCGCTACCCTTGGTAAGGGAAGTATAGGGATCGTGCTGAAAATCGCATAACGAGATTTTTGTAAATTCTCATTTTTGGATTAGTGAATTCTATTCTATCCCGATATTTAAAATTTGATCTTCATTTTATTATCAAAAAATCTGATGTGGCCAGCACATTACCTTCCGTCAGTTCTATGTATTTTGTATAAATGTCATACAGAAAGTTCCTTGCAAAAGATTATTTTTCTTGTACATTACCTTAAGGCAGTTGTATGTATTTTATACAAATTCCATGCAGAAAGTTACTAACAAAAGATCCTATATTTCCAGTAAAATTATAACATAAACGTACTGTCAACTGCACTTGACACTGACACCTTTCAATCAGAATTTTCTTAATGTAGCAGCTGTTTTCAGAGTTATAGCAAAGCTGACTAATATATATGATATTTAATTTCTTTATAATTTTTTAACTCTATGTCCATTTAATATGAAGTATAAAATGCATTCAAATCGTAAAGAGAATAAATAATTCTTTAATATTTATAATAACATCAAATGTGAAAAAATGATATTTAACATCGTTTTTTCAAGAAAAACTGTTAAAATCTTCAAATGAGGGTACTCCCGGTTGACCAATTATAACCAAAATCTAATCAGCTCTTCACATGGATGTAACGAAGAGGAATACGAAAGAATTGTAATTTTTGGAATTGTAGTATTAGAGTTATCGCATTAGAAAATTTTGTCACACACAGACACACACACACACATACACATACATACATACACACACACACACACACACATACAGACATCATCGTAAAAATAGTAAAATCGTATTCTAGGGACCCTAAAACGTGCTTATTCATCAAAAACTCACCACCGAATTTTTTGACCAAAGACAATACCTTCCTTACCTAAAGGTGACGGAAGGTAAAAAGGTAGTTACTTGGATTAGATTAGACTATATTTTGAGAAATGAACTGCCAAAATTAGAGTAAAACTCGCTAATCCAAAAATAAGGGTTACCTTAATATTTTTTGTGACTCGGGCTGTAAATGGCGGGAGGTATTGTGTTGGCCACACCAGATTTTTAAATTAATAGGCAGAGCCTAACTAACGCAGTACAGTGCATGCAGAAGTCAGCTTTACACATTACAAATTAAGAAATGTGAAACAATTCTGTTTTTATTTGAAATGTACAAATTAAAGACGAAATTGAAACTAAAACGAAATATAGTTTACATTAGAAAAAATTATATAGATAAATTACAGCTGATTCTGAAACTAAACTTCGTCGTATGGAAGAAAACGGGCCTCTAGCTCTATATTAAATATGAGAGATGGATCGTAAGCTTATTTTTAAGGACCTAAAAAATAAAAATGATATTTAAATCTCTTTAAATTCAAATGCTTCAATTATTAAAATTAAGAAACACCATTCATCAAATCTGCTATATGTAAAACATGTCTTGAATGCATGATATTTGTTTAACAAATGAAACAACTATCAAGCAACAAGGAAATCATAAATAACAAATAACAGCTCCGCCGTTTATGCACGCTGAAATCTCTGGGAATCTTCGCAATATTTCACGTATTGCGACAAGTTTTGTATATCTGATTCAGTTATGTGATAAATGTTACGAAACTTTCTCATGATACATCATTTTGAAATAATATGGTATTAAATCAAACATTAAATCAATTTACAGCAACGCAGAACTTAGGTGGTGATGTGTTTTCAGCTAACATATTGTCATATTGACTCTGCAAACTGTATATTTAGATGATTTTCGAAGCTCGAGTTATATTTGCTAAGACTATACAACGAATCTATCAACTATACTTTTTACGAAATGTCAATAATATTACTTGTGCATTATATCCATGGATGATATGTTTACATATAATTCATTATTTGCGACCGAAACACAACTTAGCAAAGCAAATAACTTTAAAAAATACCGAGATAGAATATAATTCTCTATTCCAAAAATGAGGATTAGCTTAAACTTTTTTGTGAATCGTTAATTTTTATTAATCTAAATACATACCTACATATTTACTTATGCTGGAAACTGTATTGATTTCCTTTCCTATTGTTCTATTTACTATTTTCTTTTTAAAACGTTACTATTATTAATTTGAAATGATTAGTTCTTCGACAGTGACATTTATCTGTCAGTCACATACATTTTAATGACTGCGTAACAAAGGAGTTTTGTTTGTTTAAAGCGTAGTTTCCCGGATTTAAATTATAGATAATTTTATAAATATATATATATATATATATATATATATATATATATATATATATATATATATATATATATATATATAAAATGTGTAGAAAAAGTATTGATGCAAATCTGTAGAAAATTTAATAATCTATAATTTTTATAATAATATTAATCTCGAAAAGATAACATTTAAAGGTATTTTTAAACCTATTTTGAGCTTCAAGTAAAGTGCCATTTCTGGTTATCCGATTTACACCAAAATCTAATGGGCTCTTTTCATAATAGAAAAAGATATAAATACAAGGTTTCAAAATTTTCTGAATGATAGTATTTAAGTTAGAGTGGAGGATCCACACATACATACACATACACATACATATACACACAGATATCATCGTGGAATGGTTAAAACTGGATTCTAGGGACCTTAAAACGTGCCCATTTACCAAAATCTCGATCTGCGATTTTGATATGCGAATTTTACCACGTTCCCTATACCTCCCTTACCAAGGGTAGCGGGCGGTAAAAATGAAAATGAAACTAAAATACTACTGTAGTATTAAGTAGATTCAATATATTTGCCTCAAGCTATAGTATCGTCCAATTACATTTTTTCGAAAACTTATGCGACACATGTTATAATATAAAGTAAAATTATTAACAATGGAACATAAAGGAACCATGGGAAACAATAATAACTCCTATTAGTCTTTTATGGGTCGATTCTGTTCACATCTGTAAATTTGTAAATAATGAACAAAATCGCAACGAAAATTGCACTCTTGTATAATTTTATATTAATCAATAACAATAGATGCGTTTTGTCAGGTTTTTACAGATTTACAGATCTGTAAGACTTACAGATGTGAACAGAATCGACACATAAGAGTCGGCATTTCTATGCATTCATATATGGAAATAGAAACTGTACCACCCATGAATTTTAGAACGCGCTAATTCCATATTTTATTCCATTCTACATAAAGTTTACTCTCGGTTATTCTCTTGTCAACTTTCATCTATTGTTTAGTGTGTTATTTGACAGGTAATTTAAACAGAAACGCTGAGCTATTCATCAGTGTCATTAGTGATGTTCTTGCTTTAAATGTTTACTAAACATCGGCTAGATTTTAACACGTATTCATGGTCTGTAATTATTTACTATTGACAGCGAAATTTACTGCTAAAAGGAAAAGTAAAACAAGGAAATGCTAGTATAAATTTGAAAACTGTAATTTAAAAAATCTGGTGTGGCCGACACAATACTTTCCGTTACAAAAAAGATTAAGTTAATCCTTATTTTTGGATTAAAGGATTTTATTCTAATTTTGACAGTTTATTTATTAAAATATAGTCTAATCTAATCCAAGTAACTACCTTTTTTTAAACCCCTCAACAGGATTAAATCTCAATTACAGAGTGGGTTCACATTCACACCATTCATGCCTTAGTGGGATTCGAACCAAGAGCCCCGAGGGCAGTCATGACATGAGACGTTGCTTGAGTCACCGGAGCTATAATAAAATGAAGTTTAATTTTAAATACTGGGATAAAATAGAAAAAATGAGGATTAGCTTAAACATTTTTGTGAATCGTTAATTTTTATTAATCGAAATACCTACATATTTACTTATGCTGGAAACTGTATTGAATTTTTTTCTATTGTTCTATTTACTTTTTTCTTTTTAAAGCGTTACTAATATTATTTTGAAATGATTAGTTCTTTGATAGTGACATTTATCTGTCAGTTACATACATTTGAATAACTGCGTTTTATTTGTTTAAGGTGTAGGATCTGGGATTTCAATTATAGATAATTTTATAAATTTATCCATGAAATACATATATATAGGAAAAGTATTAATGCAAATCTATAGAAAATTAAATAATCTTAAATTTTTAAAAAGAAAACATTAATCTCGAAAAAATAACATTTAATAGTTATTTGTATATCAAGGCCGTGAAATCACTCTTTAGCGTACCGAGAGAAACATCGCTTGCGGCTGAGGCAAGACAATCTCGCGGACAAGGTGTACAAAATATTTTTTGTGCAATCGTAAAACATATGTAATTACAAATTTTATTAATTTTAAACATTTTCACTGTAAACAGAAAGTTAGCTTTCAAGGTGGCTATGGGATTAACATTTGATAAACAAAACCATACAATTCTTAAGTGTCAAAGTGATTGTTTACATAGTTTCGCGGCCGCTACCATGACAACGGTTGCGAAATCCAATTTCGCGGCCTGTATTGCGGCTGCGAAATGCTATTTCGCGTCCGGTTGCACAAAAAGGTATTTTTCGGAGATAAACCATTTAGAGCCTCTAGTAAAGTGTCATTTCCGGTTATCCGATTTTTACAAAAATCTAATGGGTAATTTCCATTACAGAAAAAGTTCGAAATACAAGGTTTCAAAATTTTCTGAATGATAGTATTTCAGTTAGAGTGGAGGATCCACACATACACACAGACATCATCGTGAAAATGTTAAAATTGGATTTTAGGGACCTTAAAACGTGGTCATTTACCAAAATCTCGGAATGCGATTTTTAGCACGATCCCTATACCTCCCTTACCAAGGGTAGCGGGAGGTAAAAAGATATGTGGCATTTTTATGTTTAAATTAACAAAAAAATGTTTTACAAGAATTGTTACTTTTTTGAAAAACTGAGGTGATATACATATGTACAAATATACATTAATACAGTGTTACAAAAAAAACGAAATAACCTGCTCTGATGATTGTGTTATAACAGTTAGTTTTTCTACTCTCGCTGATTTTTTCACAGTTTAGTTGTTCGGATATATAAAAATATTTTTAGTCAATTACAGAATCACTCTCATTTCAGTCAAAAATTTACATTGGTTGATCTTGAATTAATCCAGAGACATATCCCTTAATTAAATCCATGATTTGTATGTTTTCGAGAAAGGCTACGTTCTCATACTACTTCACGTCATTAGAATGATCATATAGTCTTTGCTTTCATTTTCTGCTATACCTTATACTTAAAACAATCAAGGAAGACAATGTGAATAAGAGAAAGACAATTGTAGATGCTACATCGCAAAAACTATAAACTAAGATTTGCATTCTATCGCAAATGGAAATCTTCGCAATTTCTACATACAACCAGGGAATCATACTTCAAATGAAATAAACATAAACAATTGTGGAAAGATACACGCAGGTGATATGATGCGACAAAAAATATTTGAAACATTGTAAGAAGAAAAGAAACATTCCTGTTCAGAGCTACAAGTAAAGTATCGCCTCCGGTTTATTAATTTTATCCAAAATCTCATATGTTGTTACTTTTCATATAAAAGTCAAATAGGTACAAACGTTCAGAAAATTCGAAACCATGTATTTCTACCTTATTCTAAAATGGAAAGAAGAAAGAAGCCATTAGCCAAAGGCAGAATTCAGAATGTATATCCCTATCTAAACCAATACTATTTTCTTACGTGATATGAAATTATTCACGAAAGATGACTATTCAAGGTCATTTATGACCCGTCTGATATTATATTACTTGCAGTTAACTTCACTGCATTTCGTACCCATAGGCGTGCAACGCGAAATATTTATGGATACATTTTAAATAAAAAATAATTATATTTTATTTGAAAATTTTTATTCTTTTTAAATAATGCTTTTCTCAAAGTTTTATCGTCTTCGGCCTATGTTTTGGCATAAAACAAAAATATAGGCTTGACATAAACCATACAATAATTATTATTATTATTATATTACAAGAGGTGGTCTCCAGTGGATCCCTGTACTGCGACCTGTAGAACTATTGTACCCACCAGATTTACTCCTATTCTAGGAGTCCTGTTTGTTTAATAAACTCCAGGGTTTTCTTCAAATCTGAATCTTTTAGCATATCCTCCTGTATTTTTTCTGCCCCCAGGATATTATATCTGCTGCTCGTAAAGGCTTCACAGTGGCATATAAGGTGCTGAGGGGTTTCTTCCTCTTTACCACACCCCCTGCATGTTGGTTCTTGTGTTAGTCCCATCGTGTGTAGGTGTTTGTTTAGTAGACAGTGTCCTGTTATTAATCTAACGTCTTGTTTGCTCATTAGGAGTAAACGTTCCGTTCTTTTC